>CM053787.1:882195878-883395878 GCA_028749045.1 Cupressus sempervirens
TGAATAGGGCAGAAGTAGCCATGTACAGGAGAAAAGGTTTAGTTGGACTTTAGGTCAGTGTAGAGTCTCTTCTCATGATGAAGAGAGGGATAAAGTAAGGTTTTATGGACCCTTTCTTGTCAATACAAACTGATTTTATTTTGAGTTAATGAGCACCTTTATGTTCTCATTAGCTTCTTTGATAATGTTGTGGCTTTGCTCAGCAATATTATGCATAGATCTCTCCATGGTTTGTACCCTGCTCTTCACTTCCTCCATTTTGTTATCCATGTCCTTTTCCTCCTCAACTTTTCTATTCTATAAGTTGTAATTCTGCCTCTCTAGACTACTCACTCTGTATTTGAGCTTCTGAATTTCATGGAAAATCCATTTGGTAGTGTGATAGCTCTCCACCACACTATTTTTAGTGTTGTTGAGCACATCCATTTAAGGATTTTCCTAAGTGGTGTCACTTAAAATCATAAGGGTCAGGTCAATCAACTCTTCCATTTGGATTTTTCCCTCTTTATTTTCCTTGACCATAGTTGTAACTAGTTCCATTGATCCCCATCCTTCTAGAAAAACTTTGGGGGAAAAGTCCAATCCTATACCCTAGGCCAGTGGAGTAGGTACTTGGCACAAAAGTCCCATAAGGGATATTGGTCTACAACCTTTCTCCACTACGAAGGGGAGTCAAAATTGTGACCTCAAGGCATAGACCAAATCACCTACAATAAACCTCAAGGAAGCGTCTCACAGTTGCTCATGGTTGCATATCTCTTTATTAGTAGCAACAACTATGACAAATGAAGCAAGCAAACATACTAATCCACAACTAGTCCATCATTATCTTGGAAAGAGGACCTCTTCAATTTTGAAAAAAAAAAACTATTTAAATGAATATTTTAATATATTAGACTATATATTTTACTACTTAACATGCATATTGGACTATTGTGGATCAAGCCTTTCAACTAGTATGAGATTAACTTTATGGAAGTGGATATGAAGTTTCCTAGGCTTATATCCCAAGAAATGTACACCAAGTATCTTTTCCATCTCTTAATGTCCTAAACTCTAAGAAGCAAATATATATATGGGAAAATCCAACTTGAGAGGAAAGGCATTTTAAAGATTTTTTTTAAACTAGGATATTTTAAATAACCATGCATAAGAAGGAGATTTATTTTAGAATTGTCAACTATAGAAGATGAGAGGTAGAGGGTTCACATACAAACATATACAAATGCATGCAATTAATCATTATGTTAGAAGGAGAATCACCTTCGATGTGGCATCAAACTATTAATGTTTAGCGTTAGAAAAAGCAAAACATGAATGCTACCACTATTTACTTTACATCACTAAGATATGAGCATCTGCATTACTGATATCTATTTTACATTATAGAGAGATAAGTATCAAATTCATGTTATCACTATATGATATGTATCTAAGAGATACATGCATACGTACATATATTCATACTTACATATGCGTATTCATATACCTCTGTCATACATATGAATTATTGACAGCAAGATAAACATATTGTTGACCAACTTATTGGTCGGGTTTTATACTATCAGTGACTCATTACTTGTATCGAGTTTCATACCCTTTCTTTGTTGTGGTTATTATTGGGCCCTTTGATTGTTATTAGGCATGGCTTATATTATTTGTTTTGAACAGTTATATTAACTAAACATGCCTCCAAAGAGGAATGTCCCTACATGGCTTTTGGGCCATGTAGAGACATGACTCTGAAGATTCATGTCTCTCCTTGCCTATATATATGTGTTCACTGCTACCGCTGGGAAAAGAATCAATCAAAGGCATCTGAGTACCTACGGATTAGTATCACCATTGTTTATTGTTATCATTCTCATTCTATTATATAGTGATCAAGAGTCTCTACCATTACTGAAGGAGGAAGATTGATAAAAGGTTACAGCAAGTCATAGTTCAAATAAATAATTTTATTCTACATAGTTTGATTTAGAATTTGGGCATATGCACCGAGTTGTGGTGCCAAAAAGGTGACAAGTAGTTTTTTTTTTTCTTCCTATTTTAAATAGCGCATATGCGCTATAGCATGTACACACTATAGCATGCACATGCTATGGCTTGGGTTACCCAAGCCATAGCACATGTGTGCTATAGTGTGCATGTGCTATAGTGTGTACACGCTATTTAAAAACATAAAAAGTATATATGATGGGCTACAGACCCACAGCCCATCATTTTCATCAGTATTTTCTTCTACTCCTACAACGAGCAGCGTGTAGGTGTGTTGAAGACTTAACATTTTCATCACCATTTGCCAAAATGCCTCCTTGTCGACGAAATCCAAGATTGCAAGCGCACCCATGACGATGTCGTAAGTGATATAAACCTAACTTTGCATTGTTTGATATATTTTTCATATTGTTTTGTAAGTTTTTTATATTGTTTTGTAGGGTTTTTACAAATTTCATTTAGATTTGTTTATTTATTTGGATTTCAATTGATTTTTTATCAAGAAATGTTCATAATCAACTAGAAAATCCACAAGAACATCAAAACCCTCAAGAACATCAAAACCAAAACCCTCCTCAAGAAGAACAACAAATTCCACAACCCAAACCAATTGCAAGACCTACACCAGGCACACAAGAAAATATAATAAATGAAATAGTGAGAGGCAAAATTGAATTAGAAAGACTCATTGCTCAGTTGAAAGAATCTAGACAAACCAATCTAATGAGGGCTCAATTGGCATCATCCCTCGAATCCATTAACACCTAGATAGCCTCAATTAGTGGTCAGTTAGATATTTGGTGGGTTAAGAGGGATGAACAAAGAAGATTTTATGCAAATAAATTGTTATATGAAGATGTTAAAAAAAAAGAAATACCAAAAGGTAGTATATGTGCATTATTTAGAAAATCCAGTGAGAAAAATACTATTAGAGATGGTACTAAAAAATTCCCCATCCATTGGTGCATACACAATGCTATTAGAAATAATTTTTGAGATAGATGGTGGATGGTTTTTGATGCCCCTCCTTGCAACAATCACGAGGTCCCCGTGTATTTTTTGAAGAAATTATATTGTGAGTTTGTCCTTGGGGAGATCCCCAATTATTTTGATATATTAGACTCCCAGGGTAAAGGTGGGGGGTCATCATTTGAGAGGCCAGGAGCACGTCATGACCCTAATGTAGTCAGGGCACCTATGATCAAGCCACAGTGTGAGCATGTGACTATTCCTTTAGTTGTGAAGGAAAATGTAGAGGCTAGCACTCTATGGACCATTAATGCTTTGATGTAGACCCTCATCCATTCCATGAGCCCATTAGTTGAGGGGGAGCCTTCTGTGCGTCGTGGTCACATGTGCACTTCATGCAAATCCCTATGCACATTTGGTACTCATGCTAGAGATGGTGTAGATGATGGGCTTGTCACCGATCAGTTCCTGAACGACACATTTTGGCATTGACACACAGGTAAATTACAATTATAGTTTACTAATTTGATCACATTTCATATGTATAGTGAATGATTAATTAATTAGCATCTATTAACATTGTTCAAAATTTAGGGCTAGAGTATTGTTGGGTCTAGCAGCGATCCTCCAGGCCCATTTTTTGTCCTTTCCACGAGTCTTGAGGTATGTATCGATTTAATCATTTTAATTAATAGATATATTTATTATGTAATCATATTAAGGATTGATAAAAAAAATTATGCATGTGCATCAGTTCTCCATAGGACCCTCAACCTTTACCATGGACTTGGAGCATAGACATCATATGAGCTTCACATAGGTACAGTTGTTTCATGTTAATTTAATTCATTTGATTATATTTATTTTATGTTTCATGTTAGATGTAACATGTATTGTATGAAATGCATCTCATGATGTCAAACACACCTCCTCATCTGTGACAATTTGTTAATAGTGGAGTGGCCATAGCTGTGGCTAGCTCATAGCCACTAACAGAGGTATGAAAGAATTTTTTTCATTTTAGTTGTTGTTTATAATAGTTAATCTCAAAATTTCTAACGTTAACCTTTTTTTATATATTACTATAGCTTTTATGGTTTTTACACAAGCAGTATGTATGTTAGGCCTACTGATACTCTTTCAATTATGGATCAAAACCTTGTTTTTGTTTTACTAAGTGGTAAGGGGTAGTTTTTTTAATGGTTATCCGCTAATAGTAGGTTAGTTTCTTGTTAAAGGGTCAGCCCCCTAGTTTTGGCTACTTTTAATTCAAAAACTAGGAGTGAAGGTAGAAGTGGCAGTGAAAGAATTAGATAAAGAAGAACTAGGAGCACATATTGAAGTTAGAAGTAGAGAAGAAGTAGGAAAATCAAATAGAGGTATGAGGACTAAGAGTAGGAGATAATGAAATTAAAAGTAAAGATAGGAATAGAAGATCATTTGTATTCTAAGTTGATTGCAACTAGGAATAGGACCTACAAGATGGAAGTAATATGTTTTCTATAAATAATAATCAAGTCTAAAGATATAATTGGTGATTATATATACTCACCTTGGTCTAGTAGAGTCATAAGTGCAGGAGAATTTGTGTTCTAAATTAATATTATTCATAGGCCAAAGTCAAATGTTGAACTTGATAATAGAACTAGGCATATCCTTAGGATTCAAAGAAACTATAGTTTTCGGAATCAACACCATCAACTCTCCTTCACTATTTCTTTGGGATGAATGGAACTAGCATAAAAAAATTCTACATTCTTTCATTCTCCTCCTCCTCCTCCTCTCATACAAAATAAACTTGGATAAGATAACTTACTAGACTTTTAGATTCATGGCCCTTCTCTCTTCTTTTCATACTCTTATAGCTATGCTAGTAGGATAAATCATTGAGTATTTTCTTATCTTTTATTTTTTCTCTTTCTTTTCTCAAGTGACCACTTGAGCTTTTGCTATAGCTTTTACAACATGATGCTTGAGATTGAGACATTTTCTTGAGTGAGGTCTCTTCAACTAGTTGACTTGGAATCTTAGTAAGCTTTAGGATTTTGTTGTTCTTTTATGTATCCTTACAAATGAATGTAATAGTTAATATTCTTGGTTTGGGAGCTTTTTTCCTTCAGCTTGGTGATATTTAATCTCCTTGTAGTTTTCCCAAAATATTTACCTCTTTCTCTTTTTTCCTTCTACTTTATTTTATGCATGAGGTGGACACATGCTTCCAATAAAGTGGGGACTACATGTATCATTTGAAAAAGTAAGAACACTTATTTGGTATTATTTTTAGCCCCATTTTAATATACATTATGGGTTCCTACATTGATTTCACACTCTCCTTTAAACACTCATTGAACCTTCAAATTATTATTTAAGTCCTATATTGATTCATTTTCTTTAAAAACTCAAGGTTACCCTTATCTATAAGTGTGCTTCTCTATTTCAACTTCAATCAAATAATTCCTTTCATTTATTGGACCTTATCTTACCATTTATGACATGTATTTTCTCTCTAAACTCAAAAATAAGTTGTTAGATCAAATTTCACATGCTCTAAATATCTTGGATGCACAATCAAAACTTGGGTTGGAATTGGTGGGTATAAGATGAATTTGGTGATATTCACTTGGGTACAATATTTTTTTTGGTGATATGTGTATTTATAAGTGATTATATTTATTGAATTTTTGTAGGGTCTCGTCACGCCTGACCATCCACGAGAATTTGAGGTGAACTTACAGAGTGACTATTTGTCGGTGGTAAGAAAATAATTGATTTTGTGTGTACATATATTTGATCTTAACGTATAATAAATATTGATTCATATCTACTTTCTTTGTATCAGTTGGAGCTAGAGAAGAGCCTCAACAAGAGGTCGAGTGAGCATGTCAGGAGGGCCCCGTCATCTCCACTATCTCCCTCCACACGACGAAAAAGGACATTGAGAGACTTGTTTCCTTCCCCTCGTGGGAAGGAAAAGATGTAGTTGATCTAGAAATGTATATATATAGGCATCAGTGGACATATTCGATACACATTTGATGTATATGACATTCTATATTTGATGTATGACATTTATTCGATGTATGGCATTATTCAACTTATGAAATTATTGGTTAATACATGATATGTTTGTTCATGTTTGTTCATGTATGACATTAAATTAGATATGTTCATGTACGCAATTAAATTAGATATGTGCATGTATGAAATTAAATTCAATACCTAATCTATTCAAAAATTTGATAGAATATTGATTAACAATAAACTTCATCATTGTTTAAGCATAAGTTAAGCATTTGCAATATGTCATCATCATATGATTTATGATCTTGTTCATGTTTAAAGTTTTCCTTCTCTATCATTTGTTTATCAAGTTTAATTCAATACCTAATTAGTTTGAATTTTTGATACAATATTGATTGGCAATACACTTTATTAGGCAATATTCATGGACCTCCTGTCAATTGGTCACCTAAATGAGAACCTTGAGATTTATTAGGAACTCCATTAAAGAAATTAGTAGTTTGAAATTACTCTATCCAACAAAATAGTGGTCTACAAATATTAGAGAGATAGACTTAATATTTACCAAGTGGCCATCCAATGCCAAGTGTTGTGGATGTATCTCCATTCAAATTTTAATCACATGTTAAATAATAGACATTTTAGGAGTAAGAATAAGTTATCTAACCTTATTAACATTCTTTTATATGAGTTCCAAGTAAGGTATCAAGAGTGCTTGGAATTCAAGACTTTGTCTTCTCATCTTGTCCATGTCTTTACTTAAATCAACCTGGATTAACTAAGGTACCTCAATTAACTTAATAACACTATTTTTAAAATCCTCATCAATATTTTTCAACTTTCTTTAAAATATATAGTGTCAAATGTAGTACATCACATAACTATTGGAGTAGGTGGATTATCTCCTTAAGAAAATTTTCTAGCTCGGTTGTAATACCACCAAGTTCAACTTGTTGAGAAGTAATGGACTCATTTAGTTTCTCCATAATCTTCTTCTCTATTCTTTTCTCTTCTAATTGTATCAAATTTTCATTAACATCAACATCAAGTGCATTTACCTATTTTACAAGTAAACTTAATTGATCAATCATTGGAGGTTTGTCATTAGCTAGTGCATCTAGAACAATTTGTAATAAGATGTCCTTCACATCTTATAATACTTGTTTGTACTTCACTTCCTATCTTTCTCTTTTGCATCTTTCCCCTTCACAATTCTCCATAATTTATCATAGCATCAGAATCCAATTTTGTGTTAGAGTATATAATTAATTATTAATTATTTATTCTATTTACTTAAGCTTACTTAGGTAAATTCATTTATTTAATATTTTGTATTTAATGCATGTTGTGGTTAGTTGTCGACAACACGGGAGTTTGTTCCCTTCTAGCATGTTCCACCTTTTATGGATGTGTGCTGAGTTGTCATCCTTATCTTCTACCACCTTCTAGCTTGTTCTACAAGCTTCCATGAGCTCTTTATAAGCGGGCTCCCTCTTTGTATTATCAACACATTATCACATCACATTGTGTATATTTTAAATACATTTCTTCTTGTGTTTGCATATGTGGTTTTACCCTTGCTCCATGCTCTTCCTCTTCTTGGCTTCTCTTTGACAGGTTCTCACATGCAGGTGATCTTGGGTGTCTTTGGAGTTGGCTTTCCTCAACTCCAACATGGTATCAGAGCCTTCCTGCTGCTACTTGGTTGAAGAATTTTGAAGCCATGATTTGAAGTCACAAACCCTAGTTTGTTTGTGCATTTTTTCTTCAAATCAGGGGATCAACAAAATTTTTAGAGCACTTTAGACCCAAACGGACATCACCATTAGATTTGAAAGGCCATTTGTAGTCAGGATTCATATAAAACTTGTCAAATTTGGAGACAGAGCTCCGAGAGGCAAAATTTTTTTACTCCAAGCACTTCCGTACGGACAATATGGACGATTTGCGATTTAAAAAATTAAAAAAAAAACATTTTGTGGGTGCACCGCCCAATAGCCACCATCGCGCCACTACCGCGTGGCCCACGCACCTCTGCTGCTAGCGGCAGGACTGGCGGACTGCCACGGCGCCACCCTGCAGTTCGCGCCTATTTTCCACTCCGTCGGGATCTGAAGCCTTCGCTCTACCTATAAACAGCTCCGCCACTGCCTCTCTGTCTGCATTAGCACTCTTTGCAGTGACACATGGATAGTTCAATCACAGTTAGAAAGCCCTGCTCCATCAGTGTTTTTTGCTGCGTCAATGCCATTCTACACGTGACATGTGGCATGGGTGCCACGTGGCACATTACCACATGGCCCCTGCCATGTCAGTCGCCCACCACGTGGCGTCCACGTGGCACTACCACGTGGTAGCCATGTGGCCTCCTTTTTTGCTGTGATGGCCTAGAAACTGTCAAATTTAATCGCGCGACTTGATGATGTCAGCGCTTGCATCATCCATCCTTTCATGCACCTCTTAAAGTTTTTTTTGGAGCTACTTGTGGTTTTTTGGCCATAACTTTTGCATACAAAGGTATTTTTCTGATCCAAAAGAAATGCCAAAAAGCTAGTTCTGAGACGGAGACTTTGGTGTAAGTATTTTTAGGTTTTGATGCTTTTTATTATCTATTTTTTGTTGAAGTCTGAGGTTTTGTTTTTGACTCCAAAATGCATATCTTTTGCGTCCCATGCCCGTTTTTTGAAAACTTTATATTTTTGGAAAGCTGGTTCTGTTACCTTTTCAAAAATATGGTTCTTTTATTTTAGTTTTTGGCCCATGCTCTTTTTATAATAGTTTTGGCATTTTAGATATATGGTGGATATCTTGAGTGTTTTAGGCCTAAGGCTCATTTTCCCGGCATGGATTATCTTATTTTAGGCTGTACTTTCTTTTGTATTAGCTTGTTTTCAATTATAATCATTTTAGCCATCATTTTGAAGCACTTTTTATGTATCACACTGAGATAAAGTGTCACTTTCGCATTCAGGGAATCATGAACGTTGTTTTGAGTCAGTTGTACATGTACTATTTTCATAAAGCACCATGGGCTGGATATTTGTTTGCTATTTTAGGCATTCTCCCTTTGTCAAGTGAGTGTCCCTTCCATGACATTAGCCCCATGTAGATTCAATTTGATCTTGTCTTTATAGGTGTCTGTACCTTTTTTCCTCTCTCCATGTTCTTGGTTCGTCTGTAGGAGACTTTGGCCCACCTTCTCAATTGCCTATCATCACACCCCATCTGCATTAAGGGGGGGTTATGTTTTTGTTCTAATGCATTCGTGGTTTGATGGTTCGATAGTGTGAACTATGTATTTAGTGGTTGATCCTATATACAAGGCGATTGCAGTGGCTGGCTACCTATGCATTTCGGTGAGATGGATCATCTACCATATAGACATGCTCGGTTCGTGCCTTCTTCTTCCATGGAGGTTCTTTAGATCAGCAGTTTGACAGATTTGTAGCTTCTTCATGCTTCAATGATGCTTCTTCATGATCACTCCATGTTCTTGTTTTAGGGGACATTCTCCTAGTTGGAGACTTCTTTAGTTCTTCACTAGGTTCTTATCTCTTTTTGGAGGAGGGTTTTTCCCACGTGGTTTTCTCTCTTTCTCCATTTTATAGAGGCTGCATTTTCTTTGCATTGTACTTGGGTACCTAACATGGCCTTGTTGCTGGGACCCATTCTGCATTCATCTTAGTTTTGTGAGCTTAAGGCATTTCCCTAAGTTGCACTTAAGGGGGGGTGTTAGAGTAAATAATTAATTATTAATTATTTATTCTATTTACTTAAGCTTACTTAGGTAAATGCATTTATTTAATATTTTGTATTTAATGCATGTTGTGGTTAGTTGTTGACAACACGGGAGTTTGTTCCCTTCTAGCATATTCCACCTTCTGTGGATATGTGTTTAGTTGTCATTCTTATCTTCTACCACCTTCTAGCTTGTTCTACAAGCTTCCATGAGCTCTTTATAAGTGGGCTCCCTCTTTGTATTATCAACACATTATCACATCACATTGTGTATATTGTAAATACATTTCTTCTTGTGTTTGCATATGTGGTCTCTCATGTCTGTTTAGGGTTTTACCCTTGCTCCATGCTCTTCCTCTTCTTGGCTTCTTTTTTATAGGTTCTCATATGCAGGTGATTTTGGGCATCTTTGGAGTTAGCTTTCCTCAACTCCAACATTTTGTACTAGCCAACACTGCAAGTTTTAGCATCGCTCGAGATGGCATTGTAAAATGAAAATGGAATGTGATCTCCAAAAAGTGAAAGATATTATTGTAGTTCTCTACAACATGGTCCTATAGGAACTAGAACTGCATCCATACCTCACACGAGCTTCAAGATATGCCCCATCAAAGATCACAACCCTATGGGATTTAGTGACCCTTGGGGACATTTTGGTTCGGCGTGCCCGAGAATGTTTGAGCTATAAAGGGGACAAGATGAGGTTGAGTAGAGGGTTTACCCAGCCACTTGGAGCTAACAGAGTAGATAGTTTGATCCCACAATGAAAGGTGAGAGAGATTTGGCAGTTGGCAACTTTGTACTAGCCAACACTACAAGTTTTAGCATCACCTGAGATGGTGTTGTAAAATGAAAATGGAATGTGATCTCCAAAAAGTGAGAGAGGTTATTGTAGGTATCTGCAACATGGTCCTGTAGGAACTAGAATCGCATACATACCTCACACAAGCTCCAAGATATGCCCTATCAAAGATCGTAGCCTTATGGGATTTAGTGACCCTCGAGAATGTTCGAGTGCTGAAGGGGGTAGGACAAGGTTGAGGATAGGGTTTACTCGATCACCCAAAGCTCATGGAGTAGATAGTTTGATCCCATGACAAAAGGTGAGAGAGATTTGGCAGTTGGCAACTTTGTACTAGCCAACACTGCAAGTTTCAGCATCACTCGAGATGGCGTTGTAAAACAAAAATGGAATGTGATCTACAAAAAGTGAGAGAGGTTATTATAGGTGTCTACAATACAGTTCTGTAGGAACTAGAATCACATCCATACCTCACACGAGCTCCGAGATATGCCCCATCAAAGATTCCAGCCCTATAGGATTTAGTGACCCTTGGGGACATTTTTGTTCGGCATGCCCGAGAATGTTCGAGTGCTGAAGGGGACAGGATGAGGTTGAGGATAGGGTTTACCCATCTCAAAAAAAAATTGACTTATTCGAATTTGAGGATACATACTAATAAATTTTGCAAAAAATTGTGTCTGAGTTGAGTCCAAAAAATGTTTAGCATGTGGCTCGCAATTTTGGCTATCAATCCTCCTTCTTACAACATCTCTTTGATTAGGAGAAACACTTGTATTATTTTTCCAAAAATCTTCGATCAATGATTTCAAGGCTTCACTAATTTCTTTATCCTTTCATGGTAGTCTATCACTAAATGTCCATAACTCATTTTTTGTTGGATCTTCTAATCTCTCACGCCTTAGCATGGCTCTCCTTAGGGTACCTCTAGCAATTTGGCTACTTACTATTGTCGATGTGAGTACTCATCTTGTGATATTACTATCTTTGGTGCATGATTTAGAACCCACTTTGTCATAAGCACTCATTAGATTCTTTACAATATTTCTTTCATTTGAATCATCCATCATTCTTAGCCCAAGAATCTTCATAATATGCCTAAATTTCAAATTTCTCATTATTTCAACAAATAATTGGCATTGACCTATAATATTTAATTCTTCAAAAAATAATCTCCACATACTATTAACTTTTCTTTGACAAGTACGCTTGCTAATCTTGTCAAGCATTGATTTCAAAATGTTAGTATTAATATCAATCAAATATTTTGGTCTTCTAAAAGTCTCTTCAATTCTTTCAACATTTTGAACATCAATATAAAGTTGAGTGTATTGCGTACCTTGAACCGAAGATGATGTGCCTTGGCAATAAGATGTAAAAGATGGAGCATCACCTACTTGATGTGTTGATGTTGTGCTTTCAACATGACATGATGGAATGTGTATATTGTCAAATCTACAAATCAGTGTCTATTCTACATGAGGATGATATGCCTTCAACATTGGAAGATGATACTCCAACATCGGAAGATGGTGTAGCAGATGATATGACTCCAATGTTGAAGGATGGTGTAGCTTCACAATTCAATTGTCTTCTTGAGTGTAACAGTCTCATTCGTTCTCTTTGTCTTTCTAATTCTTCCTCTTTGTTTCTTTGTACTGGTGGTTCTTGATCCTCTTCAAAAGTCAATTCTTCATTATTTCTTTGTAATTTTCTTTGTTCACATAGTAATTTCATTTTATCTCTTTTAATTGTCAAATCTCTCTCCCTCTCTTCATTTGTTTGAATCTTTGGTTTCTTCCTTGGCATAATGATGATTTCTACATGTCAAATTATTCAAACGTTCGAATTACTTAAAATGTGTAAATTAAAAATTATTCAATTAAATAGAAAAATTATAATTATTTGAATGATTACACAATATATATCAAACAACTTGTCAAATTTCTAACCATTTCGAAATAACATTTCATTCAAACATACAATTTTCAATGAATTCACTATATATTAAATAACATGTCAAATTATAATCAAATTTTTATTTATCTATTGACAAACAATATTTAAAATGGATTGCACTAACCTTTTCTATATAAGGAATATTCAAAAAGTCTTTAAATAATGTATCCAATGATTGAATTTGGTGTTTGCTAACTTCCAAAAGTGTTGAAATACTATTTTCTATGTTGAAACTCATGATTTCTATCGAAATAACAGAATGCATAACAAACTAAAAGCAAGAAATGGATGAAATAGGCCCCACGGTTAGTTTTTTACCATTTTTAGGTATTTGAGATAGTGCGTACGCACTATAGTGTGTACGCACTATGTGAAATCACATCACTCCCCATCCTCCCTAATCTCTCTCCCATCCCCTCCCTCTCTCTATTCCTACTCTCTCTCCCCTCTCCCATCCTTTACTCTCTCTCACTCTCCCTCTCCCACCACCTACTCTCTCTACCTCTCTCACCCTCTCTCCTCTCCCATCCCCAACTCTTTAGATCTCTCACAGACTCTCTTATCCCCCCTATCTCTCTCCCTCTCCCTCTCCTACCACCTACTTTCTCTCCCCCATCTCCTACTCTCTCTCCTCTCCCATCCCTTACTTTGTCTCTCTTACACACATTCCCATTCCCCCTATCTCTCTCCCTCTCCTACTACCTACTATCTCTCTCCCCCTCTCTACTCTCTCTCTCTCCCATCTTCTACGAGCTCTCTCTACCACCACCTACTCAATCTCACACTCTCTCTCATTCCCTACTCTGTCTCTCTTACACACACACTCCCATTCCCCCTCTCTCTCCCCCTCTCCCACTGCCTACTTTCTCTCTCCCATCCCCTACTCTCTCTCTCTCCTCTCCCATCCCCTACTCTCTCACACTCACACTCTTTTCCATCCCCTACTCTATCTCTCTCACACACACACTCCCATCCCCCTCCTCTCCCATCCCCTACTCTCTCACACTCACACTCTCTTCCATCCCCTACTTTTTCTCTCTCTATAATGTCCCTTTACTGATTTTTTTATGATATTTCCATCCTCAAATCAGAACTTTAAAATCAAACAACCAATATTACAAAGATCTGCCAATTCTCCAATAAAACCCAAATCGGGTATGTCCAAATTAGTGCCAAAAATTTCACAACTTCACAAATTATTAATAAATCTGAAAATGGACATTTTTATAGAAATTTCAGCAGCATAACAGCCTAAAAAATGACATTTCCAGATTTGTATAGCCCTTACACAACAGATCACAAATGTAGGGCAAAACTATGCTCAATCGGGCTCCCGAA
This sequence comes from Cupressus sempervirens, assembly GCA_028749045.1. Taxonomy (NCBI): domain Eukaryota; kingdom Viridiplantae; phylum Streptophyta; class Pinopsida; order Cupressales; family Cupressaceae; genus Cupressus; species Cupressus sempervirens. Next base: position 882,209,704 of record CM053787.1, read on the forward strand.
ATTAACACAAAAATGCCCGAAAACACCACAAAACACTCATAAATTATCTCAAAAGTTTAATCACGACCCAATACATATATTCAGCTCTATTTTAACATCATAAAGTCTGAAATACAACAGCAAACCAAACTGATATGAAACACTCAACTGAAAACCCAAATTCAAACCAAAAACAACCCCGAAAACACCCAAATCGGCACTATTCAGTACAAGGGCAAACTCTGTATGAGCATGCACATGGAATGGCTTCAAACTCCCATCCTTAGCCTTCCTAGAAACCTGCAAACTCCCATTCTTGGGTCTCCTTCTCCACAGGTTTGGCAGCCTCTGAAGAACAACAAGAAAATTAGCAAGAATCAAGATGTAGAATGAGCCCAAAATGCCTCCAAACCCCTTTTAAAGAGGGCATAACCCTAACCCACATCCAAGAGGGGTTAATAAAATATAATTTAATAATAATTTTTATTTATTAGTCCATTGGTTTCCAAAGATTAACCCCTTTTTCTGAAATTTCACCTTTTTGGAGCCTGCCTGCCTTAACAAAGTTTATTTTTTTAAATTATTTGAATAGGGGACATGACACTCTCATACACACACTCCCATCCCCCCTCTCTCTCCCTCTCCCACCGCCTAATTTCTATCCCCCATCCCCTACTCTCTCTCTCTCCTCTCATATCCCCTGCTCTCTCACACTCACACTCTCTCCCATCCCCTACTCTGTCTCTACTCTCTCACACTCACACTCTCTTCCATCCCCTACTTTGTCTCTCTCATACACACACTCCCATCCCCCCTCTCTCTCTCCCTCTCCCACCAGCTACTTTCTATTCCCCCATCCCCTGCTCTCTCTCTCCTCTCCCGTCCCCTACTCTCTCACACTCACACTCTCTCCCATCCCCTACTCTATCTCTCTCACACACACACTCCCATCCCCCTCTCTTTTTCCCTCTCCCACTACCTACTTTCTCTCCCCCATCATTGTACTCTCTCTCTGCCACCCCCTACTCTCACACTCTCACACTCTCTCCCATCCCCTACTCTCTCTCTTTCATAGATACACACACTCTTATCCCCTTGCTCTCTTCCTCTCCCTCTCCCACTCCCTCTCCTACCGCCTCTACTATCTCTCTCTCTTTCAAGTTCTCTTTCTTCCTCTCTACTCTCTCTCCCTCTCACTCTCTCTCCCATCCCCTACTATGTCTCTCTTACACACACACTCCCATCCCCCCTCTCTCTTTTCCTCTCCCCCATTGCCATACTCTCTCTCTACCACCCCCTACTCTCACACTCTCACACTCTCTCCCATCCCCTACTCTCTCTCTTTCATAGATACACACACTCTTATCCCCCCTCTCTCTTTCCCTCTCCCACCATTTACTTTCTCTCCCCCATTTTCGTACTCTCTCTCTACCACCCACTACTCTCACACTCTCACACTCTCTCCCATCCCCTACTCTCTCTCTTTCATAGATACACACACTCTTATCCTCCCACTCTTCTTCTCTCCCATCCCCTACTCTCTACATCTGTCACACACACTCCCATTCCCCCTCTCTCTCTCTCCCTCTCCCTCTCCCACTACCTCTCCCACCATCTACTTTCTCTCCCCCATCCCCTACTCTCTCTCTCCTCTCCCATCCTCTACTCTCTCACACTCTCTCCCATCCCCTACTCTATCTCTCTTATACACACACACTCCCATCCCCCCTCTCTCTTTCCCTCTCCCACAACCTACTTCCTCTCCTCCATCATTGTACTCTCTCTCTGCCACCCCCTACTCTCACACTCTCTCCCATCCCCTACTCTCTCTTTTTCAAAGATACACACACTCTTATTCCCCCCACTCTTCTTCTCTCCCATCCCCTACTCTCTACATTTGTCACACACACTCCCATCCCCCCTATCTCTCCCTCTCCCTCTCCCACTCCCTCTCCTACTGCCTACTCTCTCTCTCTCTCTCTCTCTCTCTCTCTCTCTCTCTCTCCCCCCCCCCCCACCCATCCCTTACTATCACTCTCTCTCTCCCATACCCTACTCTCTCTCATGCTCTCCCATCCCATAATCTCTCTCTCTCTCTCTCTCTCTCTCTCTCTCTCCCCCATCCTGTACAAGCTCTCTTTGCCACCACCTAAGTTCTCTCTCACACTCTCACACTCTCTCCCATCCCCTACTATGTCTCTCTTACATGCACACTCCCATCCTCCCTCTCTCTCTCCTCTCTCATTCCCTACTCTCTAGATTTGTCACACACTCCCATCCCCCCTCTCTCTCCCTCTCCCACTCCCTCTTACACTACTTACTATCTCTCTCTCTCAAGTACTCTCTCTCCCTCTCTACTTTCTCTCTCCCATCCCCTACTCTCTCTCTCTCACCCCCATCCTGTACAAGCTCTCTCTGCCACCTCCTACTTTCTCTCAAACTCTCACACTCTATCCCATCTCTTACTCTATCTCTCTTATAAATAAATACACATTCCCATTCCCCCCCCTCTCTCTCATAGTCCTTGTCCCACTACCTACTCTATCTCTCTTACATGCTTCCATTCCAACTCTCTCTCCCTCCCACTCCCTCTCCCACCACCTACTCTCTCTCTCTCTCTCTCTCTCTCTCTCTCTCTCTCTCTCTCTCTCTCCCATCCCTCTGCCATTCCCTACTCTCTCTATCTCTCTCTCCCTTCTCTCATTCTCTACTCTCTCTCTCTTTCACATACACACACACCCATCCCCGCTCTCTCCTCTTCCATCCCCTACTTTTTATCTCACTCGCTCTCCCTCTCCCACTGCCTACTCTCTCTCTCTCTCTCTCTCTCTCTCTCTCTCTCTCTCTATAATCTCTTACATTTTCACACTCTCTCCTATCCCCTACTCTCTCTCTCTCTCTCAAATCTCTCTTACACAAATTTCTATCCCCCTTTCTCTCCCTCTCCCACTCCCTCTCCCACTACCTACTCTCTTTCGAGCTACTTTTTCTTCTCCCTCTCCCATTCCAAACCCTCTCTCTTTCACACACATGAATTCCCATCCTCCTCTCTCTCACTCTTCCTCTCCCACTCCTTCTCCCATGGCCTACTCTCTCTCTCTCTCTCTCTCTCTCTCTCTCTCTCTCCCTCATCCACTACTCTTAATTTCTCTCTCCCAACCTATACTCTCTCTCACACTTCCTCTCTCTCCCATCCCCTACTTTCAATCTCTTTCCCCCATCCTGCACTCTCTCTTTTCCACCCCTACTCTCTCTCACACTTCCTCTCTCTCATATCTTGTACTCTCTCTGCCACCCCTACTCTCTCTCCCATCCTATACTCTCTTTTCCACCCCTACTCTCTCTCCCATCCTATACTCTCTTTTCCACCCCTACTCTTTCTCACTTTCTCTCTCTCCTCTCCCATCCCTAGTTTCTCTCTATCTCTCTCTCACACACATGGTCATTCCCTTAACCCCCCCCCCCCCACCTAGTTCTCTTATACAATTTAGGTCTTAATAGTGTGTGCGCACTATAGTGCGCACATGCTACTAAGAAATCATTTTTTAGAAAGTGCGTGTGCACTATAGTGCGCGCGCGCTATAGGGTGCACACACTATTGAAAGCTTATTTAAACCCGAGCCTAAGGCTTGGTTTTGCCTTGGAGATCCAACCCAAAGGTTTGGAGTTTATGAATAGGTCTTAGACATTTTTTTCAGCAAACATACCAAAAATGATTTTTTTTTCTTGTGTGCTCCCCTTCAAGATTCCTCATGGTTGGGTATCGATAAGATCAGGTTACATAGCATTACAGGTCTTTGTGTTAGCTATCTAACCATATAATTTATTTTTAATTTGAACTATTTCAAACCTTTCATCTATAATTTCTTTTGAATGTATGTTCATTTTTTGTCAAAAACCACCATGTACTAATTGGGCTATAGATTTTAGCTCGTTCATCAAATTTTGCAACAACTTAGTTTTTTAGAAACTAGACTCCATTCTACACACTTTGAAAAAAAAATGTTTTGATTTTAGATTAGTTTTCAATTATTTCTAGCGGGAGCACATAGATATTTCACATTTTTGGGATGTGTCTAGTTAAAAAAATTATTTTAAAAAAAATACACATTATAAAATTATCCAAAAAATCATGGGATAAACTACATAGTGTTAAGTAACTTTTGACCAGAGCGATTAAAGAGTTTCAAAAAAAAAGTTAAACTTATAGGGGGGCCACACTTTGTACTGTGTTATGTTTTTTTGGAATAAACAATACCACTTTTTGTGGCCCCTTGTTTTGAGGACCTAAAACTAAACCATTTTGAAAAAAAATTAGTAGTTTAAAAACTAGATTCAAAGGACTACAACTTTTATTTCTTTTCATATCTTAAAATTTTGAGCGTAACTATCTTCAAATTCTTGTTGAAGTTCAAATTTTGTAGATCTCAGGAAAAAGGTGTCCACTTATACCCCCCTTTTGGCACCACAACTTTGTGCACTTAGCCATTTACCTACAAGCATTTGTAATTGTTTATCTATCAGAGATCCACTATTCTTAACATGGTATCAGAGTAGTACTGATAAGAAAACTATTGCATATTAATTCTAAATTTGAGACAAAGTTAAAGGAAAGAAAAGTTTTATTAAGAATTAAAATGGTGAATCACGTAAGAATTGAAGATAGGCTAGATGGAGCATCTAACTTTTCATCTTGGAAAATTAGGCTATTAATAATTCTAAGAGAGATGGAATTAGAAAATAAGATTGAAACAAATTTCCCATGCCTGAAAATGAATCCAAGAAAACATCATGGAAAAGGCATAATAATAAGGCCATGAAAATAGTCATAGATTCAGTAAAAGATCATATACTTCCATCCATAGCAAATCTTAAAACCGCATTTGATATGTTCTCCACTATTCAAAATACATTTTAAATTAATAATACAAGTAGATTGCTAACTCTGAAACAAGATCTACTTTACATAAAAATGAAAAATGGAGAATCCATTACCTCTAACTTTCTTAGAATTACTTAATTAAAGGATCAACTTGCTACTATGTAAAGTTAGATGGATGATAAAGAACTAAGCATGATTACTCTTAGAGGTCTTCCTCTATCATGGGAAACCTTCATACAAAGTTTAAGTTCACATCCAAAACTTCCAAAATTTGATCAACTAAAGAATGAATGCACTCAAGAAGAGTCTAGATTAGCCTCCAGAGGTCTAATTTCAAATCAAGATGGTGAAGTCGAAGCATTGTACTCTAAATCAAATAAGAAAAGAAAGTTAAAGCATAACAAGAAGGACAACAAAAAAAATAAAAAATCTCACAAACAACATGATTGGTCCAAAGTAAGATGCTTTAACTGTGATAAGCTTGGTCATTCCTACTATGTATGTCCTAGAAAATAGAAAATTTAAGTAGCTTTAGCAGAAGTTAAAGAAGAAAATAATGAGAAAATGGATAAAGAAAATTATGCATTTATAGTAGCTCTGTCAAGTGAGTTAAGCACTAATCACCATACCTAGATCATAGATAGTGGAGCTTCTCACCATATCACCAGATTTAAGGATAAATTTGATACCCTCTCAAATCATGAATGAGAAGAAGTAACTATTGGAGATAATTCTCTCACCCTATTAAAGGAATTGGTACTTACTATATTCAATTGAATTCTAAAATCACTCTTTAACTCAAGAATGTCTTATATGTGCCAGGGATTAAAATAAATCTTGTCTACATCTCCGGACTTGCTGATCAAGGGTACAAAATTGCATTTCAAGGAGATAGAGTTCTATCTTGGACTAAGAACTCATCTATTAAGAAATTCATCTCCATTGAGGTCAAGGATGGAAGTCTTTATAAGCTTTGTAATATTCAAAATCCTAAGTTAAACTTAATCCTTATTAATGATAAGTCAAATTCCATTGAAATTTGGTACAAAAGACTAGGTCACCTTAACTTTCAAGCCTTATCTTCTATAAGTAAAATTTTGAAAGGCCTACCAAATCTAAAAATAGATCATTCAAGTATTTGTAAGGGGTGTGCTTTAGGAAAAAATACTAAACATTCCTTTTCCAAAAGTGATCATATATCTAAAAGCATTCTTGAATTGATTCATACAGATCTTTGTGGTCCTATGTTAGTCCCTTCCCTTAATGGATGTCATTTCTATGTAATATTCATTGATGATTACTCTAGGAGAATATGGATTTATTTTCTAAAACAAAAAGAGTCATCTGTTAGTTTAAAGAATTTAAAGCCTTAGTTGAAAATCAATTAGGACATAAGATCAAAACCCTAAGATCTGACAATGGGGGTGAGTTCACATCTAATATCTTTAAAAACTTTTGTATTTCTGTTGGGATTAAGAGGGAGTGTTTGGTACCTTATAATCCTCAATAGAATGGAATAGCTGAAAGGAAAAATAGATCTAGTGTTGAATCTATTAGGGCCATGTTACATGATCAAAATCTTCATTACTCCTTTCGAGATGAAGCATCCAATATTGCTGTCTACATTCAAAATCATTGCACTCACTCTATATTAGAAAACACCACTCTAAAAGAAGTGTTTATCGATGTTAAACTTGATTTAAGTCACCTAAGAATATTCAGATGTTCGGTCTATATTCACATACCAAAAGAGAAGAGAACCAAATTGGAGCCTTTTGGGAAAAGGGGAATATTCATTGGTTATAGTGGAACTTCAAAAGGGTACATGATCTACATTCCTAGACAAAGAACAATTGAGATTAGCAGAGATGTTATATTTGAAGAAGACACTACTTTCAAAATTTCTAGTAATAGTGATGAATCCATTTCAGAAGAAGATCAAGCTACAGAAATTGAGAGGGAGGATAATCTTGATATCTCTTCCATGTCAAATCATACAAAATTATAAAATATCAACCATACCAATAAGAAAGACACCTCTTTGGGCTAGGAAAATGTTAGCTGAAAATCAAGTTGAACCAAATGATGTAATTCAAGAAAGCAAAAGAACTAGGAATCAATCCTATTATGTTTCACTACTATCTGAACTCATAAAATCTGAACCTACAAATGTTAAAGAAGCACTTTCACATAAATATAACTCTATATTGAAAAATGTTGTATGAGATATTGTACCAAGACCCAAAAACAAATAAGTTGTTTCTTCCAAATGGTTGTTCAAGATTAAACATGTTGTAGATGGCAGTATTGAAAAGTACAAGGCAAGATTTGTAGCTCGAAGTTTCTCTCAAAAGGAAGGTATTGATTATGATGAAACTTTCACCCATTTTTCTAGGTATACTTCAGTCAAAACAATCCTAGCTATTGCTGCATCTAAAGGATGGAAAGTACATCAAATGGATGTCAAAACAACGTTTCTCAATGAAAAGATTGAAGAAAAAATTTATGTTGAACAACCATAAGGGTTTAATACTTTTGATTGCAAGACTCATGTTTGTAAATTAAAGAAAGCACTTTATGGTCTTAAACAGGCTCCCAAAGCCTTGTATGAAAGAATAGATAACCACCTACTAAAATTGGGATATGCCAAAAATGAAGTCGATCCAAATCTATACATCAAATCTGAAGGTAATGATATGGTTATCTTTGTATTATATGTTGATAATTTGCTAATTACATGTGATGAACATCTTATAGAGAAATGTAAGCAAGATCTCTTTGCTGAATTTGAAATGAAGGACCTAGGGTTACTTCACTACTTTTTGGCATTAGAAATTTGGTAGCTAGACAACTATATTATACTAAATTAGAGAAAATATACAATTGATATATTAACCAAGTTTGGAATGATGGAATGCAAACTAGCTCCTACTCCTATGGAGATAAACCTGCACAAACTAAAAGATGATATGAATGAATCTAAGGATGTGGATCCTACTTATTATAGACAAATTATTAGATCCTTGATGTATCTAGTTAATACCCGTCCTGACATATGCTATGCTACTCATACCTTGAGTCAATTTATGTATGCTCCTAAGAAGATACATATGCATGCAACTAAATACATATTGAGGTATCTGAAGAGTACCATTGGAATGGGAATCAAATATGAAAAAGTCAATCTTGAACTAATTGGATACTCAGATTATGATTGGGTTGGAAGTTCTATTGAGCATAAGAGCACGTCAAGATATTCTTTCAGTCTTGGATCTGGTATGATTTCCTAGACCAGTCGGAAGCAAACTTTTGTAGCTTTAAGTTCTACCAAAGTCAAGTATATTGCACCTTCCTTGGGTGCTAGAGAAGTAGTATGACTATGAAAGTCACTTTTAGATCTCTTTAAAAGACTTTTGAAGCCCACCGTGATATATTGTGATAATCAAAGTTGTATCAAGCTTTCTTCTAATCCTGTGTTTCACAATCACTCTAAACACATTGAAATTCCATTTCATTACATCAAAGATATGGTTAATCGAGGAGTCACTCAATTGGAATATATATGTATGAATGATCAAATAGCTGATATCCTTACCAAACCTCTTGCTAAAGTAAAATTGAAATACTTCAGAGAAAAACTTGGTATGATTATTTGTAATGAAATTTTTTGAAATAAAAGAGTTGTTTCATTTGAGATCTTGTTTCCATTGGTTGCTAGATAGTACTTGATATGTAATGAAAGGTGACGAGTGACGATCTTTCATGGACATATTCAAGTGTAAGAAAACTATTTACAAGGTGACGATCTTGTAAATGATTATTTCTGGGCTTCTCTAGACATTGTTTAAGTGCAAGTAGAGATTATTTTTGGGCTTCTCTAAACATTGCTTAAGTGCAAGTAGAAATTATTTCTGGGCTTCTCTAGAAATTGCTTAAGTGCAAGTAGAGATTATTTCTAGGTTTCTCTAGAAATTGCTTAAGTGCAAGTAGAGATTATATGAGCTATCTCTAGACATTGCTTAAGTGCAAGTAGAGACCATGTGTGCTATCTCTAGACATTGCTTAAATGCAAGTAGAGACCATTTTTTGTTCATATGATGTTGCTTATGTGATGACTTTGATTTATTGATGTTTTGTTTCTCCCTAGATAAAGAGGGAGTGTTAATGTTTAGTGTCAGAAGAAGCAAAACATGAATGCTACCACTATTTACTTTACATCGTTGACATATGAGCATCTACATTGCTAATATTTGTTTTACATTACAGAGAGATAAGTATCAAATTCATGTTATCACTATCTGATATGTATCTAAGAGATATGTGCATACGTACACATGCATACATATACGTATTCATATACCTTTTTCATACATATGAATTACTGACAGTAAGATAAACATACTGTTGACCAACTTATTGGTCGGGCTTTATATTATCAATGACTCATTACTTGTATTGGGTTTCATACCCTTGCTTTGTCATGGTTATTATTGGGCCCTTTGATTGTTATTGGGCACGACTTATATTATTTGTTTTGAATAGTTATATTAACTAAACATGCCTCCGAAGAGGCATGTCCCTACATGGCTTTTCAGCCATGTAGAGACATGACTCTTTAGAGTCATGTCTCTCCTTGCTTATATATATGTGTTCACTGCTGCTGTTAGGAAAAGCATCGATCAAAGGCATCTGAGTACCTACGGATTAGTATCACCATTGTTTATTATTATCATTCTCATTTTGTTATACAACGATCAAGAGTCTCTATCATTACTAAAGGAGGGAGACTGATAAAAGGTTACTACAAGTCACAATTTAGATAAGCAATTTTTTTCTGCACAATTTGATTTAGAATTTATCTACAAGCATTTGTAATTGTTTATCTATCAGAGATCCACAATTCTTAACACAAACAACTTGTATACGAGTCATACTATATCTAACTATGTATGTTATCACAAAAAATATTTCAATTAGCATGAGATTTGTTTTAGAATGCATATATGAAAAAATTTGTCAAAGGAAAAATTATGAAACTCACATTTTCTTAGATGTGCTCAACTAAAAAGAAACGAAGTATTTGTAAGCTTTAGGAAAACATGGAATTGATTCCTAAATTTGAATATTTTAATTCTTAATCATAGAAAGAACTTGGGGTTTGAACTTTTTTGGCCTATGTTAATTCAAGTATAAGTATTTTTAAGAAGCTTGTAAGAAAATGGTGTGTGTGACTTTAGGGGAAGATTTTTTTTATAAGATTGTAGGAATGATATTTGTTTTTGGAACTTTTAGTCACAAAGAAAAAGTTTGAGGAATGGGGTGTTTTATACCCTACACAAGAATAGAATAATATGTATTTACAACACATATTGGGAGATGTCTAATCAGTCTCCAAGTGGGAGATTGTTGGTCTATTGTGACTAATCATGTTGTGGGGACTAAAATTTGGTAACTTTACCAAATGTGTTTCCCCCCCAACTTAGTTAACAACAAAATGTAGGGGACAAAACCTTTCCTACTAGGCTTGTAGGATGACCTCCTAATGGGGGCTAGGGTGGACCCCATAATAGGGGTCTAGGGGCAACACTGCCAAAGTCAAAATTGTCTATTATTACTAAAATATTTGAATACAGTTTTGACACATAAACCAACCTTTTGTAAACCACCTAAAAGGCCTTTAAATTAGTGGTTGTATAATGTGAAACTTATTGCATTGATTTTCTCTTTTTTCTCTTTGCTAGATAATAAAAAAGAAGTGGGTCACTATTCCTCTAGTGGATGCAACCCATATTAGGCAACCAGCTTAAATCTCTCTATTATTGTGTATTGTTATTTTGCCTCTTATTGTGCATTATATTTTAATATTGTGTATTTCTTTGGTTTACCTTAAACCCTCACACTATTGATGCAGACACATCTTGGGTCAATGAGCAATCTTGCATCAACCAAAAATATTGCTTTGTTTTCTGTACTAGTTTGTTGTTTGAGGAGCAGTCATTGTTGCTCATGGTTTCAAGTTGTGTGTGGTTGGCAACTTAATGTGGACCCATTGTTGATCCTTACCCTAAATGCGTGGAACCTAATATTCTTTGAGCTTGAAGTTTTGTGTCTCTTTCTCCTCTCGCTTTCTACTGCTTGTTTCATTCAGCGTACCATGGAGTTTCCTTTTGCATAGTTTCCTATGATGACGTGACATCTTGCGTGGTTGAGGGGCATCTCTTAGATCACATGTGGACCTATCCATAAGAGCATGAATTGTCTTTTTGTCATTTGCTAATTCTTTTGTTTTCTTGTCCAAGGCAAGACCTATTTTGTAATTAACTGCTTGACAGGCTGACTTGTGGTCTTGCTAGCTATATAAGGACTTGGATTAGATTTAGGAAAGTAAGTTAGTAGATAGAGAAGTAGATAAAGTCTCAAGACAACAAGTTTTGAGCTCTGATGTTGTAATTCATTGTATTGGCTGCAAGCAGGAAGGCCTTACAACCTGGCATATGTATATTATCATGTGATATGTCTAATCAATAAGTATCTATTCATGGATAGAGTTGGTTCTTTGTTGCTTGATGTGTGTTTGCTTCTGTGTGTATTTTTGGCGAGGTGTTAGGAGATGGGAATTGGTTCCTTTCCTCCTACCTACCTTGTGTCAACTATTGAGCCACAATAAATATTTATTTAGGTGCACCTATAAAGTTGTATGTAGCATTGGTTAGATATTTTTTGTGGGTTGCTCATGAGAAAATATTTAATATTTGAGAAACTTAGTACCAAAAAATAAGCTTGGGGCTAAAGGTTTGTGTACTTCAAATCGTAAAGGTAAAAAAATTTCCTCTTGCCTCAAAATCAACCTTACATTGAAAAATATTTTAGAAAAATAAAGTAGATTTTTTACACAATGAAGATATTTCAACTCACCATCATCTAATGACATCAAGTACAATTTGTAAAAAATAATAAAAAATATTTAATTTTGTCTTTCTAATCACTCTAATAATTAACTAAGAAGAGTAATATATACTTAGTTATCTATAAAAATATTTTTTTTAAAAAGATACTTAAAAATAAAAATAAAAGTTATTACGAAATATTTTATAAAACTTGTTTATTTATTTATTTTACAATAAGAAGAAGATTTTATAACTTAAATAAATTTATTTGTAAAGTTAAAGTTTTATAACAACCTTCATAATTTTAATGAAAGCTAAAAATTAATAATAAAAAAGATATTTATTGCTCCAAAATCTGCATTTATTACACTTCTAAACTATTACATGCTACCTAACTTTAGATTGAAACCATTTCTAAATTATTACATGCTACCCAACTTTATATTGATACAAAGAATGGAATCTACTAAATATTTCCTAAATCCACTTTTCTTCATTCACGTGATAAAATCTTTTCAAATTGACTTTCCTTCTTTGACATGGGGTTTGTCAAATCTTCTGGAACAAATAAATATTTCCACATTTAAAGCGGCTTGAACAATTGCATTCTCCCTCGCGAAGGACTTTGGTTGGGACTTTTTTGTGGTTCAATAATATTGTTTCCGTAATATTCCAATATTTTATTCGTGGATAATTTATGACACATTCAAGTGTCATTCTTTTTTTTTTTCCTATATTTATGATGAATGGAAATTAATGTAAATTTTTAATGCTTGAATTACAAGAAAGAATATCAGTTCAAAGAGTTAAAAAAATGATTGTAAATATGAAAAGAAAAGCTACATAAAGTACAAGATTGATTTGATTTGATTAAATTAAAATATTGATGTTGAACAATAGCGCCTGGAGATTTAAATCTGGAAACTTCAATGTTGCTTCCGTGGTTTGCCAGCCGGAAAAACACGCCGGCTGAATCGCAGGGATTCAACATCTTTTTTTAGGAGATCTCGACCGAGAAAATCACCGTCGGGATGGAACACTTCTGGTCTCTGGTGCCGGAAAAGAAGCGCATCCGCCGGTGAAAAGCTCACGTCGTTGGCACGTGTCGTTGAACTGGAAAGCGTGTTCAACAAATTTGACGGCAACGGTGACGGGAAAATATCTCTATCTGAACTGGGCCACGTCATGCGCTCGCTGGGCCACGAGATCAGTGAAGATGACGATGACAGAGGCTGACTCGGATGGCGAGGGCCACTTCGACTTGGCGGAATTCGTGGCGCTTAATACGCGTGACGTGGATAGCACTGCGAGGTTGCAGGATCTGCAAGAAGCTTTTAAGATGTTTGATGTGAACGGCGATGGATCCATCTCTGCTCATGAACTCGACAGTGTTTTAAGAAGATTGGGCGAGATTTCCAGCCTTGATGATTGTCATAGTATGATTGCCAGAGTGGATGCTGAATGGATGCTGACGGGGATGGCCAGGTTAACTTTGATGAGTTCTTGACAATGATGTCAACACCCATTGCAAGCTAGGGTATGGTAAGTATGAGTTTTACTGAATATGGTTATGAGTGCTTTTGGATTCAACTAAGCTTTTTTTTCATCTATAGGGCGTATCATATCTAGTGATGTATTCTATAGTAGTTTTTGCATCAATATTGATCATCATATTTGAAGATGGATAGATGGATCACTCACTCTATGGTTTGAGGATTGGTTGGATAGATCACTGACCTGTTACCGTTGGGATTGATTGGATCATGGAATGTGAATTAGAATGTTGATGCAAATAAATTTAGAGTTGAATTTAAAATTACTCAAAATGAGCTATGTCATATTCGAACCACCATCGTGTTCAATTGATCCTAATTTGTAATATTGTATGCTTTATGGTTTTTATGGTTTGGTATTTACATTATGAGTCTTTGCTTAGAGGTCACTGAATTTATGTAGTTCCTTTTTATGGTTTTTTTATAACCCTGCAAGAAATCGGCCAAGTTGTGCAGTAAACCCTTTTTACTGTAAATGAAGTTGAGTTGAATTGAGAACGAAAGCTATTAATATAGTTTTTAATTAATATCGACATGATATACTTTTCAATGTTTAAGTTTCATCTACGGCCATACATTAGGAAACGTGTTCAAAATTTTTTTCATATTCTTTCACAAATGCATGGTAAGCTGAAATTTGTTTGAGAATTTTGAAATTGATTGCGGTTCAAACACGAGCATAAAATGTTAAACTCAATCTTTCTCTAATTGGAAAGAAACCAAATTCCACATTAGAATTGTCGGCTCACTGAGTAGAGGAGAAGCAGATTGTTGTATGCTCTTTTGAAATTTTGTCCTAGTTGTGAAAAAAGATTGAAAGAAGAATTTAAGAAAGAAAGTGATAGATTTTAGTACAATCCAATAAAAAAAAATCAATAGCAGTCCAATTGCAGTGGAAACTACACCATCTTTTGTAGTGTCACGTCTCATCCTAGAACCCTTTCTTTTCTTGCTTATGTGGCTATGTCGAGTTGGTCAAAATTTAGACTTAATTAAAAGATAAATGAAAGTTAATGTTTTAGATTTCTAAATTGAAATGATTTATTACGATGGATATGTATGAGATGTTACATTCAATGATGATGTTATTTGATGTAATCATGATGTCATGCTTATAGTTCTGATTCAGTTAATGTTATTCTTAATGATGATGTAATTAATTTGTTAATAACGATCGATACTAACTCCTTGTTATGGTTGCGAGTGTTTGAGTGGATGCAGCGATCGTTACAACATAAGTGTGGTTGAGGTAGGGAGGGTTAGCCTCTTGGAAGGGGATGTGTCGAATGACCATGCGACCACACACACATCACTTAGGATTCATATGTTTATTTATTTTACGCTGCATTACTATGTTAATTTTGAGATATTAGAATGAATTTGGAAATAACATTTGATTTAAATGAGAGATTTTGAAATGAGCAAATATAATTTATTGACGGAAAAGTTTTGTTCAATGTTAATTTAGTATATTGTGGATAGCATATATAGGACCTCATATGAGTATTCTTTATTACTATTTTCCTAACAATTGTAACTATATATGTTTTTTTTTTTGGAACCAGTTGTTAAAAAAAAAGAGAGTGTTCTTTAAAAGACATTTTGTTAAAAATAAATATAGGATATATTATACTTTTTTTTCACCTAGCTGGCATCATGGAGTTATTTCCTTGTTTTTAGCATGAGAGCTAAAGGAGACAGCTAGGTCAGTTTCATTCGCATTGTTGGAAGAGTGGTGTTAAAAATAGGGTTTTGGGAAATAATGAAACACACAACGGAGCAAAAAGTGAGAACAACACAGCAGGGAAGGTCGTCCATAGCCCATGAGAGTCATTGTAGCAGGGGTGGCACTCAGGAAATAAGTACTATAGGAGCAACCATGTCAACAAGAGGCATACATTTCTAGGTTCCTTCTTGTTAAACATTCTGCCTCTATCTACGTTTTGTGTTGCTTTTCTTGGGAATGAGTTGTTTGACAGGCATTAAATAATGAATATCTTGTTGGAACTTTTCATTCTTGATTAGAAATATTGCGAAAAATGAAATCCTTGTTTAAATTGGGTTCGGTATGTGTTTGAATGTTTCCCTGTTTGTTTATCTCATTGAATGAGAAATCTTGGAAACCCTTTTTGCCTAAGCAAATGATATGATGTATGCGTTGTCTCTAAGCTATGCTGGAGCCATTGCACTTTGACTGGAATTTATATATAACTAAGGGTATGTTGTTCCTTAACACCTATTGTTGTATCCTTCCCAAAAATGTTATATTTGTTGAGTGTTAATGCTGTACTCATGCTGGAACCGTAACTATTGAACACATTAGTGATGTTACCCTTATACGTTAAGTTAAAACTTCATGGTTGTTTCTTAAAAATGTGTTGTGATACTCTTATTAAACATTTGGTATTTCATGCTGTTTGAAGTTGAGCTATTGCCATTAGTGATGTAACGTAAGACATACTGTTGGTGCTAAGAATGTTAATGCTGTTACAATTCAACATTAATGCTGTCTTTGTTCTTGATTTTACATTTAAACATTCCTTGCTGGGTTAATGAACAGACATCTATGATAAAAGGTTGGAACAGAGGGAAAAAAACTTGTAGTTTTGATAAACAATAATAGATGAGGGAAAAAAACGTTTTCAATTTGGTTTCTTTGTTGGTTTCCATGAATTAATTAATGATCTTGAAACTTAGAGGTAGATTATCAGTGTGATAAAAGAAACAAACATTCCCAAATTTAAAAACTGAAGTCGGCTAAGAAGTTCCAGAGAAAAAATACATATGTATCACAGAGCAAATAATATATATATTACTCAAAAATAAAAACAAATTTATTACTTGTTGGACCTTGAACCATCCCTAGCCATTTCAATGTTCATGATCTATTCAAGAGTTTCTCTTTAGACTGGTAACCATAAATTCCCTCTGGACAACTTCTTTTTTTCTCACTACAAATCTTTACTTTGAATTGTTCAACATGAAAATATATAAATGTTGTTGTTAAATGGATAACATGAGTAAAGTCTTTTCTTTAAACTTAAAGGTGCAAAACTTGCTAAATAGTCTCCTTGATATATATATCAGATTATAGTTTATTAATTTTACTAAATTAATTTTTGAGTACCAGGGGCATTTGCTCACAAACATTAAATCTGTAGCGTTTCCAACCCTAAAGACTATGTGAACTTGTTTTTATGTTAATATTTTGTTTTAGAGACATTGAAATAGTTTCCTGTTGCTTGTATATGATAATAGAAGTTGTTAATTAAACTATTTAAGCTGAGAACATTCCTTTCGGGTTATTAATCTATTTCAAGGATAAATTTATTCTCCCACGTGCATACTTTGGGGCTTCAACTGTAGTTGTATAATTTTCTGTTTGGAATCAAAACATTAAACTTATGTAATTATCTTGTTGAACTGGATACCAATCTTTTACAATATGAGTGCCTAAATTTTGGATACAAAAACAATATTTCTATGATCATCTGAACCATTTGGCAATTAAAATCTTATAGGTTCCAGTGTGTAACATTCTAGCAGTTCTATGATTAGTTGCAAAGCAGATTCACTGAACTTTTCATTGTTGTTAGTAGTTTAAGGGTGTATATTTCCTCATGTTAGGGTGTAATGTAGCGAATATGAGATAGATAGGTGGATATCTTCATGCTTAGTTTCCCTATCTGCGAGTTTTGTAAAATGGTTACATGTTGTTTTTGTTTCTTCTACAGGTAATTCTGGATTTTGAAAGTGCTTGGCCAAGCGATTTTGTTTTCCAAATATTGCACATGTGTTCATGGTTATTCCTATTTGATTTTCTTTTACTATATATGTGTAGATGTGTAGTTATTTTATTCCAAGCTACATTTCGTGTTTAGACTACTAGGCACATGGTTGTAATGTAGAAATGCTACACGGTCGCACCAGATACATCTGATCCATCTTGTTTAGGGAAGCTAGGCTTCTTGTGCAAGGGTCAGAGAATTCTTCGTGTCAGGAAGAATCCTAGTGGAGTACTTCGCTCCGTGGTTGGCGAGGTTAAAGCACCTGGGCCACACTTCCATCTTGGGAAGCAGGTGGGAGACGTCCTACAACTTTTGGAGACTAGAACCACTAGAGAATTCATTGGAAAGTCATCTCAGTTTGATTGCCCAACTCATCATTTCAGATGTACTTATTTACAACATTGTAACTCATTTATGAAAAATTGCTAAGCTCAAAATGTAATGAAAAGTAAATGCTGTATGTTTGATCAGCAAATTGTTAATCATATGTACTATTAAAATGCTGTTAAAGAATTGTTGTCAATTGGTTCAACAAGTCTATAATGATGTATGACATGATATGGATGTATGTAAAGAATTGATGATGATCATTTTAATGATGTATTATTTATCTTTTGTAGCAATTAGTTTGACTTTTCCACTTTTATGTTATTGGTTCCTTTCCACATTTTCCAATTGATGATGATATGGCATAGTTAGTCTAGAACTGGTTCTTTACATATGGTATCAGAGCTAGGTTTAAAACTGGGCCCTGGGGGCTACTATGCTAATTACGCCTATGTTTGACAAGTGTTTTGAATTATTAACATCTAAACGGAGAGTTGGGTCCAGCAGTAGTGCACGGGCTGAAGAACCTAATGAGAGGTTGGATCAGATAATGGCACTGTTAACCCAACAGGGGGCTTTGTTACAACAATCAAGTCAGTGGGTGGACAACTTAAAGTAAGGGGCTCGAGGTAGACAAGCCAAAGAAGAGGCTAGGAAGCGTGAGGAGGATCAACGCTCTGAAGCTCTAAGTAAGCAAGAAGAGGAATTAAGGAAGAAACATGAGGATGAGCAATTGGCTGAAGCTCTTAAGAGGTCTGAGATAGAGCAAAAAGTGGAAGCTGACCGTCGAAGTGGTCTCCTTAATTTTGACAGGATTCAGATAGCTGCTGACTTGAGAAAAGATTTAAAGAAAGTGAATCCACCCACTTTCCATGGAAGAGCTTCTAGGAAAGATGCAGAGGCATGGATTACTAGCATGGAGAAGTACTCCCTAGTGTTAAACTACATTGGGAAATCTAGAGCAATATGGGCCACCTATCAGCTAATGGGTGAAGCAGCCAACTGGTGGGAGAATGTCATGGCTGAAAAGAAATTCCAACATGGAGAGGTAACTTGGGAAGAATTCTTGCAGCTATTTCGCAAACGATGGTTACCTCATTTTTATTATGATAGGAAAATAATAGATTTCTATAAGTTAGTGCAAGGGAACATGAATGTTACACAATATCATGAGAGATTTTGCCATTTGGTAAAATATGTTCCACAGTATTAGCATGATGAACTCTTTAGAATGTGAAAGTTTGTAATGGGCTTGCGACCTAAAATTTATAGTGAGGTTGAGATGCATGAGCTTGAGACCATGGACTTTACATTGCGTAAAGCCCTTAAGTAGGAGTAGAGGTTGAAGGATGCTTCATCCTATAAATCCTCCAACCAGAACTATAAGAGGAAGTTTCAAGACAACAGGTCATATTAGGATAACAAAGGATATCTGGATTATGGAGCAAAAGGAAATGGAAAGAAACAACAAATCAAAAATATGAAAGACAAAGGACATGAGAATTTTTACAAGAATAAGGAAAATTGGAACAACAATTAAAATTCGAGAAATGGTGGTGGGAATGGAAACAACTGAAGAGATCAAAATAGAAGAGCACCTAGGGCAGGTTGTTTTGTATGTGGAGGAAACCATTATGTTGTTAAGTGTCCACAATGAGTTGGTAAGAATGAATTTCCTCCACAACACCGCATCCATGCCGTAGTTGATCACCAATAGGCAGATTATTAGGCCATTCCCATTGAGATGACTGGTACACTTTTTGGTCACCCTGTTTCTATCTTAATAGATATTGGTGCTACTAAATATTTTGTAGATCCTAAAGTATTAACCAAGATACCTATTAGGGCTGGTTTTATGGCTAAACCTTGGATTTTAGAGTATGGTAACAAGGCTGAACGTAGGGTAGAGCAATTCTTATTTTGCAATGAGTTGGAACTTCCTAGCTTTTGAACTAAAGTCAACTTGTATGTAGTGTCTTTGGGCTCATATGATGTCATCTTAGGTATTAATTGGTTAAGTGAGCATAAGGCCTTGGTGGATTTTTGGGATAAGGTGATTAGATGTCTTGATGACACCGGGTATTCAGTGACATTAAATGGTGTCAAACGACCTTTGGAATTGAGGCAAATTTCAGCAATGCAGTTGAAGAAAGCCAAAAGAAAAGGGTGTCAGTTATATGTTGCCCATATTAAGAATCTGGATAAGACTCCACCTCGAATAGAGGATCATCCTATTTTACAAGAATTCTGAGATGTGTTTCCAGATGATTTGCCTGAAGTACCCCCTAAAAGGGAGTTTGATTTTTCTATAGATCTCGTACTAGGAGCATAACCTCAATCGAAGGTTCCTTACCGCATGACTTCTACAGAAATGTATGAATTGAATATTCAGTTACATGAACTTTTAGATAAAGGGTTCATACATCCTAGTGTATCACCATGGGGAGCTCCTATAATTTTTGTCAAGAAGAAGGATGGTACCTTAAGGCTATGCATAGATTATCGTATGTTGAATAAGGTGACCATAGAGAATCGATACCCTCTATCTAGGATTGATGAACTTTTTGATCAAATGAAAGGGGCAACCGTATTCTCCAAAATTGATTTGTGATCTAGGTATCACCAACTTTGGATTCGAGAGGAAAACATATCTAAGACTACATTCAAAACAAGATATGGCCATTATGAGTTTGTAGTCTTACCTTTTGGACTAATAAACACACCAGCTGCTTTTATGAACTTAATGAACAATGTTTTCAGAGATTGTCTTGATAAATTCGTGGAGATATTCATTGATGACATATTAATATACTCCAAGAGTTTGGAAGATGTAATGTCCCCTTTTTAGCATTCATAGCATAATGTTGTCGTTAGCCTATTTCCCCATGGTCTCATAGGCTAAACAGGACATTAAAGGGACTTAGAGGCCATTTGGCCTAGATAGTTTCAGTTGCAGGTCTTTCTGAGGGGTTTTGAGGCAACTTTGGGCATACTTACTATTTATAGTAAGTCATCTTGGACATGGTCGGACATCCAGGGGCAGTGGTATGTCGATGGTCATTGTTTAAAATTGGCAAGAAGACTTGTTTATCATTGATAAGATTTGTTATGCATTGATAAAGCTATTTTATAAAGTTAAATTTAAATATTTAACTTTATTAATGCATAGACTATAGTTTGTGGGAAATATTTAAATTAAAAGAGTCCCCTTTATTTTATAACACATTGGAGACATAAGTTACATAAAGGGAGTGATGTTTTATCCCACATTGAGAAAACAAAGGATGGAGCCCTTGTGAGAACACTATAAAAAAAAATGGAAGAGCTTCTTTTAGGATGCTTGGGAAAATCAAAGAAATTGGGAAATTTTCTGGAGATCATGTCTCAATAGTTTGAAGGACGAAATCCCTTCAAGCCGAAAAAAGCAGTCCGAAAAAGTGAAACTGAAAAAGTAGGCCGAAAAAGCAGTCCGAAAAAGTAGTTCAAAAAAGCAAATCGAAAAATAAAAATAGAAGGGGCAACATTGAAGGAAATTATTACAACCATCTACAACTAGGTTCCTTTATTAGTATTGTTTTTTTAGGGCGTTATAAGTTTCAGCTGTAAGTGTGCATTATACCAGCATTATCATTTTGTAATCCATGCAAATGCCAAAGTCTTGGCCATATTTCATGAGCATTGTATTTTTTCATTGCAATTAAGAAGATAATAGTTGATGGTGTCATTTAAGCAATTTAATATCATTATTTATCAACGAGTTAGTTTGCATACCAACTGTTTGTAAAAATGCCAGTTGGTTGTAGGTGTTCATTTCTCATGCTTAGATCATATATATGCACTGAATATTGTCAAAATTAGTAGCACACTCATGTTAGGTCATTGTGTAGTCCATTATAGTCTTCTAGCACAAGATTCTCATTGATGCAAAATTGTAAAAAGAGTCATTTAAAGCCAGCTGAAATACTATATCAGTCATACATCCCTTGCATGTGAATTGTTTGATGAAATTCCTTGAGCCTTCATCAACATTTTTTTGAGAGCAGATTTGAGGAGGGTTATTACAGTGGTATCAGAGCTTACTTGCAAAGTGTTTGACGAAATGTCAAACCACTGAAGTATAAAGATTTTTGGTGTTTGAAGAAGTTATAACCTATTGGGGTTATTACAGAAGAACATGAAGAACATTTGTGCATAGTGTTGCAATGACCGAGAGACAAGAAACTTTATGAGAAACTTTTTTAGTGTTCTTTTTATCAAAAGGAGATCCATTATTTGGGACACATTTTATTAGCCAAAGGCATTGCCGTGGACCCCGCCAAGATCAAAGCCATCCTTGAATGGCCAACTTCGTAGAATGTTAGTGAAGTTAGGAGTTTTATGGGTCTTGCCAGATATTATAGGAAATTTGTTGAAGGTTTTTCCTACATAGCAACACCGATTACATCTCTTCAGCACAAGGGAAAAAGGTTTGTGTGGACAAAAGTTTTTGAGAAAGCCTTTTAGTTACTTAAGGAAAAACTCACTAAGGCTCCTATTTTGATTATTCCAGACCCAAATAGGCATATTGTTGTCACCATAGATGCCTCAAGAGATGGACTTGGGGGTGTTCTGATGCAGGATGGTAAAGTTGTGGCTTATGAATCTAGGAAACTCAAATCTCATGAAGTAAACTATGCTCCTCATGATTTAGAGTTGGTTGTGATAGTACATGCCTTGCAGATGTGGCAGCACTACCTATTGGGGAAGCCATTTGAGCTAAAGACTGATCATATGGGGTTGAGGTATATTTTCACTCAACCAAATCTGAATGCCCGACAGAGATGATGGCTCGAATTCCTTAGTACCTTCAATGTCTCATCCTAGAACCCTTTCTTTTCTTGCTTATGTGGCTATGTTGACTTGGTCAAAATTTAGACTTAATTAAAAGATAAATGAAAGTTAATGTTTTAGATTTCTAAATTGAAATGATTTACTATGATGGATATGTATGAGATGTTACATTTGATGATGATGTTATTTGATGTAATCATGATGTCGTGCTTATAGTTCTGATTCAATTAATGTTATTCTTAATGATGATGTAATTAAGTTGTTAATAATGATCAATACTAAATCCTTGTTATGGTTGCGAGTGTTTGAGTGGATGCAGGGATTGTTACGATGGAAGTGTGGTTGAGGTAGAGAAGGTTAGCCTCTTGGAAGGGGATGTGTCGGATGACCATGTGACCACACACACGTCACTTAGGATTCATATGTTTGTTTATTTTACGCTGCATTACTATGTTAATTTTGAGATATTAGAATGAATTTGTAAATAACATTTGATTTAAATGAGAGATTTTGAAATGAGAAAATATAATTTATTGACGAAAAAGTTTTGTTTAATTTTAATTTAGTATATTGTGGATAATGTATATAGGACCTCATACGAGTATTCTTTATTACTATTTTCCTAACAATTGTAACTATATATGTTCTTCTTTTTTGGAACCAATTGTTAAAAAAAAGGAGAGTGTTCTTTAAAAGACATTTTGTTAAAAATAGATATAGGATATATTATACTTTTTTCACCTAGCCTCTATCTACGTTTTGTGTTGCTTTTCTTAGGAATGAGTTGTTTGATAAGCATTAAATAATGAATATCTTGCTAGAAATTTTCATTCTTGATTAGAAATATTGTGAAAAATGAAATCCTTGTTTAAATTGGGTTGGGTATGTGTTTGAATGTTTCCTTGTTTGTTTATCTCATTGAATGAGAAATCTTGGAAACCTTTTTTGCCTAAGCAAATGATATGATGTATGCGTTGTCTTTAAGCTATGTTGGAGCTGTTGCACTTTGATTGGAATTTATATATAACTAAGGCTATGCTATTTCTTAACACATATTGCTATATCCTTCCCAAAAATGTTATATTTGTTGAGTGTTAATGTTGTACTCATGCTGGAACCGTAACTATTGAACACATTAGTGATGTTACCCTTATACGTTAAGTTAAAACTTCATGGTTGTTTCTTAAAAATGTGTTGTGATACCCTTATTAAACATTTGGTATTTCATGCTATTTGAAGTTGAGCTGTTGCCATTAGTGATGTAACGTAAGACATACTGTTGGTGCTAAGAACATTAATGCTGTTACAATTCAACATTAATGCTATCTCTGTTCTTGATTTTACATTTAAACGTTCCCTACTGGGTTAATAAAAAAAACATCTATGAGAAAAGGTTGGAATAGAGGGAACAAAACTTGTAGTTTTGATAAACAATAATAGATGAGGGCAAAAACATTTTTAGTTTGGTTTCTTTGTTGGTTTCCATGAATTAATTAATGATCTTGAAACTTAAAGGTAGATTATCAGTGTGATAAAAGAAACAAACATTCCCAAATTAAAAAAAATAAGCTGGCTAAGAAGTTCCAGAGAAAAAATACATACATATCACATAGAAAATAATATATATATTACTCAAAAATAAAAATAAATTTATTACTTGTTGGATCTTGAACCGTCCCTAGCTATTTCAATGTTCATGATCTGTTCAAGAGTTTCTCTTTAGACTGGTAACCAGAAATTCCCTCTGAACAACTTCTTCTTTTCCTCACTGCAAATCTTTACTTTGAATTGTTCAACATGAAAGTGTATAAATGTTGTTGTTAAATGGATAACATGAGTAAAGTCTTTTCTTTAAAATTAAAGGTGCAAAACTTGCTAAACAGTCTCCTTGATATATATCAGATTATAGTTTATTAATTTTACTAAATTAATTTTTGAGTACCAGGGGCATTTGCTCACAAACATTAAATTTGTAGCTTTTCCAACCCTAAAGACTATGTGAACTTGTTTTTCTGTTAATATTTTGTTTTAGAGACATTGAAATAGTTTCCTGTTGCTTGTATATGATAATAGAAGTTGTTAATTAAACTATTTAAGCTGAGAAAATTCCTTTGGGGTTATTAATCTATTTCAAGACTAAATTTATTCTCCCATGCGTATACTCTAGGGCTTCTATTAGGATAAACCACAAACAGAAATAAAAAAAAACTACATGCAAATATAACCAATAATTGAAAAATAACAGATCACACAGAAATGAACACAAGGCTCCAAGATTTAACGTGGTTCACCCAATCCCTGGGCTACGTCCACCAAACAACAAGTTCGATCTTATTACAATCCAATGATTACAACCTAATTACAATCCGTAATCCCTTACAGCTCAATACCGCCGCAAGAACCAATTTTGCATCACAACATAATGAAAAAATACCCAACCCTAAGCCCTTTTATACAAGTATTAAACTGCTTTAGGGTTATAACATGTCGACCATACGTCGGCCATAATATGTCGGCTACCATGTCAGCCACGGCCAAAATTTTTTTTCTTTTTCGGGGCGATGCCTGAACCACACTATTTATGAAGTATGTACAGTACTTTCCTGATCAGTCACCACAATCTAACAATCTCCCACTTGGGGACTGATCAGGCTCCACACTAAACAACAATCTCCCACTTGGAGACTGATCCTGTAGCAATACCACTACCACATGGGGCTCCCACTGGATCAAACCATCCTGGACTCTACTATTCTTTTATTAATGTTCAGTCTAAAAGACCAACCGAAGCTGAAGAGGAGTTCAACTTCTCCCTTGTTACAACCTTTGTCAACATATGTGCTAGATTGTCATTGGTATGTATCTTCTCCAGCTTTAACTGTCCATCCTCCAAAATTGACCGAATAAAATGGTACCGCAACTGTATGTGTTTGGTCTTAGAATGCAGAGTTGAATTCTTAGCAAGATGAATGGCACTCTGACTATCTGTGAACAAATAATTATCCTTTTGAGGATGTCCCAATTCTTCTAAGAAGAACTGAAGCCATATCATCTCCTTGGCTACCTCTGTAGCAGCAACATACTCTGCCTTTGTAGTGGATAGAGCATTAATCTTCTGTAACCTAGAAACTCAGCTCACGGCTGCCCCACCAACAGTAAAGACATAACCTGTAGTACTCATCCTGGTATCAATATCCCCAGCCAAATCTGAGTCAACATAGCCTTGTAAATCAGCAGTAGAGCCCCCAAAGTGTAAACACTTATTGGATGTTCCTCTCAAATATCTGAGAATCCACTTGACAGCATTCCAATGCTCAAATCCTGGATGACTCATATACCTGCTAACGATGCCCATTGCATGTGCAATATCTGGCCTAGTGCATACCATAGCATACATCAAGCTTCCTACAGCTGAAGCATAGGGTACCTTGGACATCTTATCCTCGTCTTCTTGTGTCTTGGGACACATTTCATTAGTCAATTTCAAATGACTGGGTAAAGGTGTGATGACAGCTTTAGCATTCTCCATAGAGAAACATTGCAACACCTTCTCAACATAATCAACTTGAGATAGCGTCAATGTTCTATTCTTCCTATCTCTTCAAATCTTCATACCAAGGATTTGTTTTGCTGCCCCCAAATCCTTCATAGCAAATGCATGTGCTAATTGGCATTTCAGCCCCTTAATATGATCCATGTTAGACCCAACTACAAGCATATCATCAACATATAAACATAAAATAATGTAGCTATCATCATCCAACCTCTTAAAATAAACACAATAATTTGAATGACACCTATTATATCCATGCTCATGCATAAAGCTGTCAAATTTTAGATACCATTGCTGAGGTGCTTGCTTCAAGCCATATAAACTTTTCTTCAATTTGCACACTAAGTTCTCCTTACCTTTGACCTCAAAACCCTGTGGCTGAGCCATATATATTTCTTCATCCAAATCACCATGAAGAAAGGCTATTTTAAAATCCATCTGCTCTAAATGCAAATCTTCAGTAGCCACAAGACTTAAAATAGTACGAATAGAAGTCATTTTAACAACAGGAGAAAATATCTCATCAAAATCAATTCCCTTTTTCTGTGCAAATCCTTTTACAACTAACCTGGCCTTAAATCTTTTCTTACCTCCTTCCTCTTATTTCAACCTGTAAACCCACTTATTCTATAAAGCCTTTTTACCTGCAGGCAACTTGCACAAATCCCATGTCTTATTTTTCAGCAAAGAGTCCATTTCATCTTTCATTGCAGACTCCAACTGAATCTTAGTATCCACCTGCACAACTTCATCATAACTTTCAAGTTCACCAGCATCAGTAAGTAAAATAGAATACAAAGAGGGAGAAAACCTTTGTGGAGGTCTAATTTGCCTTGTTGACCATCTAACATTCATTAGTGTGTGTGGTATTTGTTGTTGCAGCTGTTGCACATCATGAGGAATGGCTGGAACATTAGCTTTTGGAGTATCATCCAACACTTCATAATCATCTTCTTTCTTCTAATGTTGCTGCAACAGATCTTTGTACAACACTTTCTCATTGAATATGACATCTCGACTTCTAACAATTTTAAGATTTTCAAAATCCCAAAGCCTATAACCAAATTCATTAATGCCATATCCGACAAAGACACATTTCTTTGATTTAGCTTCTAGCTTGGTTCTATTTTCAGAGTCTATATGAGCAAAAGCTTCACAACTGAAGGTCTTAAGAAAAGAATAACTCACCCTCTTACCAGTCCATGCTTCCTCTGGAATACCACAACCCAAAGGAGTAGAGGGACCTCTATTAATCAAATATATTGCAGTATTGATAGCCTCTGCCCACATGTGTAAGGGCAACCCAACATGCAACCTCATGCTCTTTGCACGCTCCATTATAGTCCTGTTCATGCGTTTAGCCACTCCATTTTCCTGTGGAGTCCTTGGAACAATTTTTTGTCTACGAATACCATTAGTGGAGAAATAATAATCAAATTCATGACTGCAATACTCACCACCATTATCAGATCTGAGACATTTTAATTTCTTACCAGTCTCATTTTCAACCAAGCATTTCCATTTCTTAAAAGTTTGAAATACATCACATCTTTGTCTAAGGAAATAAACCCATACTTTTCTAGTTGCGTCATCAATAAATGTAACATAATAATGAGAGCCACCAAGGGAATATACCTGAGCTGGTCCCCATACATCTGTATGCACAAGCTCTAATTTCTCCTTTTTGTTTTCCTTCCCAGTCTTTACAAAACTCACTCTCTTTTGTTTTCCATACACACAACTTTCACAGAAATCCATATTCACACATTTCAGACCTGGTAAAACTTTTTTTGAATGAAGTACTTTCATACCTTTCTCACTCATGTGCCCAAGTCTATTGTGCCACAATGCTGTATCAAAATCTACAGCAACTATTTGTTCTCCTTGCTCAACTGCAGCAATTGTTCCTAAACATTCATTTTTCTCTGAAATAATCAAAGTAGAAGGAACAATATGACCTATACAAAGATATAAGGTGCCTACTTTCACACCTTTTGCTACTACAAGGGAACCTTTTGAAACCTTCCAATTTTTATCATTAAAAGTAACTACACAACCCTCATCACCAAGTTGCCCCGCTGAAATTAAATTCCTACTTAGTTTTGGAACATGTCTTACCTCGTGTAGTAGCCAATGATTCCCATTCTGCAACTTAATCTTAATTTTTCCCGTTCCAACAATCTGACAGGGTTCATTATCCCCCAAATAAACAAGCCCAAAATCTCCTTGGACATAATCAATGAAATAACTTCTATGAGGTGTACCATGAAATGAAGCACCAGAATCTAAAACCCATGAATCATCAACACTCTCTAAAGATAGAAGCAAAGCATCCTCTTCAGATTTGTTACTTACCACATTTGCCTCCTTGTCTCCATCTAATTTATCTCCTTCATTTTTCTTTCGATTCCAGCAATCTTTCTTTTTGTGCCCTGGTTTCCCATAGTACCAGCAATCATTTGGTCCTCTCGATTAAGACCTCCTCACCTTTGTCTTTCTTCTTGATTTCCCACGATTTCCAGAGTTACTTCCTCTTTCATTTGTTCTGCCCCTGCGTTGTGCATTTAAAGCACTTCCTGATGTAGATCCACTTGAGGATTTTCTACGAGTTTCCTCACTTAAAATAACACCGATCACATCATCATATTTTAGGGTACTAGATCCAGGTACAAAATTGATGGGGACACAACCCAAAAACAGAATAGACACAATAAAAAGGGGGAATTATATTAAGTGAGAAAATAAGCTAGTACAAAAAGTGCAGAGAAAATAAACTTCAAAACATGCCCTACGGGCTTACAATAGCATAAATCTGGAGAATATTTCTCCTTTTAGCACCTCCTCTCAAGCTCCAATCCGAACTGCCTTTTACAATGCCAAAAATCTCCTTAAATAGACTCCGGAGGGTTAAGGACTAGGAGTACATTCTAAAAAGTGCTAGTAGGCATCCACCGACAAAATAGAAGGTTCCAAAAGTTGCGTTAGAAGTTGGTGCAAATCTAGAAGAATCCAGAAATGGTAGCCGAACTTTCGGGAGGCATAACTTTTGAATCGTAGCTCCGATTGACGAACCGTTTACATTTTCAAAAAGCTCTCGAAGCTCTCTATAGCCATATGGACAAGCTTCACTTGTCCCCTATTTTTTGACCCTTTTCAAGGTCATTTAATGCCCCAAACCTGACTTTGAAGCATTCTTAGGAGGTCTCCAAAACCCAAAAAACTGCAATAACTTTCAAACCATGGGACCTTTTGACCTGATTCTTTTTCTGGAATGCTCTAAATCTCAATTACATTCATCTGGCCAAGTCACACCTTCTAAGTCACCAAAATGATGGCCAAATTGCATGCTCCTATTTTTTTGAGATTTTCAAATGCACTGATAGTTGAACTATGAGAGTTGGAACCTTTATTTGAGGCAAATGGGTATCCAAAAATGTAAAGACATGAAACAGAAACTAAGTCTAAGTACATTTTTTTGGGTGACACAAGATTGCCCTTATACCTTTGGACACTCCTGCATCAGACACCCAGGGTAGATTGAAAAGTGACCCTATCACTTTATGGATGGTAGAGGAAATCCCAAATGGGAAACCTCAGCTGCTGAAATCCAAGTTGAGTCCTCGATCAATCGTCCTTTCCATTTGACCAAATACTCTTCATACTGCCTGTTTTGGTACTCCTACCCACACGATGATTTAGAATGTCTTCTATCTCCTCCTTCTTAGAAGCAGGAATTGGACATGGCTCTAAAACCAGCTCCTTATCTGCACCATCATCATGATACTCTGTTAAATCTGCAATGTTGAAAATGGGAGAAATGTGAATACCATCTGGCAGCTCCACCTCATATGCATTTCCTGAGTTATGTTTCTTCAAAACTTTGCAGGGGCCAAATTTCTTCATTTTCAGCTTGTTGTAAGTACCAACTGGAAATCTTTCTTTTCGTAAGTGCACCATGACTAGATCCCCTACTTGGAATTCCTTATGTCTTCTCCTTTGATCAGCCCTAGCTTTATACTTTTGATTCATCTTGATAATGTGTGCTTGAACCTCCTCATGTAGACGCTTGATATGTTTAGCAAATTCCTTAGCTTCAGCACTTGTCCTCTCCCCTTGTTCTATCTTCCTCAATTCTGGTGCAGTCCTTGGGCTATTCCCATATACAATTTGAAATGGTGATTTTCCAGTACTCCTATTTACAGAGTTATTATAAGCAAACTCTGCCTGTGGTAGAATCAAATCCCATCCCTTGGGCTTATCTCCAACTAAACATCTCAGCAAATTGCCCAGACTTCTATTTACCACTTCTATTTGGCCATCAGTCTGTGGGTGATGCGTGGAACTGAATTTCAAGTCTGTTCTCAACTTCTTCCACAATGTCCTCCAGAAATACCCCACAAATTTAGTATCTCTGTTAGAAACTATACTCCTTGGAAGACCATGTAGTCTTACCACCTCTTTGAAAAACAAGTCTGCAATATGGACATCATCATGAGTTTTGTGGCATGGAATAAAATGTGCCATTTTGGAGAACCTATCAATCACCACGAATACTGAGTCATTACCCCTTTGTGTCCTTGGCAATCCAAGAACAAAATCCATACTTATGTCCTCCCATGGCCTTGATGGAACAGGCAATGGCTGATATAGGCCAGTATTTTGACTAAACCTCTTGGTAACTTGACAAACCTTGCAACTCTGTACAAACTTCTTCAAATCCTGTGTAATTTGAGGCCAAAAAATAAGGTTCTCTAAGAATGGCAATGGTCTTATCCCGACCAAAATGTCCTGCCATCCCTCCACTATGTTTCTCCTTGATCAGATTTTCCCTCATGGAACTCCTTGGAATGCACAATTGACTACCTTTGAACAACATGCCATCCTGAATCAAATAGTCTAACCACTTGGTTCTATCTACAGCAATAGGTTCTTTACAAGCTTTCCATGCTTCAGCAAAATCACGATCCTCGGGGTACAAATTCTTGAGTTCATCAAACCCAACTACTTCAACCTGCATTGTTGTAAGAAACAACTGTCTCCTACTTAATGCATCTGCAACCCTGTTAGATTTTCCACTTCTATGCTTCAACACAAATGTATAACTCTGCAAGAATTCTACCCACTTCATATGCCTCTGATTCAATTTACCTTGGCTATTTAGGTACTGTAATGCCTGATGATCAGTATACAAAACAAATTCCTTTGGCAATAAATAATGCCTCCATTTCTTTAAGGCCTGAACTATTGCATAGAACTCTTGATCATAAACAGAATACTTATTCTTTGCATCATTCAATTTTTCACTAAAATATGCAATAGGCTTACCTTCTTGGCTTAATACAACCCCAATAGTGGTACCACTAGCATCACAATCCACCTGGAACACTTTTCTAAAATCTGGAAGTGCCAGCACAGGCTGTTCAGTCACCTTCTTCTTCAGCAATCCAAAACTTCTCGCAGCTGCTATAGTCCATTTGAACTCTTTTCTATCCCCTCTTATTGTATCAGTTAGAGGTGCACATATGCCACTGAAATTCTTAATAAACTTCTTATAAAAACTAATCAGACCATGAAATGATCTTACCTCAGTAGCAGACCTTGGAGTAGGCCATTCCAAGATGGCTTTTACCTTCTCTGGATCCATTTTGAGACCTTCAGGTGATATAACAAATCCCAAATAGACTAACTCCCTTTTTGCAAAGACACACTTCTTTAGATTAATTAATAGTTTCTCTTCCCTTAGCCTTTCAAGGACACTACGGATATGCAGCAAATGTTCTTCCAAAGTCTTGTTGAAAATTAAAATATCATCCAAATAGACAATAACAAATTTTCCCAAGAACTTCTTAAGTACCTCATTCATGAGCCGCATGAAGGTGCTTGGGGCGTTCATCAATCCAAAGGGCATGACTAACCACTCATAAAGACCCTCCTTGGTCTTGAAGGTTGTTTTCCACTCATCTCCTTCTCGAATCCGTATCTGATGATAGCCACTCTTTAGATCTATCTTTGTGAAGTACTGAGCTCCGCTCAAGCAGTCCATAAGATCATCCATCCTTGGTAAAGGAAACTGGTACTTGATGGTTATCCTATTTATAGCTCGAGAATCTGTACACATCCTCCACTCTCCATCCTTCTTTGGTGCAAGTACTGAAGGTACTGCACATGGACTCAGGCTCTCTCGAATCAAGCCCTTCCTCAACAGCTCCTGAACCTGTCTATTTAGCTCCTCTATTTCAGTAGGAGTCATCCTGTGAGCAGCCTTGTTAGGAAAACTAGCTCCTGGAATCAGATCTATTTGATGACTGATTTGCCTTACTGGTGGCAATCCATCTAGAACATTATCAGAGATAATATCTCCAAATTCCCCTAGTAAATCTGAAACTTCAAATGGTATTTCACTACTACCTTCTTTATCTTTCCTAGGAATCAAAGCATAGCACATACGTTGATGTTTCATGCCATCTAAAAACTTCCTTCCATCAACAAGACAAATCCTAGCACTGCTACATACCTTTTCACCTTCCTTTTTCATGGGCTTCAATTTGTGGTGAACTCCATCCTTTGTCAGAGAGTATGTGTTTGCATGTCCATCATGTATTGCATGTCTATCAAACTGCCATGGTCTACCCAACAATAGATGGCAAACATCCATCGAAATAAAATCACAGAGAACTTCATCATGGTAACTCCCAATTTTGAATTTTACTGAACATTGTTCACTTACCAGGACCTTATGATCATCTTTTACCCAAGAAATTCGATAGGGCTGGGGATGTTTCTCCCTCTTGAGCTTCAGGTTAGAGACCATCTCTTTTGATACCAGGTTATCAGTGCTACCACCATCAATGCTCACATCACAACATTTATCCTCACACTTGCATTTGGTACGAAACAAACTCCTCCGTTGTCCTGGTTCATTCTCACCACTTAGTAGGACTCTTTCATTTACCAAGGTCTCTCCTCTTTCTACATCCTTTGAATGTGATGATTGTGCATCCTCATCCACATGAGCAACCCTAGCTCGGCCCTCAGTTCTCCTATCTGTCCTTCCTTGTCATTGAGGGCATTCAAAGGCACGATGACCTTCTTCATTGCAATGGAAACAGGTACCACGGAAGCCTCCTCTTCCTTGTCCATGTCCTCTACCTCTTCCTCTTTGATTTCCAAAGTCTTGATCACGGGAGTGGTTGAAACCCTCATTCCTCTGGTTCCTGCTAGTACCCTCATCTTCATTTTTCTTTTGAGTTTCATTGCGGCCTCTAGATGATCTACCGCTTCCCCTTCCTCCTTGACCGTGCCCTCTTTGTCTTCCTTCAAACCTTTTACTCAGCTTCTCTTCAACTCATAGGGCAAACTAGTATGCTTCTTCAACGTTGGTCATTCTTACCAGACTTAATTCCTCCTGGATGTTAGGTCGCAACCCACTGATATAACGAGCAACCTTCTCCTTATTTGCTTCTGCATGCCCCGCTCTAATCAGGAGTCAGTAAAACTCCTCTGTATATTCTTGGACTGATCTTCCTGCTTGGTTTAACCCATGCATCTTCTTAAACAGATCAAGCTCGTAGTCCACAGGAATGAACTGCTTCTTCAATTTTTCCACCATGCGATCCCATCTTGTGATCTTCTCCTTTCCTCTTCTAAGTCTTTCCAATTGAACCTCTTGCCACCAGATTTTGGCATGGCCTTTCAATTTGGACTTTGCAAACTTAACCCTATCTGGGTCCTTTATATCCTCATACTCAAAGTATTCTTCCAGTTCATTGATCCAATCGATCAACTCATCTGGTTTCAAATTTCTCAAAAATATACCCACTTCAATTGTAGGTCTTTTCCCAAACCTATTAATGGCCCTAAAAAGCCTTTCCTCTATAGGATTCAGAACTTCCCCGTCAACTTCCATTACTTCCTCTTCATTGTCATCCTCACTATTGTCATCTGCGGCAATATTTGCTCCTCTACGAAGCTCCTCTTGCAATGCTTGTACCTGTCTCTAGAGGGCTCTAACCTCCTCAGGATCAATAGCTCTGGCCCTTTTGCCACGCTCTCTTTGTGGAAGCATCTTCTAACTTGAACCCACAACCACACAGTCCTGGCGCAAACTGCCTCACAGTCGGCACTCTGTCTACACACTCAGGAAAACCCGCTCTGATACCACTTGATGGGGACACAACCCAACAATAGAATAGACACAATAGAAAGGGGGAATTATATTAAGTGAGAAAATAAGCTAGTACAAATAGTGCAGAGAAAATAAACTTCAAAACATGCCCTACGGGCTTACAATAGCATAAATCTGGAGAATATTTCTCCTTTTAGCACCTCCTCTCAAGCTCCAATCCGAATTGCCTTTTACAATGCCAAAAATCTCCTTAAATAGACCCCGGAGGGTTAAGGACTAGGACTACATTCTAGAAAGTGCTAGTAGGCATCCACCGACAAAATAGAAGGTTCTAGAAGCCACGTTAGAAGTTGGTGCAAATCTAGAAGAATCCAGAAACGGTAGCCGAACTTTCGGGAGGCATAACTTTTGAACCGTAGCTCCAATTGATGAGCCGTTTACATTTTCAGAAAGCTCTCAAAGTGCTCTATAGCCCTATGGACAATCTTCACTCTTCCCCCATTTTTTGACCCTTTTCGAGGTCATTTAATGCCCCAAACCTAACTTTGAAGCATTCTTAGGAGGTCTCCAAAACCCGAAAAACTGCAATAACTTTCAAACCGTGGGACCTTTTGACCTGATTCTTTTTTTGGAATGCTCTAAATCTCAATTACATTCATCTGGCCAAGTCACACCTTCTAGGTCACCAAAATGATTGCCAAATTGCATGCTCCTACTTTTTCGGGATTTTCAAATGCACTGATAGTTGAACTATGAGAGTTGGAACCTTTATTTGAGCCAAATGGGTATCCAAAAATGTAAAGACATGAAACAGAAACTAAGTCTAAGTACATTTTTTTGGGTGACACAGGATTGCCCTTATACCTCTGGATGCTCCTGCATCAAGAATTACTCACCGCCATTACCAAGCCATTCCAGCTTTCAGGAAAAGAACACAAAATCAAGAGAGCCCTAATTTCTTCATCAAAATTGATACCCACAGAAGATAATTGACTAGTAATAGTATTAAACTCATTTAAATGATCTACAACAGATCCACCTTCTGCCATTTTCATATTAAATAAATGCTTCATGAGAAATACCTTGTTTGAAGCGGAGGGCTTTTCATATAGTGTCGCTAGGGTTTCCATCAAATCTTTTGTCATCTTTGCTTTTGTAATATTAAATGCCATTGATGGTGGCAAGCATAACTGAATGCTTTTGAGTGCCTTTCTGTCCAAAAGATCCCATTCAGCCTCTGACATAGTTCCCTAATTCTTGGCTTTGCCTTCCAACGGCTTCCATAAATCCTTCTGATATAGATAGTCTTCCATTTGCATCTTCCATAACTAGAAGTTTTGCCCATTAAAAATGTCAACCCTCAGCTTACCCTCATCTTCCATCGCTCCCACTCAACCGTGAGACTCCCACTTAACCGTGAGAATTTTCTACAGAGGATAACTGAAAGACAACCTCGCTTTGATACCACTTGTTAGGATAAACCACAGACAGAAATAAAAAAAAACTACATGCAAATATAACCAAAAACTGAAAAATAATAGATCACACAAAAATGAACACAAGGCTCCAAGATTTAATGTGGTTCACCCAATCCCTGGGCTACGTCCACCAAACAACAAGTCTGATCTTATTACAATCCAGTGATTACAACTTGATTACAATCCGTAATCCCTTACAGCTCAATACCGCCGTAAGAGCCAATTTCGCATCACAACATAATGAAAAAATACCCAACCCTAAGCCCTTTTATACAAGTATTAAACTACTTTAGGGTTATAACATGTTGGCCATATGTCGGCCATAATATGTCGGCTACCATGTCGGCCACGACCCAAATTTTTTTTTTCTTCGGGGCGATGCCCCGAACCCCACTATTTATGAAGTATGTATAGTACTTTCTTGATCAGTGACCACAATCTAACAACTTCAACTGTAATTGTATAATTTTATGTTTGGAATCAAAATAGTAAACTTATGTAATTATCTTGTTGAACTGGATACCAATCTTTTACAATATGAGTGCCTAAATTTTGGATACAAAAATAGTATTGCTATGATCATATGAACCATTTGACAATTAAAATCTTATAGGTTCCAGTGTGCAACATTCTAGTAGTTCTATGATCAGTTACAAAGCATATTCACTGAACTTTTCATTGTCATTAGTAGTTTAAGGGTGTATATTTCCTCATGTTAGGGTGTAATGTAGTGAATATGGGACAGATAGGTGGATATCTTCATGCTTAGTTTCCCTATCTACCAGTTTTGTAGAATGGTTACATGTTGTTTTTGTTTTTTCTACAGGTAATTCTGGATTTTAAAAGTGCTTGGCCAAGCCATTTTGTTTTCCAAATATTGCATATGTGTTCATGGTTATGCCTATTTGGTTTTCTTTTACCACAAATGTGTAGATGTGTAGTTATTTTATTCCCAGCTACATTCCGTGTTTAGACTAGTAGGCACATGGTTGCAATGTAAAAATGTTACACGCTCACACCAGATACATCCGATCCATCTTGTTCCAAGAAGCCAGGTTTCTCATGCTAGGGTTGGGGAATTCTTCGTGTCAGGAAGAATCTCGAGGGAGTACTTCACTCTGTGATTGGCAAGGTTAAAGCGCCTGGGCCACACTTTCATCTTGAGAAGAAGGTGGGAGACATCCTACAACTTTTGGAGACTGGAACCACTGGAGAATTCATTGGAAAGTCATCTTAGTTTGATTTCCTAGCTCGTCATTTGAGATGTACTTATTTACAACATTGTAACTCATTTATGAATAGCTACTAAGCTCAAAATGCAATGAAAAGTAAATGCTATATGTTTGATCAACAAATTGTTAATCATATGTACTATTAAAATGTTGTTACAGAATTGTTGTCAATTGGTTCAACAAGTCTATAATGATGTATGACATGATATGGATGTATGTAAAGAATTGATGATGATCATTTTAACGATGTATTATTTATCTTTTGTAGCAAATAGTTTGACTTTTCAACTTTTATGTTATTGGTTCCTTTCTGCATTTTTTTATTAATGATGATGTGGCACAATTAGTCTAGAACTGGTTCTTTACATGCAGAGGCAGTTTCTTTGTATGTGCCAGACCTCGATGCAGAGATAACGGAGAAAGACTTCTTTGATTCCTTTGCAAATATGGGCCTCTTGACATTGGTTTGAATCTCTAGGGACAACATTACACAAAGCTCTCTGGGCTATGGCAATGTCAATTATGTTACACATGCTGACGGTAACCCACATTTCATCTCTCTATAGTTTTCTTGATAGATTTCTGCTTTTTTAAGCACTGGGTGTGCACTCAATTTGGGTTTGTTGGTATTTTATTTGTTTACTTATTGTGATTTTTTGGCATTATTTCACACATTGTAATTTTGTTTTCAAAATGTTATTCATAATTTTTTTATAAATAAAACATATTTATCTTTGACGTTCTTATTGTAACTTATTTTAATGAAATCTAAAAATTAATAATAAAAAAGATATTTATTGCTCCAAAATATGCATTTATTACACTTCTAAACTATTACATGCTACCTAGCTTTAGATTGAAACAAAGAATGGAATCTACTAAATGATTTCCTAAATCCGCTTTTCTTCATTCACACAATAAAATCTTTTCAAATTGACTTTCCTTCTTTGACATGGGGTTTGTCAAATCTTTGACAACAAACAAATATCTCCACGTTTAAAGCGGCTTGAACAATTGCATTTTCCTTCGAGAAGGACTTTAGTTGGGACTTTTTTGTGGTTCAATAATAATATTTTATTTGTGGATAATTTATAACACATTCAAGTGTCATTGATTTTTTTTCCTATTTTTATGGTGAATGGAAATTAATGTAAAATTTTAATGTTTTTTTTTGAATAATGTTGAATTACAAGAAAGAATAACAGTTCAAAGAATGATTGTAAATATGAAAAGAAAAGCTACATAAATTACATGATAATAATTGTCTAGCAATCAAGGAAAATGCAATGCAGGTCGAGCAATGAAATCTAAACTGATTACATTTGGAATGTGAAGAACTTTTGAAGATATTTGAAACATCTAGCCTGTCCTGCATGCAAATGTAGAAGGTGGCAATTAATTTTTTCCAAACTCTTGTTGTAGGCCACATCCTTCTTCAACTGAAAACACAAAGACACCAATTGTAACATGAGGTCACAGTAAAATTGTAGAATTTCAACTTCCTGATGCAAAACATGATTAGAAAGCATAGCTAAACATTTACTTTTCTAAATATACAACAAAATAGTTTGTCTCATAGTATCATCAGTCACATTTTGTTGCAATCCAAAACCCAAAACAACCTCTTTCCAACCTAAATCATGATTAAAGATAGCAGGGAAGTTATCAAATATTGCCCTCCATTTGAGTTTAGCTCAAAAGTACCCCGAGAAAGTATGTTTTGTATTTTCAATACAGTGACAAAAAAAACACATGATTGCCTAAATCCTTAAATATTATAGTCTCTCACCAACAGGTAGTTTATAGTGAAGAATCTTCAATACTAAGGTTTGAGCATTAGTTTCAACTCTCGCCCTCCATATTTGTGTGCTTAAATTCCTCTATTTTCTTTTTGTCAATTTGCAACCCCATTTGATGCTAAGTCTATAATTTAATTTCATGCTAGGCAAAATCTTGAAAAAAAAAATCAAAGGGTAAGCAATAAAAACTTCTTTTCCCAAACCATAACCAATTTCTGAAAGCATTACAATAAAGAGTACATAATTTCATTAGAAAATCTACAAGAACCAAAGACTTCAAAAAGGTCAAGAATGGCTTGGAACTTTGGATTAGTTTGAAACAACTTTTAATGCAATCCCAATTTGCCCAAAGTAGAGAACTAAAATCCCAAATATTCTTAAACTAGTGCACTCCCTTGAAAAGGTAAGAAGTTTGTTTAGGAAAGCTAATAGAAAATGGTTGCCCATGATATTGAATCTGCTTATTCCACCAAATGGAAGAAGCAAAAAAGCTAAACCCATGTTGGAGAGATTCTTTTGACACTAGAAAATCATAGATCTGTGCCAAGCTTTCCAAATGGATTGTAGAGGGAATGCAACTATCATGTGAAAACAGGGTACCATCAAGATCTTATCAATCCAACCAAAATCTTGCCATTTATTTATAAAATTAGCACATGTAATATAGTGGAGGACAAGTATTTTCCAAGGTTCCTCCCCATTCACAACTCTAATGATCTATTTTTTTGATAAGCAATTCCCTTGAGTTGTTGGATCTAGTAGGTCCAACCCGCCTCTATTCTTAGGTTGGATAGAAAGTAACTAAGAAGAAGTTTTGAAACCTAACCTCCCATCCCAATTAGACCATAGGAATTGTCAAATTATTTTGCTTAAATCATCATATATCCCTTTTTGGAGGGCATCCAACAAGACAAATAATATACGTGAGAGGCCAAAAAAAAATACAACTGACTGTCTATATTTTTTTAGCAAGAGATAAGAATTTGTTTCCTCAATTAAAAAATCTTATTCTTCAATTTAACCAAGAACCAATTCCACATATTAGAAAGAGTGACTCCAAACCAAATAGAATGCCCAAATATCTAGTGATTAGACCATGTTTAATTTTTTTCAATTCTTTAGGTATCTAGTGAGGGGAAAAATCAAGCTTAATCATGAGGAATTCAATCTTGTGATAGGCTAGTTTTCATCTGGAGATGGAGTAATACAAATTTAGAACTTTTGGGACAATATTAATTTCTACTTTAGAATTTTGAATAAACAATAAGCTATCATCAGCAAAATGAGAATTAAGAATTATTGTGTTCCCTAAAATGTTAATGCCCCTAATTAAGTTCATTTGATGATTTTTTTGAAGTAAATATCCTAGTTTATATGTAGTGCCTCCCGTGTTTGCATTTTATACCTTGTTTTATTTTGGTTTCAAGAGATACTTTGATACTCATGTTTGAGGACATTCAAGATGACCTGATGGTCAGATACTTTATTTTGATTTACCAGTTTCATAGATGTTAGATGCTATGTTGTTTAGTTTCATCATATCTGCATGATGATGCTTATTGATGTGACATGATGCTTTATGATGATATCTGGTTATTTTGTATTCAGACATATAGTTTGTTATGATTATATGATGGACTTATTAGATTCTAGATACTTTAATTTTTTGCTACGACTATTTACTTCATTCTTGCTTTGAGATGTTTTATGATGCAGTGAGTGATTTAAGTAGATGATTTTAATGTGATTAAATAAATGGTTATTTAATGTGATTTTATGCATTTATCACTTCAACTATATTATTATATGCAATTGCACTTGATCATGTTGTTCAATGTGCAAGATTTATATCCCCAATAATGGCACATGGAGTTAGTGGTTCAACTGTTCTTACCTAGCCAATGAAATCCCTGTATGGTTGATGTATCATATTTAATTGATTAATTAAACCCTCTGATGATTTAATGAATCCAGACTCATTTGCACTATGTGATTAAACCACTAAGCATTTTTATGCATTTAGAGGTTCACATTTGTCAGGAAAGTTATTTTAGAATATTGTGATTTAATAATTTTTTGGGAATTTATATTTGATTTAATTATTTTAATTCCCGACAGCTTTGTCATAGTTGAATTCTATTTAATTGGAATTGCCCGATTTTTTCTGTGAAAAGGGTGGTTTAAGTGGGTCAATTAATTTCTTAATTTTATATTCCACTTTTAACAAGTGAATATATATCCTAAAAGGGAATTATTTCCTCACTTCTCACTGTTGAATTAGAAAGTTTGAGAGCAAAACCCAAATCCTCTTCAGGAGGAATTGCTGTTTGATTCGTTGTGGGAGCTATGGGCATGGGATCGTCATGAGGTTGGCCCTGTTAGATTCAGCTCGGGGAGACTTTGGTTTGTTGAGCTTTTGGGTGACCTTTGTGGAGTGATTATTTTGTCGCGAGTGTTCCTGATTTGTCCCTTTTGGTTGCTAGGTAGGGCTCTCCCATTTTTATGTTTCAGCTCTATTTTAGAGTCTATTTTGGATAGTAGTTTTCTAGGAGGAAGATAACTAGTGTTCCCCTCCATTCTTGTATGTTGGTTCTACTTGGTTGGATGGGTACAAGCATTTGTGTGCTTTTTGACTTGAGAGTTTGGGGTTTTGTGTTTTTATACTGGCCATTTTTGTATATAAACTCTAAACCCAAATTTTATTTGACATTTGTGGTTTTTATACCTAAAGGAAAAATGGGTTTTAATTTTGAGGTTTTTGACTTTTTGGGTTTTTGCCTCAATTTACATGTTGTCCTGATTTCTTGGGTTTTCTTGGCACTGTAGTTGGTCGTGGATCTAGATTATCCATAGGGATATATTTTTGACCCTTGTGGTATTTTATTATTGCATTGAGATTCCTGCCAAATCTATACTCTTGAATATAGGCTGGTCGAGTGATTTATTTACTTGTGTCTTTCTATTTCTCATCCATCCCTTGTTATTTATGATCATTGTGCAGTTGGTATGCCCACACATGACCACTTGAGTGTGCACTTTTCAAGTACTTGTGAGACTCGAGCTTTTGGTTGCTTATTAGTTGAGTTATGTTCATTAGGGTTGGGTTGGGAAACTACATTGCCTATAGGCACTCATCGTGTGATGAGCATGGGTATGTAGGGTAGGTCGGTGGAGGGGCTTCTCTTGTAACCCTAGGTCGTGGTCCTGATAAGGTATACATGTAGAAGTTTCTAATTAGTGATAACTAAAGAAAATTCATGGGTAATTAATAAGATAATAAAACATTGCATACCTACACAACTATTCTGAAGGTGTGTACTACCTATTTGGTTATCCGAGGGTACTTATTTTGCACGGCTCCTCTGGTGTATTGAACACTATGTCCTCCCAAAGGGAGTGGTTCCATTGGGTGTTAACTTGGGCTTCGTGATGCCAAGCGAACAACTCTCCACTAGAGTCCTTACATAGTAGACCCATATAGTTTCTGACCAGGACCTGTTATATTGCATTGTCTCACTATCTTGGTTTTAGTCCTTTACACTGTCTAGCATGAGTGTTAGCTATGGATGATTATCTTATGTGTGTTTGAGTTTGGATCACTATCTCCATCAACACAATAGGAGTGGGCCTACGAGTTCCACATGGTTGGGAGGTGTAGCTACCCTTACCACTATTGGGACCAATGAACAAAGTTGGCCTTTCTCCTTGTTTAGTTTTGTAGCTGGATGCTTACATGGTTCTTTGTATCTTCTAGAGTATGTTTCCATGTGATTTATGTTATTTTAGTTCATACAAATAGTTGATTTATGCTCATGTATGTTATTGCAATGTTACCTTTCCGCATTGTTACTAGATGCTATGGATTAGGTGATTAGATGTTTCATTCATCCCTTCTAGCATGCTTAGTTGTTTTACTTCATTTGATTGTTTGAGCCTCAATTATTGTGGATTTGGTACTCCTCGATGTGGAGGTTATAACTCTTTTTCCTTCTAAAATTGTTTGTCGGGTTGTTTCTTTACAATCCTAGGTGACAAAAGTTTAGCATTGGGTGATACTGGAAAAGTATTGTACACCTTAAGGAGAAATATCATGCGATACTTGAAAGTATCACATAGTAGTAGTGAGTTCTATCATGCAACATTGGAAAAGTATTGCACGATAGTATTAAGGTATATTGCGTGCTCCCTGAAAGTGTCACTTGGTAGTAGTAAGTATTATCATGCGATACTAGAAAAGTATCGCTCGATATTACTATGAAATATCATATGATACTAGAAAAGTATTGCCTGAAATTATTGCAAAAACCTACTCAAGAAAATAAGAGGTATCTTCAAACTTGTTGGTCAAGAATTGAAGGGTGTTTTGGGTACCCTCTTGGGATGTACCCCTTCCTAGGTCCCGACAAGTCATAGATCATTGGTTTCTTGTTTGCATAAACTTTCATCATGGGTTTTGGATGCGTTAGTAAGTAGTGACGCTTGCATATTCATTGGTTGCCTAGATTGTGTGGTTAAGTTGGTGTGTTTGATTTTGTGCTTGTTCTTTAAAAACAAAAATTTGGCTTTTATTTATCCTTGTTCCAAGGATCTCGGGATGGGGCATTACATCTGGTATTAGAGCCCATGTTGCAACATTGGGATCTTTGTGTTATGCTCCCACTATGATATTATTTTTATTGTGTACATTGGTGTCTTATTTTAGCTGATGCTTGTGACACTTATGATTGTTATATATGACTCTGACCCTTATCTTGTTGCTCCTTTAGTGATGCCTCCTACACGTAGATCTAGTGGTCAAGGTAACAACCAATAGAATAACAATAAAGATGAACACCATGAGGAAAGACTTCAGGAAGTTGGGGGAGGAAAGGGGGATAACAATCAAGGTGATATCAAGGCACTGTTGCCTTTGTTACAAGAGATTACTTGGTTGGGACCTCGAGTCTAGGAAGACCAAAAGAACCATTGCCAGGAAGAGGGATCCCATCATGGAGACTCCCACATGTTAGAGCATGGAGGTGAC
Organism: Cupressus sempervirens; assembly: GCA_028749045.1. Lineage (NCBI taxonomy): Eukaryota > Viridiplantae > Streptophyta > Pinopsida > Cupressales > Cupressaceae > Cupressus > Cupressus sempervirens. The sequence goes on from CM053787.1 coordinate 882,253,160, forward strand.
GAAGAGCATGAGCATTCTTTCACACCATCTAGTGGTAGAGATGACTGTAGGAGAGGCCATGGTCAAGAGGGTGGAGATTCCATCTGAATAGATATGATGAGAGACCTTCAGAGGTCTAAACCACCACTGTTTGATGGCCTAGGAGGAGGTCTCAAGGCTAAGACATAATTAATAGATATGGGGTGTTGCTTCTCCTTGCATCCATATGAAAGCAACGTGAAGGCTCATTATGCCATCATAGAGTTGAGAGAACATGGGTATGTGTGGTGGGATATGGAGAGTGAGAAACTCTAAATTGGTGTAATGGATCTCACTTAGGAGATCTTTGAGTAGAGGTTCATGGAGAAATTCCTATCTCTATAGTACCATGAGGCTCATGCTTATGAGTTCCATGATCTCAAACAAGGGAATATGATAGTGGATTAGTATGAAAGGTAGTTCTTTGGGCTAAGGCAATACTCCACTTAATGTTATGAAAAGGTACTCCTCACACAATATTTTGTCCAGGGTCTTAAGGAATCTATTATTAGGGATGTCCGTCTTCATCAGCCTAGGAAACTTGCACTCGCCACTAAGAAGGCAAGAATTGTCGAGAGCAATGCGGCTAGGGGGCTTAGTGTTAGATCAAGCTCTTAGAGCCATAGTACATGATCCATAGGACAAAGTGTACCACCCCCTCAGACACAGGTCATAGGGAAAGGTCAAGGCCAATCAACACCCTCACAAGGTGGTCTCAGTTGTCAGGAATGACAATGCCAATTTCCTTGACATAAGGGTGGACACAATTTTGGTACCATAGGAGGAAAGAGGCATGACTAGAATTAAGATCATTGGTCCTAGAAAAGCCATCCATTTCAGGGAAATCAATGAGACTCTAGCCAAGGGAGTGCACCATATTTTAGTACTTTGCAGGGTGGATGCAGATTTGGATCCAGTTTTGCAGGAGCACATTTTTCTTGTGGTTAGCTCGGCCATAAATTTTTAGAGTGTCCTATGAAGACATCTTCAAGACCTAGCAGAGGTATGACCATGTTTGAACCTAGCGTGGGTGATGCAGGAAGATTCTATAGGGTATTTGCGGTGGTTGAAAACTGTCAAGTTGAGCACTAGGGTATCGTAGTCGAGGCTACAAGTACATTGTATGGTAATTCTTTTATTGTTTTAATGGATTTCAGTGCATCATATTATTTTATTTCACCATCCCTTGTTCAACGATGTGGGCTAGTGGCTTCATGATAGGTTGATAGGTGGTAGGTTGAGTTAGCTATAGGTTCTAAGGTGATTGTGGATTCCATAGTCAGTGGTTGTGTGTTGGAATTGGGCACCTTCACCACCATAGTTGATCTTGGCATCCTATTCTTAGGGTATTATGACATTGTGTTGGGTATAGATTGGTTACCCACCCATTAGGTGAATATAGACTACTGACATAAGTTGGTACAGTGTGTGGATGACATAGGTGGGAAGGTGGATCTTGTAGGGGTCTAGAGGCCAGTCTCACTTTGGATGATTTCAACTAAGCAACTAAAGTGGAGTGTGCAACATGGATGTTAGATGTTTGGGGTCTTGGTTAGTGAACTTAAGGAGGCTAAGAGACATGAAGTGATGCTAAATGATCATCCACTCCTTCATGAGTACATGGTTGTATTCCTTGATGAGATATTAGGAATGCCACTAGAACACAACATTGATTTTTGTATATATCTCATTCTGGGAGTAGAGCCTATTTCAAGAGCTCCTTATCGTATGCCTACTTAGGAGTTAAGTGAACTTAGTTTGCAGTTGGAAGAATTGTTGGACAAAGGCCATATTTTCTAGGATTAAATCTCAGATAGAAATAACAATTACATAAAAAAAACCAATAATAGAAAATAAAAAATCACACAGAAAAGAACACAAGACACCAAGATTTAATGTGGTTCACCCAATCCCTGGGCTATGTCCACCAAACAACAAGTCCAATATTATTATGATTTGGTGATTACAACCTGATTACAATTTGTAATCTCTTATAGCTCAATACCTCCACAAGAACCAATTTTCACATCACTCACAATGAAATAATCCTTAACCCTAAGCCCTTTTATACAAGTATTTTTGCCGCTTTAGGGTTACAACATGTCGGCCATAAATTGGAAAATACTAGCCCAAACTTTAATGGCAAATCGATGAATAGTACCAAATTTTTTTTTCCCCCAAAGAATTTATGAAATATGTATAATACTTCCCTGATCAGTCACCACAAACTAACAATCTTCCACTTGGAGACTGATCAGACTCCACACTAGACAATAATCTCCCACTTAGAGATTGATCTTGTAGTAATACCACTACCACATGAGGCTCCCACTGGATAAAACCACCCTACACTTTGCTATTCTTTTATTCCTATTTACTCTAGAAGACCAACCGAAGCTGAAGAAGAATTTAGCTTCTCCCTTGTCACTACCTTTGTAAACATATCCACTAGATTGTCATCTATATGTATCTTATCCAACTTTAACTGTCCATCATACAAAACTGACCGAATGAAATGGTACCGCAACTGTATATGTTTGGTCTTTGAATGTAGAGCTAAATTATTTGCAAGATGAATGACACTTTGACTATCTGTAAACAAATAATTATCTCTCTGAGGGTGTCCCAATTCTTCCAAGAAGAATTGAAGCCATATCATCTCCTTGGCTACCTTTGTAGTAGCAACATACTCTGCCTCTATAGTGGATAAAGTATTAACCTTCTGTAACCTAGAAACCTAGCTCACTGGTGCCCCACCAACAGTAAATACATAAAATGTAGTACTCTTCTTGGTATCAATATCTCCTACTAAATCAGAGTCAACATAGCCCTATAAGTTAGTAGTAGAGCTCCCAAAGTGTAAACACTTAGTGGATGTTCCTCTCAAATATTCAAAAATCCATTTGACTACATTCTAATGCTCAATTCCTAGATGACTCATATACTTGTTAATGACTCCCACTACATGTGCAAAATCTATCCTTGTACATACCATAGCATACATCAAGTTTCCTATAGCTGAAGAATAGGGTACCTTGGACATCTTATCCTCTTCTTCTTGTGTCTTAGGACACATCTCCTTAGTCAACTTCAAATGACCAAGTAAAGGTGTGTTGACAACTTTAGCATTCTCCATAGAGAAATGTTGCAACACCTTCTCAACATAATCAGCTTGAGATAGTGTCAATTTCCTATTCTTCCTATCTCTACAAATCTTCATACCAAGGATTTGTTTTGCTGCCCCCAAATCCTTCATAGAAAATGCATGTGCTAACTGTCATTTTAGCCCCTTAATATAATCCATGTTAGACCCAACTATAAGCATATCATCAACATATAAACATAAAATAATGTAGCTGTCATTATCCAACCTCTTAAAATAAACACAATGATCTGAATGACACCTACTATATCCATGCTCATGCATAAAAATGTCAAATTTTAGATAACATTATTGAAGTGCTCGCTTCAAGCCATATAAACTCTTCTTCAATTTGCACACTAAGTTCTCCTTACCTTTGACCTCAAAGCCCTATGGTTGTGCCATATATATCTCTTCATCCAAATCACCATGAAGGAAAGCTATTTTAACATCAAGCTACTCTAAATGCAAATCTTCAGTAGCCACAATACTTAAAATAGTGCAAATAGAAGTCATTTTAACAACAGGAGAAAATATCTCATCAAAAATCAATGCCCTTTTTCTATCCAAATCCTTTTACAACTAACCTGGCTTTAAATCTTTTCTTACCTCCATCCTCTTCTTTTAACCTATAAACCCACTTATTCTATAAAGCTTTTTACTTATAGGAAATTTGCATAAATCCCATGTCTTATTTTGCAAAAAAGAGTCCATTTTGTCTTTCATTGTAGACTCCTACTAAATCTTAGTATCCACTTGCACAACTTCATCATAACATTCAAGTTCACCAGCATCTGTTGGTAAGATAGAATATAAAGAGGGAGAAAATCTTTTTGGAGGTCTAATTTTCCTTGTTGACCATCTAACATTCACTAGTGTGTGTGGTATTTGTTTTTATGGTTGTTCCACATCATGAGGAATTGTTGGAACATCATCTTTTGGAGTATCATTCAACAATACATAATCATCTTCTTTCATCTCATGTTGTTGCAAGAGATCTTTGTACAACACTTTCTCATTGAATATGACATTCTTGCTTCTTACAATTTTATGATTTTCAAAATCCCAAAGCCTATAACCAAATTCATTAATGACATATCCAAAAAATACACATTTCTTTGACTTAGCTTCCAGCTTGGTTCTATTTTTAGAATCTATATGAGCAAATGCTTCACAATCGAAGGTTTTGAGAAAAGAAAAACTCACCTTCTTACCAATCTATGCTTCCTCTAGAATACCACAACTCAAAGGAGTAGAGGGACCTCTATTAATCAAATATACAATAGTATTGATAGCCTCACCCACATGTGTAAGGGCAACCTAGCATGCAACCTCATGATCCTTGCATGCTCCATTATAGTCCTATTCATGCGTTTAGCCACTCCATTTTCTTGTAGAGTCTTTGGAACAATTTTTTGTCTACGAATACCATTAGTGGAGAAATAATATTCAAATTCATGACTACAATACTCACCACCATTATCAAATCTAAGACATTTTAATTTCTTACCAATATCATTTTCAACCAAGCATTTCCATTTCTTAAAAGTTTGAAATACATCAGATTTCTATCTAAGAAAATAAACCCAAACTTTTCTAGTTGCATCATCAATAAATGTAACATAATAATGAGAGTCACCAAGGGAAGATACCTGAGCTGGTCCCCATATATCAGTATGCACAAGCTCTAATTTCTCCTTTTAATTTTCCTTCCCAGTCTTCACAAAACTCACTCTCTTTTGCTTTCCATACACACAACTTTCACAGAAATCCATATTAACACATTTTAGACCTGGTAAAAATTTCTTTGAATGAATTACTTTCATACCTTTATCACTCATGTGCCCAAGTATATAGTGCCACAACGCTGTATCAAAATCTACAACAACTATTTGTTCTCCCTGCTCAACTGCAACAAATGTTCCTAAACATTCATTTTTCTTTGAAACAATTAAAGTAGAAGGAACAATATGACCTATACAAAGATATAAGGTGCCTACTTTCACACCTTTTGCTACTACAATGGAACCTTCTGAAATCTTCCAATTTTTATCATTAAAAGTAACTACACAACCCTCATCATGAAGTTGCCCTGCTGAAATTAAATTCCTACTCAGCCTTGGAACATGTCTTACCTCATGTAGTAGCCAATGATTGCCATTCTGTAACTCAATCTTAACTTTTCCCTTTCCAACAATTTGACAGGGTTCATTATCCCCCAAATAAACAAGCCCAAAATCCCCTTGGACATAATCAATGAAATAACCTCGATGAGGTGTAGCATGAAATGAAGCACCAGAATCTAAAACCCATGAATCATCAACACTTTCTAAAGATAAAAACCAATCATCTTCTTTGGATTTTTTACTTACCACATTTGCTTCCTTGTCTCCATCTAGTTTATCTCCTTCATTTTTCTTTCGAGTCCAACAATCTTTCTTTTTATGCCTTGGTTTCCCACAGTACCAGCAATTGTTCAGTCCTCTCGATTGGGACCTCCTCCCCTTTGACTTTTCTCTTGATTTCCTACAATTTTTGGAATTACTTCCTCTCTCAATCATTCTGCCTCAACTTTGTGCATTCAAAGCACTTCCTAATGTAGATCCACCTGAGGATTTCCTACGAGTTTCCTCACTCAAAATAACACTGATCACATCATCAAATTTTAGGCTACTAGATCCAGAAATAAAATTAGCTACAGCCATTACCAAGCCATTCCAACTTTTAGAAAAATAACACAAAATCAAGAGAGCCTTAATTTCTTCATCAAAATTAATACCCATAGAAGATAACTGACTAGTAATAGTATTAAACTCATTTAAATGATCTGCAACAGATCCACCTTCTACCATTTTCATATTAAATAAACGCTTCATAAGAAATACCTTGTTTGAAGTAGAGGTCTTTTCATATAGTTTTGTTAGGGTTTCCATCAACTTTTCTGTCGTCTTTTCTTTTGTAATGTTAAATGTCACTGATGCTGCCAAGCATAATCGAATGCTTCCAAGTGCCTTTCTATCTAAAATCTACCAATCCTCATTTGACATGGTTTCTTGTTTCTTGGATTTTCCTTCCAACGGCTTCCCTTTTGATAAAGGTAGTCCTCCATTTGCATCTTCCATAACTAAAAGATCTTCCCATTAAACTTCTCCACCTTTAGCTTACCCTCATCTGCCATTGATCCCACTTAACCGTGAGACTTTCCAACAAAGGATAACTGTAAAACAACCTTGCTCTGATACCACTTGTTAGGATTAAACCTCATACAAAAATAATAATTACATGCAAATATAACCAATAACAAAAAATAATAGATCACATAGAAAAAAAACAAGACACCAAGATTTAACGTGGTTTACCCAATCCTTGGGCTATGTCCACCAAACAACAAGTCCAATATAATTATGATCCAGTAATTACAACCTGATTACAATCTGTAATCCCTTACAGCTCAATACTACTACAAGAACTAATTTTCACATCACTTTAAATGAAAAAATGCCTAACCCTAAGCCCTTTTATACAAGTATTTTGACCACTTTAGGGTTACAACATGTCAGCCATAAATTGGTGAATACTAGCCCAAACTTTAGTGGCAAATCAGTGGATAGTACCAATTTTCTTTTTTTCTTTTTTTGGGACGATGCCTTGAACCCCAAAGAATTTATGAAGTATGTATAGTACTTCCCTGATCAGTCACAAAAAACTAACATATATTCATCTTAGTGTATCCCCATGGGGTGCACCAGTCATTTTTGTGAAGAAGAAAGACAAATCATTGCAGTTGTGCATTGACTATCAACAATTAAATAAGGTGACGGTGAAGAACCAATATCCTTTGCCGAGGATAGATGACTTGTTTGATCAAATCAAGGGAGAAAGAGTTTTCTCAAAGATTGAACTTAAATTGGGATACCATCAGCTTTAGATTCATGAGGCTGACATTCATCAGACAACTTTTCATACATGCTATGGGCATTATGAATTTATGATTGTACCCTTTGGGTTAACGAATCTACCATCATTTTCTATGAGTTTGATGAATGGAGTATTTCACACGTATCTCAATAGATGTGTCCTTGTTTTCTTGGACAACATATTGATCTATTCTAAGACTGTTGAGGAGCATGAGGTCCATCTACATTAGGTGTTGCAGTGCTTATGAGACCATTAGTTGTATGGAAACCTGGGTAAATGTGGATTCTTTTAGTTTGAGGTGAAGTATTTGGGGCATATCATCATAGGTGATGGTATTGCAATGCACCCAAAGGAAATCTAAGTTATTATTGATTGGCTGACACCCACTAATGTTTCTGAGGTTCATAGCTTTATGGGATTGGCAAGTTGCTACTGTCAATTCGTGAAGGGCTTCTCATGAGTGGCTCATCCTATCACTTCTCTTTAGAGGAAAGGGAAAAAATATGTTTGGTCATACTAGTGTGAGTCAACATTTGAGGCTTTGAAGGAGCATTTGACTAGTGCACTAGTCCTTATTTTGCCTAATCATGTAGGTGATTTAATGGTTTGTACATATGCTTCATTGGAGGGTGTGGGTGCAGTGTTGGTACAGGATGGTCATGTTATTACATATGAGTCTAGAAAACTCAAGGACCATGAGCTTAACTACCCCACTCATGATTTGGAACTTGCAATAGTTGTGCATGTGCTTGTACACTAGAGAGATTTCATATTGGGACATAGGTTTGAGCTACATAGCAATCACCATGGCTTGCATTATATCTTTACTCAACCAAATCTGAATGCATGACAACATCACTGGATGGAGTTCCTATGTGAATATGATTTTGATGTTCACTACATCAAGGGGAAAGAAAATGTAATCGTGGATACCTTGAGTAGGAGGCAGCATGAGATATTGGTTTTGTCATTGGGAGTGGATTTGTGAGGCCATATGTTGGAGGCTTTTCCTATGACACATGGTATCAAGAGGTGAGGGTAGAGATTGGGTCTTGATGTACCCTTGAGGGGAGGTTTACAGGTTATTTTCTTGAGTCTGATGGACTACTGTGATACTTGGGGTGCATTTATGTGCCAACTTCTGGCGATCTTCATACCTTGATTGTTTTGGAAGCACATCATGCACCATATTCCTTACATTTTGGCATCAAGAAGATGCATGCCGACCTTAGAAAGTTTTACTTTTGGGTAGGGATGAGGCATGACATTGCTAATTTTGTCGCTACATGTCTTGAGTGCCAGAGAGTGAAGGCAGAGCATTAGCATCCAGCGGGCCTTTTGCAGCCATATACCATTCTAGAGTGGAAGTGGGATACTATATCTATTGATTTCATTATGGGGTTTCCTATGTCATCACGATGGCATGATTGTATCATGGTGACAATGGACAAGTTGTCCAAGTTGGTAGCACATTTTTCACCCATGAGAGCATCCTACATAGCTTCTTTGGAAGCACATATTTTCTTGGAGGATATTGATCACTTGCATGGAATCCATTGATGGATTATATTAGATAGAGATCCAATGTTTACTTCATCACTATGGACATCTCTCCAACATACTTTGGGTGCGCAACTCAATTTTAGTTTAGATTACAACCTAGAGGCTGATGCTTAGACAGAGAGAGTAAACCAGGTTCTGGAGGACATGCTTCATATGTATGTGATGGATAGGTGGGTGAAGTGGGAGGACTATTTGTACCTTGTTGAGTTTTCTTATAATAATGGGTACCATAGTTTTCTTGGCATGTCACCTTTTCAGGCCTTGTACGGTAGACATTTTGTACCCCTTTGAGTTGGGATCCTTTAGAGGACCAAGTGATTTTAGGTCCAGAGATGCTTTAGGATATAGGGAAATAGGTGGTTCATATTAGAGAGCATTTAGTTACTGTTGAGGATAGGCAGAAGAAATGTACAAATGCCCATAGGTTGGATCGTCACTTTTAGTCGGTGACAAGGCATTTTTGAGAGTGTGTTTAAGGAAGAGCTCCATCTATTATGGGAAAGGCTCTAAGTTGGTGCTACATTTTGTTAGTCCATTTGAGATCCTCAAGAGGATCAGTCTTCTTGCTTATTGACTAGTGTTACCACCTAGCCTATTGCACATCCATGATGTTTTTCATGTTTCTATTTTGAGGTAGTATATTCTCGATGTGACCCATGTACTTCATTAGGATGCTTTGCAGGTGGAGGATGAGAAGCTTTCTTTGGAGCCCATCTGTATCCTTCAACATCAGAGGTTGAACCTTAGAGGTTGGGACATAGAGTAGGTAAGGGTCTAGTGGGACCGAGTGATGAGACTTTTGTGACTTGGCAAGATGCTACACAGTTGAGAGATTTGTACCCTTATCTTTTTGCAAGCTTCCAAGAGTAAGCCTATTCCTAGTGGGGGAGGATATAGTGCCTCCTGTGTTTGCAGTTTGTACCTCATTTTATTTTGGTTTTGAGAGATACTTTGATACTCATGTTCGAGGACATTCGAGATGACTTGATGGTCAGATACGTTATTTTGATTTACTAGTATCAAAGATGTTAGATGCTATGTTGTTCAGTTTGATCATATATGCATGATGATGCTTATTGATGTGACATGATGCTTTATGATGATATCTAGTTATTTTGTATTCAAAAATATACTCTGTTATGATTATATGATGGACTTATTGGATTCTAGATACTTTGATTTGTTGCTACGACTATTTACTTCATTCTTGCTTTGAGATGTTTTATGATGCTGTAGACACCAAAATTTGTCCAAAACCCGTTCCTAGCCAATTAAATAAATATTCATTATTTATTTAATTCCCCTACCTTAATTAAATAAATTTTACATTTATTTAATTATGTTTTCCTTACCTTGATTTAAATAAACTAAGGTTTATTTAAATCCTAACCAATTTCCACATGCATCTAACCCCTTTCACTTTAATTAAGTATGTCATTTACTTAATTAATTCACTCCTAATCCCACTAGGAATTGCATTTAATCCTATTTGAGCACATGGCTCCTACATTTAACCCTCACCTAACCTCACTAGCCTACCTAACCCATCTTGCTAAACCTACCCACTTCCTAATCATGCCCACTTTGCATAATCATCCTAGCTAATCACCTCTTAATCCTAAGTGTGTTCTCACACATGTGTGAGGAATCCTCACACATGTGTGAGAGATGTTCACACTTTCCTCATCCTTCATGTCTTGCATGTCTCTTACAACCTTGTCCCCCTTCATATGTGAACCAAGGTGTCTCACACGTGTGAGAAACCTTGAGCCTCCAACCCTCTTACACATGTCATTGACCCATCACTTTCAAAGGTGTCTCACACATGTGTGAGAAAACATGATCTTCCACACCTCTTACACCTGTCATAGACATGTCACTTTCAAAGGTGTCTCACACATGTGTGAGAAACCTTGAGTCTCCAATCCTCTTACACCTGTTATAGACATGTCACATCAAAGGTTGCTCACACATGTGTGAGCATCTTGCCCCCTTTGCATGGTCAAAATCCTAATCCACATGGAGTCTACTTGGCCTCCACCTCATGGACACCTCATTGATCCTGAGAGATCCTAGCCTTCCATCTTACATTCAATCTCAGCCATCCATTTTCCTTTAAAAGGAGAGCCCTCTCCTCATTCAATGAAGCACTATTGACCTTATTGTTATGCTGCTAGACTTGTGAGCAACCACATCCCATGAGCAATGAAATCATCTACACTTGATGATTTCATGAGGTTTTCATAGTGCTACTTTGATGTTCATGTTATGCTTTTTACACATTTATCTTTCATATTTTGAGGTTTGCATAATCATGTAGGAATGTGCATTAGTTTCTTGATGTTTATTCCTTAGTTACATTTTTATGCAACACAGATGCAGTGAGTGATTGAAATAGATGATTTTAATGTGATTAAATAAATGGTTATTTAATGTGATTTAATGCATTTATTGTTTTGACTATATTATTATATGCTATTGCACTTGATCATGTTGTTTAGTGTGCAAGATTTATATCCCTAGTAATGGCACATGGAGTTAGTGATTCAGTTTTTCTTACCTAGCCAATGTCATCCCTGTATGGTCGACATGTCCTATTTAATTGATTAACTAAACCCTTCGATGATTTAATAAATCTAGAATACTTTGCATTATGTGATTATACAAGTGAGCATGTTTATACATTTAGAGGTTCCCATTTGTCGCAAAAGTTATTTTGGAATATTGTGATTTAATAGTCTTTTGGGAATTTATATTTGCTTTAATTATTTTAATTCCCGACAGCTTTTTCATAGTTGAATTTCATTTAATTAAAATTGCCCATTTTGTCTGGGTTGAAAAGGGTGGTTTAAGTGGGTCAATTAATTTCCTAATTTATATTTCACATTTAAAAAGTGAATATATATCCCAAAAGGGAATTATTCCCTCACTTCTCACATTTGAATTAGAAAGTTTGAGAGGAAACCCCAAATCCTCTTAACAAGGAATTACTGTTTGATTTGTTGTAGGAGCTATGGGCATGGGATCGTCGCAAGGTTGGTCTCATTGGATTCAACTCAGGGAGACTTTGGTTTTTTGAGCTTTTGGGTGACCTCCAAAAAGCAATTATTTTATCATGAGCATTCTTGATTTGCCCCTTTTGGCTAACAAGCAGGGCTCTCTCATTTTTATGTTTAGACTCTATTTTGGATAGTAGTTTGCTAGAAGGTAGAGAATTAGTGTTCCCCTTCATTCTTGTATGCTAGCTCTACTTAGTTGGGTGGGTACAAGCATTTGTGTGCTTTTTAACTTGAGGGTTTGGGGTTTTGTGCTGTTATGCTAGTAATTTTTGCACACAGACTCTAAACTTAGATTTTATTTGATATTTGTAGTTTTTGTACCCAAAGGCAAAATGGGTTTTAATTTTGAGGTTTTTAATTTTTTGGGTTTTCACCTCAATTTGTGTGCCACCCCGATTTCTCAGACTTTCTTGGCACTGTAGTTGGTCGTGGATCCATATTATCCATAGGGATATCTTTTTTACCCTTGTAGTATTTTCTTATTGCATTGGGATTCATGCTAAATCTGTACTCCCAAATATAGGTCGGTTGTGTGATTTGTTTACTTATGTCTTTCTATTTCTCATCCAACCCTTATTATTAATGATCATTGTGTAGTTGGTGTGCTCACACACAAGCATGTGAGTGTGCACTTTTTGGGTTCTTGCGAGACCCGAGCTCCTTGTTACTTGTTGGTTGAGTTATGTTCATTGGGGTTGGGTTGGGAAACTGTATTGCCTATGAGCACTCATCGTGTGGTGAGCATGGGTATGTAGGGTAGGTCAGTGGAGGGGCTTCTCTCATACCCCAAGGTCATGTTCTCGACAAGGTATACATGTAGAAGTTTCTAATAAGTGATAACTAAATAAATTCATGGGTAATTAATAAGATAAGAAAACATTGCATACCTACATGACTATTTCAAAGGTTTGTACTGCCCGTTCAGTTATTTGAGGGTACTTATTTGCATGGCTCCTTCAGTGTATTGAGCACTATAGCCTCCTGAAGGGAGTGGTTCCATTGGGTGTCAGCTTGGGCTCAATGATTCCAAGCAATCTAATCTCCACTAGAGTCCCTACATAATAGACCCATAGAGTATCTGACAAAGACTTGTTGTATTGCATTGTCTCATGATCTTGGTTTTAGTCCTCTGCACTGTCTAGTGTGAATGTTAGCCATGGATGATTGTCTTATGTGTGTTTGAGGTTGGATCACTATGTCCATTAAAAAAGTGGGAGTGGGCCTGTGGATTCTACATGGTTGGGAGGAATAGCTACCTTTACCACTACTGGGGACCGACGTACAGAGTTGGCCTTTCTCCTTGTTCAATTCTAGAGCTAGATGCTTACATGGTTCTCCTTATCTTTCAGAGTATGTTTCCATGTAATTTATGTTATTTCAGTTCATAGAGATAGTTGATTTATGCTCATGTATATTATTGTAATGTTACCTTTTTGCATTGTTACTAGATGCTATGGATTAGGTGATTATATGTTTTATTGATCCCTTCTAGAATGCTTAGTTGTTTTACATTATTTGAGTGTTTGAGCCTGAAATTCTTGCAAAAACCCGCTCAGGAAAACAAGAGGTATCTCTGGACTTGTTGGTCGAGAGTTGAAGGGTGTTTTGGGTACCTGCTTGGGATGAGCCCCTTCCTAGGTCCTGATAGGTCAGAGATCATTGGTTTCTTGTTTGCATAAACTTTCACTTTTGGTCTTGGACGTGTTAGTAAGTATTGATGCTTGGGGATTTGTTGGTTGCATGGATTGTGCGGTTAAGTCTTCCATTGTGATATTTTGATGGATTTCATGTTGATGTGTTTGATTCCATGCTTGTTCTTTTAAAAAAAAATATTGGCTTTTATTTATCCTTGTTCTAAGGATCTCTGGGTGGGACATTACAATATTAACAACAAGCATATAGAGAAATGGTGATAGCGGATAACACTATCAAATAACACATTGTAAGGGGAAGGCATCTATAACGGAGTTGTTGATAACTAAATGAGCATTAACATCTTGGAATAGCATTTGAAGATGTTTGTAGATTTTAGGGCCAAACCCTAGTCATTGCAACATTTTAATAATAAAATGCTATCTCATTTCGTCACAAGGCTTGTAAAAATTGAGCTTCACAAGTAAGGAATCTTGCCCTGTTTACTAAACCCACTCATAAGGTTCCCAAAAAGAATTAGATTATCAAGAATGAAGTGTGTTGGTAAACCAATTTGTTCTTTTTTGATTATGACTCTTGAATGTCCAAATTAGGAACAATATCTGATTACAAACAACTGAAAAACCACTTATGAGTAGACTGGCTTTTCTTTGAATTGATAGGTATAGCTCCCTATAGTAGATTTGAAATGAATTATGTTTTGTTTCTAAAACTAAAATAGGGGTATGTTCTTGACCTGAGAACAAAAGAGGTAAACCAAGCCAGACCTAAACATAATCTAACTTAGGCAAAAAGGATTTCTGAAGAATTGATTAAGCTTATGAACCCGCACATCTTATGAACTCATAAAGCTTAATTGTATAATTAATAATATTGAAATTAGTTAATTTTAATCTAAAATACAGTTAGCTTAATAGGAAAAATGCTTTAAGGATCTCTCTTTGAACATGCAATGACACTACTTATCACATCCGTTCGCTACTTTGAAATAGAGGAGCGAAACTCTATTTCTCCCTTGCTTCAATCCAAACAAAAGAGAAAGCATAAAACTATAACTAACAGGAATGGAATAGAAAATAATTGATACCAAAATACCATTCAATTGTTTCTGCAGCATCAAGTATTTCACACCAAAAATTTGCCAAACTTTTATTAATCTTTCAATTTCATACATATATGATTTTGAGATGACCATTACAATAGAAGTTCAATCGGTTCATCTTCTCAAAAATAACAAATGGCAAGACACCAGTTTGTCATATTACAATAATTACATTAGAAAGAAAAGTGGGGGGGGGGAATGTGAATCACTTCAACTTCTTCCCTTATTCTACTTTTGCTCTATAGGCTTTAGTGACAACTATGATTGGGATGAGTCCTTCATGCTTAGGCATGTGTATGTTGGTGTATCTCAAGAACCATTTGGAATGTTCTCTAGCCAACTCCTTCACAACATTCAACTGATTTGGTAGCTCCTCCATGGCCATGCGTATGCATCTGCTGAGTGTTTGGAGTTCTGTAACTCTATTTTGACTACTTCATCCTTTATTTCTTTAAGTCCCTTTTCTTCTGACAAGATCATTTCTATCTTGAATTTCATGCTCTAAAGCCACTCGAATAGAGGTTCATCTCCCTTTGGCAAGATTTTTGATTCAACCTCTTTTACCAATTTGTTCTATAATACTGGCTCCTTCTAGTTTGAGCTTCTCAATCCATTCCTTACCAATTTGGCCAAAGTGCGTATCTTCCTGAAGTTGAGAGATGAGGGCTTGAACCTCAGCAGTAGTAGGATTTTTGGTTACTAATACTTTGGAGATAGCTACCAATGGAGTAACCAACTATCTGATGAACCTATTCAATTCTTCTATCTCAGCCTTCATTTTGGTCTTTGACAACTTCAAAATTTCTAATTGTCCCTCAATCATCTTGTTGGTTGACTTCCACAAACCAACCTTGGTGTCATGCCTGGCCTCTCTAAGGTCCACCGAGTGCATAGAAAAATCATCAGCAGTCATATCTTCAATCCTTCCTCCTTTTTTGGGCTTGGCTATCTCCATTGTTAGGTGCCCTATTTCTGGATCTTGCCCACGTATAGACAAAGTTTTCTGCTTCTTTACCTTGGTTAATGCAAATCTAGAATGAACTACAAGGGATACAATGTCTTTGGCGAGAATGCTTTCATCTTTCCTTCTCCTCTTTCTTTCTAGAGTATCCTACAACCAGGAATTAGTGCATATTACTTTGGAGGCCATCCCAAGTGATTCTATATTAAACATCTTCTTCTTAGTTGGAGTGATTGTCACCATAGTTGAAGAGAAGGGGTTCTTTGAATCTTGAGAAATGAGCTTTGAAGAGCTCTAGCCTTTATCTACCTCTAGAGTTTTCTTTGTTGCCTCATCAGACTCAGTAGACTCACTACTACTACTCTTTCCATCTCCCAAATTTGCTATCTGTATTGAAGAGCCACTTGGTTGCAGAAGTGTAGCACTTACTGGCAGAATAGGGCTATGATGAGGAAAGGGAACAAGAGTATTATGGGGAGAAGGAACTAAAGAAACATGAGGAGATGGAACTAGTGTGACATGGGGGAATGGAACTCGAGTGGTAGCACTATCCTTTGGCTCCTTGATCTTCTTCTCTTCAACACCAATTTGGGTTTCGATGACTGCGAGGGAGCCACCATGACAAGTTTTAGCTATGGTAATGCTCTTGTTTAGAGGTTGATCACCTCCTCTCGAAGGTTGAGTTAGTCCTTGAGTGGTAGCTATTGTTATTCCTAGTGTAGCACTCTGGGAGGAAGAAGGCATTACAGATGTTGGGGAGGCTTGAGTGGCTGTACCTTTACACTGGCTCCTCTTGGTCATCCATTTAACCCACTTCCCAGTTCTCTTGATGATTCTTGCCATCATAACAACTAAAGCCTCCTGAGCATCTTCATAAGGCTCCAAAATAATAAGGATGCTCCTTATCTTAGTTAAATATGTATTGCTATACATATTTTTTCCATTTTCCTCCAATCCTTCAACATTGAAATTGATACTGTATGTTTTTAATTTGCTCCACTATGAGCCTGGCAAAAGCATGATCTCGGCTTTCAAGTTCATCTTTACAGTCTGCCCAATAGTCTTCAATAGTGGTAATGTGTTTGATCACACTTCCAATCTGCAACACATCCCTTGCATATCCATTTGGATCAAACATAGGTCTCACGACCTCATATGCCTCCAATTTTTATTTCATCTTGAACAATTTGAGCATATTCTTTACATCAGAGTGGGACTCACAACTATAAGCTCCAACTTTCATAGGGAATTCATACCCTTTCTTTTTCAAGCTTCCACTTAGCACATTCACCTACACCACCTACCTCATGATCTCAATTAGCACGATCATGTCATTCAGGTACCTGGGTAGCTTTAAGGGGAATCCATCGAAAGCTACAAGATGCAAATATGAGAAAGATGAAAACTAAATAAAATAGTTCCTGAACTAACTAATAGTTGCCATTGCCTCGGGGCTAAACCTCCTCTCTGGGCATCCTTGGAGTTCCCTGAAAATTCTCATTGTAAACACACCATTAACCTTGACATATTCTGCATAACTATTTTGCAATTACAAACATGGATAAAACTCATAATATTTCACATCAACCAAGAAAGTTTTCTATTCTTGGAAGGCTCAGCCACAACTATAAAGATGCTACAATATAAATAAGAAATGAAGACATATAAAAGGTGTTGTAAAAATTTGTAGCGCTGAGAGTTCTGGATCGATTCAATATACTACGTATCTGAAAAAATAATTTTTACTAGAAAGAAATATTGTTCAACCAAATTTAGAGCCTCTATCTTACCTTTCAATATGTGCAGGAGAACTAGAATGTCTACAATCTCAGGCTTTAGATCAGTACCAAATAGAGTTTTGAGGACCTTAGTCTTGGCCTCCTGCGGCCTTTGAAACTAGGATCACATGATTTCTTTCCTCCACACCATCTTCTTCAAGGAGAACTTAGAGATTGCTCCTCCTACTATCAATTCTGAAAACTCCTCTCATTCTGGGTCTTAGAGGAAATTCACCACAGTTTTCCTATCAATGGATATTAGTACTGTATGATCAGGTAGCATAATTTTTTGGTATCTAGATTGTAGTGATTTATGCATTCATAAATCAATTCTAGAGCTTGGATTTCCACCGAGAAACCAGTTGCCTCCACTAGTCCACTTCCCTAGAGCTTCTCGATTATAGGATGAATTGGCTCTGACCTTAGCCTCCTTTGGAAATCTTGCATATCATAAAAGTAGAGTGAAGTATCTGTGAAGTTTGGCAATATGGACTTAATCCCATTTAAGTCATCAAACCCCACAAATCTGGTTGCCATTCTATTTGAGAATGAAGTAAATTGAAACTTTGAATTTAGATGAGGCTCATAGAATTGAATTTGCAAGCATAGAAAATTTGAAAGCATTGTGCAATTTAACAACATAATAGTTCAAGAAAAAGTAGTAGTTTGAAAAATTGTTATGTTTCCTGCTATATAGAAATCCTAATTCATCATTAATCTTAAGGATCCACACCACACAAATGAATTAAAGGATAAATTCATTGAATTAGTAAATGTGGGAGCTTCTAATGGACATTTTGGTGTCTTTTCACTCTGTCCATTGACCTAACAATAAATTTCCTTTCTTTCATACTTACCTTTCCATTTTCCATTCAGTTTCAAAGAATAATAAATAGAGTATTCCGTAAGGAAATATCTACCTAGCTTAATTTTGCTCTGTATACTTTCCCAATAGTGGTTAGATTGTTTCCATTAACATCTTAAGATGCCTTGTGTGTAATTTGTGAGCCCAATCTACTGATAAAGTTGATTTCTTTATGAATGCAGAAAATTGCCCTCATGGGTTGAAAACCCGTTGAGGAGAATATTTTCATTTTTTTGCCCAGGCTTTATTTACACTTTATCTTTTGAGTTAACATTTCCTCTAGGTTTAGAAAATATCAAAAGGACTACAAAAGTTGAAGGGGGCCCCACTTCCTTGTCTCTTTCCTTCAAAATTGCCTTTGGCGAAAAACAAACTTCATGAGTCGAAGGCCTACCGAGGAGAATTCATTTTTGGGTTTTCTACTAAGGATGATTCAGAGCATCATGATGAATCCCAAATGTTTCCCAAGGCAAAAAACTGTAATGAAAATAGGAATTTTCCATAAAGCAACTCATTATCTTCTTACCTTAATGCATAAGCCTCATTTGTTAATCTTTGTGGGAAATCACCTTCATGGGTTGGAAAGTCGCCGAGGAGAAAGCGATGCTCAATTTTTTGCAAACTTCATTCTTACAAAGGAAAAACATGATAAGCCACGAACAAGTTTAGCTTTGTGAATAAATTTATGAATTGCAAGAATCTCCATCAAATTAGGTACTAAGCTACCCATAGACTCATGACATCAAGAAAAAAAACTCACCTGACCATAAAATGTGGGAGAAGAGAAAGATGGAAAATCTGATGGAGACTCTTTTCACCTAAGGGGAAAAACTAGACCCAGACATACCTAGACCAAACTAAGACACAAAAATCTCCACTTTTGCAAAATGGATACAGGGTGAAAAGTGGGGCAACAATTGGCTTTGACTGGGAACTTGGGTAGAGCATACCTAAGCAAGGAACTTAAAATCTCTGTTTTTGCAAAAATAAAAGGGGGCAACACAACAAAATAAAGGCAGTGAAAAAAAGAAGAAGGAAAATAAAGGCAAGAAAGGAAAATGAACTAGGAAAACATAGAAAGGAACTAAATGCAACTATAATACAATACAGGGGTTACCTACTCTTAATTTGAAATTTGATAAAGCTTTAGATCCTGACCATTATAGGTTAAGGGTAGCACTTCACCATCTTGATAAGCCTGTTTGAAAGAATTATTCTCAAATCCCTAATGAATTATGAATGGATCTTTCCACAAAGTGTCAAACTTTTTATGGATACCTTTTGGAGAACTTCCCTTATCCTAGAGTAACACATTGTCTCCTACCATGAATTTTTGTGGTCTTGCCTTCTTATCAAATAGATCTTTAACTTGCATCTGGTGTTGAGTGATGCAATCCACAATTTCTTCTCTTTCCTCTTCAAGCTTTCTCAAGTAAAAAATTCTCTTCTCTAAACCATCTTTATAAATATCATCTTCAATCATTGTTCTGAGTTTGCTTGTGCCTAATTCCAAAGGTAATGGGAGATTAGCCTCAACTCCATAGACTAATTCAAAAGGAGATATGGAAATTGCTCTCTTAGGTGTTACTCTATCTACCCACAGTGCCTCATGAATTTTCTTGTGCCAAGTCTTTTGATTATCTGACACCAATTTATTAACAATATTTATCAAATTCTTGTTACTAGACTCAGCCTGACCATTTCCTTGTGAGAAATAATCAGATGAATGACTGACTGTGATTCCATACTCAAAGCAAAAATTGGTAATCTCAATGGAAGAGAAATAGGCTGTGTTATCCATCACTAATTTGATGGGGACACCAAACTTGACCAGTATGATCTCCTTAATGAATTCACATACTACTTCAAAATTAGTTTTCTTGGTTGCTTTTTCTTCCACCCACTTAGTGAAGTAATCAATTGTAGTTATCACATACTGGTGACCAACACTGGATTTTAGACTAATCAGACCAATAAAATCAAAACCCCATTGTTAAAAATGTCCCTTTATGATGACAGTCTTAATAGTAGAGCAACTAATTAAGGGCACCTGACGAACATCTTACATTTTTTGCATTTTACCACCTAGGCATAGACATCTTTGAACATTCTGGGCCAGTAATAGCATTGTTTCAGTATTTTGAAAACTGTGATTGAGGATGAAAAATGTCCTCCATAGGCTTCATCATGAAATGTTTTCAACAACATTTCTTTCTGTTGTTTGTCCACACATATGAGGAAAGTTCCATCTATGGCTTTTTTAAACAATTTGCCATCCCAAATTATATACTTAGCTTCTTTTAATTTGAGATCTCTCATTTGTCTTGTAGTTAGGCACTATGGGCATTCTCCATATGTTAGTAGATAAGTAATATTCTCAAACCATGAATCATGAAGACCTACAACCAAAACTAATTTCTTTTCTCTCAATTCTTTTGATTCTTCAGAGATCTTATTTTCTGCAATTTCCTTACACAAGGAATTTCCCCTTACTACCTTGGTAGGTTTAATTTCTATATCATACTCTTGTGTCTTTACTATCCATGCTCCTCTGACATTACAACCTACATCTTGCTGTGTTAGCACACTTTTCACTACTACATCCGAGACATAAGTGACAGAATGTGAATGCAAGATATAAAATCAAATTTTTTTAAGAGCTTTGACTACTGTAAAAGTGTGTTTTTCAATTTGTGAGTATTTCAATTCATGATTTTTTAGGGGTGTGCTCATGAAAGTTATTGGGGCCTGTACCCCTTCATCATTATCTTGCATAAGTATGGCTGATAAAGTGTGTTCAAAAGCATAATAGTAGATGATGAAATCCCACTTATAATTCAGATGACATAAAATTGGAGCATTAGCAATAGCATCTTTTATATCTTGAAAGGCTTGTTTTCTCGTATCATTCCATTTGAAATTTTAATTTCCTTTCATCATGTCCATAATATGCTTAGTGGTTTCTAAAAAATTTGATACAATCCTTCTGAGGAAATTTACCTGCCCAAAGAATGATTCAACTCCTATTTTATTCGATGACAAGCTTAATCTTCAAATGGCTTCAACTCATTTAGGATCAATTCTATTACCCTCTTGAGATACTATATGACCAAGGAGCTTTCCCTTTGTCACACAAAAAATAGACTTTTTTGAATTAAGTGAGATTCCATGTTCCCAACATCTTTGTAGGACTTTCCTTAAATCTTCCATGTGATCTTTCCTCTTTTTTGAAAACATAGTGAGGTCGTCCAGATATATAACTATAATTTGGTCCTTTAGGTTAGCAAACATTTTGCTTATACACCTTTGGAATGTGGCACTAGCATTGATGAGCCCAAAGGGCATTATGTGATATATGAAAATGTACCCCAAGGAGTAATGAATGTTGTTTTATGCTGGTCTTTCTCTTCTACCTCAACTTGATTGTAACCTAAGAACCCATCGAGCATGGACATCATTTTGGATCCGGCTACTATTTGTAGCAAGTAATCCATATTGGGGAGAGCAGAATTATCCTTTAAAGATGCCTGGTTCAAATTATGGAAATCAATGTAGATCCTTATTTCTCCATTCTTCTTTTTGACTGACACTATATTAGCTACTCAGGTGGAGTGATGAATGGGATAGATGATTCTTGTTTTCAACATTTTATCTACTTCCCAAAATATGGCATCTGCTACCTTAGGATTATAATTCCTTTGTTTTTGCTAGAAAGGAACTACATTAGGTTTGAGGGGAATCTAATGTTTTATCTTCCCACCTCAATAGCTTATAAGGTCTTCCTAACTCTAGAAAAAAACATCCCAATATTCTATGAAGAGTTGTTTTGCAGCTTCTTTCTCTTCAGGTGAGCAACATTTCCAAATATTAATCATTTTGGGATTATGAACATCCCCAATATTTATCCCTTCGTATTCACCAGTGGTAGGTCCCTTTTCTACCTTCTTTTTCTTAATGTAGGTGTCATGTCTATTAAACAATTTTTCCAAAGACACAAAGTATGGGGGAATAATATTACCTCGGAGTTGAACTTCATCATGTTGGTTCTATTTCTTCTTGACATTAGAGCTTTTATGATTGTCATCATTGAGTTCATGTTTAGAAATGGATTTGTCATTTTCTAGGAACAACTGCAAGCTCTTGTCATCTTCAAAGACTTGCCATGATTGTACATTATCTGAAACATTGGCTCGATACACAATCTCAATCTAATATTTCTTGTCCTTGAATTTTGGATGGCATAGTAGTAGAGAAGCAAAAATTGCTAGGGAATCAACTTTGGTGTTCATCTCCCTTGGCACTGCTTCAATAGAAAAGGCATCTAGGCCTTCTATTTCATCCCAAACTCTATTTCTGTAATTGTTTAGCTTACGATTCTTTACAAAATATTTCCCTTTAATTTGTCTCATAATGAGTTCTATGTCACCCCAAGCTTTCAGTATCTTTATTCCTCTTTCTTTTGTTGTCATTATCCCTAGAAACAAGGCCTCATACTCTACAGTGTTATTTGTATTCTTAAACTCCAATTTGAAGGCCATGGGTTCAGGTTCTCCCTCATGAGGTATTAACACTACACCTGCACCAGATCCTGAAGAGGAACAACTTCCATCAAATTCTAGTGTCCATATGCCTGTTAAATTTTTTTTCTCATTAAGAATTCCTTTGTTTGGATTTCCATTTCTTTGTTCATCCAAAGCCTCTTTAGTAAATAACATGTAATTGTCAAACTCCAACTCTTGATAGAGGATTTGGGCTTTAGGATCAGTTGATTTTAAGACTGTAAATTTTGTCTTTTCTTCAGGTTCTAATTTGACTTTTTTATTCCCAATAGGTATGATTACCTAGGACCAGTCTAGTTTTATTTCTCCTCCTAAGTCTTGGCAAAAACTCCTACTTAAGAGAAGTTCTAACTTGCAGGAATACCTGCTACTAGAATGGGCAATAAGAGTTTCTTTTCTAGATGTGAAGCCAAGGCTACTTGAGCATCTTTAATTTGCCCAAGCAAAGGAACCTATTTGGCATCCATAGAATAACATCTTCCTTGTACCTCAGTGAGGTTGAGATCTAGGGCCTTACCCACAGAATAGGGCATGACATTGTCTGATGCACCTGAATCTATTATGCAATTACTTAGTTTGCACCCATTGATATATAGTGAGATATAAAATGGGTCAGGTTTTTTCCTAGGAGAGGTTGCTAAAATAGTAGAATCCTCTTGATTAAACAAGCCAGATGTCAAGTTTTCATGTCCTTTTTCAATAGTCACATTGTAATTCAAATCTGAAGCATTCCCTTTACATCAATCTACTAGTCGTTTTAACTCAGAAGGGTGAGACTTCAAATAATCTATAGGGGAAATTTGAATTTTTGATTGTTCACAGAATTGAATGAAATCAAAATGAATTTTGTCCTTGCTCATTTGTGAAGTGGATACTCCTTGATCAATATAAACATTGCTTGTCGAAGGACTGGGATCATTCTTGTGAGCATGACTGGAGGATTGATTCTTTTGCTTTTGACCTCAAGTCACTACTATGTAAGAAGTTCCATCAATAGTTGTGTAGCATTCACCTTTTGATTCAAAATCTGATCATATTCTAAAAATAAATTTCCAGAGTCGCCATGTGAGTATGAATCTAATTCTGGACTAGGAGTTGCAGTGTTAAGCTCATTGGTGGATAATAACTGCATCATACAAGCAGTTTCCAGACAACTCTCACTATCATGATCTGTTGTCAAATGAAAGAGACACATATTTCTCTTCTTTGGTGCTACTTCAATTTGCAACCTGGGTTGTGAGCCTGTGAGCTGCAGATATTTTCCATCATTGTTCCTTCCTAGCAAAATTTGATAATTCCATTGATAGGAATTATTAAATCTAGGCAATTGCCTTTTTACTACTATCAATTCATTTGACAATTTCTAAATCATTTCATTAGATGATGGGGTATTATTGGAACTTCATTTAGTTTGAAGTTCTCGCTTCCATTTTATCGCAAAAATCAAATCATCTTCAAATTTGATTGCCTTCTTTTGTGCGTTTGCTAAATTTGTGGGATGTGCTCTTCTCAAGTCATAATTGACATCTGGGGGCATCACACTTATAAAGAAGGTTTTCAAATTACTAGTTGTAGGTTTGTCAATAGTTGGAATTCTGCTAATAATCTTATTCAACTTAGCAACAAAATCTCTCATACTCATGGTGGGTTGCTTTTTAATAGAAGTCAACTGTGTTAACAAGGCATGTTCATCTTCCAAAGTCTTAAAAATTATTTCAAAAGCCATTCTCATTGTATCCCAATCAATGATCAAGCCATCATCTAGATGATAGAACCATTCTGCTGTACTTTCTGTTAAAGTTTCCACAAATAATCTTACAACAACATCTTCATGTCCAACTCCTATCATGTGAGTAGCTACAAAGAAGGCTTTAATGTGTTCATCTATAGTAACCTTGCCATCTACTAAATTTTTTGGGAAGTTCTTCCTTGAACCAGTCAAGAGTGGATGGTAAGCTATTAGTGCTAATGATCTTGTTGTTACAGTGCATGGAGCAGCCATGATTGTTTTGGCACTATATGGTAGGAAATTAACAATTGGGGGAGCAGTAATTCTGTGCAAGGCCAATACCTGATTGGTAGAATGTGAAGTACTAGTGTTTTGATTCCTAACAAGGGAAGGTGGTCTACTTCGACTTTTCTTTTCACCTTTCCACTTTGAAATGTCTAAGATGGGAAAACCAAGCTCTGTAAGTTTATCAAAAATAGGGTCTTGCCCACCCTGTTGCTTGGTACTTCTGAGGAACCTTGTTTGTTCTAGGTTGCTAAGTTAATTTTGTCTTTGAGCTTCTTGTCTCAATTATCTTTTTTCTCTTTGGATGTCCCTACTTTAAACAACTCTTTCTAAAGCTTCAACTCTTCTTTCTTCCTCTTCCAATACTTGTCTAGTATTCCTACAATGTTCAACATTCCTCCTATGTCTCCAAACAAATTTATTAAGGGATGAAATTATGTTTTCTTGGACATCTTGAAAACCAAAGTTAGGTTGGAGCACTGGAACAATGTTTTCATGAGGTAGTACCATTTTTCCTCATGATATAGGATTTTTAGTCAAGCAATTATTCATATCCCTAGCAGAGTTGCCAAAAATCTATTAGTAAATAGATTTGTTCTTTTTTTATTATGACTCTTGAATGCCCAAATTAGGAACAATATTCGATTACAAATAATTGAAATACTATTTATGAGTAGATTGGCTTTTCTCTGAATTGATAGGTAGAACTTCCTATAGTAGATTTGCAACGAATTATGTTTTGTTTCTAAAACTACTATGGGGGTATGTTCTTGACCTAAGAATAGAAGAGGTAAACCAAGCCAGACCTAAATAGAATCTAACTCAGGCAAAAAGGTTTTTTTGAAGAATTGTTTAAGTTTATGAACCCACACATCTTATGAACTCATAAAGCTTAATAGTATAATTAATAATACTGAACTTAGTTAATTTTAATTTGAACTATAGTTAGCTTAATAGGAAAAACACTTTAAGGATCTCTCTTTGAACATGTAGTGACACTACTTATCACATCCGTTCGCTGCTTTGAAATAGAGGAGTGAAACTTTGTTCCTCCCTTGCTTCAATCCAAACAAAGAGAAAGCATAAAACTATAACTAACAAGAATGGAACAAAAAAAATTGATACCAAAATACCATTCAATTATCTCTGCAACATCAAGTATTTTACACCAAAAATTTGCTGACCTTTTATTAATCTTTCAATTTCATACATATATGATTTTGAGATGACCGTTATAATAGAAGTTCAATAGGTTGATCTTCTCAAAAATGACAAATGGAAAGACACCAATTTTTTGTATTACAATAATTACTTAAGAAAGCCAAAAAGGGGGGGCAAAATGTGAATCAATTTGATTTCTTCCCTTTTTCTGCTTTCACTCTATAGGGTTTAGTGGCAACTATGATTGGGATGAGTTCTTCATGCTTAGGCATGTGTATGTTGGTTTATCTCAAGAGCCATTTGGTAGCTCCTCCATGGACACGTGTATGCATCTGTTGAGTGTCTGGAGTTCTGCAACTCTATTTTGACTACTGGAAGATACACTAGATAGACTATCCAAGAATTTGGAGACATTCTCCTTCATGACATTTATCTTGATGAGTTATTTTACTTGTCCACTAGTTTGTGAATCTGTATGTAGCCTCTTCACAAGTTTGAATCCTCTATCTTGGGTCTTCTTCACTTTATCCTCTATTTCTTTAAGTCCCTTTTTTGCTAATAGGGTCATTTCTGTCTTGAACTGCATGATCTGAAGCCACTCAAATAGAGGTTCATCTCCCTTGGGCAAGATTTTTGCTTGAAAAGCTTCTTTTTCCTTCATCTGAATGATCATCTTCAGAAGGGAGACACAATCATCACACTTTGTCCTTTCTTCAGCCAGAGTATTGCTATTTGATAAGATGTTATCCTTCTCTATTCCCAATCTTAGGATAACATTACCAATTTGTTCTATAATAGTGTCTCCTTCTAATTTGAGCTTCGTAATCCATTCCTTACCAATTTGGCCAAAGTGCCTATCTTCCTAAAGTTGAGAGATGAGGGCCTAAACCTCAACAACAATAGGATTTTTGGTTACTGATACTCCAAAGATAGCTGCCAATGGAGTAACCAACTATTTGATGAACCTATTCAATTCTTCTATCTCAGCCTTCATTATGGTCTTTGACAACTTTAAACTTTCTAATTGTCCCTCAATCACCTTGTTGGTTGACTTCCACAAACCAACCTTGGTGTCATGCCTGGCCTCTCCAAGGTCCATCAAGTACAAAGTAAAATCATTAGCAGTCATATCTTCAATCCTTCCGCCTTTATTGGGCTTGGCTATCTCCATTATTAGGTGACCTATTTCTGGATCTTTCCCAAGTATAGACAAAGTTTTTTACTTCTTTACTTTGGTTAGTGCAAAGCCAGAATGAATTGCAAGGGATACAATGTCTTTGGTAGGAACACTTTCATCTTTCCTTTTCCTCTTTCTTTCTAGAGTATCCTCTAATTGAGAATCAATGCCTATTACTTTGGAGGCTATCCCAAGTGATTCTATACTAAACATCTTCTTCTTAGCTAGAGTGATTATCACCGTAGTTGAAGAGAAGGAATCCCTCAAATCTTGAGAAATGAGCTTTGAAGAGCTCTGGCCTTTATCTACCTCTCGAGTTTTCTTCGCTACCTCATCAAACTTAGTAGATTCACTACTACTACTCTTTCCATCTCCCAAATCTACTATCTGTATTGGGGAGCCACTTGGTTGTAGAAGTGTAGCACTTACTGGTGGAACATGGCTATGATGAGGAGAGGGAACTAGAGTAACATGGGGAGAAGGAACCAGAGAAACATGAGGAAATGTAACTAGTGGGACATGGGGGAATGGAACTGGAGTGGTAGCACTATCCTTTGGCTCCTCCATCTTCTTCTCTTCAGCACTAGTTTGGGTTCCAATGATTTGGAGGGAGCCATCATGACAAGTTTTTGCTATGGGAATGCTCTTGTCTGGAGGTTGATCACCTCCTCTCGAAAGTTGAGCTAGTTCTTGAGTGGGAACTATTGTTATGGCTGGTGTAGCACTCTAGGAGGAAGAAGGTGTTGGAACTACTGGGGAGGCTTGAGTGGTTGTACCTTTACTCCAGCTCCTCTTGGTCATCCATTCAACCCACTTCCCAATTCTCTTGATGATTTTGGCCATAATAACATCTAAATCCTCCTCAACATCTTCATAAGGCTCTAAACTAATAGGAATGCTCCTTATCTTATTTAAATATGTATTGCTATACATATTTTGTCCATCATTCTCCAATCCTTCAACATTGAAATTGATACCATATGTTTTAATTTGCTACACTATGAGCCTAGAAAAAGCATGATCTTGGCTTTCAATTTCATCTTTATAGTCCACTCAATAGTCTTCAATAGTGGTAATGTGTTTGATCACACTTCCAATCTACAAAACATCCCTCATATGTCCATTTGGATCAAAATAGGTCTCACGACCTCATATGACTCCAATTTGTATTTCATCTCAAACACTTTGAGCATATTCTTTGCATCAGAGTGGGACTCGCAACTGTAAGCTCCAACTTTCATAGGGAATTCATACCCTTTCTTCTTCAAGCTTCCGCTTAGCACATTCACCTACACAATCTACCTCTTGATCTTTATCAACATGATCATGTCATTCGGGTACCTGGGTAGCTTCAAGGGGAATCCATCGAAAGATGCAAGATGCAAATATGAGAAAGATGAAAACTGGATAAAATAGTTCCCAAATTGACTAATAGCTACCATTGCCTCTAGGCTAAACCTCCTCTCTAAACATCCTTGGAGTTCCCTACAAATTTTCATTGTAAACGTGCCATTAACCTTGACATATTCTGCATAACTATTTTGCAATTGCAAACATGGATAGAACTCATAACATTTCACATCATCAGGAAAGTTTAATATTCTTGGAAGGCCCGACGACAATTGTAGAGATGCTAGCATATAAATCAGAAAGGAAGACATATAAAAGCTGTTGTAAAACTTTGTGGCACTCAGAGCTCTAGATAGATTCTCACTTACCTCATGGGCCCAGTCAATATACCGCGTATCTGGACAAATAATTTGTAGTAGAAAGAAATTTTGTTCAAAAAAAATTAGAGCCTCTACCTCACCTTTCAATTTGTGTAGGAGAACTAGAATGTCTATAATCTCAAGCTTGAGATCAGTACCAAATAGAGTTTTGGGGACCTTACTCTTGGCACCCTACAGATTTTGAAGCTAGGACGGCATGATTTCTTTCCTCCACACCATCTTCTTCAAGGAGAACTCAGAGACTGCTCCTCCTACTATCAATTCTTAAAACTCCTCTTGTTTTGGGACTCAGAGGCAATTCACCACAATTTTCCTATCAATGGAGATTAGTACTATATGATTAGGTAGCAGAATTTGTCTAGTATCTAGATTGTAGTGATTTATGTATTCATAAATCAATTCTGGAGCTTGGATTGCCATCGAGAAACTAGCTACCTCCACTAGTCCACTTGCTTAGAGCTTCTTAGTTATAGGATGAATTGGCTCTGACCTTAGCCTCCTTTGGAAATCTTGCATATCGTAAAAGTGAAGTGAATTATCTGTGAAGTTCTGCAATGTGGACTTAATCCCATTTAGCCCATCAAACCCCTCAAATCTGGTTGCCATTCTATTTGAGAATGAAGTAAATTGAAACTTTGAATTTAGATCAGGAATAGAGAATTGAATTTGCAAGCACATAAAATTTGAAAGCGTTGTGCAATTTAACAGCATACTAGTTCAAGAAAAAGCGGTAGTTTGAAATTTTTTTATTTTTCCCTCTATATAGAAATCCTAATTCATTCGTTAATCTTCAGGATTTGTGCCACATGAACAAATTAAAGGATAAATTCGTTGAATCTATAAATGCAAGAGCTTCTAAGGGACATTTTGGTGTCTTTTCACCATTTCTATTGGCCCAATGGTATCTTTCCTTTCTTTCATACTTGGGTTTTCCACTAAGGATGATTCTGAGCATCATGATGAATCCCAAATGTTTTCCAAGGCAGAAAACTGTAATGAAAATGGGAATTTTCCATAAAGAAACTCATTATCTTCTTACCTTAATGTGTAAGCCTCATTTGTTAATCTTTGTGAGAAATCACCTTCATGGGTTGGAAACCCACCGAGGAGAAGGCGATGCTCAAGTTTTTGCAAACTTCATTCTTTCATAGGAAAAACATGATAAGCCACAAACTAGTTCAGCTTTGTGAATAACTTTACAAATTATAGTAATCTCCATCGAATTAGGTACTAAGCTACCCATATACTCGTGACATCAAGGAAAAAAAACCCACCTGACCATAAAATGTGGGAGAAGGGAAAGATGGAAAATTCGATGGAGACTCTTTTCACCTAAGGGGAAAAACTAGACCTAGACATACCTAGACCATTCTAAGACACAAAAATCTCCACTTTTGCAAAATGGATACAAGGTGAAGATTTGGGCAACAAAGTTTCCACCAAGGAAACCAGTTTGTTCAGGTCTAACAATCTATTTAGCCATTGGTTTAACTCTCAAAGATAAAGCTTTGCCAATGATTTTATAAGATGTATTCAACAAGGTGATTGGATTGCATCGAGATATTAAATCTTCATTTTTACCTTTGGGAATAAGCTTGATTAAGTGTTTGTTGATATCAAGACCTAAGGAGCAATGTTGCAAGGCTTCCAAGTATACAAAATAGAAGTCTTTTTTGATATGTTGCCACATAGTTTGACATAATTCAATAGATAACCCATCTATCCCAGGACTTTTGTTAGGGGCCATTGAAAAAATAACACATTTCAAATCCTCAAGAGAGAGATTTCTATCAAGATTTTTTTTTTAATCAACATCCACCTTTCTAGGAATAATATCCTTTATGATATCTTCTAAAGTTGACTGAACATCATCCCAATGTGACTCTTTTTTGAAGCGATTTTAGAAAAATTATAAAACAAGGAAGCTTGAACTTAAGAGAATCTATTGATG
This sequence comes from Cupressus sempervirens, assembly GCA_028749045.1. NCBI lineage: Eukaryota > Viridiplantae > Streptophyta > Pinopsida > Cupressales > Cupressaceae > Cupressus > Cupressus sempervirens. The sequence goes on from CM053787.1 coordinate 882,283,811, forward strand.
ACTAACCTATGTGACATATCCATCCAAACTTTTATTGATGTCCTTGAATTTTAGCTTCGTAAACATGAAATGTATAAAGGGCAAGGGGCCAAAATCAAAGCTCAATTGCACTAGATAAAAGAGGAAAATAAAGGCACCAAATATTTCTTTAATTATATAAAATACAAATGTAAGAAGGAATTTATTGGAACAATGCAAGAATATTGGCATGTTATTACTAATCCTGATGATATTAATGTAATATTTTTTTGGTATACCACTTTTATTTTTGAAGGGTGTATGGGTTATGTTGATAGTGTATATATTAAATGATATTGCTCTAGTGTTAATGTAGAAAGTTTTCTCATAACATTTTGTTTGTAAGATAAAATAGGAATTGGTAAGAGTCATAGAATGTATGTTGTTAACTTTTGTTAACTTTTATGGTTCCTTACATCCTTAGGATGTACTAGATTGGATTAATGAAGTAGAGAATTACTTAGAGATTGAAGACATTAAGGATCCATAAAGGGTTAGATTAGTATAGACTAAGTTGAAGGGTCATGTTGCCTTAGTGGAAATAATTACAAAAGAATATGGAATATAATGATGAATCTAAGATTACTGGGTAGAGGGTTATGGTTTCTAGACTTAAGGTCAAATTCATAATAGAGGATTGTGAATTAGAATTGTTCAAGAAGATGAAAAACCTAAAGAAAAAATATTTAAGTGTAAAAGAGTATGTCAAGGAATTCTACAAGATGACAATTGGATTTAGACACCAAGAGTCATCTAAGGAGAAGGTGACTAGGTACATCAATGGATTGTGATATGATATCCAATATGAGTTAAGCATGTTGAGGACCATTATAGTTGAATATGCTTATTAGTATCCCCTAAAGGTAGAAGATAACTTAAAAAATGGACAAAGAAAATATAGAGATAGGAACAAGAAATTTGGTGGCAAGAACAAACATAAGCAAGTGATTAAAGAAGAACTTGATCAGAGGATTCCTAGAAGAGGTATTGGCAATAGAGGTTTCAAAGGTACTTATTTGAAATGTGTAAATATTGGATATAGATCTTTCCAATACTCAGAAGGTTTTAGCAAAGGCATGGGAACAAAAAGCCTTGTAGTACATAAAGAGAAAATTATGTATGGACCTAATAAAGGTATGACTACATCTAAGATGGGAGAATCCATGATATCTTGAAGAATCTTACCGAATAAGGAAGAATTTGATCCTTTGCAAAGGAAGAATTTGTTTAGGGTTATTTTCAAGTTAAGAGACAAATGTTGTAAGTTTATTATAGATAGTGGCAGTGAACATAACCTTGTATTAGAGGTGATGGTATAGAAGCCTGGATGAAGGATAATTAAAACCCTTGTCCTTATGGGATAAGCTTATTTCAAGATGATCGTATGGTGGAAGTAAAAGATTAATGTTAGGTTAGTTTCAATATTTGACCTTACAAGATGGGGGATTATGTGATATGGCTAACATGAGTATTTTTCATGTTTTGTTGGGAAAACCTTGGCAATATGATAGAAGTGATATTCATGATTGTAGAAGGAATGTAATTTCTATTGGAAAGGATGGGAATAAATTCACTTTGATTCCTTTGAAGGAGGAAGGAATAAGTGCAAGGAACTTGAGAATAATGAAGACTTACACCTTAGAGGATTAGAACACTTTAGATTATATGGTGGATGATATACAATAGGTGGCTAAGAAAGTTTTTGAGGTTATATAGTTTAGAAAGGATCTAATGAATGGATCTAAACTAAAGATATTGTGGAAGACTGATGTTGAAAAGATGGTGTTGCATTAGCATAAGCAAAAAGTGATGAGTAATTAATTAAGAACCATAGGAAAAGGAAAGTTTCATGAGTCAAGTGGTTAAAACATGAGTGGTGAAGCAGTAGCAAAGTGTTACTTGATTGGGGAGGGTATAGTACTAGGTTTGTAAAGTGTAGATATAACAATAGTAGGATTAGTAATTTGTAGACTATGGATATTATAGACAAGGAGGATATTTGGATCAAGAATGAGCATGAGGTTTATGTTCAAAATAATATTTCTAGATTCAATTGTGTTGTTATTTTTGCATCACATGTTCACATGTAAAGATTTATGTTATGAATCCTATCACATGTTTATAAGTTCCTCTTATGGAACACCTTTTATTTACCCATGATGTTCAATGTAGGAGCATCCTAGGGCAGTTGAAAATCTTGCATCAACCAAAAATACTTCCTTTTTATTCATGTTTTCTATTTTTTGTGTTTTATGTTGTGATCATTCCAATTGGATAATTATTTCGTGCAATTCTTAGAATATATTCTAGACATCATAACACATCTATATCTAGGTTCACATTCTAATTCTTTATTTCGTGATGAAGTTTTCTTAATATTATTCTAGTCCTATTAGTTCTTCTTATTCTAACATATAGTTTGGAATGATTTGATCTCACAATTGTGTTTTATGATTCTTGATGATTGGTAACACATTATTTGATTTTAATACATTAATAATAGACCTCCATGTATAATTACATGACATATGAAACTTATTTGTAGGATTTATTATAGATTTGGGTCCTACCTTATAAATAGTAATATACTTTCTTCGTCTTTGGATTTTGTGATCGGATAAGCTAACTTGTGGTTGACAATCTTGTGTATAAATGTTGTTGCAGTTCCTTGTCAACTAGAAAAAAATAGTAGTATAAGAAAGTGTGGTAGAATAATATCTCTATAATTAATTAGTCTCACATTCCTAACATGTAATATTGTATGTTATAGGACAACTTGATGCATATTCTTGGGTCTATGCCAATGTAAATATGAATTTAGCTTGCTCATTGTGTTTTTTTCCTATTTGAGATTGTTAATTCCATTGTGTTTAATCTAGCTATATGGTTGGACCATATCCATTGGGGGTATTCTAACTTTGACTGCATCAATAGCCTAGAGTCTTTACACCTAGTTTTGTTTTTTTCCTTTGGTACTCAAAATTATTGTTTGGACAAGTCTATTTTCAAGTCATGTATTGGGAAGAGTTTTACCACCTTGTTCTATGTTCTTAGTTTCTTATGATTTCACAGGCCTTGGCATCTACATCCTAGCTCAAAGAAACAAGCTCACACGTTCTAGACGGTTGGGTGATTAATATTTTTTTATCAAGGTACTTTTGGTGTTATGCGGATCGATCTTGCTCTTCTACCATCCATATTAATGTATTGAAACTTCATCTTATAAATTACCATTATGGTGTGGTGTTCTTTTGTATAATCATTTATGTATTTTTATACTACTAGAAGGAGTTTGATGTAATTATGGTATATTGATGTATTTTGATTCAAAAGCAATGCAAAAGGTTGATCTATGTAAAATAAAGGGGAAATGAATATGTTGTAATTCAAATTTTATAATGTGAATAGAAAAGGGAGACATTTTTATTTATGTTATGGGTAAATGTTAAGCTATTTATTATTTTCTTATTAATTCTATTAAAAATTTAGGAAAAGGAATCTAGAATGTACAATGTTGTTTAAATGGTCATATAAAATTCATATAAAATAAAGGAATTGGATAAAGGTTAATTATCTTATGATTCAAGAATAATTATTTTAAAAGTTTCTTAGTTAATCTATGTATGCACCCAAAATTGGTTAAAGAAAAATCAAACAAGTCAAATCAAATAACTTGTGATTGAAGCACAACTTAATTGAAAATCAAATCCAATTGTATTAATTAAATCAAAACACTAAATAACGATGTGAATAATCTAAATAATTAATTATATAGTTCAATCAATTAATTAGAACCCAACCCATTAAATTAAGTGACATAGATAAATCAATTAATTAAACAAATCAAATAATGTTCACTTGCCACATAAGGATAAAACTTAATCAACCAACGAGGTCAAAGTTTTTGAAAACATGGATTAAACTTAGCCTTTTCAATCTCAACCATTCGTCTTAGATTTTCATACTTGGCCATTCATTTTTTTTTTCTCTTTGTCCCAATATTCAAAACCAATAACTCAACTGTAATCTAATCACAATTAATCTTACTCTACCTCCTACCCTTGGACAATACTATAAATAAGAGGGGTAAATAGAGTTAAATCATCCATTATCTTAGTGCATCATTAATCTAGTGAGATCATTCTAGGAATTTATAGATTAATTTGACTTCATTTTTTATGAGTAGTGATCAAAATGGAACATTTTAGATGTAACTTGAGTAAATTTGAGCATGATAGGGAAATCTTGAGATTTCTTTGCATATTTAACCATAATAGTATTTCAGATCTCATTCTAGGATTGTCACTTTTAAATGCTCAAGTTTTGAGAACATTACTTTAGCTTCCTAGTTAGAGATCAACATGATGCTTCTTCATTTCACTTCAGTTCAATTTTTTTAATTAGCTTAATATTTATAATTTGAATTTTTATTTGATCAAACTAATCCTATGAAGTTATTTTTCATACACAAAATGATGCCTATTGCATGGCCCAAGGCCTCTACTAACAATATTTTCTGATTTGGATGAAATTGAATGAATTTTCCTTGTAGATTAATTTTTTTGAGGTGAAATAACATGTATACACAGATTATTAGTGCCTAGACATATAAGATTAACATATGTACACAAAATATTAGTGTCTGCAAGAAAAAGTTTAGGGACTATCAAGGATCTTATGATACTTTGCAAATTTATTCTATCTTATATTATTACATTGCCTAATCAAGATATTTCTGGTGTCTATTATCATTCCTTACCATACTTAGTATTGAAATATTTCATATAACACATTGTAGACAATATTTAGTGCATATTAAACATTTTGTAGTACTTAGAATAATGCTTTGCAACATATCATAAGTTTAAAATAACACATATTGTTGTCAAATTTGTAAATTAAACTTTCTCAATTTGATTTAAATGAAAATATTAATAGATGACAAAACACCTAAAGGTTCAGAAGCTAATGTTTAATTTGTTTGATTATCACAAAGAAAAAGAAGATAATAATGTATGAAAAGAAGATAAAAATACAAAGTTTCTTGAAGATTTAGATGAAGAGATAAAGGACTACAAACATTCCATTAAGGTCATAAAATCATACAAATCCAAATATGTCTCCTTAAATTGGATTTTTTCTCCTTGAATTTACAATTTACACTAGAAAATAAATTTAAAATTTGCTTCGGATTTTTGATTTCTTCACTTTATGTGGCCATGTCTTGGAGTGACATTTATGAAGGGGACACTTAGGAACTAGAACTATAGCCCTAGTAAGTAAAATACAACCAAAATATCTCAAAAATGCACCTAACCTTTGCTAACTTTAAACAAGGTCGACCTTTATCACTTGCCATATTCTTAACTTGTGGCATTTCAATTTAAAATCTAGCTTAAGTAAAAAGAAAATTGAATTCTCAAATGAAGCATTTGACTTTGTTAAGTGAATCAAAATGCCAAAAATTCTACATTTTTTTTTAATGAAAATGAGATAGGAAATGAACAAGAACTAAATTAAAGCCTTGATGTTTGTGGATGAAAAGCATTAGGCCTATGCTCCTCAATTTTTAAGTGAATCAAAATGAAAAATACGCTCTATTCCCTTTAGATTAAAAGGATTGTAAGTAAATCATGCTAATTATGTTTTTTAGGTGAAAAGAAATACAAATATTTTCTTACCCTTCTTAGGGTTATCAAACTCCTACAATTTTTTTTTCATTTCAATTTCTTTCTATCCAAAAAAAATCTAGATTTTTAGTGGGGTTTCCTTTTGAGTTCTTTAGTGTATCCCATGAGAGGGACAACCTGAATTAGGAACATGGTAAAGCCAACCTATATCAATTCACTCTAAACAAATACTTCCTTAAGTTGAAAATTCAGAGGTGAAAAGTATCTTGTGCTTGGTTGTGCAGGAGTACTTAAGCAATTAGGTAAGGACAAGGAGCCATGTAAGCCATGACAAAGGAGTATGGGTCTATAAGACCTAACTATGATGTTTTAAGGCCAATACTAACATTTGAATGTAATTTGGATAAGAAAGTTGATGTAAGTCTTAGTGGTCCTAGTAGGGACCCTATGACATAAAACATGTAGGCATGATGCATGGATGCCCAATAAGTTAAGTAGGTTGTTTTGTTTTTCAATAATGTAATAAGGTCAAGATATAAGCTTTGGTATAGGTTTATGGGTCCCAAAAGTCTTAAACATAAAGTTAGTAAATTCAAAATTTTAAATCCTAGTGGCTACTTAGGAGTTGGTGTGATTATGAAGTTCAATTACATTTGGGTTGTTTACAAAGAAAAAATTGATCAAAATTGGTTGGGATGTACTTGGTGGAGTCTATTTAAGATAGAGGAAGCATGGAGAAGAAGAGCATATAATGAATTGACGTTTGAAAATAATAAAATTATAAATTTCCCTCAAATTTTGGATTCTCATTTATTAATTTGGTGCATAGTGTTACTTGTGATCAGTCTTATCTTTTTAAAGCTATTGAACGATGTTATGATAGGATTTATATCTATGGTTCCAAGAACTTTGAAGTCAAAGCAATTTTGAGAGTCTAATGTATTAGAAGGTGCATTCCTCTTTATGTCCTCGATGTACCTTGGGGAATGGATCATAGTTATTGTAAAATATGTTCTACTAACTTGATATAATATAGGAAGTCTGGAAAGCTGGAATAGTAAAACCCTAGAGTAGAATTTGAAGAGGAATTATAAAGGAAAGGTGTGTTATATCCCCATTTTAAAATAGAATTTTAATAATAATTAGATAATACAATGTTATTAAATAAATAATGATAATAAAGTTATATCAAAACTAATACTAAAATATAAAATTAAGAAATGATAATTATTTAATCTATATTGTTAATGAAAAACTATTTAGTATGATATTTTAAATAATTAAGATATAATAAAATTTTAATAAGTAAATAAAGAAATAAAATTAAATGCAAGAGACAATATTGTAGAAAGTATGTTAACTTTCTAAATAGAATTTAATAATAAATAATAAATAATAATAAACATAACTAAGTAACTAAATAAATAATATAACATAGAATAATATAAACTAACTAAATCTATTGAAAAGTCAAGAGATGTTTAACAAATAGACACAACTCCTTAAAATTAAGATATAAAAGGGAGGAGAGATTATTTTAGAGGGGGAAAAAAGAAGAGGAGAAGAGAGGAGTTCAAAAAAGAAAAATGGAAGAGGAAAGTAATATGAAGAAAATAAGTGACTTTCTAAAAAGGTATCAATGATATTGAAAGGATGCGAACCTTTGAAAGGGTCACAATTATGAATAGTTGCAACTTTTCAAAAATATTGTGATTATAAAGTATTGAGACTTTTCCAAAGGATTTTATTTGTGAAATGTTGTGACTTTTTGAAAGGATTATAACTATGAAGTGTTGTGACTTTTCAAAGGATTTGTATTATGAAAAGTTGTGACTCTTGGAAAAGAAGAATTTTTTTTTTTTTTTTTAATGAATAAAATTCTCTATTAATTAAATATTAAAGATGCATATCCACAAAAAGGGGTCGGGGGATACAAGATCACCCCACGACTTCAAATGACACTAGATCAGAAAAGACAACTATTCATAATTTTTAAAAATTTAAAATATATAAATCCCTCAGGCTGCAAGAGCAGTGCCAACCAAGGGAGGGTCTTTATCATCAGAATCCCAGAAGTCCTTGGGGTTGAAAATTGGCTTAGGGGGAGCCCAATCGTCATCAAGATTAGTAGAAGCATCATCAATTTCTTTTTCTCCCTCTAGCCTGGGTGGAGATATAGCAAGGTCCAGCCAAGAGAAGGCCTACTTGGGATCTCGAGGTATAGATGACCAGTAGGAGGAGCCACATGGGACTAACCTGACCTCCACGAAGGTGAGGCAAAGTGACAAAAACCACTGAAACCACCACTATGAGAGTGATGACGAGGCTATGACCTAGGAATATGTGAATGATGGGAAAAACTACTCTGGTCTCTCTAGCCATCATGAGGAGTGTGATCATCAGACAAGGCATCCAATGGCAGACGAACAATCGTACAAGGGCATTTCCCTAATGCATTAAAAGATCTTGTAGATGAGCCAACTCCAATATGACCTTAGATGTTTGTACTTGGATCTACATGATGAAATTATTGCAAATACATGAGTTAAAGTACATAGCAACATGTATATCAAGAAAGCTTTGAGAGAATAAAACAACATTGTGGTCCTTCCAAATAGAAAATAAAATCTCCATTATGAAAGCATGCCATATCTAAGAATACTTAAAAGGTAGCCTGGGTGAATCTCCCATCACAACCATATGCCATGTAAAAGCCCCCAAATTAAAAGTCTTGAAAAAATCATGAATCCAGAGCCAATAATGCTAGGCTTGCTTGTAGAACCAAAAAATATGCAAGAAACTTTTAGGCTGGCCACAAAAGGGGCATCTAGGATCTAAGACTCTCATATGTCAGAGGAGAGGGCCCAATGGAAGGCCTTTGAAAAGGAGACACCAAGAAAAGTGAGCAATCTTTGGCTCCATGATGGTGTGCCATACTGTAGCAAATCTAAGACTCCAAATCTTATGAGAAGACTACAAATGGCATCATTGATTCAGAGTATCAACCATTAGAAGGTGGAGAACCAACCACCAATAGCCCAACTTGGGTTTGTAACTAGTCATAGGAGTGGTAGGATACCACTTCCAATCTTTCCACCATGGGCAAGATGAGTGAATACCGCTCTTACGTAACAGACAGGCAAGCACCATAGAAAATAGAATTTCAACTATTTGTCAATCTAGATGGATAAGTTTGAACTGCACTTGTAGGTCTTTCGATGAGTGAAGGCTCATTGTAACTTGGGAAAAAATCTTTGGGTGTCTTGATTCCCCTTCAGAATAAGTGCAACATAATGGCTCCTTGAATTTTAGCTAGTGGAACACCTTGAACAACAAAGAAGGGAGACCACCACAGGTTTTGCTGGTTTATAGAGAGCTCATCTATGAACCCATTACCAACCCAACAAAGTCACAACTTGATGGCTTCCTAGGCTTTCAAAATACTTTTAGCAACAAAAGTGCCCTGAATTTATATAGGTTCAAAGGTCACAAGAAGGGTTTGAAAGCCAATCCCCTTCCAGGCAGGTAGGTGGACTAGAAAGCCTAAGGAAATGCAATGCTACAATAGGATTTTCTAGGCCTCATTGTTAGTAAGAGCATGAATGACCCACTTAACATAGAGGGCAATCTTCTGCTTGCAAGTGGAAAGCAACCCAAGACCACCATAGTCTTTGGAAAATATCAGAAGTCCTAGGCAACTCTATGAAAGCCATGATGCACATTGTCAAAGGCCGAGAGGAAATCCCTCAAGAGGTTCTTGAGCTTGAGGTATGAAGCTTTGGAAGGGGATCAACATGAGGAATAATAGACATGCATAGGATCAAACACTTTAGAAAAAATCTAAAATTTTCTTGCAAGGGAGAGAGACTTGGTGATCCAATTGTCCAATTTCTTCTCAATCTATGTTAGGACAACATTCCACAGCTCACAGGGGAGGCTTGAAAAGAAAATAGAATGCCCAAGAACTTAAAGATTTCACCATGTTGAACCCATTTCCACCTATAGTATTACAACCATTGAGGGCCTGGTAAGAAGGATTGCCTGTAGAAAAGGGTTTTGTGCCATTAAATAATAGACCCAGAGGCAAGGCAAAAAGTATCCAAGCATTGTAAGGCATTAACAATATTATCTTCATCCTCCAAAAGAGTAAGAAAGGGATCATCAACAAAATGGCCATTCACGAGTTGCATGGTGGACTCCAAAAGAGAAATGCCACACATCAGATGCTAAGAGATAGCATTGGCAAGAAGATAGCCAAATCCTTTAGTCACTAATACATAAAGAGAAGGCACTAAAGGGAAACCTTGATGAATCAATCTATAGAGCTCGAAGGCTTGATATTATTGACCATTGATGGTAATACAAGAGGAGGCATCACCAAAAAGTATCTAAACTGATTGCTAAAAGACTAGGCCAAATCCCAATGCTCAAAGCATGGCCAAAATGTAAGGCCATTGAATCCAGTCATAAGCTTTGGCAAAATCAATCTTAATAAATAAGGCCTACTATTTGGAGTGTTGAGTCCACTCCATACAATCCCAACCAAAAATAATATTGTCTAGGATGTATCTAGATTTAATGAAGCCAATTTTTTTAGGATGAACAATCTGAGGGAGTAGATGCCATATTTTAAATGAGAGAGCTTTGGCAATGATTTTGTAGGAGACATTCAACAAAGTTGTGGGCCTCTAGTTGCAGATTTCCTTGGGATCACCAGTTTTAGGTATGAATTTGATATTACCCTTTTTGATAATTTTGCCTAGGGAATTAGAAATGTAAGCTCATGATACACTTGATGTAGATCAGGGCCAATATCATCCCATAGGATTTTGTAGAATTCACATGGAAAACCATCACATCTAGGGGCCTGATCATCAACCATGGACATGATAGCTTCCTTGGGGTTGGAAAGCATAAGCTTTTGCTCAAAAAAAGAATACTTCTCTAGAGCAAGCCTATTGGGAGTAGCAGCAAGGTAGGCTTGTAGAGCTTGGTCATGCGCATCAAAGGGCCCTTGAGTAGTGAAAACCTTCTCATAATGGCACACAAAATTTTGAAGGATGTTAGGTGTTGGGACTGGGTTTCGAATCCCTCAAAGTTGGTAGTTTACTATTTTCATGCTAATGCACATTGCACATAATTTTGGGAGGCTCTGTTTGACGACTTATAATTTTGACCCAGTTGACCCAAATGAGAAAATTCCTGTTGTGTTACATTATAGACATCAAAATCCAAGTAGCCTACTTTGACCACTTTCCATTTGTGCCCTATTATTTTTCATGAGCCCAAATCCTAGATTTATAGTCTCCCTATGACAATAAACCAACGCCCTAATTTTTGTTTCCCCAAGTGTCAGTTTGCCTAGTTTTTGAAGTCAAATCCGAACCCAATTTATGGTTTTCTAACATGTTTACTTGCAGGTGAATTTAAGAAGGCAACTTTGACGGTCAATATCTTTTGACTGGGAATTCTTCATGAGACAAGATTTGACAAGATGAAAATATGTGGAACAAAGAATCAACGTGCCAGTTTTCAGGTCTCAATTAGAGGTTTGGGTCAGTTTTTAAGGCCAGTTAATGGACCTCCTAACGCAAATTTGACTGTTTGTAGATAAGTGGTTAAATGAGCTTTAATTGATGGTTTGGTGATCGAACTTGTTTTTAATTAGTATGAGATGGTTAATGGATCAGTTCTACAATTCAGTTTTCCGAAAACAAATTTTTTTTTAGCTGGACCCACTTTGGGCCCAACTAATTTTGACTAATTATTGCAGAATGATAAGACATTTGAGGCTTTAAACGTTTTCTATGAGAAGATTATAATGCTTTTTGTCACTATGTTTTGGGTGAACTTGTCTTTTTTGGTGTGTGTTCTATTTGGCTCCAACCCAAGGTTACGAGAGTAAAGAAAGAAGATAGGGTTCCATTGGAAAAGACAATCCCAAGTTGAGCAAGGGTTCACAAGATCACAATGTATAGAAACTGTGAGAAGGCCATACACAATTCCTATTAAGAAATGATAAAAAAGTCTTTTGTACTCTTCACCAATGGAAATCAATTCCCTTGATAGTACTTTAACCAAATTACAATTAGGCAAAACATTTTGAGAGTTTCGAGAAGCTGCTAAGGGTATGACCAAGAAACTTGTTGAGAAAAAGCATGAATTGGCTGCTAAAGTGGATGAGTTTGCACGTGGCATGAATGATCCATTAGGTGCTACTCTTTTTGAAGGGCTAGGACTTTATAAGCATAGGACCAGTTGATGGTCATAATATTGGTGATCTGGTAAGTATTCTGCAAGAAGTAAAATCTACACAATCAATAGGTCTAGTGCTTATACATATGGTAACAAAGACTGGTCGAGGTTTCATGGAAACTCAGAATCAAACAATTAAACAACATAGTATTGGTGTTCAGATCTTGCAGGAGCCGGTCAAGATAAAGAGCCAATGACATAAATTAGAAGCACCAAGCAATGAAGAACAACTCACACCAAGTTTAAAGAAACTCACGCAAAGTAGGGGAGTTAGAAATTTGTTAGAAGAAAGCCCCTGGCAAAAGGTCAAAGCTGTCCATAAAACAGAGTAGGAAGACATAAAAAAGGCACAGCGACATGCTACAAGGAAGCCCCCAACATTTTAAGGCAGCAACAGACATAAAAATGTCATCCCCATTTAGATATTGATCTTAAGGTGCTGAAGAATGAAAGGAAAAAGTACCCTGTACTGAGTCAAAGGAAGCTGTGAGTAAAGAATTCAACAACAGAGGTATCATTAAAAATAAAAAAACAACACTTAATGCGTTAAACAAAGAAAGTCCACATGAAGCATAAAAGCTTCCCATGACAAGTTTAAAGTAGCTCACACCAAAAATGCAAAGAACCCGCAGTCAAAGACAATGGGGAAGCCACCTTGGGAGAAAAGAAGCCCCACGACATGAGTAAGATGAAATCACAAACAAGCCACCAATTAAAATAGAGTCCATGCATAAGAAAAGACTCCACACACAGTTTGAAATGAAGCCAAACCTATGCTATAACAAAAGATGCTCCACGTTGAGCAAAGAAAAGGCTTATGTGTAGGAATCCAGTTGTCCAAAGGAGAAGGCAACATAGGAAGTGATTCTGCTATGCCTTTTAAAAGGAACCCATGCCTAACATAAAGAGAAAACCCCCATGCAAAAGATAGAGGCAGCCGCTTCACGTTAGAGAGTCAACACGAAAATAATGAAGCCGTAGAGCATAAATAATGGAAGCAGGCACATTAGAAAGGGGAAGCAAGCCTGCATCCAAAATGAAGAATGGACATCATGAAAAAAGAAAAGCATCTCACGACATCAAAGAAGAAGCCGCCAAGACCCAGCTGCTGATTTGAAACAAGCCATGCGGAGATCAAGCCCACGCAAGGCATGAAAAGAAGAACCCGCGACAAAATTGAAAGTTTAAAGGCAAAGTTTTAAAATATAAACAAAAAGGGGCCCATGCGTAGAAGGAAAGAGATATAGGAACTCCTCCACGCATATAGAAACCCACAACAAACATCAAGAAGTGCCTCACGCATGACAATAGGAAGCTGCTGTGAGCAGAGTTATAACCCAATATCCCACATTCTTTGTGGAGGCGTATTTAGAGTTGTTTAAATTTAACACAACACTCTTTTGAATCGAATTGAAGAAAGAAAGCTTTTGGAAGCTAAGCTTGTGCAGTGGCCCCACCAATGACACCAGCTTGAGGAAGTAAATTTATAATTTTGAATGACCTGACAGGTGCAATGATGTGGCAAGTTTGGGAGTGGACGCACATGATCTCATCACGTGTCTTGATGGAGTGATGGGCGCTTACCTGCAAAAGCAAGATGCTCGTCGATTAAACAAAGCAAGAAAGTGGGATCGTGCCATGTGGCAGTGGGTCCTAGTGAGCGTTGAGATGGCAGTCATGAGAAATTTCAGATGGAGGTCCTAGATCATGAAACGTGTCACGATCCAACAGTTTGTGCAATTCCACAAAATAGAGATGCACACTAGTTAAGTAATGCAAGATTGCGAGATGTTGACATGTGTCAGTAGGCCCCACTTAATTGATGACATGGCGATGAGGTGGTAGATGTAGAGATCAACCAATCAAAAGATGACACATGGCACTCATTGGCAGGATTTGACTAGTCAAGAAGCAACACATGGCAATCGGTCAAAGCCTGTTGACCTGGATGGAGGCATAAGGGAAAAAGTAAAATGATTTTAAAATGTCTTTTAAAAATAGTTTTTCAAAATTGGGTATATGTGCAAGTTTTAAATCAAAAAGGGCATTTAATATAAGGTTTGAACTTTAGATTGATTTAATTTTTTGAAAAATTTAAATTTTAAATAGTTGCAAACCTGAGTTTCATACTAGGGGGCATTTTTCAAATTGGCTTTTAAGGGTTTTCTGATAGGCTAAATATGCAATGTTATATATCGTTGTAACTAGGAGAAATTGAATTTTTTGATTATGGAGTTAGTTTTTTCATAGGAAGTAGTCTGTTTGAGCTATAGGAGGTTTTCTTTTAGATTCCTATTTTGCAACAGTATTCAGATGACGAAGATCAAAACTATTTTTTGACATGGTAATGACCTAAATATTAGTAAAAGATATTGAAAATGCAGTTGGGGTCAAATTTGGCCACATTCAAATCAGTTAACCCAAAGTTTTACTAACATTTCATGATGCAGTTTAGATTTTTTGTGACACAAAAGTGTTCATCATTTCAACAGAGATGTTTTCAAATCAGTTATAGGATGATGATGAAAACCATATCAAATCAGATGGGTAGAGAGAAGAGAGAGTTATTCAGTTGTAGAGGATGGAATTTCAAGTGGACACATGTCATTCTAAGATCAGATCTGGGAATTCATCTTGGTCTATATCTTTTTTTTTTCATCCATTGTAAGGGTTCCAATTTCTTTACTATGAGACCATTGTTGGTTGGAATTTTTAGTCTTTCTATGAGACCACTTTGTAGATCCAGATTTGTGATTCCACCTTCATTCTTCAGCATATTCTCTCTTGTATGAATAGCAGTAGGAAGAATAATACAACTAGTTTTGATATGTTAGGTGTTTTCATGTTTTGATTTCATGCATATGAATGTATTGTTTCAAGGAAATAAATACAAAGAATAATAGATGATTGAGTTTCATTTTAGCTCTTGTCTCCTTTCTGAGTGAATTTTTAATGTTTTATGATCTTTGAACAAAGTGCTTAGGTAATAGTTGTAGTCTCTTAAGCTTGTATGTTGTTTCATTGTTGCCTATAACTCAAGGGGTTATGTAAATGCTTTAGAGAACTCAACAGGGTTGCAAGTTTACTGATGGGGCTGTCATGTAAGAATGAGGTTTAGATTGAGCATTGATATCCAATTTACAAGGTAAATGGCTAGATCAGATATCTGAAGATACAAATAGGTATTAGATATCCATATGTGTGTTTTTGATTCATGGATTTTCCCAATGGTTAAGGCACTGGTCAGCTATAGGATCATTAGGTCTTATTGCTTCATATTTGAGGTTTTGTTGAATCAACATTATTAATCAAATGTTCTTTCCCTTTCATGTTGAAGAACCTAAATGTAATGCCCTCACTCAGCTTATGGATGTCATAGATTTGCATTTAGCTACTCTAGATTTGTGTCATTACATGAGTTATTAGGAGAAATAAGGGTTAAATCTACTTTGTGAGATTCAGGAATATGTTTTTGCATTGGTACCATATTAATTGGATCTGAGGTTCACCTACCTAGGTTTTGTAGAGCTTGAAGTAGAAGAAGGGTCTAGCCTTATAGTTGGCCCAGTGTTTGAAGTGATGTGTTGAAGATGGGAGTTAGCTACCCCTAGATGTGTCATATTCTCATCGGGGTAATTGGAAACTGGTAACATTTTCAAACACCAAAAAAATGGTGACTTTGCTGGAGAGTGAATACAGAAGAAGCTAAAATCTCTGGCATGAAACAGATTGGATACAACAAATATATAGCAAGAGGTGTTTCTTATTTCCTTGCTGAAGTTTCATGCACCCTAGTAAGTTTTTATCCATTTGTAGCAATAATTTCAAGGTTGAATCCAGATTGTGTTACTAAGTTTTATTTTCAATCAATTCAGTCAGTTTGGTTTTCAAAATACTGTTGTAAAATCAGAGTTAGAATTGTTTAATGGCAGTTTCTCTCTTCTAAGTTTTTGAAGTTTTGCAAATTCTACAAAGTGAAAATCTAGTTCATATCTGTCATGTTATAAATCATATGTTTTAAATATTTCTCACAATTGTGAGTGGCAACTCTCTAAAGGATCTTTGTACCAGTGTAGATAAGTTATGTATAAATGTTTTCAAAGTGTTTTCAGTTGAATCAGGTAGATTTGAAAATTGTGTTAAATTTTAACCAAGAAGAGAGATCTATATAAGTTCTTGACTATTGAGTTTTAAAGTGTTGTTTGATCTATTGTCATAAGAAATTTGAAAGTTAAAATCAATCACAACAATGATTTTATTTAGTTCTCTTTACAAGATGTTGACTTTACAAGGATTTGATTAGTGGTTTGAAGAATTCAGACCAGCACCTATGCCAATCAACAGATCATTGTTTTCATATAGCAACACTAAAGGTATTTTACACTTTCATGTGATTTTGTTTCCATGAAAGTAAGCTTTATAAAGTTTCTCCGTCAAGTGGTAATTCCAACATTAAATAGGAGATTGGTTTGGTACATTTCAACATACTTTGTGGAAAGTAGATTCAGCAAAAGGGCGTTTACATTTTGAAGTATGTTTGAAGTTTTGAAGTGGTTGAAAAAAACTCTAGATCTACTGCAATTAATAAATTTTGAGAGTATTTGTGATGAATGAGTTTTAAGTTTGAAGAATGAAAAGTCTCCTTTCATCGAGTATGTAGCCAATTAGTGAAAGTTTTAGATCTGTTTCTACCAAATGGTATATGCCATTAAGTTTTAATGGTATTCATGGTTTCCTGAATACTATGCCTTATGACCTCAGAAAGTATTTACCTAAGTTTAATGGGAACCATGAAAATTCAGCTAACCATCATGTTTAGTTATTCAATGACTTGGTTGGTGATTTTGAAATTGCTCATGAAGACATTCAGATGAAGTTGTTTGTTCATACTTCAGAAGATGATGCTAGGGACTAGTTTTCATTTTTACCAGCATGTTCAATTTCATTCTGGGATGAATTACTTTCAACCTTTATGAAGCAATTTGAGGAAAGAATAAGTATATTTGATTATTTTGATAAGTTTTTGAATATCCAAATCGAGAATAGTGAGTTAGTTCTTGAGTTTAATATCAGATTTGCAAAGGTTTTAAATAAAATTCCTAAAAATTATAAGTCAGATGATCAAGTTTTTTTAGTGGTTTATCTTGGTGCATTTGATAAGAAGATGAGCTATATGTTGAGAGATAAAGAACCACATATTTTGCATCAGGCATTCATGATAGTAATGGAGATTGAAAATAATATAAAATATGATTTAACTAAGAGTCACTTCTCTCAAAATGTTTTCCGGCAAGATGAGGTGCAAAGGAAGAATCAATGTCATGTAGAATGTTCAAATTTAGATCAGCAAATAAGTACCCCTACTGTTGTAGAAAATCTTTTTGAATCTTCAAAATTAGAAACATGTGTAGATGAGGTTTCTTTGTTGCAAAGAAAAGATGATTCCATTCTTGTTGAATTGAATGCACATATTTCCAATATTACATCAGTTGAAGATAGAGTTAGTTCACCTGATGAATTTCATATGCAAGATATAAGTTTAGTCATTCATTCTCCTATTGATTATTTGCATTGTATTGAAAACATAATCAGTCATGAAGTTGAAAGGTGTTCATCACAATATGAGGACGAATGAGCTAGAAATCTATCAAGTGATAAAGATAGAGTTGCTGATCTGATGTATAATCAAGAGATGTCATATGAAGCTGATGATGGGAATTGTTATTCAAATCAAAGTGAGGAAAGTGATAGTGTATATTCATCTTCATATGAATCAGATGCAGCATGGGAAGAAGAGAGCAATGATGAGAGCGTATTTTGTCATGAAAGTAAAGGTATAAGTTCTTTCTCTAAATCTAAAAGTGAAATTCCATTTTAGAATTGTACAAGTCAGCTTGAGTTCGAAAATTGTGAAGAAAATTTGTCTACACAATATGAAGATAAGAGGATTGTTTATAATGACAGATTGACTAGTTTTGTGGATAAATTTCAAAGGGTGCATTCAATAATAATCGACAGTACATGAGTAATCCTAGGATCAATGCATCAAAACCTATTGGTAAGATACATACTAATTTGTTTACAAGATATTTGAATCATCTTAATGGAGACAATGAAAGCAACTTTGATTCATATTCTGCATGCTTTGTTAATGAAGTTAATAAAGTGTCTTTGAATGATGATTCTAATTCTCCTTCTTCACATGATGAAAGTGTTCTTGATAGTGGTGTAAGAAGTGGTTTTAAAATGTACACTAATGCTTTGTATGATGAAGATCCTGATGATGATCAACTTATGTTTTGTCAAGATGTTCAACAAGGATCACTACATGGAGTTATTAATCCATTGTTTGAAGAGCACATGAACGATTCAGATTTAGTTAAGGATGATCTTAATGATGATACTTTATCCTAGTGTTGTAAGAGGTCAGATGGTTCTTCTTCTGAGTATGATGATGAAAGTATTGATGAGATTGCATCTCATGATATGAATAACAAGGTGTTTGACGAGGTTGTTAATGAAAATCAGTATGCACCTTGCAATGATTTTTATGATGAAATTTCTAATGCAAAGACTAATCTATTTGTTGATTGTGAAGAACCATTTGAAGATTATGGATTAGTTTCAGATGTTGATATTGATGACATGTGCAAGTATAAATCTGATTGCTCATTTGAAATTCAGCTGGCAATATTTGAGGAGATGCAAAGTCAAGGTATGAGTGACACATATAACTCATTTGATGAGGTTGAATATAAGGCTTTTGTATTTCTGTCTAGTGATGTTCATGAGTTAGTTTCTAAAGATCCATTTCAGTTTGATGTTGGCATTCATGAGCATGTTGATGTTATCTTTCATAGTGAGCAAGTTGTTGAAGAAAGTGAATCAAGTTTTTATATGCATTGTGAAAGTCAAGGTTTAGATTTAGTTTTGTTGAGGGAGTTGATTAAGAATGATAATCTAACTAGTGAAGCTAATAAGGGAAGTATTTCCAATTTAACTCATGAAAGTTTAGATGAGAATCAGATTTACGATAGAGGTAAACAATTTTGAAAAGGTTCAGTGACCCGGGGTCATCATGTGTACATAGTAGGAGTAGTTGCTTCTTGTTTTCAATAAAGCTGTTTGAGAGAAGTTTTTGAAGTTAAGGTGTGTGGTCTGCTTCTCCTAGAGATCTAAATTCTTTTCATTCCCACAAGGGGCATGCATCCCTAGACAAAGCCACTATTAGGACTAAAACTTACATGGTCAATCTTGAGTACCATTAAGTATTTTAAGGCCCATAAATGCTTTTTGATGAGATTGTACCCGATTGTAACTTTGAGCCCCGTGAGGTGTTTAATGTTTCTAGAACCTTGCATTCAGTATGCCTATGTGTTCCATGAAATTAAACTATTTTTTCGAGCCATTTCGTGAAGTCCTGATTTGAGCATTTGTCAAATTTGCATTTTTTCTTAAGTGTCAAATAGTGACAGGAGCTTTTGTTTCTCTTGAATATCTCACACCTAGAAATGTTTCATGACTTACCACTTTGGGAGTGTCTAGTGCTCATACCTAAGAACCTATGTTTCAAATTTTGAGTCCGTTTGATTGGGTTTTGAATCCCTCAAAGTTGGTAGTTTACTATTTTCATGCTAATGCACATTACACATAATTCTGGGAGGCCCTGTTTGATGAGTTATAATTTTGACCCAGTTGACCCAAATGAGAAAATTCCTATTGTGTTGCATTATAGATGTTAGAAACTTGTTATGTTTCAAGTTTTAGCTCATGATGAATTCATTTGATTAGTTTTCAAACATGATTCCAAACATAATTTCTATCTTTTTACTAGTGTTAGCATTTGCAGATTGTTCGGTACCCCTATTCGTGATGTCATAACTTGAGATCAGTGATTGCCTAGATCAAATGGGCTATACCATTGTGTTGTACTTTGAAAATTCTTTAACTGTGCCAATTTGCAAGCCATGAAAAATCCTTTTGCACAATTTTCTAGGTCAATTCCATTTGCAAAAGTCACTTTTCTGCCATTGTTACCAATCATCAAAATCCAAGTAGCCTACTTTGACCACTTTCCATTTGCACCCTATTATTCATCATGAACCCAAATCTCAAATTTATAGTCTCCCCATGACAATAAACCAACTCCCCCATTTTCATTTTCCCAAGTGTCAGTTTGCCTAGTTTTTGAAGCCATATCTGAACTCAATTTATGGTTTTCTAACATGTTTACTTGCAGGTGAAATTAAGAAGGCAACTTTGATGGTCAATATCACAATCACTAGATTTTGATGAGGTGAAGCAGAAGAAGAAGAAAAGAGAGATAAAGTACGTATCCAGTGATAGTGATACAGATGAGGAAGATGTTGAACAATTGGAAGCACTACTGGAAAAGAAGATTTCACAGAGTTAAAGGTAACTTCAAAGTTAAGTTACCCATCATTTTTTTCAATTGTAATGAGGTTGGTCATATTGCTGCAAGATGTACGTAGAAGAAGAACTACAAAGAAGGAAACAAGTATAAAAATAGAAGAGAAGATGACAACAAAGATTACAAAGAAAAAGGGAAGAAGTCATGCTACATTGCTGAAGAAGATAGAAGGGAAGATTTTGATGAACATGACGATGAAGTGGTATATGTTGTAATGAAAGATGAATCTAACGAAGATGAGACAACTACACTTGTGACTTGTGTGAACAAAAATGATAGATGGATCATTGATAGTGGATGCTCACATCACATGACTGGATACAGAAGTAAGTTCATTACCTTAACTTGTTATTATGGAAATAGTGTAATATTTGGTAATGATGCACCATGTTTGATAAAAGGAAAAGGTTATATCAAACTCACAAACAAGATTTCATGTGACAATGCTTACTATGTTGAAAGACTAAATTATAACTTATTAAGTGTGTCACAATTGAATAATCGAGGATGCAAGGTTGAATTTGGAAACACAAATGCCAAGATATATGACACAAATGAGAAAATGATTAGAAAAGGTGATCAAACTAGAAGTAATCTATTCTATCTTGATATAGAGGATGCTACTTGTTTTATTGCAAAATTTGATGATGTATGGATTTGGTAAAAGAGATTATGTCATGTTAATTTTGATAACTTGATCAATATGAGTAACATGAAAAAAGTTAGAGGTTTTCCCAAGTTAAAGAAACCTAATAATGTAGTGTGAAAATAATGTTAGCTAGGCAAAATGTAAAAGTCAAGCTTTAAGAGTAAAGCTTATACCTCTAAAGAAATACTAGAGATTGTTCATATTGACTTGTGTGGACCAATTGAAGTGCAAAGTTACAAAGGAGATAAGTACATAATGCTATTTGTTGATGATTACTCTAGGATGATGTCAATTATGTTTCAAAAATAGAAATATGATACTTTTCAAATGTTTAAGTGGTATTTGGCAAGTGTTAAGAAAGAGATAGATAATAGTTTGAAATGCTTGAGATCAGATAGAGGAGGAGAATTCACCTCAAATGAGTTTGAGATGTTCTATAATGACAAAGGAATCAAAAGAAAGACATCTACACCTAGGATTCCTCAAAAAAATGAGATTGTTGAAAGGAGAAATAGGTCTATAATGGATTGTGCTAGAACACTTATGATGGAGAAGAATATTGCTCCAAAATACTAGAGAGAAGCTGTAAGTACTACTATATATACCTTAAACAATGTGCAAATCAAGAAAGGTACTCATTCAACACCTTTTGAACTATGTTATGGATATCCATCCAATGTAAAATACTTTAAGGTATTTGGAAGTAAGTGTTACATTCTTAAAGATTTTAGGAATGGAAAGCTTGATGCAAAAAGTGAAGAAGGTATATTTCTTGGATACTCCACAAGAAGTAAAGCTTATAAGTACTTAAATACTAACACTAACAAAATTGTGGAAAGTGCAAATGTGAATTTTGATGAATTTACAGAAGTACATGAGGCTAAGCCTATGAAAGAACTAGAAGAATACAAATAATTTGAATAGTTTTATGAAGGAATGCCTATTGAAGAAGATGTTGTAAATCAAGTTACAAATCAACATAAAGTATCAGTAACTGTCAAGTCACATCATTCAAATGTCGAGTTATAGAATGAAGAAGATGCATATTATGATTTTGAGATTAGTACACATGAAAGAGATGCTGAGGTACTTGAAAAAGATGCACATAGTGACTTTGAAGCTAAAAGACAAAATGTAGAAACAAGAGCTGAGCCAAGATTTTTTAATTATGTCAAAAGACATCATCCTACTAATCAAATCATTGGAGATAAAAATGCTAGGCCAATGACAAGAAACAAACTGAAAAGTGAATCATGTTTGCTAAGTTTGAAAGAGCCCAAAATAGTAAAAAATGCATTAGAAAATGAAGACTGACACAAAGCCATGGAAGAAGAGATTGAATAAATAGATAAAAACAAAACATGGAGTCTAGTTCCTAGACCAAAAGACAAGAATGTTATTGGCACCAAGTGGGTATTCAGAAACAAGTTAGATGAGAATGGTGAAGTCACAAGAAACAAAGAAAGATTAGTTTTCAAGGGATATGCACAAGAAGAAGGAATTGACTATGGGGAGACATTTGCTCCTGTTGCAAGAATAGGAGTAAGAACTCTACTTAATTATGTTACATACAAAAGTTTTAGAGTTTATCAGATGGATGTTAATTCTATATTTTTTAATGGCATACTAGAATAGGAAGTCTACATAGAACAATGAGAAGGATTTTTTGATGATAACAATAAGAACATGGTATGTAGACTACACAAAGCCCTATATAGATTGAAGAAAGCACCAAGAGCATGGTATGAGAGACTTCATACTTATCTTGTGAAGATTGGATTTGAAAGGATTGATGATAACAACCTATACATAAAGATATAAAAAGGCAAAGGTATTTTGCTATTTGAAATATTTGTTGATGATATCATATTTGGAGGACAAGATGCTTTATGTAAGGACTGTGCAAATTAGATGAAGCAAGAATTTGAAATGTCTATGTTTGGAGAATTCAAATTTTTTGTGGCATTGCAAGTATATCAAGTGAAGTATGGTATATACATCACTCAATCAAAGTATGTCAAAGGGATATTGAAGACATTTGGATTAAAAAATTCTAAACTAGTAAGTACACCTATGGTGACAGGACACAAGTTGTCAAAGAATGATGATTTAGCTGAGGTGAATCAAACATTGTATAGGTCTATGATTGGAAAATTGCAATATGTGGTACATAGCTAACGTGATATTGCATTATCTATAGGGATAGTTACAAGATTCTCTATTAATCCTAGGGAAAATCACTTAATGGCTGTGAAAAGGATAATGAGATACTTGAAAGAAACATAAGAGTTTGGTCTACACTAAAAGAAGAATGAAAGGTTTGACTTAAGATCCTACACTGATGCTGACTGTGCTGGAAACATTGATGATAGAAAGAGCACCAGTGGAGGAGCATTTTTCTTAGGAAAGAGACAAGTTACATCGACAAGAAAGAAATAAAGTTGTACTTCATAATCTATTGCTAAAGTAGAATATGTTGCTACTACTATAAACTGCACAAACATTGTATGGATCAAACAACTACTCAAAGGAATGAAGGAAGAAATCACAGAACCAGTGATACTTTATTGTGATAATACAAGTGCTATCGATATATCAAAGAATCCAGTGATACACAAAGAAAAAGTACATTGCAATCAAGTATCATTATGTAAGAGAATTAGTTCAAGACAAAGAGGTGAAGATAGAACATGTTAACTCAAAGGAGTAAATTGTTGATAGCTTAACAAAACCATTACCTAAGGATGCTCATGAGTATCTAAGAGGTAAACTAGGGGTGATAACCCTATCAAAGACTATTTAAGAAATAGGAGTGCCCTACATCAAACAAGCTAATGTTCATATAATACAAATTGATGTAGTGAATCTTACTTTAGTAATTGCCTAAAGTAATCATAGAGCTAAAACTTCAAAACAATCACAAGCAAGGTGACAGAGGGAGAAACTGAAGAAACTATAAATTCTTATATCTGCATTCTTTAAGATGACAAATTTTTGGTATAGGTCTTTGGCATTGTTGTCAAAGAGGGAGAAAGTACATTAAATTGATCAAGTGCAAGAGATAAGTGAGAGAAAGTCCTAAATTAATCTGCTGATCAAAGAGGGAGAAAGATATCAAGAATCGAGTCAGAATAAAGAAAGAGGAAGAAATCCTAATCTACCTAATAAGAGGGAGATACAAGAAGGAACTCAGAGGGAGTTTTAAGAAATATTTTTTTAACTTAAATCAGAAGATGGAAGTTGTTGATAGAGAAAGGAATACAAGCTCTCTCTTTGGTATTGCCTTGCTATTTTAACCTAGTTAGATTGGTTGAACAAGATGTTCATCATTTAATTAACTTGGTTGATCAGTTTGGTTTGCCATCAATGCCAAATAGGGAGATTGTTGAAATCTGATTGAAAAGATCATTGAAAGAGAGATTGTTAAGAATGAGATTGTTAAAGAAGATTACATGTTTTAATCATTGTTTTGTCACTGATGTCAAACTTTCTATTTACTGGTAAGACAATTTCTTATAAGATTCAAGTACTATCACTTAGTTGATTGATGAGGAGGATTTGATCAATAAGATGTAACAAAAGCACCTAGAGAAAAGGTCGAGTTATGATTATGAAATGAAGTACAAGGATCAGTTAAGATAGTGATGACATGATGTATTGATGACCTGCTTAAGGTTAAAAAATGGTTAGCTACACTTAGAAAGTTTAAAAGAATAAGTAAATAAAGTTTTTCTGCCAAGCTTGACCAAGTAGATAGTAGGTGTAAAGAAAAGTTAGTGCAAGTTGAGAAAACATTTAGTTAGAGTTGAGTAAAAGAAAAATCTAGTTGATGTCGAGCAAGATAGTTGATGCTGAGTAAAGTTTAGTTGATGCCAAGAACCAATAAACTTTAGTTGATGACGAGTGATTTCATAGTTGATGCTGAACAACACAATATGTGCCTTGCATCAGAAGGTTGATAATATCGAGTTGTTGAATTATGATAAAGATCGAAGATTTTCCAAATCTAAAATGACAAGTTTGTTTTCTTGAAACT
This sequence comes from Cupressus sempervirens, assembly GCA_028749045.1. Lineage (NCBI taxonomy): Eukaryota > Viridiplantae > Streptophyta > Pinopsida > Cupressales > Cupressaceae > Cupressus > Cupressus sempervirens. Next base: position 882,308,830 of record CM053787.1, read on the forward strand.
TGTAATCTAGAAGGAAGATAAGATTGATGATTTGGTGGCACAAAATTTTATGTAAACTATTTTTAGGTGAATTCAAATGGATTCTAGGAGAAGTTTCTAGAAAATACAAGATATGGGGTAGATAAATTGTATCCTACCTAATCCATCAAAAACCCTAATTTGGATGATGGATAATGAGTGGGAAAATAGTCTAATTTCCTATTTATAGGAATGTTTAGTCATGAAGCAAAAATTGGTTGGTGTCATGTGTGAGAACCTAAGGAGGAGAAGGAATTGAGGGTTTTGCTTCATCAAGTGACTCAAGAGAAGAGTCTAAAATGACATGTTAAGTAAGAAGGCTTAAGGAGATGAATGCTTAAAGGGTGAGCAAGCTGTCAGAGCTGCAAAGTATGAAATCCAAGCAAAATTGAGGATTGAACAAAGATTTGTAATCTCTAAGTGAAGTTGTAAGTTGTATCATATCAAAGCTCTACTGTTACTCTCTAACAATTGTATTAGTCTAGGGTGAATCCTTTGGAGTAAGGTTGACCTAACAATCATTAGAAAATCTTTTAAAAGGGTGGCATTCCAAGTGAATGGCCTAAAGTCCTCTAACAAGGCTCACTTTTAATTGGTTGATTGAAATCCCTTAACCGAGTCACATTTAATAGTATGTATTGTAACCTTTAACATGGTTGGCCTTTCACTGGGCATCACTTTAGAAGAGTGAAAAAGGAGTAGCATGTTACTGGTGGTTTTTTCTAGATTGGGCTTCCATGCAAATCATTGTGTCAAGTGTGCTGGTGAATGTGTTGTGTCTCATGTTTTACACTTCTGCAAATTGATTTGACAGTAACATACAAGTTTTAGTAAATACTCAATGGATGCATGAATGGGTATGAATGTTTTATGGGTTCATTGAATTATGAAAATTTTTATTTATACATCTGGACCTTGGATAACTAATTCACCCCCCCCCACACGCCCCCCCCCCCCCCCCCCCCCTTAATAGTATGTATTGTAACCTTTAACATGGTTGGCCTTTCACTGGGCATCACTTTAGAAGAGTGAAAAAGGAGTAGCATGTTACTGGTGGTTTTTTCCAGATTGGGCTTCCATGCAAATCATTGTGTCAAGTGTGCTGGTGAATGTGTTGTGTCTCATGTTTTACACTTCTGCAAATTGATTTGACAGTAACATACAAGTTTTAGTAAATACTCAGTGGATGCATGAATGGGTATGAATGTTTTATGGGTTCATTGAATTATGAAAAGTTTTATTTATACATCTGGACCTTGGATAACTAATTCACCCCCCCCCCCCCCCCCCCCCCCCAACCTTAGTTATTCTAAAGAAATTCCAACATAGTTTGCTTCTTAGTTTCAATAACCTCAGAATTTTGTGATCACTTCCAATGGTTTATCTATAATTTGAAGTGGTTTTAAATCAACTCTTTCTTCTTTTATTGGCCTCACATGGGTAGAGGATTTCATCTTATCATATTTAGAAACTTTTCTCTCTTTTCCTAGAGCTACCATCTATTATTTTGTAATCCCTTTCTTTATTTCTATTTTATTAACCATCTTCTCTATTTTCCTCTTCCTTGTCCCTGTAGTGAGATCTTCTCCCACTTTTCTATAACTTTCTTCATTTGTTCTCCATATCAATGCATTAGGTTCCTTCTTAGATGCAAGAATATAATCTATATGTTTAATTATGAAAGGGTCTAATTCATATAACATAGATGGGATCTATTGAATTCTTGGTTTGATTCCTTCTATACAAGTACTATTGGTTTCTACCATGAAGAACACATTGCCTACATATTTCTCAATAATTTCATTTGTAATGATTACTTTCTCTTTTATTCCTCTTTTAAATTTCTTGAGTAGCCCAAATAAATCATAGTCTATTTTGTTTCCTATCTTTCATTCTATAGTGCTCTATGAATAGGAGTGTAATGGTTACATAATTTCTCCATGCACGAGGATGCATGCTTGGGAACTTATGACTGATATAGAAAAATATTTGTAAGTTAAGTGACCCAAACTTGAATAATTGTGACTTATCAATCTTGATTCTCCTTATGTTCTCTAATAGTTGTTATCTATTAGGAACATACAGTAAGTTGAAGATGAAGAAGTTTGGACCTTGTAAGATCTTGAAGAAATTTACAGTGGTAATGCTTATGAAGTTGAGTTACCTAATGACATGAACATATCTCCCATATTCAATGTTGCTGATTTGTATAAGTATTATGAGTTAGATAATGAATTTTTGTTATATTAGATGATTATCCTAAGAAGAAGATTGAAGAAGTTGAATAGGTATTGGATCAAAGACTCAGTAAAAGCACAAGAGGAAAATATTACTACGAGTATTTGGTGAAGTGGAAGAATAGACTAGCTAAAGATGCTACATAGATTTCTCAATCTGAGTTGGATTTAGCTTAGGTTGTGACACTTGCATGATTCAGAAGAATCATTTCTTTCAACCCTGGTTGTCTGATATAGGAGATTCCTAGGTTCTGTTGTAACCTACACTTGTATTTTTTCATTCTAACTATTATTGTTGATTTCTAGTTACTGCTGGGTGCTAGTTGCTTTCGAGTTCCAATTTTTGCCGAGTGCTAGTTGCTACCAAGTTCCAGTTGCTATTGAGTTCCAATTTCTAGTTGTTGTCGAGTCCCAACTTCCATTTATTGACAAGTTCTAGTATGTGCTAAGTTATCCAGTATGTGTCAAGTTATCCACTGTGTGCTGAGTGAGCCTATTATTTGCTGATGCTCAGTTCCTTATTTAGCCAAGTTGTCTATGTTTTGGTTCTTAGTGGGAGCTGACTTGTGTATTTAATTTTGATCGTGAATTTAGTGATAGGATCTTGTTTAGGGATGAGTGTTAACCATTTTGGGGTCATCTTTTCTATTCTGCAATGTTCTAGAATATTTTGTAAGCCATTTTGGCAAGTATAAATAGAGTTCTTAGGCTTAGGTTAAATTAGAACTTAGAGGGTTTTAAGGGGGGAATGCATATGTGTTTGGAAATGTGAATTTGAAGCTGGATCATGGATCTAGAAGTTGTATTTTGTATTTGGCCATAACCCAGAAGGCCTTATAGTTAGGTATGTATGTTTATTACTTGATGAATCAATAAAGTATTTCTCTCTCTCTCTCTCTCTCTCTCTCTCTCTCTCTCTCTCTCTCTCCCCCCTTGGTGTTGTTCTCTATTGTTTACTTCTTTTTTATTTACTTTGCAAGGTGGTTGGGATAGATGGGTGTGCCTTCGGCCCTATTTATTTCATCATTGCTTGCATCATAAGTCACCTAATAGAATGCATACTTCAGTGTATGTTTGTAAATCCTTTACCATGGTGGAACTAATAGTCCTTATTGCTCCTAATAGGGCAGATCACAATAAGTGGTCAATTGTCAGCCTTAAAAAGTCAACTTTATACTCTAGTACTAAAGCTTGTGGGTAACATCCCCACCCCATTTTTACTTTCTATTTGGAAGGTTTCTAGGTCACCATATCTTGTGTCAAAGAGTTATGAATCTTTTATTGATTTCATTCTTTCATGAATGCAATTAGATCAAAATAATATATGAAAGATCAATTGGTGAAATAAGATAAAGTTTTATTGGTTCCTGATTCACCCCTCCCCTCTGAGTAACCTAGCCTACCTTATATTTTCAACAATTGGTATCAGAGCTTTTGGTTCTCACAGAAGAAGTTTAGCAACTTGAGATAAGATCAGAGGCAATGGAGGTATATAGGCTAGATAAGGCTATTGAGAATTGAAATTTGGATTTGGAATTGGCCATTGGAAAATTCAAGAAAGAAAAGGAGCAACTCACTCAATCACTAAAAAGAAGGAAAAATCTTGCAATATAAATGGATGAAAGTATCTATATTGAAAGAAAAATTGAAGACTTATGTCTAGAAAGAAATTCAAATGAAGCTGATGCAGCAATCAAAGACCTAATGCAGAAGAATTACAATCTTCAAGAAGAAGTCAGAAAGATGAAAAGAGAACAAGAAATACAATTAGTTATATTGTGTGAGGTCATCAAATAGAAGGACAAAGCCAAAGAAGAGATAGAAGAAAAGGACAATGAAATTCAACAACTATCACTTCAATAAGAAGACTTTTGATCAACTCAATGATGCAAATAGAGAGCTTATCAATCTGAAGGTAGAGAATGAAAGACTACAGAATGATCTTAGCCTTGAAAACCAAACCAATGAAAGAATGATGAAATCTTAGGAAAGCATGCATCAATTAAATGAAAAAAGTTAGTATAGACACAAAGGAAAAGATGGATTAGGATATATAGAAGAAGGTGAATCATCTTAGCAAGGAGCTCAAAAGAACAAAAGGCCTACTTGCAATCATTTTGGTAAGTTAGGTCATACATCAAATAAATGTTGGAGCAATGGTAAAGAAAAATTCAATGGAAAGTGTTACAGTTGCAACAAGCATGGACGTAGAGAAAGTGAATGCATAGAGAAACCTAAGTTTGAAGGAAAGTGTCACAATTATAAGAAACAAGGACACAAATCTTTAGAGTTCAAAGCCAAGAAGTGAAACCCAACATAACAAATTGTGAAAGTAATATTTGGATGGGATTACAACACATGGTGTAGATGTCACTATTGTGGTGAGTTTGGGCACATTGGAGAAAACTATGTGAAACATCACATGAAAAAAAGTGATACTAGAAATAGATATTTTATTTTCACATAACTTGGACATCTTGCCAAGAAACATATGAACATAGGAAGAATTGAAGATGAAAAGAAAGACAAAGCTAACAATATTAGAAAATAAATGAGGCAGCAATTGGTACCGAAATATCTTGAAAATGCAAGCCAAAATCATCAAGTGGATGACACTCAAGTTAGTGAGTTGGGTGGCCCAACCATTTCAACTTAGTTCCCTCTAGATATTAGTGGAAATATGATTTAAAATAATTAAACTAACATCAGTTCAAACCAGCAAGCAAAAATATCCATATCAACATTCAAGATGCATAAGGATCATCGAGTGATAAAAAAAGTTCAAGACTTTATCGAGCATGGTTAGGTTACATAATTTTTCATAATATAGATGCTAAGTTGGTGAATCAAATGAGTACCAAGGTTATACTGAATGGTGGTAATGTTACCAAGTTTTGAAGTTCTCAAAGTTGGTAGTTCTTATCGAGCCAAGAGACCTTACCAAGTTGAAGGTGTGTTCCAAGCATTAAAGACCAAACCAAGTGGAGGAAAAAATATCATTGAGTGAGTATATGTAAAAATAATTAATGGTGATTAAAAAGAGGAAATTATTTAATAAGAAATCAAATGCATTGTTTCACCAAAAAATTTCAAAGCACAATGTGAAGAGCGAATTTGGTGTAGGGGTACCAAGTGGACACATGGAACTACAAGGTACACCAGGACCTATGAAGGATACCATGAATGCACCAAAGGCAATAAATGCCTAATGAAGATATGTAAAGTCATTTGATGATTAACCATGGCTATTGAACCCATCAAAATGTAAGGGAAGCATGAAATTGTCAAATTTGTAATACATTGCCAAGAATGGGCAAACTTAGGCCAAAATGGCACAAGTGAGGTTTAAGAAGTTAAAAGTCATTTAATATTAATGTCATAGTCAAATGTAATGTATTTGGTTAATCAAAGTCATATTATGGAGGATTAATAGGTCATTCAAGGTTAAAATACAAGATATGCATAACTATTGCATAAAAAGATGTAAATTGCAAAATTGACAAAATGTTGTCAAGAATGCCAAATATGGCTAAGAGAAAGGATAAATGGATATGTTTAGAGTTTTATAGTTTAAATAAGTCATTTATATGTCATTTTTTATAATGAGGAGTCTACAAGTTGTAGGTTGTCAAGTTGACAACATTTTAAACAACTTTGTGTTTGTAGAATTGTAATAAACCTGTAACATTTAGTTAAAGTTGTTAGTTGGTCAATCTTTTTAGAGGTTGAGAGTTAGTTGCTTGAGTAGAGCTTATTTAAGTTGTATTGAACATTAAAATGAAGGTGGGGTACAAGGAGGAGTGAAGACCAAGTTGATGATCATTTCCAAATCAAAAAATTCAATGTAAACCGTTTTGAAGCAATGAAAATGTAAACCATTGGGTATTCTGCTAGTCCTTTCCCGAGAGGGTACAATCAGGAATATTAATTGACAAAATTTCATTTTAATATATGGTATGAATACAAATGGATTAATAAGGAATTATGGTTCATTTCACATGAGTTTTGAATAAGTTTTGTCCATGTTTTAAAGTGTTTTAATCCTTTTAGACGCGATTATCCTTGAATAGTGAGTAGGGACATAATCCAAAAAAAATGCAGTCCAGTGCAGAGTATATCTCTCCCAACTTAACTATTGGATCATTCTTATTTTTAGATATGTTAGATAGAATCTAAGTACAAACATCCTCACAAGATGAATTTTGAAGATAATGTTTCTTTCAAAAGTTATGTGTTACTCTTTACAGGTCTATGCAAGGGGTAGTGACAGGGCAGTTTATGAGGAATTTCTTTCATGACTGTGTTGGGGGAGTTTTGTGAAGGGATTAGGTATTGTGTTGGGATAAGAGGAAACTAGTGATTGATTGAGAGATATGAAGATGTTTTTAGTGATGTAGAGTGGGTGGTGGCACCACAAACCATTTGTGAACTCAAATTGGTGGAGGTTGTAGTGGATTAAAGAAAATGATCCTTGTGAAGATCTAGTTGATGTGTGTGAAGAATATTCATGAAGTTCCTCATCCTTTGTAGAATGAAGACCACCATACCACCTCTAAATCAAGTGGTATTAGAGCATAGTAAAAGATTTGATTTGGGGTGAAGATCTAAGATTTTGAAGACTAGGAGTCCTTTGTTGATGCTTGGAGTTGAATCATCCTCCAGGATGTTCCAAAGTGGTGATTCCAAGTTGGATAGATCTTGGATTGAAGGTGGTTTCTAAGGTTGCTGTTTGAATAAGATTGATAGAAGGTCATCATGGAAGATAATAATGGTACAAGGTACAATCAAAATTCATCCATATTTAGGACAAAATGTAAGTGCTAGGGTAAAGTATGCAAGGTTATTTTTTCCAGTGAGTCTATTGTTGATCTTGTTTTAGATCAGATGTTTTCCAAATTGAATTTGAAAAAGATAGCACATGGTATTCCTTAAAAAGTATATGGTTTCAATAATGATAAATAGATTGATGTTAGAGAGCTGGCCTATGTTTCATTTAATATTGGTCCATATGTTGATAAAATATTATGTGATATTGTACATTTGGACGATTATCATTTGATTTTTGGTAGAAGATGACAAGCAGATGTTAAGGCCATACATTGTGGATTGAAAAATGAATATGCTATTAACAAAGATGGAAAGAAGTTTGTGATGAGTTCATTGTAGGATGATAAGGAAACATAGGGAATGTCCAGATCATGGTTGTTTGGAAGAAGAGAATTCCTAAGACAAAGGGAACATGAAGATGTAAAGATAGAGATGAAGAGTCCACTGAAAGGACAAGGAGGTAGAGTGCAATAGATAGGATATAAAAAAGATGGTGAATCTCATGGTGAAGAGGTTCAAATTGTTGGGAGAAAGATAGAAGAGGGAGTTCCTGATGAAGACATGAAAAGAAGAACATTTGAAGATGAAGGTATGAAATTGATTGGGGATATATTGTGCCCATTGAAAACAGGGCAGAAGATGGGTCAATTTTTTTTCTCAAAGGCCAAGGTGAATGAAGCTGATGAAATGACCACCAAGGATAAGGTGAAATGCAAAGGAAAAATTAAAGAGGATGATGAGAAATTTTAGAAAATAATAGAGGTTTTCAAGCATGAAGAAGGCATCATATTGATGAGGAATGAAGAGAAGATGCATCAAGGAATGTGTACTCCAAATATGGAGATGAAATATTTCAATCTAATGGATTGTTTTTGTACTCTTATTCTAATTTTGTTGTAGGTACATGGGGCTATGATGGAAATTCCTAACATGGTGAAATTTTTGGAGTTTGGTAAAGGTTACATGTTGGAAAGCATATGCTACTGCTTGTTATTTCTATTGATTTGGCTTATGGGTACTATACCTAAAAGCAAGAGAAGAATATGTAGGAAGAAATCCAAGGATGTATACCTCAATAATATGTATGAGAACATGAAAAAAAAGTCTAAAAAGGTGGATTTAAACATGTATTAGCATATGAAGAAGGAGAGGACAGTCATGTAGAGTTTTAAGGGAAACAAGACATAAGGTGTCTACAAGACAAGTACAAATGCATGGGGAAGAAGCACACATTTAAAAAACATGTAGATACATTTTATAATGCTTATTTTGTAGGTAAATAGTTCCCTAGGAACTGGGAAACATTTGAAGTTAGGGAGTATGGTGTAGGGGCACCAAGTGGACACATGAAACTACAAGGTACAACAGGACCTATGAAGGAGACCATGAAGGTACCAAGGGAAATCAATGCCTAATGAAGGTATGTAAAGTCATTTGATGATGAAACATGGCTATTGAAGCCATCAAAATGTAAGGGAAGCATGAGATTGTCAAATTTGTAATACATTGCCAAGAATGGGAAAACTTGGGCCAAAATGGCACAAGTGAGGTTTAAGGAGTTAAAAGTCATTTAATGTTAATGTCATAGTCAAATGGAATGTATTTGGTTCATAAAAGTCATAGTATGGAGGAGTCATAGGTCATTCAAGGTTAAGATACAAGATATGCATAAATGTTGCACAAAAAGATGTAAATTGCAAAATTGACAAAATGTTGTCAAGAATGCCAAAAATGGCTAAGAGAAAGGACTAATGGATATTTTTAGAGTTTTATAGTTTAAATAAGTCATTTATATGTCATTTTTGATAATGAGGAGTCTACAAGTTGTAGTTTATCAAGTTGAAAACATTTTAAACAACTTTGTGTTTGCAGAATTGTAATAAACCTGTAACAGTCAGTTATAGTTGTTAGTTGGTTGGGTCTTTGTAGAGGTTGAGAGTTAGTTGCTTGAGTAGAGGTTATTTAAGTTGTATTTAAAATTTTAATTAAGGTGGGGTTGAAGTAGGAGTGAAGACCAATTTGATGATCATTTCAAAATCAAAAAATTCAATGTAAACCGTTTTGAAGCAATGAAAATGTAAACAATTGGGCATTCTGCTAGTCCTTGCCTGAGAGGGTATAGTCAAGAATATTTATTAACAAAATTTCATTCTAATGTATGGTATGAATACAAATGGATTAATAAGGCATGATGGTGCATTTCACATGAGTTTTGAATAGGTTTTGTGTAGGTTTTAAAGTGTTTTAATCCTTTTAGACGTGACTGTCCTTGAACAGTGAGAAGGGACATAATTCAAAAAAAATGCAGTCCAGTGCGGGGTACATCTCTCCCAACTCAACCATTGGATCATTTCATCCTTATGGCTCCCTCTTGATCACTTCCTCTTTCTAATATTCAAGTATCTATCTCTATCTATTCTGTTCTTATATCTCCCTCAACACTATCTCCCTCTTACTAGGTAGATGTATGTATTTTAACCATTTCTCCCTCTGTAGTAATCATCAGGTACACTATCTTCCTCTGAGTAGATATTCCATGTTTATTCCTTGATCTCACTATGTTTGGTATGCTATATTTCTCCCTTTCTCTATGTCTCCCTCTTTGATAGCAATGCCAAAGACTTGTCTCTTAATATGTAGATATAAAAAATTTTAGTTTCTCCCTCTGTCACCTAGCTTGTGGCTAATCTACAACTCCATCTCTTTGACTACTTTAGGCAGCTCCTAAAGTAAGATCCATTGTATCAATGTGTAACATATTTTAATCATCTTAATTGATGCAGGGCACTTCTCATGCTTCTTAAATAGCCTTGGATAGGGGTATCACCCCTAATTTACCTATTATATACTCATGAGAATCGTTAGGTAATGCTTTTGTGAAGATATTAGCTATCTGTTCTTTTTTATTCACATATTCCATTATCACCTCTTTGTCTTGAACTAACTCTCTCAGGTAATGATACTTGATTGCAATGTGATTAGTCTTTGTATGCATCACAAAGTTTTTTGATATATTTATAACACTTGTATTATCACAATAAAGTATCATAGGTTCAGTGATTTCCTCCTTCATACCTTTGAGTAGCTTTTTGATCCATACAATGATTGTACAAACTACAAAAGCAACATATTTAGCTTCAATAGTAGATTGAGATATGCAATTTTGTTACTTGCTAGTCCAAGTAACCAACTTTTTTCCTAAGAAAAATGCTCCTCCACTAGTGCTCTTTCTGTCATCAATATTTCTAGCCCAATCAGCATGAGTGTAGACTCTCAACTCAAACTTCTCATTTTTCTTGTAGTATAGACCACAATCTTTTGTACCTTTGAAATATCTCATTACTCTCTTAACAACCATCAAATGATTCTCCCTGGGATTAGAAAAGAATCTTGCAACCATCCCAATAGATAATGCAATATTAGGTCTACTATGTACTACATATTGTAGTTTATCAATCATAGACTTGTACAATGTTTGATTCACCTCAGCTGAATCATCATTCTTTTACAATTTGTGTCCTGTCACCATAGGTGTTCTTACTAGCTTGGAATCTTCAATTCCAAAAGTTTTCAGTATCTCGTTTATATACTTAGACTGGGTGATGTATATACCATATTCCATCTAATGTACTTGCATACCCACAAAGAACTTGATCTCCCCAAACATAGACATCTCAAATTATTTCTTCATTACATTTGCAAAAGCTTTACATAAAGTATCTTGACCTCCAAATGTGATATCATCAACAAAAAATTTAGATAGTAGAATACCTTTTCCTTTTCTATCTTCAAGTACAGATTGGTATTATCATAAGTCCTCCCAAATCCAAATCCATCATATCCTACACCTTGCTAGACACTAGGCCAAAATAATACAATCTTACTTGAGGACCAGTAATATCTAAATCATTCTAAAAATCCAAAAAAATCAAAATCAAATGTTATCTTGAAAAATATCCAAAATATTGATATATGCTCCTAAAAAAAGACATATTATCCTTAAAATATATACAAAAAATCATAAAATTGTTAGAAATATAGAATACTAGGGTGGGTGGGTTGGTGGGGGTGGGGGGGGCTTGTGAATCAGTGGTCCACAAAATTTTCTCCCACTATGGATATTATTAAAAATCTTTAACATTGCATAGATGATCAAACTAAAAAGTAAACATAAGAAAAATATAATGCAACTCATAAGACCATTATTTGTTAACTAGGGAAACCTTGGCGAAGGGAAAACCCTGGTGGGGATGGTACCCACAAAATGATTTGCTAATCAAAAGTATCTTGTGAAATATATTGACTCTATTAGGAGTTTATTACATCCATATGGTGTATTTTTCCTTGTTAGATGACTAGGCCTTGTTAGAAGCCTCAACCCTAATAGAAAAAAAGAGTGCAAGATGAGACCAATACTCAAAAGTATAAATACAATTGTAAATTACTATATATAAAGATAGATACGAAAACCTTCCACTGTGCTGATATCATCAATATTTGATTAGTCTATCGAGTTCCTCTTCAAAATTGTACATAAAGCTTCTCTACTATGTTCTAGCATCAAATTCACATCTATACCAATCACATAAAGTGAAAATATAAAAAATATATCAATAAATAATAATTCCACACATCACTTAACAAAATACTCTATCTTTATATCAAATTTTTGCATAATTCAACCTTGTGGTGCTTGATCCTTTGCTAAATCTACAAATAATATTTTCCACCTATGGGTTAACATATAGCATTTCATCCCAACCTTGTTAAGTAATTATTTTGGTAAACCAAAAAATTTCCTTAACCAAAATTTTATTATACTATTATTTCTTGTATTTTGTCCTAACAATCTGCAATTCATAAATCCATAATAACACACACTGTACTTGACATGAATTTTAGTACTGGGATGGGTGATCTCTCAAAAGTTTTAGTGCTTGACCCCTGTGAGCATCACCTAGATCCAATGAGTGCTAAGTGTTCCATTTATTCTCATGAGAGATGGATTCATGTTGAATCACTACTCATGAAACATGGGTCAATGAGTTTGACTCAAAAATCACACAGTTAAATCCTGATAGCAATATCACAAATTGAATTGATGTGGAAATTATCTCCTACTAATCAATTGATGAGCTTAAGGGCTTTCTAATGAATGTTTCATAAGGCACAACACTTGGTGAAGGTTTTGAAAATGGGGTTGCAAGCTTTGGGTTTAACCATGGAGAAAACTTCGTAGTTAAGCACACTCAGGCTGGAGCAGTACTGGGATGGGTGACCTCCCAAGAAGTCTTGGTGCTTCACTCCTATGAGCATAACCTAGATCCAATGCATGCTAAGTGTTCTATTTATTCTCATGAGAGATGGATTCATGTTGAATCACTACTCATGAAACATGGGTCAATGAGTTTGACTCAAAAATCACATAGCTAAATCTTGATAGTGATATCACAATTTGACCTATTGTGGAAATTATATCCTACTTATCAATTAATTATCTTAAGGGGATTTCTAATGAATGGTTCATAAGGAAGAACACTTGGTGAAGGTTTTGTAAAGGGGGTTGCAAGATTTGGTTTAACCATGGAGTAAACTCCGTAGTTAAGTGCGCTCAGACTGGAGTAGTACTAGGATGGGTGACCTCCCGGGAAGTCCCGGTGCTTCACCCCTGTGAGCATCACCTAGATCTAATGAGTGCTAAGTGTTCCATTTATTCTCATGAGAGATGTATTCATGTTGAATCACTACTCATGAAACATGGGTCAATGAATTTGAATCAAAAATCACACAGTTAAATCTTGATAGCAATATCACAATTACCCACATTATATATACAATCTATTTTACCTTCTAGAAAGAGTCCATCATCTCAAGTAACTTTGGTGAATTGCACCAAACCAAAATGTGTGCTTCTTAATATCAATATTTTGCTAAGTGTTCCCTCCTTAGTCTCTTAGGGATGTTTCTTGACTAGAGGACTAGGGGTTATGGGGCATGTTTTATTTGATTTTTTCTTGTGGGTGGCACTTTGATTATCCTAGGTGTCTCTTTCTTTGACCATTTGGACACTTAATTTATTTGGGGCTATATCCTTATCTTCTATATTATGTTTTCTCATCTAAAATTATACACATGGTATCATGGCACTTATGTAAACTTGGACAATCTACTAGTGAGTTATCTTGACCTCTATGTCTTTTATGATTGTGATATGTTACCACATTTTAAGGCTCACTTATAAAAATAATGACCTACCTAGTCAACCCTCACAAATTTCACATTGCATTTTCATGATAGTTTGCACTTTAGGGTTTCATTCTAGTTTTCATTTTGAGTTAGCAGAGTCTCCTTCATTAGCATTAGACGTGTCATCAAGTGCATTGAACCTCACATCTTTTCTTCTCTTCTTAGTCATGTCTTCATCCTTTCTTGGTCCTTTATTTCTCATCACTTCTTTTCTCTCCTTCGTTCCAAAGGGTTAATCATATCATCACCTCTATCTATCCTTTTGGACCCATTATGTAACATTTTGACCTATTTTTTCAAAGTCTCGATTTTTTGTAAAAATTGCATCCTAACCTAATTTTGACTTCCTAGATTCATTTTTGATATTGAAATCAAAATTTTACTTCATATTGATCACACAAATTTCATTTTCAAATTCTTTTTCTTCTATGCACAGTTGACTTATCCTTTTTGAGGCTAAGCTTCCGATTTGTTTGAGGAAAATCATCTTTTCATCATTTCTATCTCTTCATATTCTCTCTCTCATTTCATCACCTTTCTTATAGTTTTTTACCTAATTCTTACACCTTATATTTCCTATCAAACTTAGTCAAATTAGGGCACATTCTCAATCATTGGTGGTCAAACATGGTTCTATGACCTCTGGATCACTTATCTATCATCATGGGCCTTATCTTTTCTTGATATCTATCTTGTTTCTAGGGATCTCTGAAGAACCAATGTTGACTTCTCTAGTATCCTCTATTAGAATAGAAGACACCTCTAGTCGATTATCTTGAGGAGGCAATACTAAATCCTCATGTTATGCTTGTGGCTCTGGATTTTCTTGCTGAGGGGTTCTCTTCGCTGCCTTAGCTAGTCCCAAATTTCCCTTAGTTTCAGTTTTGGGTGTATCGAAACTAGGTTGGGGATTTTCTCCAAAATACCCCTTGAGATCTGGCTTGTAGATGTAGGCAGAATTTGGCTTTGTCTTCTTATGAGGAGTTTTGGCTCCCATGAATCTTAGAAGTGCTTCCTCTGATGCGAACTCATCAATATGTATGACACTTGGTTGGTCCCAATCTATGAGTTGTGGATGAGCAAGTGGTAGGTCAATGAGATGGATGGATAGTTCTCAGAGAACAGAGTCTCCTAGGAAGATTTAGTCTGGGATATCATCGTAGGCTCTCTTTTCAACTTCCTTAGGAATGTCTTCAATTTTGAAAAGGTCGCGGTGGATGTTTGAAAAAGCGTGACCATTCTCGTTGGTGCCCCCAGTTGTGGGTATGCCAAAGCCAAGACCTGACTTCGTTTCCCAATTATGTGCTTCAATGGGACATTGCATGCCCCTTTCTTCTGGTCCTAGTCCACCTCCTTGATAGTTCCATTTTTCAGTGATGAGCTTATGTTGTTGGGGATACTTCTGGCTGAAGTGATCAAGGCATGCTTGATTTCTTGGAGGTGCATCCTTATGTAACCAAATGTTGATATCTGGAGTGAGCTCCTCATGAAGAGGCATTTTTGAGGACATAAAGGTGGTTGGGCCAAACCATTTGTATCGAGGAGGTAGAATCTCCTTAGCTTTGTGATATGTTGGCCGTCCATGGGTATGTGGATCAAGTGGGATTGCTCCGACAGCAAATGCATCTGATAGACTATATTCTCCATAGCCTTTGTTGTTGATCTTTACAGTAGATAGGGTGGAGGCGAGGATGGTTTCTGCATCATTATAAGTGTGGGATGAGCTGGCAATGGCTGTGCCGATGTCTATTCTAGGGCAATGGTTTGTATATGAAGCTTCAACCGCATTACAGTAAGCAAAGGGTTCTGGATCGGCATGGATGGTTACCTCGGTGCCCTGATGCAAAAATTTGATGCACTGATGGTAGGTGGATGGAACAACCTTCATAGCATGAATCCATGGGCGACCAAGGAGGATGTTAAATGGTAGGTTTAGATCAACAACATGGAAAACTGTCTCTTGAATGACTGGCCCAACCTTGATTGGTAGCAAAATAGTCCCTTCTGTGGTCCTTTCCAAGTTGTCATAAGCTTTGACGGTGATAACCTCACTGATCATATCTTCCTCAGTATACCCAGCTTGTTTTATGAATTTTAGGGTGCAAATGTTCAAGGCTGATCCATTATCTATCATTACTCTTTTCACGGAAAAATTGGATACCATGATGGCTATGTGAAGCAGAAGGGTTTGATCTGGCTCAACCATGGGTATGTCGGTGGGTTTGAAAGACAGGGCACATGAGGATGAAAGGTGTCCAACAAGATTATGAAAATCAGTAGCATTGATATCAGAAGGGACATAGGATTCTATGAGAGCACTGTCAAGGATGTCTTTGTACACAGGACTAGTGCAGAGAAGGTCTAAAATGGATATTTGGGCTGGCATGTTCCCAAGGTGTTCCAAGATATTGTACCAGCTTTTTGATGGAGCTGATGGTGCTGATGAAACTGGTGGGCCTGCGATGTTAAATCGCGCTCTTTGAGTGGTGACCGCACACTCATTGTCTGGTCCTCGAATATTGATAACATTGACAGAAGGCTCTTTCTCAGATATACAACCTATAAGGCTACGATAGTCTATATAGGATGAAGTGTGGTCATTGTTCTTCCCATGCTGTTGGTTTGGCTGGCAGTTGTTGGTGTTGTTTTGGATAGGTGCTTTTCTAGTATTTTGGTTGTAGTGTGGAGGAAAAGCATTTTGATAAATCTGTAAGCCTACATTGGGAGAGGTTTGGGCACCAACAGTGATTTCCTTCTGATCAATGAGGTCCTGCACATAGTCTTTCAGTTTCATGCATCTGAGGGTGGTGTGACCGTTTACCCTATGGAACTTGCAATACTCATTGTCCTTGTACCATGTAGCTTTGGATTGGCTTGGATCAATTTGTTGGGTAGGTGGAAATTTGATGAGGTTTTCCTTAGCCAATTTCTCAAAAATAACATCCAATGGCTCACCAAGGGGTGTATAGTTTCTAGGTGCAGGTTGGAATCTGGGCTTTTGCCCTGTAGCTACATTGATGGCGTTAGCTTGATTGTTATACCCTTGAAAGTTGGGTCTTGTATTGTGGTTTTGATAGCTTTGGTTATTTCATTGCTGGTAATTGATAGCTTGTTGGTTGTTTGTTTGATATGGTGGGTTAGACTGGTTTTGAGAAGGACCAACGATATTCACATGTCTAGTATCAGTAACCCCATCTGTTGCAACATGCTTGTTTTTGTTCCAATACCTAGACTTGTCATTGGAATGTGATTGATTTTGGTTGGCCTCTTTGTAAATCTTTACCACACCATCTTTGATGAGTGCTTTCTCAAGGATCATTCCTTTCTCTTTGATATCCTTATAGGTCTGCAAACAGTTCATGGTCATGTGGTGGGCCAAGCTGGGATGTGCATTATCAATAAACATTTTCACCACATGGAATTTTGGCAAGGTGCAGGATATGCGGGTGGTAAGGTTTTGCCATCTTTGCAGGTATTCGACAAGGCTTTCTCCACCTTTTTGCTTGGTGTGGACAAGATCAACTATTGATAGCTCTGTTTCAACAAGATGGGCATATTGGGCTACAAATGCCTCAGATAATTCAGCAAAGTTTTTAATTGTGCCATAGGGGATTCTATAAAACCATTCAAGAGCTGGTCCAACCAAGCTATTGGGAAAAAGGTGCAAGAGGAAGACATCATTGTATGCCACATCCTGGCAATGCATGTAAAATTCTTTGATATGTGTGACAGGGTCTCCTTTTCCTCTGAATTTGTCAAATTTAGGTACCTCAAAGTGTTAGGGAAATGGTGTCGTGGTAATGGCTCTGTCAAATGGGTAAGGACAGACATTCTCAAACTTGAATGTCTTTGGATCATTCCCTTCTTGGATGGCTTTCAAAGTTGTCTTCATTTGCTCCCACTCTGAATTGATAGGTGATGGTTGGGGTGCCCCCAATGTAGGGGTGCCTTAAGGTAGGTATGTGCTGGATGGGGCCACTGAATATGGATGGCTGTGAGGGATTTGCTGATAGGGATTGTACATTGTTTGGGCAGCTGCATGGTGGATGATGGGTTGTTGAGGGGGAGGTGGTGCATATTGCTACATGTGCTGCGAGGCTTGTTGTTGATATGGGATTTGAGGTTGGGATTGAGGAACATAAGCTGGCTGTGGGATAAATGGATTGCTTTGTGGAGGTAAGGTATAAGATGGTTGTGAGGCTTGGGGAAAGGATCAGAGGGCTTGTGGGGTTTGACCAATATATGTGGGTTGTGCCCCCATTTGGGATGGTATCTGCAAATAATTGGTGGTTGGCTGGGGTGGTGGATTACCTCCTAGAAGTGGCATTGAAAAGTAGTTGGTAATTGGAGGTAATGGGTTAGTTGGTGGTGGAGGTGGTGGTAATTGAAAGCTTGGGAATGGAACTGATGGGGTTTGATAGCTTTGTGGCTAGATTTGGAAGCTTGGTAGAGTGGTGGTGGGAGCTGGGGTCACTTGGGAGCTTGGTAGAAGATTGGCAGTAGCTTGTGGGTTTTGGTAGCTTTGTGGAGTGAAGGTAGTAGCTTGTGGATTTGTGGCTGGTGGTATTGAGCTCCCAAGACTTAATGGAAATGATGGGATTGTACTTTGCGCTATGGTGAACAAGCTGGGGGTGATGAAAGGTTGATTACTTGGCCCCATGGGTGGCATCCCTATTGTATATTGCTGAGGTTGGCCAAAGATGCTAGCACTAATTTGGGAGATGGGTGGATTTGGAAGGCTAGGTGTGGGAGCAGCAACAATAGTGAAGGGGGTGAACGGTGAGGTGTTTTGAGTAAAGGAGGTTTGGAGCGGAGAGGTATGAACCAAGGATGGAGTGGTGGTGGCTGGGTTGGCTTGCGGCATGGAGATTTCAACTTGGGTGGATGATGGTATGTTTGGGTCTGTTGGGTCATATGGATTGGCTGGAGGCTCTTCTTTTGGAATATATTGAGGATAATTTGGATCATAAGAGCCTATGGGTGGTGGCAACTGCCCAAACAATGGGTGAGATGGGTCTGATAATGGAGGGGGTCTTCCAAAGTCAAAGGTTCCTACATTGTCCCTTCAAAAATTAGCCATGATTGTCTCTTTGTTTTTGTCTATAATGGCATTTACCAATACTGCATTTCCTGGTTGGTTCATGAAAGCTTCAATGTCAGTAGGTGATGGCATAGATTGCTCTGGGCTGAAGGATGGCTGAGTGCTCAAGGGGGGTGAGGCTGTTCGATCCGTAATATAGGGCTCCATTGTTTCTTTCTTCTTGGCTAAGCGAGTGACGAGTGGCATGAAAAATGCTCCTAGGGATGAGATGCAATAATGTTGATGGATGCAAAAGGGGGAAGGCTTTTCTATGCAAATGATTTCCTAGGTTAAGGCAAAGCTATATGAAAAAACCTAAGGAGGATTGGGTTGGAGATTCTAACTTCAAAGATATGTTGCCAAAGTGCAAAAGGTCTACTTTCCTATGTGCAAGCTTGGTGGTGATTGTGTCAACTTAAGGATAGACTGATGATCCTTTAGGAAGAACAGGAGATTGACCACTTGTGGATCCCAACCTTTAGCTCAAGGTGATGAGGGATAACAAGTGACAAAGCTAGATTACCCTAGACAAAGCTCTGTCAAAGGAATAACCTTGGTGAGATTGGTGGATTTGGAAGATTTTAGGAATGGCAAACTTTTAGCAAGGTGACAAAAATTTTGAAAGCTTACATGTGCAGATTTTCGATTATTAGCTAGATGGTATGATTCTAAATGAGATGGATGAGCTAATAATTCTTAAGGGGATAACCTAAGATGGATGGATTTTCTACAAAGATGACTCTAAAGTGAAGCTTATCCAAGAAGATGTGGAGAAACAAGGGTGTCTAATCATAGAAATCATGCCTAGTTGGTAAGGCATAAGCAAGATTAACTCCTAGATGTTGGCTAAATTTGATGGTGCGTTCTAACCAGGCCTCTTGAAGTGCTTCATCAGTAGCTTTGTCCTCTGCTTTGTGGAGTTTGGCAATTCGTGGGCTTGGTGTTATTTCTTTTCTCTTGGCTGAAAGTTCTTGGTATGCTAGAGATGGCTTGAGTTTGACCTTGTGAAACTTCTGTTTGGGTTTGGGTTGTTCCGACATAAATTCTTGAATTTTTTTGGCTTTGGGAAAAATTTTAGTTGTTTTGCTTCAACTTGTTCAACTTCCAAAATAGGTAGTGACTATGCTAAGTGTGCCCTAAGCTAGGATTGACCAAGTTTGGCAAACATTCATTCAAAAGTAAAATAAAAACAAGCAATAGATAGGAACACCCAGATAGAAGTTTGTGGTTCTCAGAATGTGATACTTGCGCCAAGGAGTGTGTATGTTCTACAAATGTTTCGATCAGTCACTCCAAACACATTAACATCCTAGATGGTTTTCTGCAAGGCAGACAATTGGTTTAGCTAGGGAGTCCTCGATATACGCAAGGTATGTGATGCCCAAATCCGTAGATGAGACCAAAAGGATGTCACATAGCCAAAAGGAGCGGTAATCCACTTCTCCTCTTTCACTTCTCAAGGGTATAAAGTTCCTTGAGGCTTAGCCCGAATGACAATCTTGATCCCAAGAGAGGTGTCTTTCGATTCACCTCTCGATTCTTATACTCCGTCGGAATGCTGGAGTTGAGGTCGTCCAAGGGGTGATGAAATCCCCAAGCAGGCCTCCTAAAAAGAAACAAGGTTTTGGATCCTAATCTTATGCACCCAAGATGGCCTCGAAAGACGACAAGGGGAGAGAAGACTTGGATGACCTTGGGCTAAAAAACACGCTTGTTCTTTTACCAACTGACTCTTATGTGTGCTAATCTAGACTTTGCAAGCACTCATGTTTAAGAGACAATGTTCAATTCCAACTTGAAGAACCAACAAAAGTAAATCAATCAAAGAATGCAAACAATGAGAAGAGTTAGGGTCAACAAAAGCAAACTCGCGCACCCGGAGGCCCTCCACGTCAAGTATCGATTAATTTTCTTTAAGGCATTCAAGATTGAGTGTGAGTTTGTTTTAAGCACAAAACAAAAGTGTGTGAGATTCGATTTCAAGTGCACGCCTAGAGGCTCTCCACGTCAGTTGTTGTTCAATTTTAGTGCCCAAACTTGAAGTGTGATTGATTTAATCTAGAGTTTTGGCCATTTAAGAATTTTGATAAAGTTAAAGCAAATGTTTAAAGACCAAGTGAGTGAGTTAGATTGTGGAACATTTAACACCTTTTTTAAGTAGACCCATCCCCATAAATGGAACTGAGATTGCAACCAATGGTTAATATTTGATGGGTGATTAGAAAAGAGGTGAGTCCAAGGAACTACTCAAATTGATTTTTGTAAATTTGTATTTTAACTTTACCTAGATTGCATGTGGAAAAGAGATTTGTTTTGTTCAATTTTAGAAGCTCCAAATGAAGTGTTTGATATTGCAATGGTTAATTGATCCTTGGCATTCAAGATTGGATTTGTTGTTTTAAGCATGCATTCCAAGGAAAGTTGATTTTAATCCATGGCATTCAAGAGTGTGTTTTGAGCAACATTCATTCAATGGAAAATGTGTTTAACCATTCAAGTTCATTTTTTAGCAACATGCATTCAAAGACAAATGGTTAAGCATTCAAGTTCATTTTTTTAGCAACATGAAAACCTGCAAGAAACATGGTTAGTGGTTCCATATGTGCTCCAACCTGCAATGAGACAAAAAAAAGCAAATTAGTTAGTTAGCCAAAATCTTCAAAAATGAGAGCTTAACTATGGGAAATTTTTTTAAAACTTTTTTTGTTGGTTTTTCTACGCGTAAAAATGCTTAAAATGGTCTAAATCCTACGGAACCACTAAAAGTCAAATTTTTATTTATACTCATTTTTTTAATTTTTAATTTTTTATTTTTTTTTAGCTACAAAGTGCAGAAAGCAGGCAGAGATAACAGTCTATCAAGTGGAGACACCACAATATGGAGACGCTGAAATACAGAGACACTAGTATTCGAAGACGACAGAATAAATTTGCAGCACAGAACACAGGTGACAAGTAGAGACGCCGATTTGCGCAGATGCAAATTTTCATAGACGATGATTTTTGCAGACGTGGATTTTCGCAGATGTCAATTTTTGCAGACACGGATTTTCGCAGATGTCGATTTGCGCAGATGTCAATTTTTGCAGACACGGATTTTTGCAGACAGAACATGTTGCAGACGCCAAAACTGCACCAAAAAAAGTTGAAAAACGCAAATTTTTTTTTTTTTAAGATGGTATTTCTTCTTCCTAAGTGCATTCTTTAACCTGCAAAAACAAGCAAAACACCCTCACAACACACTCAAACAACAAAAAACATTAGATGGTTAGAAAAAATGACATATAGATGAAAATAGATGATTAAATGACCCATAGTGGGGTGCCACCGGGCGTGCCAAAATGTAGAACAAGATTTAGTATGCAAAGAACATTAACAAATAAAGTAAACATTCACAAACCAAAAACTAAATTCACATATATGCTTAGACAAAGAAAGCAAACAAGAAGCGCAAACCTCACAAGAGAAAACACTCCATGCTTTCTTGATTCTGTAGATGTGTCCTTTTGCTATGGATGTATGCTTAGGATGCTCAAAAGCTTCTTCAATGGAGATGGGTAATGGCAAATTGGTAGCTTTGTGAGCTCTCAATTTGGCATTATAAGGGTATGGGTATGGCTTTTGGCTCTCAAAAGGGCATGGTAACTTTAGCTCAAAGATTGTTGATGAAATGGCTTGGGATGGGATTCAATTTATAGGCTAAGGGGTAGAGGGATGGAGGGCTTAGATGCAAGGATGGATGAAGGCTTAAGGAGGGCTAAGATGCACTCAAAGGGGAGCACATGGATTGTGCTTGTTTAGCCACAATGGGAAGGTGACACTTGTCACAAGGAGGATGAGTGTGAGAGGGTAGGGTAAAGGGTTGGTTAAAGGCATGATGAGTGGGGTTGAGTATGTAAGAGGGATGTAAGAGGAATGAGTGTGGAAGAGGGAAGAGTGTGGAAGATGGGTGTAAGAGTCATGAGTGGGCTTGTAAGAGTCTTTTATGTTTTGTAAGAGCACTCATGACTTAGTGGTTGGGTTTTTTTTGAGGGGAGACTTTGGTTTGGATTAGGAAAGTCTTAAACTTGTTTAAGGAATGTGACAACATTAGGGGGTGGATTAGCCTTGGGTTTAGGATTAGATTAGGAATGTTAGAGATGTGCAATTGGATGGCATTAATGAGGGTGGGTGAGTTAGTGGCTAAGCTTGGTTAGTATGGGTGGATGGGGTGGATTAGGCTAAATGGAGGATTAGAGATAGGTTAGGGGTTTCTAAATTTGAGGATTTCATTTATCAAATAGATTTATTTAATAAATGGAGATTTTTGGAATTAGATAGGAGAAAAGGATTTAATTGATAAATAATAGATTATTTGATTTATCAATTAGGACTATAGATGATTAATTAAATTAATCAACTAGGAATGGCAAAGGATTAATTAAATAAGAATTTAATTAATGATGCCTTTAGAGATGGCTAAATTAGATTACCAAAGCAGTGTAATCAAATTTAGGTGTTTACACTTATTTCATTCACCTTTATGATAAAGTCTTGTATAGAATCAAATGTCTTAGGATCTAAGGAGACAAGCTCATCTTGAATTTTGTAAACATCTTCCTTAGACACTTTACTATATAGGTTTTTGAGGGTATCCCAAGCTTGCTTGGATGTACAAGACTTCTGGAGCTAATAGATGATCTTGTCTTCAACCCCCAAACAAATATCACCTAGGGATTTCCTATCCATTATTTCCCAAGTAGAGATGTCACTTGTAGATACTTGATCACCGATTAGTTTAGGAAGGATACCATCTATATTTTGAGAAACTCCATTATGCATTAAGTGACACCACATTTTAATTGACCATTTAGCACAGTTATGTGGAGTTAATTTTGGAGACTTAAAATTTCCCATGATGTAAGAAATGAAAGAAAATAGTAGGAAAAGAGGAACACAACACCAAGAAACACCCCCCTTTTCACTCAATCATGAAACCCCCCAAAAAAGATGCTTTTGGCACTTTATATATAGTAGGTTTACAATAGCCACTTGCCAAATTTGGCCTTAGTGGACTTCTGATTTTGCCTTTTTACAACCACCGTATGGAGTTAAAAACTAGAACATTATAATGTATCTCAAATATACAACAATTCTGAAGATATATTAAAGCATTACAATGTAGAAAAAGGACCTAATTCTGAAAGTAAAACTTTTGTCCATACAACCCTATAATCTAATTGTAGATCTGGAAAGTAGACAAAAAATAACATACTTTCAAAAAAATGGAACCTGTTTATGAGTCCAGATGATCCCATACGGAGTATTTGAAGTTACAAAATGCAGGGTTGGATAGGTACAGTCGCCAAAAGATGCAATTTTTGACAAATCTGCAAACCAAAACTAGAAAAGAACTATACCACTGAAAAGTTTAGGAAATTTTAGCCCAAAAAAAAACATCACACCTGATTTGGAGTCTAAATGACTAAGATATGGCCTCCCAAAGTTGGACTACAAAATTAAAAATCAATCTAGAGATGGGTTGGATTAGCAAAAGATGGGGTTAAATTTGACGATCAAACAATTATTATAGTAGTTCTAGTTTGCCTCCTAATGACCGTTAGCCGTTTGTCAAATTTAGGCTCATGACATGATGATGTCAACATACTCTAGCCCTTGGGATGACATTAGCAATGATGTAATGATGATGTCATCATTGCACAACTACCTGTATGTACTGTATAGATGTACGAAAGATGTATGAAAAATAGGCATGGCCTTACCTATGTGTCCACCTATGTGGGGTCTTGTCGAAGTGTTCTCGGTCCTGACATGGTGTTCTTCGGTGGTGGGCTCTATGCATGTGGTAGGCTCATGATTTGTGCACATGGCAGTACTAGATTTTCCACTGAGAGCTAGCTCACATAGTGCAAATTCTGTTGTGTGGCTTGACCAAAGAAGTTTTAGCAGTGGTTGATGGACATTTTTCAGTCACCAGAGGTTTGGATTGACGGGGACAAAAATGATTTTGCGTCATCGATGAAAATTTTATGGTGGTCAAAAGTTTGGTTTTAGTACCACATTTGTGTGGATAACCAACTTTCTGCAATTTATAAGATTGAGCCTACTTAGTGAAAAGAAAAAATGGGGCCATTGGTTTGACAAGGCCATTGTGTAGTGGTTTCTCTAGTGTTGATCGCTAGTAAATGTGTGAAATTCGCTGGTACTTGGTCAAATTTGTAGAGCCATCTACCAGCTTTGGAATAGTGCAGATGGGAATTGCAAACCATCAATTAAAATAGAATATTCCCAATGAATATTTTCTCTAGGGGACGGGGTGTCATTGCTTGGTTCCCAGATTGCAAATTGGGCCTTTTGGTGCTAGTCTACAAAAAAAAATTTCCCCAAAATTGACTTTGGCCCAGCATAGGTGAATTTATAGCCAATTTTCATTGAATCAATGTTCCAAACATAATGGTGAGGTCTATTCTAGCTCTAGACACTCCCAATTTCTACATATTCTCTAGATCTTGGTCGAGGTGCTGAAGCAAGAATGGTCTAGAATGACTATGTGAAGAGAATTTTCCTCAGCTCTAATACCATGTAAGAATTTTACTTAGGGAAAAAGTTACCCAAGACCAAGGAACTCAAGCACAAGCAAAATAGTAGACCAAGAGTATGATCAAAATGATAATATAATATTCATTCAATACCAATCAAAGTACACTAGGAGTGCCTGTATATAAAGGCCTCTAGAATGCTTCTAGAATGCATTGGAATCAAGAACATGATAAGTCATACAACTAGGCACATGTCCACCAGGTGTGGGTTATCCTTCATTAAGCATAGGAGTAAGTGTGATGATGAGAGGATAAGCCTATAGAGGTGTAGCACACAAAATAATATTGTAGACAACATGTGCTAAATTAGGAGTGTGAATAATTGTGTTGTCTACATGACAAATCAGTTAATTATGTAAACTCCAGTGTTGTGGACACCATGTGCTGAATTAGAGTTGTTTACTCCAATTTTGTCGACATGACAACTCATAAGAGTACAAAACTCCTAAGTGTCTCACCTAAGAAATAATAAAATAATGTATTAACCTAAGTAAACTTAAGTAAAGTGTAATAAGTAAATACTTATTTACACCAACACTATTTTCTCTTGGACATATCAGTTCTCATCATATCATATTAGTTTTGATATTGTCTTATCTATCAATCTCTATTTCAATGTAGAGTTTTTTCTTCAAACTATGCATTGGAATTATCTTGCTATATTGCTAACCTTTGTTTATTGCTAGTTTAGAGTCAGTGATCTCTATGTGCTTCATTCAATCAATTTCAGAGTTAGATCTTCTATCAACTTGACATCATCATTCTCTGATTTAATATTTTTCAAGTTTTCTCATACATTAGCCAAAGAGGGACAAATATAATCACTCAAAAGTGGTCTAGTAATCTATAAGCTCCCTTTTCTAAATTTTTAGTTTCTTTGCAAGATCAATTTCACAATTTTTTAAAATCATTTATCCTTGATTAAATCATCATTTCATTATTTATTTGATTATAACCTATAGGTTGACCACCTTATCCTAAGTCTTATTTAATGGAAAGAACATGTCCCCTTTCAATTAAATAAAATTCCCTTTATCTTATGTGTGCACATAAAAGGAATTTCCTAATTTAAAAATAAAATAAAAATATATTTTTGTCTACAACTTGAATGTACACTTTCCAAGGTGAGTGGAATCTCATTTGCCTCTTATTCTCCCCCATACATCTTTTGCCTCTTAACCACATCCATTGATTTTTCCTCTTGAGAAGCTTGTGCACCAAAATTAACATGGGAATATTTCTCCACTGTAGATTTTTCCTTTTGATCTCTAACCATCCATTGTTCTTTAAAATGAATCTCACTCCTCACTCTCTCAAAATACCTTTTGAGTTCATGCTATTGTTATGGTGCTGCAATTTCACTTGCAATATTGTGCACTTGATCACATACTCACACTCTCATTTTAGTTTACTTGTATACTGGCATAGTTTTCTTTATTGCAATTAGCTTAGATCACATAGCTTAACTAGGGATTTTTGTAATACTCAACTTGTTAGATTAACTTCTTTACTTGGATTTTCATCATAGCCTAGTCTTAATTTCTCATCTTAGTTTAACTTGAATTTTCATTTGAATCTTCCATTCTAGGTGCACCTTGCAAGGGTCTACTTTTTAGGTTCATTTGAGAGCCACCATTACTACTATTATTTATTTGTCCTTGCACATCATAGATATGAATCTCTAAGTCATCATTCAAGGTTCTTAATTAATGAGATCCTTTGGATAGAATGTATTATAGAAGTGCATCACAGTTTTTTTACATACAATTAGATGCAACTCAAAGTCATGATTGTTCATACATTTTGAACATATTTGTAAATGTGAAAATTCCTAAGAAATAACGTTGAGAGTGTCCCATAATTTTCTACTAGAATATTTTTATCATGTATTTCTAGGAAAATTTTGTGTTATATGTATTTTCTCTTCTCTACAATTTTTTGTACTTGTTAAATATTTATTACAAATCTTTTTATTGTGTTTAATTATGTTGAATGAAATTGAACATCAATGAAACAATATATAGAACAGATATGTGGAAATGAATTTACAAAAAATTATACTATATAATTATTATTAAAGTAAGAATGAATTCAACTTCAAGGAAATAATACAAACCACAAGGATATGAAATAATTAGTTAGGGTAAGTTTTTTTAAAGTAAAATGAAATTGAAGGAAATAATAGAATGAACATTAGCTAGAGTCTCTAAATTTGCAAGGATGTTAGTTGACATATTTTGTATAGGGATGTACAACTAAAATAAACATTAAGGGGATAATAGATAACTTGAAATAACCTGAAGAATAATGATAATATAGGTAGAATACAAAAACTAGAAACAATGCAAACCATGAAAATATATTAAAAAATCACCAAGGGTGCTACATCCAAATTTTTTCCCTAAGTTTTAAATTGATCATAGCCATTGGCTTAACAAATTATTTCTTTCCTAATCATGTGAAACAAGTTAGTTAATTGTAGATTTTGTATCAATTTATTCCTTTCCTGATCATGTGAAACAACTTGGTTAATTATAGATGTTATATCAATTTATTTCTTTCCTAATCATGTGAAATGAGTTAGTTAATTATAGACGTTGTATCAATTTATTACTTTCTTGATCATGTGAAATGAGTTTTTTAATTATAAACATTGATGAAATCTATAACTGTCATTAGATGATCGACAAATGTTTGATTGCAATTAATGATTAATATATCTTTAATTAATGTCTGGGCGAGAATGCTTTACTTGGGTGATTGTAGGAAGAAGACTGAAGAGAGGGGAAGTATTGCTAAATGGGATCATTAAAAGGGGAGGGTTGATTGTTCCAGTCATAAGGATTGATAGGTATGATCTAAGACTACCCTAGAAAGGATACAAAGACTTGACAACATGTTGCATTATGGAACCACATGAGCTATTAGAGAAACAACATAATAATAATAAAAAATAACTTAAACAATATAAATTAAAAATATAATTCATACCTTTGAAGATTTATTTTGAATTTATTCTTTAATCATTATTATACACCCTCAAATATGAACACATGTATGTAAAAATGAGGTGACACCAATAAATTATAAGTTTATAATATAATGATGCAACTTCATCAATACGTATACATGAATGTTTATAAGAATGCATAATAATAATAAAATAAAATAAATTAAACTCTCCACCTTCATATTCCTTTCCTCTTTATTTCTTCTTATTAAAATTCAATTTGATAAACATTCGAATAGCCTTCTTTGTAACTGAAGGCAGTTGAAGAGCCAAGCCATCTTTTTAATAGAGTCTCAATGATCGTATTTGTCATAGTCTATTTCCTCTCTGCATTCGGTGGCTCTCTTTTCTCTGCTTATACGTTTGAACAAAAGGAGGAGAATCTAAGTATAATTACCAACTTCATTCACTTATTTCCCATTTTCTATTTCACCTTTATGACTTTCTTTACCTACAGGATCAATGCAAGGAAGGGCAAAGTCTATCTTCCTGGCCATGGAAGGCAAGGAGTAGATTGTGGAGAAACTTAAGATTTATTGAGTCTGCCGAACCTTGTTAAGAATCTGTTAACACTTTTATTCATAATGCTATGCTAGTTGGGTATTCTATTTTTCATGAAAACCAAATACTATTGACAATTAATTACAGACTGAATCAGAGTAGGCATTTATATAGTTTTCTAGTTCATAAAGTTTGGTTTTCATGTCACTGTTGTTATTTAACCATAACATTGTATTAAGCATGGATATGAAAGATGGAATTATAATGATAACCATGAACTAATGATCCTACCCAAAATTTAATTCTTCCATTTATACACCATACAGAGATGAGAGTAATATCATGAAGTCCAAACACCGAGGAATTCACCAACAATGATGCCATTAAAGATGAAGAGGTGTAAACCAAATATAGTGGATATAAACTTGCAAGCACCTAGGAATCACTAGCATGGTAGCCTGAAATGGTGAGGAGGTGTAGATAGTCTACACAAACAATAAAGAAATAGGATTAACTAACTAAGAGAAATTTTTTTATAATAGCTCATGCATGTTTCGGTAATGAAATACATTGTCAAGTCAAGTGGTGGAGATCGGGTTTACAAACCCAATTTGAAATCCTTGGCGAGGGTAGAAATAGGTAGATGTGCTGATCATGTGATCTTTTTTGTTTGTCCAGATGCTTTAGTTATTTGGTAAATAATTGTTCGGACACTCAAACCACCCGATTACTTTGATGGCTAGACTTAAGAACATCCCAACCCGATCCTGAGGTAGAGAGGGTCATTTTAGTAAGATAGGATGTGTGGGGATAAATATGGTCTATGGTTGGAAGGTTAAGCCTATGTCAATGCTTCTCCTCTCACCAATGCCGAGGCTTGGACAACAAGAGAGAGAAATCTTCATCATATCTATATGTTCTTGCACACTTTTTTTTAGAATAATGAAAGCATAATTTGATAGTGTAGAACTATATGCATGTTTAAAAATGGTAGTTGTTACTTTATATTTAGTTGAACATATTATATTGAATTCAATGATAATAAAGTATTCATTTATTTTCCTTTACATTTCAGAGATGTTAAGATGCAAATAAATTAGATAGGAGTTACTTCTTTTTAGTTATAGATAGTTAGTTGAGGTCATTGTCTTGTGAATAAGAATAGTTGCTAGTTTAAATATTGATTAAAATTGGTTAGGAAAATTGGTATGTTACATATGGTATTAGAGCACTGGGTTTGACACTAAACCTAAGCCACCCTACCTTCCTAAAACATGAAAGATTCTAGATTGACTATAGGATGCAAGTATGTAAAACACCTCGCAAGAAGACATGATTGAATATGACTACACCTACTATTCTATATCCCAAGCTAATGAAACTCTGAATCAGGCAATCCAATGGATGAGGAAAGAAAGAGTTAAGTGGACTCCTACTAGAAAAGCAACATATAGAGACAAAATGATTCAAAGCTGGAACAATTGGCAGAGCAATCCTCTTTTACTATATCATAGATCCTAGATGGTGTGAGATATTTACTAGGCCTAACCAAAATTTAGTGCTACAAAGAAATATTAAATGTTATGTTGATGTAAACCTCCTCAATAGAGGAAATTTTGTAAATAAGGTTGCTTAAGTAAAGCAATGAAATAATGAATTAAATTAAGTTATTTGAAATCATGTGATTATAGGATTTTTCTTTATTAAAAAAGATCTCTTCTTTTCACATAATTGACAGAATTGCAAATCAATAGGTGGGAACCCTAAACATAAAAATGAACAAAAATGAGGACATTGTAAATCAAGATATAATGCACAAGAACCTTGAATATTCTAATGAATTGCTACTCCAAATCTTGCAAGAAACATAGCTAAAATTAAAAACCATGGAAAAAAGAATGAGTGAAATGGTAGCCTAGATAGGGTAGAACAACAAAGAAACTCAAACCTCATCAACTCCTAGAGCAAAGATAATAAAACTCCCTCTCCCAAGTAATTAGAGAAGCACAAGAAGAAAGAGATAGTGGCTGATTTATCAGCAGACATTAATAAGATAAAACCCCCTAAGTTTTTTGGTTCTGAGTCCGGGGAGGAAGTAGAAGCATGGTTAACTGAGATGGAACAATATTTTGAGATTAGGAATTTATTTGAAACCTCAAAGGCAGTTTGGGGAATATATCATTTTACTAGAGAAGCTGCAACTTGGTGGGAAAATACCAAGGTTGAACAGAACATTAAACCATTGAGATCACTTGGGAAAAAAATTTGGACATATTCTCGAGATGTTGGCTACCACAAACCTTTTATAATCAGAAGCTTTTAGATTTCCAAAACTTAAAACAGGGAGACCTGTCAATACATAAGTACTGGGAGAGGTTCACTTGATTGCTAAAATATATGCCACCTTATCAGAAGACACAAATTTGAAGGTGAGGAAATTCATCATGGGATTGAACAATAGGATAAGAGGAGCTATTGATGTTCTCACTCCTCAAAACATGGAAGAAGCCCTAGAGAAGGCTGTTTGGCAAAAACACAAGATCAAAAAGGATGACTCCATTAGAGACAAAAAAAGGAAGACAACTTAGAATTCAAACGGTGCTGATTTTGGGGCTTAGAAAAAGCAATTTAAGGAAAACAAAAAAAACAAACTATAATTAAAGAGCAATGGGGTTAGGGATTCCAAAAGCAATTATTATACAAATAGAAACAACAAGAATAATGAAAAGAAAGGACCACCAGGAGAATTTTTTAACTGTAGAGGAGATCATTATTTAAAATAGTGCCCCAGTAAACCCAATGCTATCCAACCACAATGACCACCTTTACCACATAGCATAAAGTCTTTCAGTAAAGGATCTACACAACTCTAGACAATAGACAAGAAGAAAAATAGATAGGCCCTATTGAAACTCTAGGCAAGATCTACAGAAATACTATGTCCATATTAAGTGATATTGGAGAATTTGAATGTTTTATATCACCTAGACTATTAAGTAGGTTTCCAAAAAGATCTAGCTTTATGGAAAAACCATGAACACTCGAGTATGTGAACTAGTCAAGGGTTAAGGTAGAGCAATGCCTATTTGAAGCTCAGGTTGACTTTCTAAATTTATTAATGGAATGGAACTTATATGTAGCACCCTTGAGGTCATACAACATTATCATATGAATTAATTGGCTTCATGAACATAAGGCCAAATTAGATTGTCTTGCCAAAACTGTAAACTATGTGGATGATTGAGGCAAACCAACAAGCATTTCAGGGATTAAGCATGAAATTAGATCAAAACAAATTTTTGCAATGCAACTTAAAAGATATGGGAGAAAAGGATGTGAGATTTTTGTAGTTAGATTTAAGGATATAAGGGAACCTAAAACCACCACTTATGGAGATGACTACATTTATGAAGATGGGGAAATCAGGCAAAAGTTAAAGGAGTCCTTTGAAGAAAAAAAGCCTTATTTGAAGAATTATCAAGATGTGTTTCCTAAAGAACTTCCTGGACTACCCCCTTCTCGAGCATTTTATTTCAACATAGAATTGATACCAGGAGTGAAGCCCTATCTTGGGCACCATATAGAATGAAAACTACAAAATTAATGGAATTACAAATTCAACTTCAAGATATGTTAGATAAGAAGTTGATCGAGCCTAGTGTCTCACCATGGGGAGCCCCAGTGCTATTTGTGAAGAAGAAGGATGGAACCATGAGATTATGCATATATTACAGGATGCTTAATAAAGACACCATCAAAAAGTTGATACCCATTACCGAGGATAGATAATCTTTTTGATCAGATGAAGGGTGCAACCGTATTTTCAAAGATTGACTTAAGGTCAAGATACCATCAACTTCGAATAAAAGATGAGGACATACATGAAACCACATTCAGAACTAGGTATGGACATTATGAGTTTAGAATGTTGCCTTTTAGGTTTAAAAATGCCCTAGCAACTTTCATGAATTTAATGAATAACATATTTTAGGATTGTCTGGACAAGTTTGTATTGGTCTTTATAGATGACATTGTTATGAGGTTTTCACACCATTGCTACAAAATTTTGGGGACCCCCTTTGTTGGTTTAAAAAATTTTACACTTTGGATGCTAATGGGCTATTTCTTCACTCAATCTTAACTTGATTTTTTCAGACCCTGTAATTTTATCCCTAGGCCAAGCAAATTTCAAAGATAACATTTTTTTGATGGTTAGAACAATACTTGGCAGGGTAAAATTGTAAATTTTGTACTTAGACAATTTTATTTTGGAAATTGCAAATAATTGTATAGACTTGAACATTTTCAAAGTAAATTTTTTTAGATTTAATTGTTTCAAAAATATTTGGTGAAAAAGAAAATTTTTTGATAGTGAAATTAAATTGGAAAGTCGATTTTGAATGCTAAAAAAATGATTTATTTTTGGTAAAAAATTGAAATTGCATTGCAAAGTTGAAAGTGGATTAAATTGCAAAATTTGGTATTAAATTGATTGAAATATTGCCTAGAAGATTTAAAATGTTGGAAGAAATTAGTAAATTAAGATTACAAATTGATTTTGGCTTGCTAGAGTTGATTTAATGATATTTTAATTGCTAAAAATTCTTTTAAATGATAATTTTGACATCTCCTAGGATTTTCTAATTTTATTTTGAAAATTTTGATCACAACTAGCCATTAAATGTGCAAGTTTCACCATGGAGGAAGCAATTTTAATGATTACATTTAAATTTGGGCCATGCTTGTGGGCTAATTTAATTTTCTTCTCCTGCAGGGGCAAGTTGGCCAGCTAGAGAGAGTAAGTGGATTGTGGTATAATATGGGCTCCCCCCCTCTTATCTCCTCATTCATTCCATCCTTCTCTTCCATGGTTGGGTGAATTTTCTAGAGGGCAACAATTTTTTTCCTTGGAGCAAATTTTTTGAGACTTCGGGCTCTTTTTTGAAGGAGCTATTTTTTTCTCCTTGTTTGGAAATTTTCTTCTTCCATGATATGGATGCAATTTCTGCCCTAGGTGATTTTTGGTAGATATGATTTTCTTCTCTTGTTTGGCAATTTTGTGGAGGTGCTAAAGGCTACAAATTTTTCCCTAAAAGTTGGGCAATTTTATTTGTGAAGAAGTTATTTGGTCTAAGATCCAATTAGTGGCAAGTGCATGGACAATTTCAAGAAGAAAAAATTCTAATTCCTTGCTAGGGCATCATTATTTGCAAGGAGGTTGAAATTTTTGAAATCTGATCTAAACTTGAAGAAGGCCCGATTATTGGTAAAAACAAATTCAATTCATTCTAGAGGTAAAGATTGTTAAAGGTAGATTCTATTCATTATTCTTGCTTGGTTTTTTTTCCCTTATATTCTTCTTGCATTCATCATCCACCACTTCATCATTCCATTTATATCTTGAAGTTTGGAGATTGATAAGTGTAGATTTGATGATAGGACACTTCGAGAGGCAGAATTAAGCTCGACCACCCCAAGTTGAAGTTGGGAGATATAAGTGTAGTCCATCCTAAGGTAATGAAGAGGTAGAAATAAGTGGCAGTCTCACCCCTAAGTTGAAGGTTGGAGATTGATAAGTGTAGTAATAGGACTTGGAAAGGCAAAAATAAGCTAGATTCCATCGATAGAAAGAAGGTTGGAGATCAATAATTTTAGTCCATATCATTTATAACAAAGGTATACAAATAACTATTTAGGATGGTAGATGTTAGTGCAAGAAAGAATCCAAAGAGAAGGAATACCAAAAAAGACAGGGAAGACATGATGCCTAAGACTACCTTCTTCTTGAAAGTGAAGCAAATAAGTGATACTAATATCGGTATGGTGAACATGACACAGTTGAATGAAAGATTTAAGGAAGGACAATCCCCTATGGCAAAGAAGATCTAAAAGAGTGGAATTGTACATGCAGTGGCTTTCCCTCCTACCTTTCCTTGTCCAAAATTGGTAATGGAATGTGCATCCTAGTTTGATATTATTTCTAAGTCCATCATTTCTGGTGAAGAGGAGAGAGTGTTGGACAATATTGGTGGACAAGTGGTCAAAGAAGAATTTAATATTCCTTAGTATAAAGATATAGTAGTGTTAATGATGGATTAGGTGACTAAATCATTTTAGGATAAGCAGGAGGCCTATTTCATTCATCTAAAGTAGAATTGGCTACACAAAGGCAAGAAGGTAGTTACCAGATCATCAAGGCTCACTCTATCAAATTTTAAATTAGAGTATGGAGATCTCATTGTGCTTCTTAGCCAGGCCATGGGCTTAGCTCAAGGTATGCAATTCAAAAACTTGATGTACTTCTTTATTGATGAAATTGAGAAAGGAAAGAGAAAATTTGATTGGTCTAAAGTCATAAGCCAAAATGTTGAGTTGCAACTTAGGACCATGCAAAATCAAAAGCAATTCTATATGGGGTCCTACCTTTTCTATTGATTGTGAGGTTGTATGAAAATCTAGGACTTAAGGCCTTAGGAGTACTGGTAATGGGCTGGGGCAATGTTTGGTGCATGAATGCTATCCATAGCTTCATTTGCACAACAAAAAAGACTATAAAATATTTTATGATGCCTTTTTCATGAAGAAAATAAGGATATTACAAGGGACACCTGTTAAGAGGCTCTCATTGGAAGCAGAAGCAAATATTAAGAAATATGGGAGGTTGTTCATCCAGTTTCCACAATTCACATACATTTGAGTAGCAGGAAGCACAATTTGTCCCAAGAGACTTCCAAGGTACCCAACCAACAAGGTAGTTTTGATGGAGTTGGCTAGGCAACTTGAGCATTATGACAAAATGATGAAACTCAAAGGTGAGATAGCAATTACCTTCTCATTTGGAATTAGCAATGATAGTTGCCCCAATCCTATCGCCTTTGCAGCTACAGTGAAAGAATTAGAATGGTATCACCTAGCGTGGTACAGAGAAAGGCAAGGATTTGATCCTAATCAAAATTCAAACATGTTCCTACTATAGAAGATTTCTAGGCCAATGCACAAGATGAATTTCACATGAGAAAGCTAGCTTTCTCAAGATTTTTAGTGAACGTGATAAGAGCAATCAGATGGAGAGGCCTTGATATTCTCGATCAACTGGAGGATGATGAAAATGTGTTGAGAGAAGATTATGATAAAATAGATGGAATGGAATTGAATCTAGTGGATTGGAACAATCATTAGGATCCTTCCTTGGAGGTAGTTACAAGGCCAATTGATCTACACATCGAGTTGTGGTACAATGGGAAGTTGAGGAGATTACAAAGTTAGAAGGTAAACCTTAATTATGAGAAAATGAAACCAAAGGAAGGTCCAAAAAAATTAGTCAAATAGAAGGGTGAAGGAAGTAGCTGACAACAAGGGATAGTTAGAAGCAAGAAGAGAGGTTTGGTGGTTGAAAAAAGTAAAGAATATCAGGGACTTTAGTAAAGAAGCAGAATGCAACACCATCAAGGGAGAGCATAATTGAGGCTAGAAGCCAAGAGGTTAATACAAGTGAACAAGTGGCCATAGTAGAGGTGAACTCTATTAGAGTAATAATTATTATTTACACTTTACTTAAGTTTACTTAGATAAATGCATTTAGTTATTAGTTTTCATCTAGGAGTTGTTGAAAAAACAAGAGTTTTTTCCTACTTAGTCATACTTATCTTCTCACCTACATGGAGGATAATCCACCTTTATTGAATGTATGCTTAGTTGTCACTCTTATCTCCTAGCATTTTCTAGCTTGTTCTAAATCCTTCCTAGAGGTCTTTATAAATAGGATCTCCTAGTGTATTTGCATATCATATTGTACTACAATTTCATTTTTCATTATTGCAATATCATTTCTTTCACATCGTTGAGATTCTCCAAGCCCTACCTTTCCTTCTTCGATTTCTCTTCAGCAGGTTATTTGCATGCAGGTGATCTTGGCAAGCTATGAAGTTGGCTTTCATCAAATTCTACATGGTATCAGAGCCTCCCTACTGCTTCCTAGTTTGAAAGATTATTGAAGCCACAATTTGGAGACACAAACCCTCGTTTGTTTATGATTTTTTCTTCAATAAGGAGGAAGAGCACTTTTTTAGGGCACTTTGGGCCTAAACGGACCTTGCCATTACACTCAGAAGGCCTGTTATAGTCAGAATTCATATAATTTTTTTGATTTTTGGCTACAATAGCGTCAAATTTTTTTTTTTTGGCCTCCTCGAGGGCCATATAGACATATTTGCAAAAAAAATTAAAAAAATCATCACGAGCAGTTGTAGTAGCCACTTGTCTAAGTGGCCACTATGGCACCACTCGAGTGGCACCACCATGCCTCCTATATAGGGCTTCGGTACCACTACCACTAGCAGCACAATCGTGATGTAACCAGAACCTGATCGTCGCTCTGTGGCCATTGCTACCTAGTTGGCTTGCCACCCTCCACTGTGGCATCACCCCTATCTTTAGCTTAGCTGTCATCTCCACTAGCGATGACCTTGCTCAGCCATCCCTATAGCCACACCAGCTCATGCGCCCATTTGGCACCTCCCTGTAGCCCCCTGACACATGGTGACTTTTATGCATGCCAAATGGCATGGGTGCCATGTTAGCACTGCCATGTCACCATACTGCTACGTGGCAATATTTTTTTGTTGCATCAACCTTCAAGCCGTCAATTTTAGGCCAGTGATATGCTGACATCAGCACTACATCAGCTCTCAAGCATCCCCTTTGGGTCCTTTTTTGACCTACTCTTGATTTTTTGGCCATAACTTGAGCATACAGAGGTCTTTTTCTGATCCAAAAGAAGCATAGGAAAGCTAGTTTCAAGACAGAGACATTTGCATAGGTATTTTTTGGTTTTGATGTAGTATTGTTGCCTATTTTTGTAGTCAAAGTTGGATGTTCTATTTTTCACTCTAGAAAGCATATCTTGTGCATTCCATCTCCATTTTTTTGAAAACATTATATTTTTGGAAAGTTGGTTCTATCATTTTTTAGAAATACTATAATTTCCTTTAGATTCTACCCCATGCTCTTTCTATCATGCTTTTTGCTTTTTTGCACTATGGTGGATATCTTGGGTGTTCTAGGTCTAAAGATCATTTTCATGGAATTAGATCTTTTCTTTTGGGGTATACTATTTGTTGTGTCAACCTTTTTCCCTTTATGATCATTTTTGATATTATTTGTAAGCATCTTTATGCAAATACACTAAGATAAAGTGCCACTCTTGCATTTCGAGATCCTGAACATTGTTTTGAGATACTTGTACTTGCACTATATTATAAAGTACCATGGGGGGTTAGTTGTATGCCATTTTGTGCCCTCTTCATTTGTCAAGTGAGTTTCCCTTTCATGAAATTAGCCCCATGATGTTTCAATGACACGAGCCTTTATAGGTGTTTGTACTTCTTCCTATCTCTTGCTGTTCTTGGTTATTTTTGTAGAGGATTTTGGCCCACTTTCTCAGTTTCCTATCACCTCATCTTGTCTACATTGAGGGGGGTTCTTTTTTTGTTTCTAATGCTTCCTTGGTTTTATGGTTTGGTGGAGTAAGCTATGTATTCAGTATTTGATCCTATATACTAGGTGATTGCAGTGGCTGGCTACCTATGCATTTCGGTGAGATGGATCATCTACCATATAGACATTCTCTTGTGCATAGCCTTCTATTTTTGTGGAGGTTCTTCAAATCAACAATTTATTTCTGACAAAGTTTATGGCTTCTTCATTCTTTAGTGATGCTCTTCATGATTTCTTCTAGTTGGAGGCTTCTTTAGTCCTTCACTAGTTTTTTAGCTATCTCTTTTTGGAGATGGGTTTTTTCCACTGGGTTTTCTCCATTTTCTCTAGTTTACAGAGATTGCATTGCATTTTTTTTCATTTGTACATTGGTACCTAACATGGCCTTGTTGTCAAGACCCATTTTTCATTTCATCTTAGGTTTTGTGAGCTTAAGTGCATTCTCCTAAGTTGCACTTAAGGGGGGTGTTAGAGTAAATAATTATTATTTATGCTTTACTTAAGTTTACTTAGATAAATGCATTTAGTTATTAGTTATCATCTAGGAGTTGTTGACAACATGGGAGTTTGTTCCTACTTAGTCATACTTATCTTCTCACCTACATGGAGGATAATCCACCTTTTGTGGACATATGCTTAGTTGTCACACTTATCTCCTAGCACTTTCTAGATTATTCTAGAAGCTTCCTAGAGGCCTTTATAAATAGGCTCTCCTAGTGTATTTTCATATCATATTGTACAATAATTTCATTTTTCATTATTGCAATATAATTTCTCTCACATTGTTGAGATTCTCCAAGCCCTACCTTTCCTTCTTCAATTTCTCTTCAGTAGGTTATTTGCATGCAAGTGATCTTAGCGATCTATGAAGTTGGATTTCATCAACTTCTATAAGCTTTGACTCAAAATCAAGTGGTTACAGTGATAGTACTAAGTACTCTCCTCTCTCAAAGAACCAACATGGAGAAGATGTGACAGTCACTAGTAAAGAATAAGATAGGCCAATTAATATTGAAGAGAAGAGCCAGTGCCTGAGGTCATTGTGATGCTTTGTTAGTCAAACTAAATCCAAATTTGGGGAGATGCACTATACCACTATGGTTAAGGAAAATTCTTATGCCAAGAGGTGAGGTAGTGTTTGCCCGAATAGTTGAAGATATCCAAGGACTAGTAGAAAAGGGTTATAGCGAGAACCAGAGACAAATTACAAAAATGGTGGCAAAGGTAATAAGGAGTGATGATGATGGTCACTGAAAGGTTCAGATTGCTATACCAACGATTAACAAGGCATTGGATGAGATTGTGGTTTAGGAATATGAGATAGTAGAACATAACTTGGGAAGTGTCATAGATGACATGGAATTTGAGGAGATCCATGAAGGCATGGTTTCAATTAGAGAAAGGTTGAGGAAGGTGAATGAAAGGATTATGAAGTTGGAAGCTAAAAATAGATATTGGAGAGATTTCCAACCTATCTAATAGTTACATTAGGCAACCGTTCCTCAAGACAGGGGGAGCAACACAGAAGAGATATTAGCTTAACTACATGACGTCAAGGATTGGATCCATGATACAATCCAAGATGGGAAAAATTTCTTGCCTTCCTTTGTCTCAACATTCAGGTCATTAGTGGTTATTAGAGATAAATTCATAACATTTGAAGGTGAATGGAAGGATTTCCTTCCAATAAAGGATTTAGCCATTTCCAAGCTATAGTTATTCATTGGGCTACTGAAGAAATATTTGGAAAGAGCCAAGTTGGTAGATGAAGGAGAATTGAGTACGGTGGAGTCTTGGTTTGTTGCCTTGACTGTTAGAATGAGAATACTTGAAGACATATAGAACAAGATTACACAATGTAACCTAGGCATTGACACTTCCATTTCAACCATGCTGAGCGATGTTGGGGTTGCGCTTGATTTTGAAGATATCAAAGAGGAGAACACCAATGAGATAGAATTTGATCGAGATTGGATGAGTTGGGGAGGGTTACCATAAAGAAGAAACATTTGGGTACCTGTTCCTCACTCAATACCTTTGTTAGATATATAAAAGAGTATGAGAAGGATCATGAGAAAACACTGCAAGCAGCGAGAAACATGATGAATTCAACTGACCTCAAGATGAAGCATACACTTTGCCCTCCCATGAAGGAAGTCAATGAAAACCTAGCCAAGTTCATTTCTTTGGCTAAAAATATGAAAGAAAGGGGTAGATCTATATTAGAAGATCATTTGATGTAAGCCCAAGTGGAAAATTCTCCTTCTTCTTGGTTAAGGTAGGTGTCTAATTCTAATTGGCTACCATTTTGGTGCCTTCTCATTGGTTGTCACTTTTCCTTTTTTTATTGGTTGGCAACCCTAATTAGGGTTTCTAGGATTCAATTTGAATTTTTGGTTTTGCCTCTTTATCTCTACCGTTAGTTGTAATTATGGGCCTCTATATAAGGCCATTTGGTCTCATTTGTAAAGGGTTGACCATAATTGTTGCTTAAGATAATACCAAAATCACTCTCTTTATCATTGTTGTGACTTGCATGGTGATTAAGAACATTGGGTGTTATTGCATGGTTTCTACTTCCACTAGTTAGATTTCCTTTAAAGTTGTTAAAGTAGATTTCATTTGAAGAATTTTCTAAGTAAGAGTAGGAGTAGATGGATAGTTGTATGGTGATATTAGTGGATGTTTGATAGGGATCTACAACTAGGCCACTAGCATCTTAGCCACTAGTTAGGGAGCCTTGTGTGGTAATGTAGTCTTTTCCCTTGAATCATTTCATCTATGGAGTCAGATCTGCTGGTAAACTTTCATTAGATTTGATCCTTGTCATTTGCTAATGTTTCTATTCATAGGAGTAGGAGTAGAGCAACAAGTAGTTAAGCAATTGGAGTTCATTCTTAGAAAGTTAGAAGAAAAATTAAATCAAAGCATCATTAGCAGAAACCCCCCCCCCCCCCATCACCACCATTACCAACATTATCTGGCACTCGTATATTTTACAAACCATCATCATCACCATGCCACCAAAAGTCTAAGTTTTCCTTAAACAAATAGCATAAGACCACCTATGTGATTACCAACAAATCACATTAATTTACTGACTTAGTATCTATAGGTGTAAGGAACATTGGAGTTTTACTTATGTCTTCATGAGTACTAACTTTTCAAGAGGGAAATTGAGGATTGGATATTCCATATCAAGTGTTCAATTGCTATATGTTATGTAGTGGTACAAAATTGACATCAACATTATCTGGCACTTGAACGAGGGCCTGCAAGTGTTTTTTTTTGAGGATTTTTTGGTATTCAATTATGAAGAAGAATGGTGTTTCCTAGATCAATTCAATATAGAAAAACTTGGGGAACACTCTAAGACCATATTGTGGCTAGTTTGTGCTCAACTACTTGGAAGGAAAGTGAAAATACTAGAGAGTATCTTGACATCATTGACATGTTGAATCAAGAAGAAAGGAAAGCACTAGGTAGTGAAAGGAGAATTTAGAAAAGTTTGGAATGTCAAAGAGAACTTGGAAGGAAGCTTGAAAGAGAAAGGAAAGCATGAAGACAAGCTCAAGCTGCTCTTGAGGAAAATTTAAATTAGGCAAATCAATTGGGTCTGAACTATAGTCAAGCTAGATAGAAGAATTGTGTCTTTTTCCCTCGAAAGGTTTGAGAAATTGCAATCTGATAGAAGAAAAAGGATACTGAGATCTACACTACACTAGGAAGAGGATTTACTTATGTTAGAATATCATAAGAAATCAAGGAATCTTTGGGTAGTTGATACTCCAAGTTTGGCTAGCCCCATAAGTAATCTTCCAATTCAAGCTCAATTCAATCAAGCAACAATGGCTCAACCACCATTAATTCAAAATAATGCCTCACCCATTTCATTCCAACAATATCATGATTTATAGAAGGACCCAACAAGATTCTTCTCCATGTTTTTTGTTAATAACCCCAATCATACAGTAGAGGAGCATATAAAAGTATTTGAAGATGCATTATGCAACAAAAGGATTTTACATGAGGATGTAGCGTGCAGGCTTTTCCCTTATTCATTGGGGGAAGAACCCTATTATTGGTTCGTTGATTTGATAGTGTCATCTATAATAGGATGGGTTTAGCTCAGAGAAGCATTTATTACAAAATTTGGCAAGCCCACCACACCATTGGAGTTGCATAGGATGTTTTTGGACATTAGGAGACATGATAAAGAGTCAATAAGTTCTTTCAAAAATCATTTCCATAAGGCCTACGAAAGATTGCAAGCCCCTTACACAATGATAGAGGTAGGCACTTTAGAAGCATATTATAGTGCCTTAGATAGTCAGATGGTTCTATTTACAAGGATGGAAAATCCTGCTCCCACGACATTGAATGAAGCTTACACTAAGCAATTGAAATAGGGAAGCAATTGGGCAATAAGTAATGGAACTCCAAGTTGTAGGTATCCAAACAATCTAGTTCCACAACTTACATACCAGGAACCTAAAAATTAGTTGGTGGTACATCTGGGACCTCTGTTATTTTAGGCACTTCCATCAATGCTAGTGTATCTGCAATGTGCAAGTTCATCCACAAGAATGCAAGAAGAAAAGGATGAAATGAAGGAATTGATTGACCAAGTCAAGAAGTTGTCCATAGAAGTTACTTATTTGAGAAATCAAAACAATCAACTCCAAAGTACCCATATAAAAAATCAAGGAAATAATGATTAGAATAATCATCAAGAAGGTGGATACCAAAGGAACTATAAGGATAGAGACTACCAAAGAAATAGCCAAGGTGGTGGTTATCAAAGGAACTATAAAAAAAAAACCACCAAGTAAAAACTAACCACTAGATCAAGGATATAACAATCATTCTAACCGAAAGAGGATGTGGAACACATGCCCAAACAATGGAAATGTGGTGTCACCACTGGATAACCAAGCCTCAGTGGATAGTAGGCCAGTGGATAGAATATTTTTAGCCAAGTATGCCATATCTAAATATTGCAGATTCCATGAGATTGATCAACATTCAAATTTAGTATGTGCTGAGTTCAAGAGGGCATCTAACCTATTTCAAAACATAATAGATGAGTCAAACAATCAAGAAGATATTAAGGTCACTGGGTATGAAATTGTCCCATCCTCAAGATATGATCAATGCTTGACTTTTGAGGAGATTTCCTTTCCACCAAAATTTGAAGCATATAAAGAAAACCAAGGAAGATTTCCTCCCAAGTTAGCAAATGGGCCAGTTAGTGAGGTGATAGATCAAAATGGGTACAACAATGGGTCAGATTTTTCTTTCCCACCTTTGGGAGACACTGTTTTGGTTCAAGGAATTCAACAATCAACTAGAAATGCAAGGTTTTATCAGAGAAACAATAAGGGGAATGATGGACCTTTCACATCCTCCATACCTCCAAACAATTTCAATGTGCCTCCACACCCCAATGCAAGTAACATACCAAATTCTTCAAGGGATACACCTGAGTATAGACATGGTAACCATAATATTGGAGTTGGACAACAGAGTTCCCAAAAAAGTATGCAACAAAACAATCAAGATGTTTAAGGATCACATAGTGTCTAGTCAACACAAGAAGAAAATAAAGGAAGAATAGGAAAC
Source organism: Cupressus sempervirens (assembly GCA_028749045.1). Taxonomy (NCBI): domain Eukaryota; kingdom Viridiplantae; phylum Streptophyta; class Pinopsida; order Cupressales; family Cupressaceae; genus Cupressus; species Cupressus sempervirens. Next base: position 882,352,465 of record CM053787.1, read on the forward strand.
AATGCCATGAATAATGATGAGTTGAGAAGATTAGGGTAAAGTGTAATAGAGGAGATGAAGAAGATCAAAGTCAATCTCCCTTTGTTTGAATTGTTGACGATAATAGAGATTAAGGATACATTCCTTAATAGTTTAAAAGATAACAAATCACAAGGGTCTCACACTCAAAGTGCAATAACACATACTCAAGGGAGGCCTACCCCTAACTCAATGCATGTGATCCAAGACATTTCAAGAGGGAACGCGATGAATTCATCTCAAGAGATTTCATATAGAGAGATAGAGAACTCTACACAAGAGATTTCATATGGCAACATTAATAGTTTCAACAAATAGCCAAGTCCTCAACCAATTTATGTGGCTCAAGGATCAATGTCGATGGAACAACATACTCAAAGGAGTCAAGACTTGGTAAAAAATAAGGAAATGGTGAAGAAAGAAGAAGTAGTTCAATAAATGGATTTTAGAGTGAAGCCAAAGCAAGTACATAAGACACTAGTGGTATACTATCAAGGGAAAGATCAGCCAACCCCATTCTTGCTATCAGTGAGGATATTTGGGAAGCTTCTCCATAACTGTTTGATAGATTGAGGAGCATCAAGTAATGTCATGCATTTGAATATTTGTAGACATTTGGGAATCACACCTTTAGGATCAAATGGTAGGGTTACCCAATTGGATAAGATGGAAGTGCCGATGGTAGGTGAGCTACACAATATACACATTTAGTTAGCATCTGATCTGAGAATGGAACACATGGTAGATATTTCAATGGTAGATGAGGCTGATACCTATGGATTGATCCTAGGTAGAGATTGGGCTAGAAGATTGAATGGATACTTGGCAACTAGCTACTCTCACATGTGGCTACCATGGAGAGGATTGGTCAACCAAATTAGAATCAATATTACCCTAAGGTTGAGATTGATAGTTATTGAGTATGGGGAATCAAATGAAATATTATTTGCAGAAACAAGTATGAACACATATAGACCTAAGAAGATAGAAGTGTTGACAATGAATACCATAAGTGAAGGGAAGAATTCCAGTGAGACCCTAATGAAGTAGGATCCATATATTCATCTGACAATGGTGAAGGCATTTTCAAAAATGATAAGAACTCTGTGACTAGAACTGTACAACAAGGAGTAGAGTTGGGTAACCAAACATCAATGAGAGACTTATTATTGTCCAACTAGTGTAGAATCCACAATGCTTTCCATTTAGAATTATCTTGCACCTTGTGTATAGTTTCCTTAGAACAAGTAGAGAAGAGAATCCCAAGGGCACTAAAATAAGATGATCAACATGGAAAATAGACAATTGAAACTCTACAAACTGATGAAGTAGAAAGTGGCATGATGGGTGAAACAAAAAATGAAACTACACCACCTAACATGGAAATGGAGAAAAGTGATGAAACAGACAAGTCCAAAGGTTCCCAAAAGGATCATTAAGAAAGTGATGGAGTATGGAATTTAAGGTTTGATGGTTCCAAAACTAAGAAAGTAGCTAGAGCTAGATTTGAGTTAGTTAGCTCGACAGGGGAAACATATTTAAAGGAACATAGATTATAGTTCCCATGCACCAACAATATGGCAGAATATGAGGCTTTGATTTTAGGCTTTTTGTGTGCTATCAATAAAGGTGCCAAGGTGTTTCATGTACTTGGAGATTTATATTTAATAATTGAGCAAGTAAAGTAGAAGTTTTCTTGCCATGACAAGAGATTGAAGAGATATAGAAATAGAGTTTGGGATTTGATAGAGGGCTTTAACGCTTTCAATATCAAGTTTAGCTATATGGAAAACAATTAGGTGGCTAATGCCCTCACACAAGCTCCAAGTTCACTAGCACCAATTAAGTTGGATGGCTTGAAGAAATTTAGAGTTGAGTTAGCATCAATCCCATTAGTACTAGATTAAGTCAAGAATTTCTAGGTGTTTGAAGATGATAGTCATATCCTTAAATTCTTGACCAATTCAGATGTCTTCACAACACAAATCATTGATAGTGAAGTGGATGAAGAAGTAGAGATAAATTTAGAAGGAATTATGATTTGAAGATGAATACTATTCCAAAGAAAATGATTGAGTTATAAAGAATATTCGAAATGGATAGATTCAACAAAGTGCCATATAAACCCACAGGGGGTGATAAATGCAAAAAGATAAATTTTGGAATAGAGGATTGCCCCAAAATAGTTCACTTTGGGAAAGTTTGCACACCTAAGGAGAAGGTGGATATAATGAGTTTGATGAAGGAATTCCTAGACATAATTGCTTGGGGATATGAAGATTTGAAAACATATGATCCCTCCATCATCACACATACAATTCCACTAAAGGAGGGAAGTAAGCCATTCAGGCAACAACAAAGGCTAGTCAATCCTTTGTTAGTGTAGATGCTCAAAAATGGTTCACATCTATGACCTCATAACTTCTTCATACTAATTTGTCCCATTTTCTCATTCTACTAACTTTGATCTTTTGGCTAGATTGACCATATTTTGTCATTTGTATCCCCTTTCACATCAATTTCATATCAACTTAGAATCATATCAAATCAACTCGGAATCATATCAAATCAACTCGAAATCACCCCAAATCAACCTAGAATCACTCGAAATCAGTCCTAATCAACCTGAAACATATCAAACATCCCAAATCAATCATCATTGATCTTATCCTAGGTATTGTTGTTTCTTTTAGTGCCTTGGAAACCTATCAACCTATCAATCTTATCAATCTGACCTTAGTGCTGTCATGGCTCTCAGTGTTAGGTCAAACTATCATTCATGTCATTCAATCTTTGACATTGTTGAGGCTTTCAATGTTAGATCATGGAATCATCAACCATTTTAATAACATTGACAATTTCCATCGATGTTATTATGATCAAACCTTATCAATCAATTTCAGTCTTGTAGCATTTACAATGTCGGTTAAATGTTACATGTCAACCAATTCATGTCATGTGTCCTTCGCATGTTATCAACTTCAATCAATCAATTTGATCATGGCTTTGATCTATTGGTCATCATCTTATTCAATCTATATCATTATCACACTTTCATCAAAGGATACGGTCACATTCATTTAATCAATTTGGCCAATCATTTGCTAATTTTATTTATAGGATTAAATAACCCATAATTTAATCCTATTCTTTCTAATTATTCTTCCTAATTATAATCCTCAATTAATTAATTTTATTAATTAATTGATTCATTATTTGCAAACCATGGAAATTTACAATTTCCTAAGTTCCATTTTCCATCATTAATTCCATTTTCTACTAATTCTTATTTTGTGGAATAAAAGGATTTTTAATTCAAATATTCCATAAAATATTGTATCCTCATGACACTTGGATGTGACACCTCATGGATTCTCCTTTGACACTTGGCTGAGATTTATCATAATCAAATATTATTACCTCTTACGCATGTCTCTATTCGGCTTCTTTGTCATAGATTCTTGGCTTTAAGTGGGTTGAGGTGTCTTATGATGCGTCATAGATTCTCTTCCACATTTAGCCAAGTTTGACTTGCATGTGTCATAGAATCTCACAATTGGCATATTCTATCATATGCATCATAGGAATCTCTTGCCACATTGCACATCTATGGGTGACAAATCCAATGCCATCACTTTGAGTGTTCATTATAAAATGAACACTCTTTCTCTCATTTTGGGGTCCTTGAATTGGAATGCTTAAGTTTTGAAAATCCAAATCTTTGAATCTTGGAGTCTCTACTTCTTTGTATGTTCCATTCTCTCTCTCTCATAAAATCACACTTCAAGTATTCTCATGGCATGATCCACATCATAAGCTTTGGCTTCAACCTTGTGTGCACTATAGGCGAATTGGAGCTAAAATCATTTGGAGAAGAAAGAAGAACATGGGAGCTACAAACAAAAAAGGGGGTTTCTATTGCTTTCTCTATTAGTTTGGCTTTCATGGTAGACTAGTGGGTGCTAATATATGATTATTGAATTTTGTGATTTTCTCATAGTATGTTATGCATTTAACCCATTTTTTTGGTCCTACATTTGGTGAACCCGATGTGAACATGCATATCTAACTTGTGTTTTCTTGTTTTGTGCTTGCAAGTGCAAGGAAGGAGCTCACTTGGAAGGGTATAATGACTATCTTATCTTCCTTTTCACACCTAGATTAATTAGGGGGTCCATTAAAATTCTCATATGCTATTTTTGCATGCATTCTATTAGCTTGCTATCCTAGGGCACACTCTGCTCTGTCAGGGCGCACTGGGGACCCCTAGGAGCAGTTTTAGGAGCCCAGAAACCACCAAAAACTCTTTTGCTATTTCCAACTTAACAAATATGCCCATATAGGCCCCAACTATATCATTGATGTAGTTTTCACTGTTTGGGCACACTTGGGAGTGTAGCTTTGAAAATTTTAGTTTCTGGGTCTTGACTAGGCACCCATTTCCCCACAGCTTGCACCTGACTTCCCAACTGCGCCCTAAAACTACCAACTATGCTGAACTGGGCCCCAACTACATCATTGACATAGTTGGTACTGTCTGGGTGCACTTGGGTGTGTTTTGAGCCATTTTGACCTTCTGGGGTGCAATCTGCTCTGTCAGAGCACACCTGGGTTCATAGTAAGCACATGCATCAATCAAAATCTGCATTTTAGGTTCCTATCACTCTCTAGGACATAGACTAGGTGATTTTGTGTTGTTGATGGTCTATTTGCAGCATGTGGAAATCATGGGATGAAGACATGATCATAAACTACTAATGCTTTGTTTGCAGGACATTGTCGAAGGCTTTGTGTGTCTTTCAAAACTATGTGTGTGGATTTCCTAGATTAGATAACATTTTGTTTGGTGCTTAAAAATAACCTTTCTCTTTTTTTCCTAGCGTGTCTATAGTGTTAAATCCCTAGGGGTTGCATTGGACGTATCCTCTCCCCTCGCCATTCGTGGATCTTGGGTGTAAGAGAAATCCGTGTAACTTCTATAGGAGGCCTGCCTTGGACCAAGATACTTGATATTGGGTATGCCAGGGGATGACCTCAAAGCGGTAACGGGCCAAAGCCAGGTCAAATTTCTAGCCGCTATATAAAATTTGATTATAGTGAAAGCTATGTCAGTGGTATTGCTGCATGATAGCTCTCCTCTAGTACCCTTGTGGTGTGTCAAACCCTGGTTCTCGGGGCTGGGAGACCTTTTGCAGAAGTTTATCATTAACTTGCCGAACGGAATGCCCTTACTAAAAACCATGTTTTAGTCAAAAAAATCCTTTCTATCCACCAGATCAAGGGGTCACCCATGCTCATGAAGACATCCTACATTCTTGTGGTCCTTAGTAGAGGCAACAGTCCCTTGGGAAGTCATGCCCCTTGGGAAGCGGATCTTGGTAGCCCTGAGAAGTGAGTGCACTATAAAGGGGAGCCTATGGTACCAAGATCCTAGGTTGTCCACTCTGGATAACCATGGCTGGACTTTGGTTCAAGTAGGAATTCAGTGGATACAGTCCTAAAAGCCTAGGTTGTGGTGTGTTTATTAACTTTTTACAATAGCTATTCTTGTCTTAATGTGTCTTGCGTGTGTGTAAAACATAATCAAGATAAAAGCCAAAATTTTAAATTTACACCTTGGATATCATTTGAACTTGTCAAAACACCACACATTGCCAAAATATTTCAAGCTTTATCAAACTTTTCAAACATTGATTCAACACACTCGAACCTTGGAAAACATAGAGACTTGTGCTCCTAAACGTGCTTGGCAAAATGTAGATCTCGCACTTGCATAGATTTCACTTGCATTCACCCTAGTCTAGGATTTATTATTACATCATATAGACTTCATATTGCACCTTTTAGTCTTCATTTAGTAGCTATTACTTTTCATATTGCATCCATTTAGGTTCAGTTTACTTTCCTTAGTTTTTTGCATTCTCATCTCAAAATCAACACTTTGCACTCATCACCTTGCATCCTTGCATATCTATTCATCATATTGACCACTTTATCCATCATTCTGGGTGTGCTAACCATCATTTTGAGCATCCATACTGGCCCTAACTCTGTCCTCCACTGTTTACCTCTCTGTGACATCAATCCTGAAATAACAGCTCCTAGAATTGCCTCAATTTCAGCCCAGTTTACCAACTACGCCCAGAAACTACCAACTGTGCCCAACTGGGCCCCAACTATGTCATTAATTTAGTATTCACTATTTGGGCACCCTTGGTGGTCCTAAGATCCAATTTTGCGTTCCAGATAACATTTTGGGGCTTCAACAGTGTCCTTAGGTACCAGGTTAGCTCCCCTTGCACTAGCTTGCCCAGATCCGCATTCTACATCACCTAGTCTTCATCACCTTCACTTAGGACATAATTATATATGTCATAACCTTAATTTTACATCTCCCAACCTATCCTAACATCAACCCTAGCATCTTAGCTTCCTGACATATCAGTTTGACATCCATACCTCTCAAAATCAGCAAACCTTCATTCTGACTTACTAAGTGCACCTAGAACCTACCAACTGCGCCCAAACTGGCTCCAAGTGCATCAATGATGTAGTTGGTATTTTCAGGGTGCACTTGGCACTATTAGGGTGCACTTGGGTACCTACATGACAATTTTAGGCCTCCGAACTGCAATTTAGGACCCCAAAACTGCATTTAGGAGCCTCTTGACCTCCCTATTCTGCACTTGACCCAAAACTGTATCTTGCACCCAAAATCCCCTTTTGCATCATAGGAATTGTCTATATCACATATCTACTTAGCATCACCACCATTTTGAGTCCTCTAAACATCATTTTGAACCCCCAAAACCTTTGAATTATTCAAAAATCTAAACAAAGCATGAGTCTTAGAGTATCTCCTAGTGTTGATAGATAATGGATCTTGACTAGTCTTTTTATCTTTTCTTATCATTTTCTTTGGTCAAAATATGTCTATGTCTTGATATATTTGACCTTTTCATCTTTTATCAATTTGATCTTTTCATCTTTTATCAGTTTTTTGGTCAAGATCCAAAGTCCTTTATCACAAGGTTAAACTCCTAGACAAAATACTTTCTAAAAGGTTTTACCTAAGTTCAAAACTTTCCATGTACCCTTGTCATAGAATAATAATATCCCTAGAATCCCTAAATGTAATTTTGACTTATCCTAGTGGTATATCCCCTTCATATTGCATTGATCAAAATCCTTAGCATCATTTTCACTACCAAACCCTATCAAATTGTCCATCAACCAAATTGCCTTCTTGAGCATTTACCCTCATTTTGCATGTCCCAAAAGTCATTATGAACCCTAGAAAACCATACTTTTCATAGTCTACCTTACATAAACCTACCTTTAGTATGATTATGAAGTCCAAAACATAACCCTAATTGTCATTTTGCATACCTTAGAGTCATTTTCATCCCCTCTAGTCAAACTTCAAAACATCACCTTGCATTTTGCATTTGTATAACATCCCTAGTACATTCGCACTTTGCACATCAAAACCATAATTAATTTAGCATTTCCTCACATTTAATAACATTCCTAATCAATTAAAAATCCCAAAAAACACTCATATCTTGCATACCTACCACTCTAAAATCACCCAAAACACTAAAAAAAAAATCCCATTACATTTGCACTCTTAGGTATTATGCCAACACTTACTAGGAGACAATCAGCTTAGAGACCTGAAGAACTCTATCAACCTTTATTTTTTGAGGCACAAGCACAACCAAAACCTCATCAAAGACAAAGAAAGAAAATCCAACAAACCTTGGACAAAGACCAAATCGAGGCATTGCAACCATTACTAGCAGACCCCTTGTATATGTATCCGCAAGATCCTCATAATCAAGTTATGGCACAAAAAACCTTGAACAATGCACCTACCATGATATTTCCTCCAAAAACTTCCCCCAAACATGGGATGGTTCAATGGAGGCCTGACTTTGAACCTATATTCATGCCAATGCCACCAGGAGGAGGAAGTGTACCAACCTCACCTGAAGATGAACAATCACATTCCTTTGAATTCAGCCAACCTAACACATTAAACATACAAAAACGTATTGTACACCTAAGTGATGACTCTAACATTGATTATGGTATCACTGATGAAGAAATGACTAGGGCATGTCAAGACAAAAGTTTTTGCAAGAACTTCAAACGTTTGGCAGCCCAAGAAATTGTCAAATTTAACCCAAACTTGGAAGGTCCTAAGTCCAAAAATCAAACCAACACAACAATTGAAAAAATCCAACCCATGATAAATTTGGACTTAAACAAGGGAAAAAAACCTTTGGAGTTTTCAAACACAATAATGGCACCTATAAAGTCCCATCAAGAACCAACAATTGAAATCCTCCAAAGTACATTTGAACACATCAATGTTAACCCCTTGTTTGATGAAATACCACCAATCCCTAAACACCCCAAAAGGACATTAAGACTTGATTTTAGTCACATGATGCAACAAAAAGATGCACCTAGAGGGACTTGTGCTCTAGGGATGCCAAACATACCTTCTTTGGAGGCAAATCAACAAAGTACACCTTTTCTCCTAACTTTACCAAGTGTTATGGCATCAAATGCTATGGAGCCTGCCATTAATACAACATGTGAAACATCAAGTACAACCATTCCTATGGATGCACAAAGGAAAAGTCTTATTGACATTATGCCCATTCCCAATTTGGGACACATCTCATAGTCAAGTCAATATGATGTCACAAGCAGGAACATCTAACACACAAAGGTACCAAAACCATAATCCAAACATGACGTTCAATTCTCAAGGACATAGTCAACCCCCATGACAACAACAACCTACAATGGTACAAGGACTCAACACTTCCAAGGCACAATCAAGTCTACATCCGCTTGACACACATCCCACATATCAACAAAAACATCAAACACAATGACAATAACCACAAGTGGGGCAAACATCCAACATTCCTAACACACAATCCCATGTGAACCCACTTGAACTACATACAATTTATCAACAAAAATTTCAGCAGCAATTCCAACAACAACAAATGATTTTTGCTAAAAAACAAGAGCAACTCAAGCAACAAATGGAATACCAAAGATGCCTTGAGCAACAAATTGCATACCAAAAAAATTTGTTACAACAACAACATGTGCCACAACAACCTCAACAAATATCTCTACAACAACAAGCACACACATGGTCTCACATACAACCAACAGAGGTATCCCAACAACAACCACAACACATGGCACAACAACAACACATGGTACAACAATCGCAGTCAATCCCAAAACAAGTGCCACATCAAATACCAAAACTACCCCAAAAACAAGGACCTTTTTGTCTTTGAGGTGCCAACATACTTCCACCACCTAGCGACACTTAATCAAATTCACCAGACACAAAAATGTCAGAATCAATTAGACATAGTTCTTGCCATAGCAAATGGTCTACTCACAGACACAGAAGACTTGGAGGAAAGACCATCATGCAAAACCCCAATGAAGAACTATTACAACAATTCAAACAACTTTCCAAGCAATTTGAGGCATTGGGAGTCCAAAAGAAATAGGCTCTATATATGGAAAGGGACCTACGTCCTAACCCATTCAATAAAAATTTGTATATGCCTCCATTCCCAAAACACTTTGAGCCTCCAAGGTTTGAAAAATACTGAGGAAAAGGAAACCCTATTGATCACATCCAAGAATTTTGTGCTTCATGTACCAAACTTAGTGATGAGCCCACTTACCTTATTAGATTGTTCCTTCGTTCTCTAGGTGGGCCTGCACTTGAATGGTACTCCAAACTTCCTGGTAATATCAAATCTTGGTCAGAGCCAACAGACAAGTTTATCTCCCACTTTGCCTTTAACATTACAAATGAGGTGACACTTTTTGATTTGTGCTCAACTAAATAGAAGGTAGGAGAGCCATTCATCACATTCTTACTTCATTGGAGAAGCTTAGTTAGTCAATGCTCACTAGATGTTCCTGAAGAACAACAAGTAAACTTGTGCATTGAAAACTTAGTCCTTGACTTAATGTATGAACTTAAAATCAAGAGCCCAAGCACCATTTCTAAAATGATGAAAAAAGGGGCTAGTATTGAAGATGCTCTTATCCGTAAGGGAATCCTCAAGATAAACAAAGAAAACACAAATACCAACTCATCTAATGACAAGGCAAAATTTTTCTCCAAAAACAAGAATGTGACTAATGATGGCATTATGGATGCATGCATGATTAGCATAGCACAACCTCAATTGACTTTGAAAGGTGTAAACCCTATAAATTCACAAACCTCTAATCAAACATTAGCTCCACAACAGAAAACAGAGACTTCCACACAAGACAAAAGACATCCTAGAACCAAGGATAGAAAATTCACACCATTGGGAATACCACTTGAGACTGCATTAAAATAGTTACTGAGTAATAACTTCCTGTAGCTACCCCCAATCAAAGATGAACCATTAACTAAAGCAGATTGGTGGGATGACAAAAAGTATTGTGATTAACATCGCACCAAAGGACACAAGACTTCATCATGCTTCCAATTGAAACATGCAATACAAGACCTTATTGATGATGGTGTAATCGCAGTTGATCCATCACTATTAGCATCCAACTCAGATCACACTATTTTCAAAGACCCTTTGGATAATCATGACAAAGAGAAACCCTCAAGTTCAAACTCAAACTCACAAGGTAATGTGAATTACACACGCACCGGCTATGACTACACCATCAATTGCTTTAATGAGTCTAACTTCAACATATCCACATTCACATTGAAGGCTGAAGACCCTCATTGTGCTGTCACTACACACCATAGCAAGATCACCCTACTTGGAGCCCCATCTAAACCTATTGATTCTACTAGACCTACACCCCAAAGTAGACCTACTGCTCTTACTTCATCTAATTATAGCCTTGTTGAACAACTCGGAAAAAACCCTGCACAAATATCCATTTTGGACCTACTGCATGCATCCCCCCAACACCAAAAGACCTTGGAGCAAGCCCTTAAAGAGTCAATAATCCTAGATAACATTGATGTTGCCCAGTTCCAAGCCATGATTGGGAACCTATCTGCCTCACAGCATATCACCTTTTCCCCTTGAGATATTCCTAAGGACAAACCTAACCATAATGATCCCCTTTATCTTGAAGTCTTCATCCATAATGCCAAAATCAGACGTTTCTTAATAGATGGAGGAGTAGGACTAAACATTTGTACTCTTAAGGTTGTCAACAATTTGGATTATTCTGAAGATGATGTGGATCCATCTCGAAGAATGGCAATAAAAGCTTATGATGATGGTGAACGCTTCTCCAGGGGCATCATCACATTACCTGTCAGAGTTGGTCCAGCTACTGAAGACACATTGTTCCATGTCCTAGACATCAAAATGAATTGCAACATGATACTAGGACGCCCTTGGCTTCATGCTATGAAAGCAATCCCTTCTACATATCATCAATGTCTGAAGTTTTCCTATCACAACATAGAGGTTACCATCCTTGGTGATCCAGATCCTTTCCAGTTTTGAGCTAATCTAAGAGATGCTATTGCATTCCAAATCCCAATAAATAATGAAGCACAACCCACAAATTCCTCTAAGTATGTGGATGCTGATATACTGCTTAGTAAAGCCAAGGAAAAGATGAAGATTGAAGACAATGGATGTGGAGAGTACTTTATGTCTCAAGTCTCTCACATTAGGGAGTCACTAGTTTCTCCCTAATCTCATGGTAAATCACAACCACTTCAAGCACAATCAGAGATTAGTACAAAGAATGATACTTCTATCAATGAGAATACATCCTTATGTATTGAGAAAGAAAAAGAAGAATGAGAACCCACTTTGATATCTCCTAGCAAGTATGGACTTGGGTTTACTATCATACAGAAACAAGGCTATGATGGCTATAGTGGTCTTGGATCTCAAAAACAAGGTATAATTGAACCCATTGATACAAAAGGACAACCTCCTAGTTTGGGGCTTGGATTTAAACCATTACGAATAGGTCCTCCTAGTACCACGATACTTACATGTAAGACTATGGATGTTTCGAACAATGAAAAGGCATCTAAGGATATCCCACCTGAAACCAACAATCCTCTATCTTTTGAGTATAACCCCAATGACCTAGTTGAATCAGATACACATATATCTACCTTCAACCAAAGCCCATTCAATACTGATGATGACATCTCCTCAAGTTATCCTAAACCTTTGGATTGGGACCAACGTGCACCACCAATTTTTGATCAATTTGATGATGATGACACTCTCATAATAGGATTTGAAGGCATTATGATTGAAGATCACAAAGAAGCAATTTCTTCTAAGGAGAACATATTGGCATACTTTGGGGAGCCTACTCCACCTTCTAGTTACAAAGCAAAAAGAGAAATAAATAACAAGCATAGGTCTCTTGGTGAAAATCCAAAGGCACCATTAGACTATAAAAAATCAAAAGCTAAGCAGCTCCCAATGATACAAAATGAAAAATATGATGCCATGAATATCAGTGTTCCAATGTTCAATATGCCACAAAGTCTTTTAGAGCTCTCTCAATCAGCATTTATTTGGAAGGTCATTGGTCTCAACCCTCCCAACCCTCCCTTATATCCCTTTGTTTATCCCCAAATCCAACTACCTACTTTGTCCAATAACCAAAATCAATCCTTTATCCAACAAGCCTTTTCATATTTCATCATTAGTGACATCCCACATGATACATATATTGACCCAATTATCCTCAAATGCCTTGATTCATAAGAGATAAACATTTTCTTACATACGGTACACGATGGTATCTCTTGAGGCCTTTGTAGTGGTTTGATTTTAGCTACAAACTCAAAACAAATCCTGCATAGTTATGGTTAGTCATGGATTCAGAGCTCATCAGCTAGCAACACCAACAATAGATATCTTCTCAGCATTTGTCAGTGACATTCTTGGTTCTGTCTAAAAGTCCTCAAAAAATAGCAAAAAGTCCTGAAAAAATATTTAAAAAATAGTAAAAAGCCATGAAAAAAGAAAAGACAAAAAGTGAAAAAAGTCATGAAAAAATGGATGCCTTGATGAAAACTTGGCAAACAGTCATCTTGGCACAAAAATTTGAGTCAAGAGAATTTTTTTTTCCAAAAGTGAAAACCTGGCAAACAGGCACTTTGGACAAGTACCATGGTGAAAACCTAGCAAACAGGTGCCATGTGTAATCAGTGTCGCTCCTCCATCTATCAGGATTCCATTTGGTCTTTCCCCCCTCTATCATTCCTTGTTCATATCCTTCATATTGCAAGACATCCTTGGTCCCTTATCATGGCTCATGAACTGGTTAATGTCCTTCATTACCTTGCTTAAGCATCACTAGTCTACACACACACACACACTCTATCATTGGCCTTTGTACATAGTTTGCGTCTTGTCTAGGGGAATATTACCTACATGGTACATGAGTTTGAATTTGAACTGGGGGCATATCCCTAAGTGCTTTTTATCCATTAAGACCTATCGCATAACGGATTGGAGCTAACACTTGTTTATGCTTATATGATCCTGAAAAAATCCCTAAAAATCATAAAATGTCCTGAGAAAATCACTAAAAATCACATAATGTCCTAAAAAAATCCTAAACATTCAAATACGATCTTGAAAAATCACTAAAAACCATAACATGTCCTGAAAAAAGCACTAAAAATCATAAAATGTCCTGAAATAAACGCTAAAAATCATAAAATGTCCTAAAGAAACTAGTCACGCAAAAACATTAAATATCCTCAAAAACCTTAAAAATCACAAAACCCATCAAAAATTTGCAATAAACCTTGTACATACTCACTGTGGATAACCACCCCTTTTGAGTAAACACTTGCACTTTGTAGACTGAAACTCAAAGCACTACACTTCAATGCCAATCACAATATCCGAGCAACATGAACCAACAATCAATCCAACCGGTCACTAGGAACTTATCAACTGAATCCACAACTAGTGCTATCACATTATCAACCTATCAAACATCATCTAAATACCTAAAACACTAAAAAGCATGTAATAATGGACAAGGATAGCTGTTGGCTCACACTATTTAGTGAGTGATTTATTTTTTGCTTTGTTTTTCTTTGATCATGTTCCTATGCCACTTGATGATATAAAACTAATCTATGAGACTGGCCAGGATGGTTCATGGTCATCTTTTTCCATTTTTGTCTGTTAAAATGTACCTTTGATATTCTAGGGCATGTACATATGCCTCAGGAAGGACAAGGTCATTCTATGTTTGCATCATGCTTGTTTACGCAAAAGGCTTGCATTTGCGCTTTGGTCCTTTATGCCATGATGCATTGCATTCCCTTTGCCATATCAAAATAAAGCTCCATTTGACATATAGTGCACTTTCTAGAAGCAAAAGTCTTTCCATCATACTAACATCTGCTCATCTCATCTTTATTTTTCATCTCATTCTCCATCACCATGATCATGTCTTCTGATTCACCAAATCATCTTCATCTTGCATTCTTGCATCATCCTACACTATCAATCAACTTTCTATGGCTTTCCACCTGGTTCAACCTTAGTATGACATTTTTCTCATCATCCTTGAATAAATATGACCATTTTTGATGATTTCCCTCATGTTATGACATCTTTCCATCATTTTGGGCATGCACACACAGTTTCGAGTCATTTCGAGTTCAATCAGGCTGATTCTGGGCCCTAGAGCCTGTTAGGGTGCAATCTACACTATCTAGGTGTAGTTGGGGCTCTCAAATATGTAATTGATGCACTTGGTCATTCCAATTGCGTCATTGACACACTTGGTAGAGTTTGGGTGCACTTGGGGACCTAGGTTATCCAGAACTGCTCTCGAAACCCCTAGGTTGCACTCCGGAGGCCATAACTTTTGCGTTTCAACTCTAATTTATGAACCGTCAGTTGCGTTGGACTCATATCTTTCTTGTGAAAAAAATGAGCTATCATTTTAATTTTTTTGTCACTATATGGATTATTAATCCTTTCAATTACTCTTGGGCTCCTAGTTGCCCCCCATCATGTTGATTTTGGCCCCTAGGGCCTTCTCAGGCACATTTTTCACTTTCTAAGACCACTTGGGCTTCCCAAGTGTGTCATTGACGCACTTGGTACTATCATGGTGCACTTGGGCTTACCAAGTGCATAAATGATGCACTTGGTTGAGTTTTGGGCACAATTGGGGACCTAGGATACCCAGAACTGCTCCTAGAGCCCCTATGTTGCACTCCGGAGCCCATAACTTTTGCATTTTAACTCATAATTGTAATATTTCAGTTAAGTTGGATTCATATCTTCATTACAGAAAAAATGAACTATCATTTTCATCATTTTGTGTCTTTCTTGAGTGGTAACCCATGCAATTATTCTCAGGCTACGGATTGACCCAGTTCTGCACTCTAGGCCTCATAACTTTCACATTTTTGCTCTGATTTTCATTCCGTAAGTTGGTATGGTTTTGTCTTCCTATTGTTGATAAATTTAATTATCATATGCTTATCTTAGTCAATATCTCAAGGGGGCACCCATATATATCATCCCTACTGGGGCATGTTGTGGCTTTCTCATTAGTTATTCTTTGATACAATGCTCTAAATCACATTGTATCAAAGAGGGGCAAAATGTAGATGCTCAAAAATGGTTCACATCTATGACCTCATCAGTTCTTTGTCCCATTTTCTCATTCTACTAACTTTGATCTTTTGGCCAGATTGACCATATTTTGTCATTTGCATCCCTTTTCACATCAATTTCATATCAACTCAGAATCATATCAAATCAACTCAGAATCATATCAAATCAACTCAAAATCACCCCAAATCAACTCAGAATCACTCAAAATTAGTCCTAATCAACCTGAAACGTATCAAACATCCCAAATCATTCATCATTCATCTTATCCTAGGTATTTTTGTGGCTTTCAGTGCCTTGGAAACCTATCAACCTATCAATCTTATCAATCTGACCTTAGTACTATCATGGCTCTCAGTGCTAGGTCAAACTATCATTCATGTCATTCAATCTTTGACATTGTTGAGGCTTTCAATGTTAGATCATGGCATCATCAACCATTTTAACAACATTGACGATGTCCGTCAATGTTATTATGATCAAACCGTATCAATTAATTTCAATCTTGTAGCATTTACAATGTCGGTTAAATGTTACATATCAACCAATTCATGTCATGTGTCCTTGGAATGTTATCAACTTCGATTAATCAATCTGATCATGGATTTGATCTATTGGTCATCATCTTATTTGATCTATATCATCATCACACTTTCATCAAAGGATACAGTCGCATTCATTTAATCAATTTGGCCAATCATCTGCTAATTTTATCTATAGGATTAAATAACCCATAATTTAATCCTATTCTTTCTAATTATTCTTCCTAATTATAATCCTCAATTAATTAATTTTATTAATTAATTGATTCATTATTTGCAAACCATGGAAATTTACAATTTCCTAAGTTCCATTTTCCATCATTAATTCCATTTTCCACTAATTCTTATTTTGTGGAATAAAAGGATTTTTAATTCAAATATTCCATAAAATATTGCATCCTCATGACACTTGGATGTGACACCTCGTGGATTCTCCTTTGACACTTGGCTGATATTTGTCATAATCAAATATTATTACCTCTTATGCATGTCTCTATTTGGCTTGTTTGTCATAGATTCTTGGCTTTAAGTGGGTTGAGGTGTCTTATGACACATCATAGATTCTCTTCCACATTTAGCCAAGTTTGACTTGCATGTGTCATAGAATCTCACAATTGGCATATTCTATCATATGCGTCATAGGAATATCTTGCCACATCACACATCTATGGGTGACAAATCCAATGCCCTCACTTTGAGTGTTGATTATAAAATGAACACTCTTTCTCTCATTTTGGGTCCTTGAATTAGAATGCTTAAGTTTTGAAAATCCAAATCTTTGAATCTTGGAGTCTCTACTTCTTTTTATGTTGCATTCTCTCTCTCTCATAAAATCACACTTCAAGTATTCTCATGGCATAATCCAAATCATAGGCTTTGGCTTCAACCTTCTGTGCATTATAGGCGAATTGCAGCTACAATCATTTAGAGAAGAAAGAAGAACATGGGAGCTACAAACAAAAAAGGGGGTTTCTATTTCTTTCTCTATTAGTTTGGCTTTCATGGTAGACTAGTGGGTGCTAATATATGATTTTTGAGTTTTGTGATTTTCTCATAGTATGTTATGCATTTAACCCATTTTTCTAGACCTACAGTTAGTACCATTGATATTCTAAGAAGTAAAGAAGCTGCTAAATGCATAGATCATCCTCCTAGTGAGGAATTCAATGTAGGCCACCAATCTTGTCCTTGTTAGGAATAAAAATAGAGAAATAAGGTCATGTGTCAATTTCAAGAATCTAAACAGAGCATCAGAGAAGAATAATTATTCATTGCCATCATTAGATGAGGTCTTGCAAATTGTAGATGGAGCATAGATGATATCATTTATGGATGGATATTTAGGGTACAATCAAATGATTGTTGAAGAAGAGGATAGATTGAAGACAAATTTCACCATGAAGTGGGGGACATTTGTATATAGGAGGATGCCTTTTGGGCTGATCAACGTAGGTGTGACATTTCAAAGGGCCATGGATTATGATTTCAGGGACTTAAAAGACAAGTGCATTATTATTTACATGGATGATATCATAGTATTTTCAAAGAATAGAGAAGATCACATTCTGAATCTAAGGAAAGTTTTCATGAGATGTAAAAGGTTTAGAGTTTTTTTGAATATGAAGAAATGTATGTTTGGAGTCACTGAGGGAAAAATTTTGAGACATGTAATTTTAGAAAGAGGTATCATGATAGATCCAAAGAGAGTGGAGGCAATTTCCAAACTTGGAAAGAGCTTAAATCCTTCTTTGGAAAGATCAACTTTGTGACAAAGTTCATATCTGCCTTTGCAAAGATTGTAAAGCCGATGAATGACATGTTAAAGAAGGATGCAAAAATGGATTGGACTCTAGCAACAAGGAAGGCATTTGAAGAAATAAAGTAGGCTATCATTAATACACTAGTTCTAGTAAGCCTAGATTATGATAGGCCATTCAATATATATTCTTTCACCTCTAATCATGCGTGTGTGGCCATTTTGACATAGAAGAATGACGTAGATGAAGAGCACCCAATAGCATTCATGAGTGCACCTTTTAGGGAGGCTGAATTGAATTATCCAAATGTGTTAAAAAAGCTTATTCTTTGGTAAAGGCAATAGAGAAGTTCAGGCATTACATTTTGTAAAGAAAAGTACATGCAATTGTGCCTAACATAGTAGTGAAGACTCTTTTAATGCAAAACAAAATCAGAGAAAGAAGAGGCTAGTGGGTCAGCACTATCCAAGAATATGACATAGAAATCCAACCAATGAAATTGGTAAGAGGACAACAATTGGCACAAACCATGGCATCAGAAGGGCCTAGACTCATGCAACAAGTTTATGAATTGGAGGATGTGCACCCTGACGAATGGTATCAAGACATAATCAATTATTTATTAAATCATTAGTCCCCTTCATATTTGAATCCAATACAGAAGCAAGCATTGAGATTCAAGAGCAAAAGATACATGTTGCAAGGAGTAGTGTTGTACAAGCGAAATCATGAAGGGATATATTTGAGATGTGTTGGAAAGGAAGAAGCTAGAAACATTTTGGAACATTTTCATGACAAATGGGGAACAAGACATGGATCAGATTTGGCTACAGCACTTCGATAAAGAGAGAGAGGAATCTAGCAAATGCCTTTGTGGCCAATTATTGAGGTGAGACCTTTCATGATGTGGGGACTTGACTTCATCAGTCCTATAAATCCACCTTCCTCTATGCAACATAGTTATATTCTAACCACAACCGACTACTATACTTGGTGGTTAGAAGCTCAAGCTTTCATGAATTGTACCGCTGAGATTGTCATCAAATTTTTAGAAGAAAGAATTGCTACGAAGTTTGGGTGTCCTACTTTTTTTTGTGATAATGGTTCTACTTTCACTTCTTTGAAATTTCATAAGTGGAATTTCATAAGTGGTTATTTGACCATGGGATCATTTTAAAATTTTCATCAGGTTACTATCCCCAGGGGAATGGCCTAGCAAAATCCACAAACAAGAAACTTTTGACTGTAATCGAAAAACTTTTAGATAGGAACCCAAGGGATTGGCACACACAGCTAAGATACACTTTGTGGGCTGATAGAACAAGAGTTAAAGAGTCCATAGAAATCACTCCTTATCATTTGGTTTATGGACAAGACCCTGTATTCCCAATTCAAATGAAAATCCCAACTTTAAGGTTCATACAGGAATACTATGACAAGAACGAAGATAGAGTCCAAGTTAGGTTGGCTTAGCTGATGCAGTTGGATGAAAAAAGAGATGAAGCTATATAAAAGATTGCAAAGCATCAAGGGGTAGTAAAATGTTGGTTTGATAGAAAAGTGCAAAACAAGGCCTTCAAGATATATAACTTGGTCTTATATTGGGACACAACCCATGAAAGGAAAGGGAAACACAATAAATTTGACAAACTATGGAAAGGTCCTTTCTAGATTTCAAAAATTATTAGGGATATTGCATTTATCCTCAAGACACTCACTAGTGGGGATGTCCCATTGACTATTAGTGGGAAATTCCTCTAGCATTTTTCCAAGCCTAGGACTCCATCTAGAGCCCTTTTCTGTACATAATTAGTTTAGGTTTTCTTTCAATTAGTAGTTAGTTTTCTTTCCGTTCTTTAGAGTAGAGTTTATTTTGGACCATTTGGCCCAAAGGGTAGAGTAGTTTCCCTTTTAGTTGGTTAGAGTAGTTTTATTTTACTTGTTTAGCTTAGGTGTTGTGAGGGAGCTCAATTTTATTTGCATCAAGTCATTTGGCTTGGGATCTTTTAGCTTCCCTCAGTTAGAAGGCAGTTTTGGTTTTGGGCCTTTGAAAGTGCAAAGGGTGTCCATGTTATCATTCATGGGAGAGGTGTGTAGAGTTTACATTTTTGGTTACAAAGCGGAGTCCATCTTGTTCATTTCTTGAATGTATTTGGAAAGGTTTAGAGATTAAAGGGTGTTCTTAGTCATTAGTATATGGTAGGACTTGTACTAAATTTGGGTCAAGCTCGATAGAGGTTCTTAAGTTATCTTTGACATGGTTGCAACATTCTACTCACACTTGATTGCTCTGAGTTCTTGATGTTTTGAAGTAAAGTTGGAATTAGTAAAAATCTTATGTCTACTTTAGTGCCACTATGTTCTTCCAAACCCTCCACAAGCTTCATTTCTTGCAAGCCAAACAAAAGATCGAAAAGATCAAGAAAAAAAAGAAATATCATAAGAAAATAAAAATGATAATTTATGCAAAAGGAAAGATGGTATCAAAGTGAAAATAAAGATGGAATTTGGATTAAGGGTGTGCAATCATCTCTACTAGTGCTGTAAGAATAATCACTAAAGGTAGAACCATGATTGTGGTGTAACAATGATAACTCTGTCAAGGCTATAGATGCCTAAATGGTAGTGGGGCTCTATCTAGTCTGATTTTGAAATAAGGATATTATAATAGCTATGTTTAATGGATTTGAGAGATTATCAAGTTCTTGTCAAGCGGGGAATAAGTCATTTGTACACATGTGAGTAAATTAAGGTCAAGGTGCTTAGGATCAACTTGAGAGTTCATTCCCTTGTTGAGTGCTTGTCCTTAAGTAGATTTTCGGATAGGCCATATTGAGATTTTTGTTCTAAGTTGTTTTATTCTTGAAACATTCAGGAACATTTCTCTAGTGGAGTCACCAGATGTTGTGAGGTTTTCACACCATTGCCCTAAAATTTTGGGGACCCCTTTTTTTGGTTGCCTTGGAATTTTTTTTCAGAGTTGTCCAAAAGGTTGTCGATTTAGAAAATTTTGCACTTTGGATGCCAATGGGCCAGGAGGGATGTAGTTGGATTTCTTTCTTCACTCAGTCTTAAATTGATTTTTTGAGAGGTTGTAATTTTATCCCTAGGCTAAGCAAATTTCAAAGATAACATTTTTTCAATGGTTAAAACAATAGTCGGTGTGGTGAAATTGCAAATTTTTTACTTAGATGATTTTATTTTTGAAATTGGAAATAATTGTATAGACTTGAAATTTTTTAGAGTGGAATTTTTTAGATTTAACTGTTTCAAAATTTTTTTGTGAAAAGGAAAATTTTGTGATAGTGAAATTAAATTGGAAAGTCAAATTTTCATGCAAAAAAAAAATTTATTTTTGGTAAAAAATTGAAATTTCACTGCAAAGTCGAAAGTGGATTAAATTGCAAAATTTGGAATTAAATTGGTTGAAATATTGCCTAGAAGATTTTAAATGTTGGAAGAAATTTGTAAATTAAGATTGAAAATTGATTTTGGCTTGCTAGAGTTGATTTAATGATATTTTAATTGCTAAAAATGCTTTTAAATGATAATTTTGATATCTCCTAGGCTTTCCTAATTTTATTTTACAATTTTTGATCACAACTACCCATTAAATGTGCAAGTTCCACTTTGGAGGAAGCAATTTTAATTAAATCATTTAAATTTAGGCCATGTTTGTGGGCTAATTTAATTTTCTTCTCCTCCAAGGGCAAGTTGGCCAGCTAGAGGGAGCAAGTGGATTGTGGTATAAGAGGGGCTCCCCACCCTCTTATCTCCTAATTCATTCCATCCTTCTCTTCCATGCTTGGGTGAATTTTCTTGAGGGCAATGATTTTTTTCCTTAGAGTAGATTTTTTGAGACTTTGGGCATTTTTTTTGAAGGATCTATTTCCTTCTCCTTGTTTGGAAATTTTCTTCTTCCATGATAGGGCTTCAATTTTTGCCCTAGGTGATTTTTGGTAGATCTGATTTTCTTCTTCTATGATAGGGCTTCAATATTTTCCCTAGGTGTTTTTTGGTAGATCTAATTTTCTTCTTTTGTTTGGCAATTTTGTCAAGGTGTCGAAGGCTACAAATTTTTACCTAAAAGTTGGGCAATTTTATTTGTGAAGAAATTATTTGGTCCAAGATCTGATTGGTGGCAAGTGCATGGGAAATTTCAAGAAGATAAAATTCTAATTTCTTGCTAGGGCATAATTATTTTCAATGAGGTTGAAATTTCCAAAATTTGATCCAAACTTGAAGAAGGCCCGAGTATTGGTAAAAACAAATTCAATTCATTCTAGAGGTAAAGATTGTTAAAGGTATATTCTATTCCTTGTTTTGGCTTGGTTTCATTTCCCTTATATTGTTCTTGCATTCATCATCCACCACTTCATCATTCCATTTATAGGCTAATGTTTGGAGATTGATAAGTGTAAATTTCATAATAGGACACTTGGAGAGGTAGAAATAAGCTAGACCACCCTAGGTTGAAGTTTTAAGTGTAGTCCATCCTAAGGTAATAAAGAGGCATAAATAAGTGGTAGTCCCACCCCTAAGTTGAATATTGGAGATTGATAAGTGTAGTGATAGGACTTGGCGAGGCAAAAATAAGCTAGATCCCATTGATAGAAAAGAGATTGGTGATTGATAAATGTAGTCCATATCATATAGAATTAAGGGGCAAAAATAAGTGTTTAGGATGGTAGATGTTAGTGCAAGAAAGAACTCAAAGGGAACCAATACCAAAAAAGACAAGGAAGACATGATGCCTAAGACTTTCTTCTTGAAAGTGAAGCAAATAAGTGATATTAATATCGATACGGTGAACATGACATAGTTGAAGGAAAGATTTAAGGAAGGACAATCCCCTATGGCAAAGAAGATCTAGAAGAGTGGAATTGTACATGCAGTGGCTTTATTTCCTACCTTGCCTTGTCTAGAATTAGCAATGGAATGTGCATCCCAGTTTGATATTATTTCTAAGTTTATCATTTTTGGTGAAGAGAAGAGAGTGGTGGCCAATATTGGTAGACAAGTGGTTGAAGAAGAATTTAATATTCCCCAGTATAAAGGCATGACAATGGTAATGATGGACTAGGTAGCTAAATCATTTCATGATAATTAGGAGGACTATTTCATTCATCTAAAGTAGAATTGGCTACAGAAAGGCAAGAAGGGAATTACCAGATCATTGAGGCTCACCATATGAGATTTCAAATTAGAGTATGGTGATCTCATTGTGTTTCTTAGCTGGGTCATGGGCTTAGCTCAAGGTATGCAAGTCAAAAACTAGATGTACTTCTTTATTGATGAAATTGAGAATGGAAAGAGAAAATTTGATTGGGCTAGAATCATTAGCGAAAATCTAGAGTTGCAACTTAGGACTATGTAAAATCAAAAGCAATTCTATATGGGGTCCTACCTTTTCTATTTGATTGCAAGGTTGTATGAAAATATAAGACTTAAGGCCTTAGGAGTAATTGGTAATGGACTGGGGCAATGTTTGATGCATGAATGATATCCATAGCTTCATTTGCACAACAAAAAAGACTATAAAATATTTTGTGATACCTTTTCCATGGAGACAATAACGATATTACAAGGGACACTTGCTAAGAGGCTCTCATCAGAAGCAAAAGCAAAGATTAAGAAATATGGGAGTTGGTTCATCAAGTTTTTGCAATCCACATACATTAGATTCAAAGGAAGCATAGTTTGTCACAAGAGACTTCCAAGGTATCGACCCTACAAGGTAGTTTTGATGGAATTGGCTAGGCAACTTGAGCATTATGACAAAATGATAAAACTCAAAGGTGAGACAAGGATTACCTTCTCATTTGGAATTGGAAATGATAGTTGCCCCAATCCTATCGCCTTTGCAACTATAGAGAAAGAATTATAATGGTATCACTTGGCATGGTATAGAGCAAGGCAAGGATTTGATCCTAATGGTCTTATCAAGGCATCTCATGCAAATACATTTAAACATGTTCCTACTATAGAAGATTCTGGGCCAATGCACTAGATGACTTTCACTTCAGAAAGCTAGCTTTCTCAAGATTGTCAGTGAACATGATAAGGGCAATCAAATGGAGAGGCCTTGATATTCTTAATCAACTAGAGGATGATGAAAATGTGTTGAGAGAATATTATGATATAGTAGATGGAATGAAATTGAATCCAGTGGATTGGAATGATCATCAAGATCCTTCCTTTGAGGTAGTTGCAAGGGCATTTGATCTGCACACCAAGTCATGGTACAATGGGAAGTTGAAGAGATTTCAAATTTAGAGGGTACAAGTCACTAATGAGAAAATGAAACCAAAGGAAGTTCCTACAGAATCAATCAGATATAAAGGTGAAGGAAGTAGTTGGTAGCAAGGGATAGTTAGAAGCAAGAAGAGAGGTTTGGAGGTTAAGAAAGGCAAATAATATCAAGGACCTCCAACAATGAAGTAGAATGCAACACTATTAGGGGAGAGCATAATTGAGGCTAGAAGCCAAGAGGTTAATACAAGTGAAAAAGGAGCCATGGTGGAAGTGAGTTTTGATTTAGAATCAAGTGGTTACAGTGACAGTACTGAGTACTCTCCCCTCTCAAAGAACTAATGTGGAGAAGATGTGACAGTCACCTGTAAAGAGGAAGATAGGCCAATTGATATTAAAGAGATAAGCTAGGTGCCCAAGGCCATTGGTGATGCTTTGTTAGTCGAATCAAATCCAGATTTGGGGAGATGCACTACACCAATATGGTTAAGGAAAATGCTTATGCTAAGAGGCCAGGTAGTGACTATCAGAACAATTGAATATATCCAAGGATTAGTAGAAAAGGGTGATAGTGAGAACTAGAGAAAAATTGCAAAAATGGTGTAAAAGGTAATTAGGGGTGATGATGATGGTCACCAAAAAGTTTAGATTGCTATACTAATGGTTAGAAAGGCATTGGATGAGATTGTGGTTTAGGAATATCAGATAGTAAAACATAACTTGGGAAGAGTCACAAATGACATGGAATGTGAGGAAATCCAAGAAGGCATGGTTTCAATAAGACAAAGGTTGAGGAAGGTGAACAAAAGGATTATGAAGTTGGAAGCCCAAAAAAAATATTGGAGAGATTTCTAGCCTATCCAATAGTTGCATCAAGCAACCCTTCCTCAAGATAGTGGGAACAACATAGAAGAGATATCAACTTAGCTGCATAAAGTCAAGGATTGGATCCATGATACAATCCAAGATGGGAAAAATTTCATGCCTTCATTTGTGTCAAGATTTAGGTCATTAGTGGTTATTAGAGATAAATTCATAACATTTGAAGGTGAATGGAAGGATTTCCTTCCGGTCAAGGACTTAGCCATTCCCAGGCTATAGGTATTCATTGGGCTACCAAAGAAATATTTGGAAAGAGACAAGTTGGTAGATGAAGGAGGATTAAGTATAGTGGAGTCTTGGTTTTTTGCCTTGACTATTAGATTGAGAATACTTGAAGAGGTACAAAATGAGATTGCACAACATAGCCCAAGCATTTAAACTACCATTTCAACCATGTTGAGTAATGTTGGGGTCACACTTGATTTTGAAGATATCAAAGAGGAGAACATCAAAGAGATAGAATTTGGATTGAGATTTGATGAGTTAGGGAGGGTTACCATTAAGAAGAAAGATTTGGGCACCCTCGCCTCCCTCAATGCCTTTGTCAGATATGCAAAAGAGTATGAGAAGGATCACAAGAAAACACTGCAAGTAGCAAGCAAAATGATGAATTCAACTAAGCTCAAGATGAAGCATATACTTTGCGCTCCCATGAAGGAAGTCAATGATAAGCTAGCCAAGTTCATTGCTTTGGCTAAAAAGATGAAAGAAAGGGGTAGAACTATATTAGAAGATCATTTGATGTAAGCCCAAGTGAAAAATTCTCCTTCTTCTTGGTGAGGGTAGGTGTCTTATTTTGATTAGCTACCATTTTGGTGCCTTCTCATTGGTTGCCACTTTTCCCTTTTTTCATTGGTCCATTGATGAGGTGGCCTCTTCTCATTGGTTGATGGGGTGGTAACCCTAATTAGGGTTTCTAGGATTCAATCTCAATTGTTGGTTTTGCCTCTTTATCTCTACCATCAGTTGTAATTTTGGGCTTCTATATAAGGCCATTTTCTCTTGTAAGAATTTTTCTTAGGGAAAAATTTACCCAAGAATAAAGAACTCAAACACAAGCACAACAGTAGACCAAAAAAGAGTATGATCAGAATATCGATATGTATTTGATTCAATATCAAAGAGTACACTAGGAGTGCCTATATATAAAGACCTTTGAGATATATCTAGAATGTCTAGGAATCAACATCATGATAAGTCATACAACTAGGCACATGTCCACTAGATATGGGTTATCTTCCATTAATCACAAAATTAAGTGTGATGATGAGAGGATAAGCATATAATGGTGCATCACACAAATTTATGTAGTAGACACCATGTGCTAAATTAGGAGTGCAAATAATTGTGTTGTCTACATGACAACTTAGTGAATGATGCAAACTCTAGTGTTGTAGACACCATGTGTTGAATTAGAGTTTTGTACTTCTGTATTGTCAACATGACAACTCATAAAGGTATGCAAACTCCTAAGTGTCTCACAAAATAAATAATAAAGTAATGCAATAATGCATTAATCTAAGTAAACTTAAGTAAGTGTAAATAGTAAATACATATTTAAACCAACACCCCCCTTAAGGGAAACTAAGGGGAATGCCCTTAAGCTTACAAAAACTAGGATGAAATGCAAGATGGGTCCTAGCTACTAGGCCATGTTAGGTACCCATGTACATAATGAAATGCAATCTCTAATGAAGTGGAGAAAGAGGAAAAAACTCATGGGAAAAACCCTCTAAAAAGAGAGATGTAAAGACAAGATGCATGGATGGATGGAGTAATCAAGACCCCCCCCATTATGACATACATCAAGTATACACAATAGTGAAGAATGAGAAGAACAAGACCTCATAAGAGGAAAAAGTCCCCCCCCCCCCCCCCCCCCCATAAGAAAGAAGAGGAAGATAGACAAGGTAGTTCCCCTCCCCCTAATGAAGAATGCTGACTAGTGATGGCTACTCCAAGGAAGAAGCTGGTCCATGAGTTTTAAATGATGTTCCTCTCCTTTGGAAGAAAAAATGGCAAATGTACAATCTTGAAGATGTATGCTAGCCCTGAAACCTACTCAAGTGTCCTTGTGTCAATACTGATGGTTGCCCCTTCCAACATTGTTGAAAATAATGAATGTAGATATAGAAAGGATGTTTGTAGAACCTATCCCAAGGAACCATCTATCTCTTCAACTAATAAAGAGACCTCTAAAAAGTGTTGTTCATAAGGATCCACAATCACATCAACTTGTGAAGATCAATCATGTAGAGAATGGACATGAGGGTCAGACTGAGTCCTTGCAAAAACTATAGAAGGACCATCTTAATCAAAGAGAAGATGTAAATCATTAAGGCTATCTTCCAAATCTACGGTGTGTGACTTGATGAACAAACCTACAATGTCTGCTATGTAGTCATCCCTTGTTGCTAAAGTTGGAAGATGAGGTGTACCCTGCCGTGTTGGACCTATCACTATGGCAATATATGCATGTGGACTATACTAATGAAGTGACTTCTTGCTGCATCTATCGATAGAACCCCACATATCTGAATCTATTGAAGCACTATTGCTGGTGTCACTATCAGTTTCCACAGTATATGAAGTGCGAAGAGGATTAAAGGATAAACTGGGTTAACTTTCCTCAAAGTGCACATCGTTCTCCACAAAGATCTCATGAGTATTAGGATCCATAAGTCTGTATGCCTTAGCACCATCTCCATAACTGATGAAAGTACAAGGCTTGGGTGCTGGTGCCTTGCATCTCCTAGATGATATGTTTTCCCATGCTGGATAACTGAAGACTCTGAAATGACTCACAACTAATTTTCTACCACACCATGCCTCAAAAGACATCTTCCCATCTAAGGCATTATGAGGAGACTTGTTAAGTATGTCAGTGGCACTACTTATAGCTTTGACTTCAAGTGTAGGATCAAGAGACTTGGCTTGTATCATGCAACTTGCCATGGTCTTAAGAGTTCTAATACTCAATGTTGCCACATCTATCTCATGCAAATTGAATGTTAGTGGATTCTAAAGATCAATTCCCTCAAGTTTTTAAAAGTCTTTAAGTCTTCTATCCACATATTTTCTTTCATTGCCATCTATAGAACCTTAATGGATTTCCTTGATTTTCGCTCAACATGAATCTTGAAGGCTTGAAGCTTATCAACCACTTCATTCTTGTGATGAAGAAAGTAGACCCATGTTAAATGTGAAAATTCATCAATGAAAGTAAGGATATAGTGACCTTGGTTGACTTAAGTCACTACAAAAGGACCTACTAATACCATGTGAACTAACTAGAGAACAACTGGTGCTCTTGAAGACTTCCCTTTATCATACTTCTCCTCAAGATGAAAATCCACTAAACATGATGAACACTCACCCTTAAAAAATTTGATGTTAGGTAGACCTTTGACCATGTGTTTGGAGCAAAGTTGCTGAAAATAGCGGAAGGCAATATGACCAAACTGCTCATGCCATAGGTTGATTTGTGAATTAGATTGAGTTAAAAGGCATGTGAAGGAGACTTAGGCACAAAGTGGGAGAAGGAATAAAACCTCTTGTCATGATTGACTTTCCCCACTGCAACCAATGAATCATCTTTGAGACTTCACACCATTACCAAATCTAGAAGCAACTCAACTTTGTTGCCATCTCCAAGGTGAGTGATTTGATAAATTGAGAGGAGATTAGAGCTTAGGTTTGGAACATAGAGAATTTATTTGAATTCCCCATTTAGCATTTCCACATGTGCTTTCCCTTCAACTTCCATTTTAGTATCATCTCCCACAAAGATGTGTAGTAATTGTGACCACTTCAATGAAGAAAAGTCTCCCTTTGAAGAACCCATATGATAGGAGGTGTACTTGTGAATTGTGGGCCTCTAAACCTCACAAACACTTCAACATCTTCATTATACATGGATTCATCCTCAAATGAACATGAGATTGTTCACCCAAGATTAGCCCTGCGAGTCGACCTATTGCCTTCTATCTAAAGGGAATTTCTTGTTAGATATCTTTGAATTTTAGGTGTTAAGCAACCAAACCCTCTAAGAATGAAGGATTTAAAAGAAAATGTGACTAATCTATATGATATGCAAGTAATCTAGATGAAGTGCAAGCAATTAATCTAGGAAATAGAAGACATTAATCTAAATGTATGCATTGTTATTTTAAATGACAATTTAAATGCAATAACAATATGAAAGCTAGAAATTTGAATACTCAATTCGACAACAATTCAATACTATTCAAATTCCTACCTTTTTAATGAGGAAATGAGGGTCTCTTAAATAGACTTTCCTAGAATCCGTCAATGGTTGAGATCGATTTCAATCAATGGTCAGGATTGAAGATGAAGTTCAGTCATAAAGGAAGATTCCCAAATCAAATGGAGTTAACTGGCTCAAATCTGAGTGTAAGAGCCAATCAACTCAGATAGACTTTAGTGTAAAAGCAAGTGATTTGGGTCACTTCTAATTTGATCAATAGTGAACTGGGAATTTCCTTTTTGAATTGAAGAGAGATTTTGGAGAGATATTTAATTTAATAAAATGAGATATGCTCTCATAAATACATTTTCTTATTAATTAAATAATTATATTTAATTAATTAGAGATACTTTTCTTATTTAATTAAATAACTTTATTTAATTAATTAGGAATGGCTTCCCATTTAATTAAATAATTTTGTTTAATTAATTAAAATAGGCATATTTATTAAATTAAATAAATTTAATTCTGTAGTGCATTAGCCTTAGGATATAATTTAATTTAATCAAAGTATAAATACTTTAAATTAAATTAAATCATAATTAGCAAGTTTAATGTGACTAATATGAGTAAATACTATAGGAATTAAATAATAAGCATGATGAATGTAGATTAGGGTTTTTTGCATCTGACAATTAAGTCAAGTAGCTAGTAGTAGAATAAGAATTTTCCTAATGGAATAGAACTTTAGGATTGGTCAGAAATAGACTAGATTTGGTATCATGGCAATTAGCCAATTTTGGGGTATTACATTATGCCCCTCTTTGAATGAATGTGCGAGCAACACGTTCAATTCAAAGAAAATCAGAAAGCACGATGCAAAGATGAGATTGGTTCCAAAGTTGATGACATAGAGACCAATTGATAAGCTTTTAAGGACCATCTCTAGAAGAGAGCTTAATACCAAGGAATCCAAGTAGAGCACCTAGATACCTAAGATTGATAGCATTTAAAAGACTATCACCAAAAAAGAGTGTAATCTTTAAGGATCTAGACAGAACATCTAGATACCTAAAATTGATAAGCATTAAAAAGGTTTCTTCAAAATGAAGTTTGACCTTTAAGGATCTAGATGGAACACCTAGATACCCAAATTTGAAAGCATTTAGAAGATTATCTCTAGAACAGAGCATAATATTCAAGGATCTAGATAGAACACCTAGATACCTAAAATTGAAAGCATTTAGAAAATTATCTCTAGAATGGAGCATAACCTTCAAGGATCCAGATAGAACACCTAGATACCCGAGATTGAAAGCATTTAGAAGATTATCTCCAGAATGGAGCATAACCTTCAAGGATCCAGATAGAACACCTAGATACCTAAAATTGAAAGCATTTAGAAGATTATCTCTAGAACGAAGCATAACCTTCAAGGATCCAGATAGAACAACTAGATACCCAAGATTGAAAGCATTTAGAAGATTATCTCTAGAACGGAGCATAACCTTCAAGGATCCAGATAGAACACCTAGATACCTAAGATTGAAAGCATTTAGTGAGATCAAATTATAAGTCATAGAACCATCTCTAGAACGAGGCTTGATCCTCAAGAATCGGAGTTTAGATTGTCCCAATAATTGTAATCAAAATTGATGAAAAAATGAAATAGATGACAAGGATGCCAAAAAGAGGGAACCAATATGCCCCTAGTGGTGAGATGCCCCGAATGATGAGAACATAAGATGGGAATGAGATGCCCTGAGCAATAAGTATTCAATGATGTAATCATCCTGCCCCCTCAGGAGCAAAATCAAAAGATGACACACTAGAAAGATGATGTGAAGTAGTATATCATGTGATAGAGAAGAAATATGAGAATTAATAGAATGTAGAAGAGATCAGAACGATCTGAAGAAAAGAGAAGAGATCAAAATGATCTAAAGAAAATTCAAAATTGTTATGTAATGATTGCGAGATCTGAAAGACCAAGTTTGACCAAAAGTTGATTAGATTTAGCCACAATTGACTTGAGCTGACTATTTCCCAAATAGATTTTGAAAATATGGAGAATGTAGAGTTGAAAGGATGCCAAGAATCACAAAGTATCAGAAAGATTTAGGCTGCACAAGTGTTCAATAGCATCAGTCCCCAAAATTTTAAAACACATTTTTGAGGCTCTTAGGTGTGTCCGATTTTGAATTTGATCTCAAAAATGGATTTAGAATGGTCAAATTAGCCAGGGGTGTGATTTTCACACAAATCTGAGCACTCTGAAAAACTGGGTCAACAACTATATAAGGGCCCGAGGGGTCATTTTCAATTCATTTGTGTGTTTTGTCTTCTATTGATTTGAGCTCTGAGAGAGACATGGATGTGAATGTGAGATATCATCAATTTGAGTGCTCCAGACGAAACAGCCGACCAATAGACTACAGACCACCAGTGAGTCATCAATTCCCTTCTTTCATGCTTTTTCTTTCACGTATTTTGATGTCATTTATTGCACTTTTTAGCACGTTTTAGGATTGTTCAATCAATCTTCGTGTGAGACCTATCTCTTTTCGTGTGAAGATCTTCTTTCTTCGAGTGAGGAAACAGGGTGGACTATTTCTTTGTGTGCGATGGGAGGATCTTTGCACGGGAAGCATTGGGTTTCACGAGAAGAATGAGATTCTTCACGTGAGGTGATTCATTTCTTGTGCGAACAACTATTTTCTCGCGTGGACAACTTTTTTCTCATGCGATGATGTGATTCTTTGTACGAAGAAAGAATGTTTTTACATGAAACTGGGAGAACTTCGCGCAAGATTTCATGAATTTCACACGAAATTCTATGACAGTTATGTTTAAAAGTTTTATTTTTGTGCTCAAAAATTACATTTTAATTTGTTTTGATGCATCGTTTCAACTTGATACCGATTGTTTCATGTGTCACTTCTTGTTGTGCGTGTAGGAGGTCTTTGGTGACATTGCATTCAAATCACATTACGCACCATATGGGGAATTATTGCATAGTCTTGATGATGTTGATTAGGCACACATTGCCCGATTGGGTTTGTCTTCACTATGCTAAATTCCAGCCGTGATGGTGAATCACGACCTTCTCACTGCATTGGTAGAGCATTTCCATTCAGAGATGAACACATTTCATTTGCCAATGGGTGAGATGATGATCACCCCAGAGGATATTTGGAGGATCTTGTGAATTCCATTTCACAGTGCCCAGGCCATCTATGATACAGTTCCCCGAGCAGGGACAGAGGCACTATCTATTATTTTTGAGAGAGAGCTACCGAGAGGCAGGGCCATCAGCTAGGATGAGCTGATGCACACCTATGGACCAACGCATAGGCTAACATCTATGCTAGCTATGTTTTTGAGCTATTTCTTATGTCCTGATAGAGGACAACATGGTTTGGAGTGTGGATGGGGAGTCACACTCCGTAGGATGCTAGAGGCACAAGAGATCTTTGGGTGGGGTCAGTGCATGTTGGCTCACCTTTTTCATGAGATGCATGAGGGCATTATTGTCACTTAGGTTTGCACCCTTGTCCAAGGCCTATGCGTGAGGACAACCTAGTGAAACATGGAAACAACCTCCAAGCTGTGGGACTTGAACTGCGAGGTTGAGTCTCTGAAGAAGGCTGGCTTCCTCTTACTATCAGGGCACACCTAACTACTCTTGAAAGGAAAAGGGGAAGAAGGAGATGCAAAAAACAACTCTACCCTACCTAAACTATGGAGGCGATGCACCAAAATAGAGTGTTCAGACCCATTTCTGCCCATATATGCACTATTGAACCAGAATGAAACTAAGGATATATACATATAGGCTTGTTTTGATCTAATAACCTCATGTAGATCAAGAAACCAAACTAAATAACACAAGGAAAGAGGAATCTCACTTATATATTATCTAATAGGAAAAAATAGATACAGTATGCAGGCTAGAGATCTCGACAATACACCAGTGAGAGGCAAAAGGGATGCACATACACATTAATGGTTGAGGGAGATAAAATAGAGAATCATTCAGTTCAAAGGCATAGGGAATGTTACACTGAGAGTTGCAGAGCAATATCAGAGAAATCAGAAAGAGTCAATCCTTGGAAAAGATTACAAAATTGCCTTTATAGTTCAGGCATAACTAAGGGAAATGATTCTGCATTAACTGCTCAACTACTGCTATTGAACCCCAAAATATCTTATCAAAGATCACACTTGAGCATGGTTCTGAAGTATAAAATCAGATATTTGACTGAAGGAATGCCTCACGTAGATAGAAGCAATGCCAATGAATGATCTTGACACAAAAAATGGATCAACTGAGATAGTGGAGTGTTTCCTTATGCCTTGCATTCATTTCTGGTAGGTCAGAATTGATCACGAAGATCAGATCGCAAGATAACCTTGATCATCTTTGCTTCTTGGTTCATGAATCAACAGGGTTGAAGCAAGTCAAACAGGCTATATGAGCCAGCTGGGTTATGCGGGCCAATCACCTTTCTTCATTTTTCCACCTGGGGAAGTCTTCATGGTTGACCTTCCGTCATCGAACTAACTGTGCCATCCTTGTAGATATTAATATTAACTATGATGATTACATTAACCTCTAGCCACCAACCATCCTTTCTAACCGGGCCAGCGAGACACGTGTCAACAAGGCACTGTGTCGCCAACATAAACCTTGAGTGACTTACCCATAGCGAGGTGGCGACAACCATCGATCAGCCTAGATTCGATGATTGTGAAGACTCGTCATACTCCACGCTGTCCTTACCCCAGGCCCATCATATTTGGTGCCACCTCTGCAACTGCTGTCGTATCCAACCGACACCTGGCAACACCTTAGCGATTGCACCCTGGCAAGATCAAGCCCCACTAATACGTGGTAACCTATCACTACATCACTATGGTAAAGATCGCACATCTTCACCATGGAGACAGTCATTGATCTTCTCTAATCTAACGGTGACAAAGACCCATCTTCCTGCAATCTTCCCCCCTCGTAATTCACTGGGCCCGCGATACATGTGGCACTTCCCTGTTGGTCCATCAGTTGTTTAATCCCAACTGCACTGGCAACATTAAATAAGGTAACACCAGGACATGTGGCACCCTGTCGCTACATCGTCGATGTTATCTCTCCGATGGTTTCTAATGGTGAGATAGCGCCAGCCGTAGATCTCTGCAGATCTCACGATCATGAAGACTCGTCTCTATGCTGGCTGAACTGAAGATTTGGTGCGCGTGGCTCCCTTTGATTTTTTTCCATGACACCAAACTCTGCCAACTGGCCAGATGAAGTACATAACCCAGCCACTTGCCTAAAACCTCGCCGTTTATCTTCTTCGGCCTGCCAAACCTTGCCGCCGAACATGCTGACTCACCATTGTCGGTGCACCTTTTTTGACCCGCGATAAAACTTTTTTGACCCATGCCATCCTCTGCCCTGCAAGTTGGACCCACCAAACACATGTCAACCAGATGCTATGTCACCATCATAACCCTCGCACAACTTCATTATAGCAAGATGGCGACAACCATTGATCGGCCTTGGTCTGACGACAGAGAACTTGCGAGGCGTAAAAATATCATAAGGTTTGGAACTTAGGTAATTTTGATATCCTCGTGGGTATTAAAATATTAGTAATCGACGAGGTGATGGTTGGGTAGGGTAACGTTCAAATTTTGAAATTTGGCAGGGAAAACAAAATATGGTAACATTTTGGTGACTCACAGGGGGCATGAGCCTACTTGATGCATAAGACCAGTGCTTGTAAACAATCCATTGGGATATGGAGTAGAAAAATGGGTCTGAAAGGTACAAGTCTAAGAACTGCAAAACCTTGACCCCTATGCAAGGAATTAAAACATAAAAAACCCTAGATCTGCCTTTGTAACTGAAACAAAACAAAAACTTCCTCTGCAACCTGAGACTGTCAAAACTTCGGAAGCTAGAAACTCAAAAGGAGAACCCTATGCATAGGCACTTCTTGAAAGGCAAGAAATAACAAAAAAGGAACTAGACTAACTATGTACATGGATTCACAATCTTCATCAAAAGCAAGCTTTAAGATAAATCCCATTGACTTGGATGGGCATAACTTCACCATTGGGTCTGCTCAGTTGGAATGCATTAGCCTGTTTGCAACTGGCAATTAGGTAAGGGCCACTCCACAATGCATCAAACTTAGAATGTCTTCCTAATTTTTCCCTATCAGCATCCCATTTCAGAACTAGATTCCTATCCTTGGCCCTCCTATCGAAATTCCTTTTCACCTGTTGCTAATGCAACTCCAGGGTCTTCATAGCTTTATCTCTTTTTTCCTCTAGCTCCATCAGCTCTGCCATTCTTACTGACATGGCACTATCTTCAATCAATTCCAGCTGATGAGCCAACTCCAAGGAAGGGAATTCTAGTGAAATTGGGAGTCTAGCCTCCCTACCATATACAAGCACAAAAGGTGAATTCCCAATAGATGTCTTGGGTGTTATCCTATCAGCCCACAGAGCAATTCTTAATCTCCTATGCCAGACTCTTTGATTGTCTTCTATTGTCCTCTTCATGATTCTGATCAGATTCTTGTTGGAAGACTCAGCCAAACCATTTCCCTGGGGATAATAATTTGATGATGTGCTCAGGTAGATATTGTGATTCATTGCCCGTGCAAAAATTTGGGTTCCAACAAAAGATTTAGCATTATCTGAGATGATAGTAGAAGGAGCACCAAACCTAGACACAATCCCATCAAGGAATTCAACAACTGATGGTTCTACGACATCCTTCAAGGCAACTACTTCTGTCCACCTAGTGAAATAATCAGTAGCAACCAAAATCCATTTATGACCTGCACTAGATGGAGGATTAATAGGGCCTATAAAATCCAACCCCCACTGGGTAAAGGGCTGATCCACCTGAATAGGATGAAGGGGGAGAGCTGCAAGCCTTTGTTTGCCTGAAAAGAAAGCACATTTCTCACATTTTCTTACATACCTATAAAAATCATGGAATAGAGATGGCCAATAATAACCAGCCCTCATGATCTTCATGGCAGTTGTTCTTGCAGAGAAATGGCCGCCATTAGGGCCATCATGAAGTTCTTTAATCATCCTTTCAGCCTGGTCCTCTTCAATGCATCTCAACAGGGTCCCATTAAAATCCCTCCTGAATAGGATACCATCAACTACAACATAGGGAATGGACTGCAATCTATATTGTCTTCTTTTAGCTCTGTCCAATCCTTGAGGGTATCCATCCCTTGATAAGAAGCTCTTCATATTATTTATCCAGCTCTTTGGGTTGTTAACATTTCTTTCCTCCTGCTGCTCTATTAATACCATAGCGGCCTCTTCATCAGAATCCTGACCTAATAACATTTCTTTGCACAATCCTCTCCCTCTTACCAGGTTGGTAATCTGAATATCAACATCATATTCCATTACCCTAGTGATCCATCCAGCTCTCTTTTCACTGATATCCTTGCTTAATAGAAAATCTTTTACATTGGCATGGGGCACCAAAAAATGGATCCTATTGTGGGATAAGAGGTGCTTGAATTTCTTCAAGGCTCTGATGACTGCAAGGGCTTGCTTCTCAACAAAGCTATACTTATCTTCATATTCTTTGATCCCTTCACTAAAGAAAGCTATGGGCTGCTCCTCATCCTTGCCATTTTTCTGAGTCAAGATAACAGAGATACTCGACTCACCACCTAACGTGTAGAGGATGAAATCTTTCTCAAAATTTGGGTTCATGAGAGTAGGGGCTGAGGCTATGGCTGTCTTGATCTCTTCAAAACTCTCCTTTCCCACCTTGGTCCATGAGAAAACCATGTCTTTCTTAAGAATTTATGTAAGAGGTTTCACCATGGTAGCAAGATTAGGGATAAACCTTCTCACAAAGTTTATTCTACCAAGGAAACTTTGTAGCCCCTTCCTGTGTTTAGGAAGAGGAAGGGCAAGTATTGCGTTTGTTCTTTCTGGATCAATGGTCAGACCATCCTCAGATACAATGTGTCCCAATAATTTTCCTTGGCTTGTAGCAAAGACACACTTGGCTGGGTTGAGGGAAACCCCAAACTCTCTACATCTTAGAAATACCTACCTTAGATGATAAAAATGATTTTCTACATCTTTTGAATATACAGTTATATCATCAAGGTATACTAAGACAAACTTATCAATTAATTTTTTGAAGGCCATCTCCATTGCCTTTTGAAATGTGGCACCTACATTTTTTAGTCCAAATGGCATCTTGTAGTAAGCATAGGTGCCCCATTTAGTAGTAAATGTTGTCTTATGTCTATCAGATTCTTTAACCAGCACTTGGTTGTAGCCAGAGAATCCATCAAGAAAAGAGAATCTCCTTGACCCACTAACCTTGGATAGAATTTTCTCCATGGAAGGGAGAGGATGGTGATCTTTAAGAGAAGCTTGACTAAGATCCCTAAAGTCCACACACAACCTGATTTCCCCATTCTTCTTCCTTACAGGGACAAGGTTAGCTACCCATGATGAGTGTTTGATAGGAAATATTATATTGGCCTCTATCAACTTGGATAATTATTTTCTCATTAGGGGCTCAATCTTAGGATTCACTAGTCTCTATTTTTGCCTTACAGGTTTGGCCTTATCAACTAGTTTGGCCTATGCACGAGGACAACCTAGTGAAACATGGAAACAACCTCCAAGCTGTGAGACTTGAACTACGAGGTTGAGTCTCCGGAGAAGGCTGACTTCCTCTTACTATCAAGGAGCACCTAACTACTCTCAGAAGGAAAAGGGGAAGAAGGAGATGCAAAAAAAAACTATACCCTACCTAAACTACGGAGGTGATGCACCAAAATAGAGTGTTCAGACCCATTTTTGCCCATATATGCACTATTGAACCAGAATGAAACTAAGCATATATACATACAAGCTTGTTTTGATCTAATAACCTCATACAGATAAAGAAACCAAACTGAATAACACAAGGAAAGAGGAATCTCACTTATATATTATCCAGTAGGAAAAAATAGATACAGTATGCAGGCTAGAGATCTCGACAATACACCAATGAGAGGCAAAAGGGATGCACATACACATTAATGGCTAAGGGAGATAAAACAAAGAATCATTTAGTTCAAAGGCATAGGGAATTTTACACTAAGAGTTGCAGAGAAATATCAGAGAAATCAGAAAGAGTCGAACCTTGGAAAAGATTGCAAAATTGCCTTTATAGTTCAGGCATAACTAAGGGAAATGATTCTGCATTAATTGCTCAACTACTGCCATTGAAGCCCAAAATATCTGATCAAAGATCACACTCGAGCATGGTTCTAAAGTACAAAATTAGATATTCAATTGAAGGAACACCTTGAGTAGATAGAAGTGGCACCAATGAATGATCCTGACACAGCAGATGGATCAACTGAGATGGTGGAGTGTTTCCTTATGCCTTGCATTCATTTCTGGTAGGTCAGAATTGATCGTGAAGATCAGATCGCAAGATAACCTTGATCATCTTTGCTTCCTGGTTCATGAATTGATAGGGTTGAAGCAAGTCAAACAGGCTATACGAGCCAGCTGGGTTATGCGGGCCAATCACCTTTCTTCGTTTTTCCACCTGGGAAAGTCTTCATGGTTGACCTTCTGTCATTGAACTAATTGGACCACCCTTGCATATATTTATATTAACTGTGATGATTACATTAACCGCCAGCCACCGACCATCCTTTCTGATCAAGCTAGTGAGACACATGTCAACAAGGCACTGTGTCGCCAACATAAACCTCGAGCAACTTACCCGTAGCGAGGTGGCGATGACCATCGATCGGCCTAGATCCGATGATCGTGAAGACTCATCATACTCCATGCTATCCTTACCTCGAGCCCATCATATTTGTCGCCACCTCTGCAACTGCTGTCGTATCCAACTAACACATGGCAACACCTCAGCGATCGCACCTTGGCGAGGCCCAGCCCCACTGACACGTGGCGACCTGTCACTACATTGCTATGGTAAAGATCGCACATCTTCACCATGGTGACATGGCGATAGTCATTGATCTTCTCTAATCTAACGGTCACGAAGACCCATCTTCCTGCGATCTTCCCCCCTCGTAATTTGCTGGGCCCGCAGTACATGTGGCACTTCCCTATTGGTCTGTCAGTTTTTTAATCCCTACTACACTGGCGGCATGAAATATGATCCCACCAGGACACGTGGCACCCTATCGCTACGTCGCTGATGTTATCTCTCAAGCAGTTTCTAATGGCGAGATAGTGCTAGCCGTAGATCTCTGCAGATCTGATGATCATGAAGACTCGTCTCTGTGCTGGCTGAACT
The DNA here is from genome assembly GCA_028749045.1 of Cupressus sempervirens. Classification (NCBI taxonomy): domain Eukaryota; kingdom Viridiplantae; phylum Streptophyta; class Pinopsida; order Cupressales; family Cupressaceae; genus Cupressus; species Cupressus sempervirens. The sequence continues at coordinate 882,392,124 of CM053787.1, forward strand.
AAAGATCTGGCACATGTGGCTCCCTCTGATTTTCTATCATGACATCAAACTCTACGAACTGGGTAGATGAAGTACGTAACCCAACCAATTGCCTGAAATGTCACCATTTATCTTCTCCGGCCCGCCAAACCTTACCACCGAACATGCTGACTCACCGTCATTGGCACACCTTTTCTGACCCACGATAAAATTTTTTCGACCCGTGCCATCCTTTGCCCTGCAAGCTAGACCCACCGGACATGCGTCAACCAGACGCTATGTCACCATCGTAACCCTCGCACAACTTCATCATAGTGAGATGGTGACGACCATTGATCGGCCTTGATCTAACGGCAGAGAACTTGCAAGGCATAAAAATATCATAAGGTTCAAAACTTAGGTAATTTTGATATCCTTGTGGGTATTAAAATATTAGTAATCGGAGAGGTGACTGTTGGGCAGGGTAACATTCAAATTTTGAAATTTGGCGGGGCAAAAAAAATGTGGCAACAGTCATCTTCCATGAGAAGAAGACCATGGTAGTTGGAGTATATGTGTTGCAGATCTGGGCCTGGGAGCATCTTCCTGTATGCAGGCCAATTTTTGAGGATGCCAGAGAGCCTAGGGAGCCGTATATATGTAGATATCAAGGGCACATTACCCAAGTCCACGTGGGTAAGACTGAGCACTGGCGGACACATCTTGATGACATTGTGTCTATTGTATGGAAAACCTAGAGAGAGAAAAAGGACTGGGATGATGCCCCTAGAGAGCTACCATGGATGTTCAATTCTTGACCTTTGGCGAGTAGGACTACATCAATTATTGAGGGATTTGTGATATCATAGGTGTGGTGGCAATATGGCTGACCCTAGGACATTTCTCTTGAGTAGTGCGCCTATGCCAGGTTGTAGAAGGATGTTGAGCAGGGTTGGCTAGCACAGATGGATCCAGAGTGGTCCATGATAGATATTCGTAGCCTAGCTATAGTTTAATGGGACTACTTGCTAGAGGTAGTAGACATAGGGATGATGCCTACATATCAGGCACTTTTGATCAGCCATCCATTCTCACATTTTATAGATCTAGTGGGGATGGTAGGGCAGGTAGAGAGACAGGTGCCCTAGTAGCAGTAGGCACAACCACAACCATCAGTTTAGCTACAATAGTAGTCACAGGTCTTGCACCAAGTACAATAGATGCAGATTTTTGCACATTAGATGGGATCAGACCTAGGTGTCAGAGCTAGTGGGACTAGACAGAGTTAGCATCGCAGGCAGAGAACAAAGGAGGAGGCCCCTTAGCAGGAGGCTCCACAGCAGTAGGTGCCACCATAGCAGGAGGCACCACCATAGTGATAGGCACCAAAGATGCTAAATGAGGACATGCCAGATCAACCTGCAGCTGGGGTATAAGACACAGTCCGGTGGTATCGAGAGAAGATTTTTGTGGCCTCTCGACAGTTAGGAGAGTTATAGATTTCAGTGGTAGTCTGGGATGCACAGCTGGTGGAGAGACAACGAGAGATAGACTTATTGAGAGAGCACATGGAGACTATAGAGTAGAGATAAAAACTAGTGCAGGATGAGGTTTGCTTCCAGTCAGCTTGGGTAGCGTACTATTATGCTGCATATACAAGTGCAATACCTGATGAGACACTTCAGGTTTAGCACTTTTCTTAGTATGTGTGAGAGTCTAGAGGTGCACGACCTCCTGCCAAAATAGATATGCCACCACCACCTCCACCACCTGCTACTCCTGCTCGTCCTGGAGGTGAGGGTACGGGATAGAGTTAGACAATCTGTGCTTGATTTTGATTTTGATCTCTGGCTATGTATTGATTGGTGTGCTAGCACCACATGTATCATTTTTGATTGATTTCACTCAAGTAGCACCCATTTTTGTACTAATCCAGTCTTTTGATATATATATACGAGATCTTGAGCTGAGTATCCCTGTGTACATGTCATTGTCTATTTTTGTTTTACTTTGATGTACATGAGATGACAATATGATGATGATGAGATGCATGTTTGAGTTTGATTATGATGCCTATATATTGTGATGTGATGTGATTATGAGCATGTAGAGTAGATATCAAGAGAAAATGGATGCAATGCATATGGAAATGGATTGACATCTCATGTAGTGTTGCATGTTTTTGCTTGATAGTGACAAGTATTCCAATGAGGAGCACAAATTGATGAACCAAACACTTGTGTAGTCATGAAGAATGTGGAGATGCCCCCAATCCTTCATCACAAAGGGTAGGAACAGAATAACCATCGAATTGCATGCTTATGCAAGTGAAGAATGTAATGCAAGACTATGTTAAATGCAATCCTAGGTTTGGTTACCAAGCCTCGATATTTAATCATCACTAGATATAGAACAAAGCTCATAGGTCATACAATTCCCACTGACATTGCAATCATGGAAATATGAATATAACATATGTTATTGGTTTTTCGGGATTAAATGTAAGCATTCAAGGCACAAGAAGCCAGAATGACCAAAATATTTGTCCCTTTTAATGTACCAAGTTAACATAAGCATTAGAGCATAAATGCTAGGGTGACCTGAATGTTGCTTGCATGATAGGCACACCAAACACATGGGAGATCCCTCTTATGCTAAGTACTTAGTATTCATTCTATCTGCAATGACCCTTGCATTCATAACCTGAGATAGAAGTGTGCTAGATATACTCACAGTGACCCGTACATTCACTTAGCAGGATGAGTATCAATATTTACTGTAGCATGAAGATTTCACTCCAACAAACAAGGAGAAGAACCAATGTTATTGGCATATTCATATAAAAGGAGTCGAGGTGCACACGGCCATCCAATATGAGATGGAGGATCTTATAGTGGACACCCCTTTTATAGGAATAGATCAACTTATTGGAACTAAACCGCAAATAGAAAAAAAAGAAAAAGATCATGCCCCCAGTCATTGCTTCTCTAGTTGAAGATGACATCATCAAGTTGCTCAAGGATATATGATAAAGCAAAACAAAGCAAACAAAGAAAATGCTCAACATATCCAAACAATTATATCATTTTTGAATTCAATGTTTTGGGATTGATGTCAAGTGTCAATGTTGAGAACATCTTTGAAAGAAATCTCTTCAGTAGGGTGATGACAATAGGTAGACATAGTTGGAATGACTAGTGAATGAGGTTAAAGAGGAATCTTCATGATGAAGAACCTAAGAAGGACTAAGTGATAGTAGATAGACACAACTAGGATGTTTGGTGATTGATACAAGAGAGATCTTCCATAAAGGAATCTAGAAACGTGACCCAAGCAACAGTAGGTAGACATAGCCGAAACAACTGGTGATTGTTGTAAAAGAGATTCTATGAGAAGAATTTCAAAAATAGTGACACTAGCGACAGTAGGCATACAAAGTGAGGACCATTGGTGATTGTCACAAATGAGATTCTATGAGGAGAATCTTGAAAAGAGTGACACTAGCGACAGTAGGTAGACATAGTGAGGACCACTGGTGACTGTCGTAAAGGAGATTTTATGAGGAGAATCTCGAAAAGTGTGACACTAGCAATAGTAGGCAGATGCAGTGAGGACCACTGGTGACTGTCGTGAAGGAGATCCTATGAGGAGAATCTCAAAAAGTGGGACACTAGCGATAGTAGGTAGATGCAGTGAGGACCACTAGTGACTGTCGCAAAGGAGATTCTATGAGGAGAATCTCAAAAAGAGTGACAGTAAGGAGGAATGCCCCTGATCTGTGACAAGACTCAATCCATGGATACATGAACAGAAAGTAGGAAAGAAAAAGCATGAAAGTGACCGTACAAAATAGCTAGAAGATGTGCTGCAAGATGGGGCATTGGGAACAAGAGGTGCCTGTTTACCAGGTTTTCACCTTCTTGGCAAGATTTCATTTTTTTTCTACCATGATGCTTGTTTCCAAGTTTTCATGAATGACACTTTTCTTGTTTTTCAATTTTTTTGTATTTCTCTCTTTTTTGATTTTTTTGGTGTTACCAAGGTGCCTATTGCTAGGTTTTCACCAGGGTAACAACTTTTTTTCAGGACTTTTTCTGATTTTTAGATTTTTTTTCAGGACATATAGATACGTACAAAGAGCTTGCTGAGATTAAATCAATTGTAAAACCACTTCAGGTGGAGAGTGTTGATAGGCTCTTTAAGCACTTCTGCTTCGGTTGTAGAAAGCTGATAGGTGTCAGATCCATATACTGCAGTAATGATGTATGGACCGAGCTAGTTTGGTTCAAACTTTCCCTTTTGTAATTGCTGTTGTTAATTCTTGGGGTTCTCTCTGAGGATGAGATCACCTAGCTGGAAGTCATGTGGCCTAACCCTTCGATTGTAGCTTCTTGCCATTCATTTTTGATATGCTCACAGATGATCACATGCCACTTGTCATTTTTCATCTAGTAACACAAGCTCTTGAAGCTGAGCTATCTTGTAGTCATCATCAGTGATAAGGCCTTTCATAGAGATTCTCAAGGTAGGAATCTCGACCTCTATTCAAAGAACAACATTCGCCCCATACACCAACGCAAAGGGAGTTGTGCCTATTGGAGTTCTAATGCTTGTCCTATATGCCCATAGAGTTGGATTGATTTGGAGATGCTGGTCTCTCCCTGATTTGTTGATTGTGCGATGAAGAATTTTGAGGATCATCTTATTGGATTCCTTAGCTTGGCCATTACCCTGGGAGTAATAAATGGAAGACCAATGTTGTGTGATTCTAAATTTCTTGCATAGTTCCTTGAGGTCTTTGTTCTTTAATTGTCCTCCATTATTAGTAATGATTGAGGATGGTACACCATATCTACAGATGATGTAGTTTGTGATGAAAAGCACTACAGTTTTGCCATCAACAACTATGAGAGGTACTACCTCTACCCATTTTGTGAAATAATCTATAGCCTTGATGATGAACTTATGTCCATTAGAGGAGGTTGGGTGAATTTGCCCCACCAAGTCAAAGGCCCATTGTTGAAATGGCCATGTTGTAGTAGAGGGAATCAATTCTTTGGATGGAGCACGAATGAGATTCCCATGTAACTAACACTGCTTGCAGACCTAACATTCTTGATAGCTTCTTGCTCCATTTTGGGCCAGTAGTAACCAGCACGAAGGATTTTGCAAGCTAGTGTTAGGCCATTAGAATGAGATCTGAAAATGCCCTCATGAACATCAATTAGTGCACATTTGGACTCGTCAGGTTCTAAACACCTAAGGAGTGTTCTATCGATTATTCTCCTATATAGATCATTAGCAATAATGACATAATTTGAAGCATTACGGATGAGGTAATGTGTCTCATTCTGGGTCAGACCTTCCAGAATGGTTTGATTATGAAGGTAGGAATAGATGTGATGGTAGCGAGATGATTCATGTCCAACAATAGAACAAATCATTCTAGAATCAGGGGTGTCACAGGCTGGGTAGTGTAACGCTTCCACCAAGAACTCATGTCAGAGATCATTTTCAGGCATTTGTAGTAGGGAGGCCAGAGTGGCCATGTCATCAACCACTTTATTATCTACTCATGGAACTTGTTGGAAGGTGATGTGTGCAAAATACTTCTTTAAGTCATCAACCATGTGCTTGTAAGGAATTAGTTTCTCATCCTTTGTTTGGTACACATCATTAACCTGGTTGATAACAAGTTGAGAGTCGCCAAAGATATCCAACTGATCCACTGTCCATTCAGCTACAATTTTCATGCCATTGATCAAAGCCTCATATTCAGTAATGTTATTGTTGTCAATCAGGATTTGCGCCTTTAGTGAGATGTAAAATCAAGCTATCCTGTAAAACAACGGAAACTCTCTCAGGTGGTGGATCATCCTAAAATGAGAGAAGAATCTCCAAAAGCTAGGCCAGTTCCTAAGTTGTGATAACCTAATCCTAAATTGTACTCAAGATAAGGATAAGAAATGAATGAATGAATGATTAAAACTAATCTAAGTGAGGTGATACACCAATGGTTATTAATGTAATTTTGATTACTTCAGCACAAACTATGAAAAAAGACAATTGTTTCACAATATCAGACAATCACGTAATCACAACAGTGTTTCTATATAAGGATTGGGATCTCCTGCTTTAAAAGGGATACCTAAGTTTCACCAATTTTTTGCAAGAAAATGATAATCACAAACATAGACCTGCAATCACATGTATCATGATTCAAATTTGCAACTAGGAATGTAACTATAATGAAGGTGAACACAACATTAAAGCAAGGAATTCACAAAATTGCACAAGAATCTATGATAAGGAACCGCTGTATCTCTATAATCAAATGCTGAAAAAATCTCTATCACAAGTGCCCTTACAATCAACTCTAAATCTGCAATCTGCAAAAAATCTGAATCTAACAGAAGGTCCTCCATAATGAGGTTGAAGTACAATATATAGAAGAATAGCCCTAACTTGGATTCAAAAATCATGCCTAGGAAAAGTCACCAAAAAATGATGAAAACTATGATGGAGCCTCTAAAAGCTGAACTGAACCACCTACCCAACTGATGGATAACTCAAAACTGCCTCCAACTCTTCATTAACATGCACAAAAAGCTCAAACTCGGATGTACTAAGAAAACCATAAAAATAGCATGTGAAACTGCTATAAATTATGCAATATATGCATAAAATAAGCCTTCAATCTGAACTTGATGCATAACTGATCTTAACTGCCCCATAAGATGCTAAAAATATCAAACAGTTTCATCTCCAAGTGTTAATTGAACGTCTTCTTTCCCCTTCCAAATATAGCTCTCCTTGCATTTAGGCATATAAAAATATTAACTCCACTCAATTTCCTTTTATGTAATTAATAAAAATTAAAGGCCTTATAATGATAGCCATTTAATTTATTAATTTTACAATTATAAATATTCTTGTAAATATTTATTTAATATTAATGTGCTATAAATGAAATATTATGAAACACATTAATATTATTAAATATTCACAAAGGAAATTATTTATTTATTTATTAATCCTTTTATTCATATTAATATTAATATGTTTAAAATTAACATTTTATTTGTTAATTTAAAACATATTAGTGTTAATATAAATAGAAGAATAAATAATAAATATATATTATTTTCTTTTGTTTCATATGTTATAAAGTGATTGAGATATCACTTATTTTTATCTTACATATGAATACAATGAAATAACTCCTTTGTAAAATCCCACACCATGGACCCGAAATCTCTATCAAAAATAGCAAAGGAGAAATATGAAATATGTCCAAAGACCAAAAGAGGGTAATTACTTTTTTTATCTTCATTTTTGATCTCATGTATGGAGGAGGAAAGGGTTTTAAAAACCCTAGCCGCAGGCATGGATATTTTGCAGATTTATGGGCGCCATTTTTGCTCCTTCTACTGCGGGCTCTTTCTTGTCTTGCTTCTATACTGTAGACTCGACTCCATACTTGTTGTGATAGTGGATTCACTTGGTTCTATTGTTGAATGGCTTGCTGTGATGCCATATTCTTATATTTGACAACATATTTTAGTTAATACTAAGCAATATTGAGATGCCATGTGTTCTTTTGTTGGGCGTATCTTCATTTTTGGGCGTTCATACTTGGCATGCACTCTATTTTTGTTGTTGGGGTTTCATCCTTGGCACAAGTTATTGCTTCTATGGACACCATTTCTTGTTGTTACAGGGCAGAAGTTTCTTGCTTGTAAATGGCTCGAATTTGAGCTTTCACTTGCGAGTTTTATTTTGTTAATACCTGTCATATTTTTGGATGGCTGTTGTTAAGGTTATGACACCATATTTACTAGCCTTATGGAGTTCTTTCACTGGTATGTACTTTCTTTGCTGTTACCTTTAAAAAATGTTGTGAATACTCCATTTTATGGCTTTTACTAAGCTTGCTGCTGTTGATATCATACACATTGGTTTTCTTTTTCTTGTCCCTTGAGATGTTGGAATTAAAATAAAAAAATAAAAAAACTTCAAGATCTATTGGCTGTGATCTTATAAATACTGTCAGGACTCCATTAAGTCTCGTCCTGGGCTTATTTTGCTAATTTTATTATGCACACAGTTCCTCTCCTATTATATAACTTGATCCATCTTTGAAGCTGCAAACTATAACAACTGATCACAACATTTTATATTCTGATGGTGCTCCTGAGTTTTTTTTTTTTTTTTTTGCCACTTTAAATACAATTTCTAGATATTGAGATGCATATTCTTTTATTACCTTGTACACTCCATCCTAAAATTTCTCATTTAGATCCCTCATGTGAAGTATGAGATTGCTAAGAAAACTTTTATATCAAAATTTTTGTGGTAGTGATGCTACAATAAGGAACTTTGAACTTGCAGGTAATATTGCTAGACGAACAATGTCATTGCTATCATCTAACCGCTTCAGTAATGATTTACTTGCTGTTGCTATCTGACCATCATCATGATAGCAAGCTAATGTGTGTTATCATCATCCTCCCCACATTGAAGCTAAAGCAAGAGTAGTGATATTTCCAAAGAAGAAGACTGAAATAATACTCCTCCTTTTTCTATCAGATTTTCCAATACTGTTGTCTTTCAAAATAATCACCGAATCCCAAGTTTGGACCATAGAGCAGTTTAGTTATCTTTATAACTGTACTCTCCTTGACAACATGACTAGGCATTCCATATAGTAGGCCCGCAAGTACACGTAGCCCATTGGCCACTTGTGCTTGTGATGTCAGGGATGGTATTAATTGATGTATCACTAGTGGCAGCCAATAATCAGGCAGAACATGGCACCCAAAAACATGTAGAGCATTAATGGCATGTTGTGCAATAGCTAAATCATCATCACTAACAACACTAAAAAGACAAGGTACAAAGACGAGGTACTAATGTATCTAGATAATTTGCCACCTTCTCTTCTGCTAGAATTAGTAATGCGTACAATACACGCTTAGCCCCTAGACAAACATTAGAAGTCCACTTCTTAAGATCCTTCTGCACAGGATTCATTAACTGTTCTAGATATGCCTATTTGCATTAAATGCTATCTTTTCTTACATTTAAACCCTGATTTCTTAACTATCACAGCTGACTATTAGTTACTACTCTATTCCTTCAAATCTGATTATTACTTGATGATCATGCAGAATGTGAATAAGATGAATACCATGAATTCATGCTTCTGTATTTTGCTCATAGCAATCTGATATGTCATATATTAACAAAGAAAATGTAGCATGAATGCTAATACTTCTGTTTATTTGCATTATATTTTTTTGTAGTAGATTTCCTTTCCTTTCCTATTGATTTGGCACTGATAGGTAATTCTGATCGACCTTGTGACTGATTGCATATGTACCTTCCTGATATACACTGAAATATGCTTATAAAAATAATTGAAATTCCTTTAACTTCAAACTTTGAAACTATACACATCCTCCATGATTTGATTGGAAGGTCCCATACCTGAATTTATGTATGCCCCCTCGATGGTTTCCTCTCGTCCTTTGTCGCTACATGATTCAACCAAAAGGTTCCACGCCTGTAATATACGCGTGTTCCTTCAATGATCTCCTCAAAGTCTTTGGTCTTCGCCCCTCCTTGATTTGACCATAAAGTTTCGTGCTTGTAACTTATGCCCATCCTTTCTAGATCTCCTCAATGTCTTCAATCAACTACATTGGTTTGACCGGAAGGTCCCATACCTATAATTTATGCATGCCCCCTAAAAAGCCTCCCCAATATCTTCTATCTTTGCCCGAAAAATCTCATCCAAAAGGCTTCATGCATGTAACTTACACATGATCCTTCTATAGCCTCAAGTCTTCATACTTGTATTTGCACATGGAACAAACTCATTAGTGAAAATAGGTTTTATCTTCATCAGATTGTTCTTGCTTTCTTCCCTTTTAGCATAGTTATTTGGATAACCGTGTTGTATAAATAGTAGAGTATAGATGATAGGAAAATTTTCCATTGCTCAGTTCGTATGAATTGATCCATTTCTTTACTCATTTTTTGTAGGTTATACTCCCAGATGGAGATGTGCAATCAACCCTCCAATGTTCAACACAACAACCTTCCATTCAGGCAATGGATCCCTTTCCTTTCTATCTCTTTTTAAGTACTTTTCTATTTGTACAATGTGTTTGATTCAGATAATTATGTTAGGGGCTGAGAGCACTAGTAATATTTGAATGCATTATATTCAAGTACTGTGTAAACATGAACATTTTGTAAAAATTATTTTTTGAATACTTTGAATATTATTTTAGTACTTGTATCCTAAAAAAGTGATCAATTCTCTTTCTTATGTTTCCTATACTTTGTTTGCTGCATTCTTTTCGTTTTGTACTGTATACTCTCAGTAGCTAAACACACTTAGTTAGAAGTTAAAACATAATTAGTTTAGCATAAAACATAACAATTTAAAAGGCATGTTAAATTGGTAACAGTTATTTGTACAAGGAAACATAATCTTGTATGTTTTCAACAATGAGTATCTCTATGGTGTAATAAAGAGTAATCTAGCACCTGATCCCTATTGTTTGAAGGACCCATCGAAGAACATAACCCATGTGTGGTGTGTGAGTGTCAAAATTGACTCATCTGGGAAATCAATGTTCATTGGCAGAAGACTCTGTATGGGTGCCTTGGCCAGCTGGTCTACAATTGCCTGTCCCTTTATAGCTTTTCTTTCAACATATTGGATGTCAAACTCATTGAGTATCAAAACCCATTTAGCCAATCTTCCTATGAGAGTTGCCTTACTAAGCAAGTACTTTAATGAATCTATTTTAGCCACAAGCTGTGTAGTGTGGGCAAGAATGTAGTGTCTCAACTTTTGAGAAGCAAAGACAACTGCCAAGTAAGCTTTCTCAATAATGCTATCGTTCTTCTCACAAGAGACCAATGTTCAGCTCAAGTAGTAAATAGCTCTTTCATTGTTGTCATTGTCTTCCTAAGCCAACAGGATTCCCAGAGATGTTTCAATGGCTAAAATGTATAAAAGCAAAGGCTTCCCATGAATAGGAGGCATTAGGATTGGTAGATTGACAAGATATTGTTTGATCTTTGTTAAGCTTTGCTCACAATCCTGGCTCCAATTGAATTTCACACCCTTATGTAAGGTCTTTGTGAAGGGTTGTGATCTATTCGCCAATTGTGAAATAAACCTATGAATAGATTGAAGCCTTCCCTATAGCTCTCTCATCTGACTGATGTTTCAAGGTGGTGGCATGTCCATTATTACTTGTACTTTCTCCAGATCTACTTCAATTCCTTTTGCAGAGATGATGTATCCTAGCAACTTTCCTAATGTGACACCAAATATGCATTTCTTAGGATTGAGCCGAAGACTAAATTTTTCCATACGATCTAGGATGGGTCCCAAATCTTGCAGATGAGTATTGCGCTTAGTGCTTTTGACCAAGGTATCATCAACATAGTCCTCCATGGTTCTATGCATCATGTCATGGAAAACTGTAGTAACAGCCCGCTGATATGTAGCACCAACATTCTTTAAGCCAAATGGCATCACATTCCAACAAAAGGTTCCCCATTTACATGTGAAAGCCATTTTCTCTCGATCTTTTGGTGCAATTTTTATCTAATTGTATCCGAAAAAACCATCCATAAGTGAGTACATCTCATAGCCATCTATCATGTCCACGATCATATCAATATTAGGGAGTGGAAAGTCATCTTTAGGACATGCCAAATTAAGATTACAGAAGTCTATACAAACCCTGATAGATTTATCATGCTTGGAAATTGGACCAATATTGGATATCCATTCTGCATAATTAATTGCATGAATGAAACTAGCTTTTAGAAGTTTCTCCAATTCTACGTTGACAAGCAATGCAACATGAGGGTGCATTTTTCAAAGCTTCTGTTTAACTAGTTTGCTGCCTAGTGCTATGGACAAATGATGCATGATAAGATTAGGATTCAATCTTGGAATGTTAGAGTATGTCCAAGAAAAATTTATCTTCTTTTCTTTGAAAAAGGCAATGAATTGTTCCTTCTCTTCAGGTGATAGTGATTGAGTCAGATGTATCAGATGAGGATGTTCTTTTGTGCCTAGATTAATTGGTTGCATTGGTTCTATTAACACTGATGATCTCTCCTGGAAGTGACTGGGAAGGACATCAAATATCTCATCTATGGGCTCCTCAAAGAGGTTTTCACCCTTGGATACATCTTTTGTTTTTACTTTTTTGGGATCTGACACTGCCACAATGTGGTTTTCATCATCGGACCTCTTGCATTTTTTCTTTTTAATTGTATGACTAAGATATTTGATGTCACCCTCAGTCATGTTGATACTTGTTCATTGGTGGAAGATGTTACAAGTTTGATAGTGTTTAGGTAATAGGCGAGAGCATAGTCATTCTAGAACATGGAGACTTCATTAGATGCATTGGGGTTCTAGTTCCCATTTCATGGCTCCAAAGTTACTAATCCTGCCACTACTAGCTACACCTGCAATATGCTCAAAGCTATTGAAACTTTTATCCTTGCTACCTGTGAGTCCACTAATTATCATGATAATAAGCTGAAACAAATTGAGCAGTCATTCAAACTGAAAGAAACTGGCATGGGAGAGTACCAAATTGAACCAGTGTTGTCATTGACATCTCTTCCAGAATCTCCTAGACATTATGGGAGGGCCTCAGAGGCAAAGAAGCTATTTGTGCTAACACCTCAGACCAAGTATGATGGCACTTTTTTCAAGGCTACAGTTCCCTTAGAAGATGAAAGTGAAAATAGAGCCATTGCTGCATGGCTTTACAAAGAAGAGGCTCTAGTGGACCTAACAGAGCAAGCTCGAGAAATCACTCCTAAGAAATATGGACCTGGTCTTAGGCTTATGAAACATTTTGGTTACAAGGGAACTGGCCCTATTGGGTGCAATAACAATGGCCTAATTGATCCTATCAAAGCAAAAGCTCGAAGCAACAGTGATACAACTAGCCTAAGGTTTAAGAAGATCCCTTTCCATTTGGGATCAAACAAATTCATACCCATGTCTGAGAGTTCATCTGAAAATGAGTCACAATCTGAGTCAGGTACTCAAGAGGAAGAATCTGATGATGAGGATTCCTATCCTCATCCTATTCCTTATGATCTCGCTAAATTATTTGCTAAGCCAGATGACTTTGTGCCACGTGTTAGCACTATGGATGATACTAGTGATTCTTCTGAGAACAATACTGAGCAACTCAAATATCATTTAGAAAAGGAAGAATCTAGTCAGTCACGCCATATTGAGTATTTGTGTAAGAACCCAGAGGCTAAAGGAGAGTATGTCCCTATCACTGTTGGGGAGTTCTATAGTCTCTCACCATCTAGCACTGACTCTCATGAATATGAATTTGACTCTCTTTCAAAAGCTACTAGAAATAAAGACATTGACCAAGTGCATGTCTATGAAAACCAAGTTGAAGTGGGTTAAACGTTTATGGTTAGGACATGGGGGTTTGATCCAACTAGTGTCCTAGAGTCATCAATTACTAATGTTCATACTTTGAGGCATTTGAACACACCTATGGACAAAGTCACTGTAGGTCTTCAATTGCTGGTCCACACACTTAATGACTATACTGTGAACACAATTGAACCAGCCACTACTCTCTCACTCACACATCCCAAGCTTAACATTGGTGGTAAGTGGATGGCACATCGTGCATCTCATGTATCCATGGCCATCCCAACAAAATGTTGTAAGCCAAGGGAATGTCAAGCACCTGACAGGTGACATCCCTCTCTATAGGACTAACATGAATGGGTAAAATGACAAGGCCTAGAGACTTTTGTTCCACTTCATCATACGCTTTGATAGTGATCCTTTGTTGAGGATTGATAGAGTCCTCAAAATAATTCAATTGTCTAAGAAGAGAAGAAGAGACAATATTTAGGCCAGTGCCATTGTCAATGAGTACCCAAAAAACATGTGTCTGGTGGATCATAACCTCAATGTGTAGAGGCTGATTGTGTGGGTGATTCAGCGAGTTGTCATCCTCCTCAGAGAAGCTCATAAGATAAGGTCAGGTCAGGTGACCTACCATGGATTGGAATTGCTCAAGATCAAGATCTTGAGGAACATTTTCCTCAGCGAGGGCTTCGTCCAAAATTTGCCTGTGAGCAGGTGAGATTTTAAGCAGCTCAAAGATGGAAATCTGAGCATTAGTTCATTTTAGTTGATCAAGAACACTATAACTAGTTGCAGCCAAGTTTGTTGTGGGTTTTACACCTTTACTAGATGGACCAACAAGGTCTTTGTCTTTGTGTTGTTCAGGATTTGAAGTAGGAGGCACAGGGCCTTTGAGAGCCAACTTGGCACAAGAGCGAGTAACAATGTTAGCACAATGTTGTGAAGATGTATTATCCATTTTATCAGAAGTAGGGCCCCACAAGAAAAATGGTGTCTTCGGTTTGTCATTATCTTGCTTGCCCTTAATGGTAAGAATGTCACAGTATTCAGAATCCATAGGTTCAACCATGTGAATGACATTGTCATCATTAAAATATGTATGGTTGTGGTTTTGAAGTCTCTCCCTTTTCATAAGCTGGGAAAGGTTCTTTGAATGCCTCATGGTTTGATTCTTTGTTATGTCCATCTACCACAAGATCACCAGCATTAATCATGTCCTAGATTTTATGGTGCAAGTATATACAGTTACTAGTTTTGTGTCCCTTGTTTTGGTGATACTCATAGAATGAGGTCTCATTCCACCATGGTGGACATGTTTGTGGATCATAGGGATGAGGGTTATCCATTGGTGAAATAAGCTTGTGTTGTAGCAATGTTTTGTAAATCACATTCAAAGGTTCTCCCAAAGGTGTATACTCTCGCTCTGGGCATGTTTCCCAAGAGTTTCTTGGTTTGTTCCCAGATCTCTTATTGTCAGGGGGAGGTTTCTCAGCATTTTTGGCCACTTTGAGGTCATCTATGAGATTAAATTACTCTTTAGTAGGTTTGGGTGTGACATTGTCAACAACTCCATCATGTACGATTTCTCGATTCGTGTTAACGCGTTTGGTTTTATCCCTGTTGGAAGTGGAACCTTGTTTTATGTCTCTCTAAAGAGTGAGTTCACCTTTCTTGACCATAAATTCCTCAATACGAATAGCCTATGTAATCATGTCTTCAAAGGTACGTGAACCTTGAAGTTGGACTTTGTATTCTAAATCAAGTAGGAGGTTATCAGTGAAAATGTCAATTCTTCTCCATTTTTGAAATTTTGCGAGAATATTTAGTATATAGTTGTCTCCACCATTGGAGGAATGTGAGAAAAGGCTCACCAACTTTCTATTTAAGGTTGCATAGATCTCAAATATTGATAGGATGTTGAATGTTATGAGAATATTGCTGAACAAAGAGATTGGCAATTTTGTCAAACATCTTGATATGAGGAGGTAAATGTGAGAACCACTCCAAATCCTGATCACCTAGGCTTTGAGGGAATAAATGCATGAGGTAGGTTTGATCGTGTATAAACTCCATAGACAAAGCACCAAATTCCCACAAGTGATCTTGGGGACCAGTAGTACCAAAGTACTTGTCATATTTGGGTAATTCTACACCTCGTGGGAAAGGCAGCATGTTTATGCTTTTGTCAAATAGAAATGGACAAAGACCATCCAATGTGTATGTCTTTGTGGGTTATTCTTTCTCATGCATCATCTGAGCCAATTGGTCTTGCATAATTTTTAGTTATTTTTGGAGTTTAGAAGTCTTAGTTTCTTCTTCACGCATGATAATGGTTTCCACATTGAAATGAGAGGGCAGTTTAGCTCCCTCTTGGGCAAGTTTGAGAAAGTACTTTTCTTTCTCTTCATTGAGTAGGATTCCCATGACCTTTTGGAAGTTTTTGTCTCTTTGACATTGTTCTATGTGTTCAGGGAGTATTCCCACCTCTTCTTGTTCCTCATCAGTGTCATAGTCTTTCTCTTTCTCTTTGTCATTCCTAGGTGGTTCTTGATGTCGACTATGACTACTATATTTAGGTTCACAATTAGTCATTATAGGAATGTGTTCAGTTTTAGTGTATCGTGTTTCAAAAGGTCCTCTAAAAAAAGGATTAGGCATCATGTTTGGTAATGCAAGACCTCTTCCTATCTCAGTATCCTCTTGGTACAAAGGATTCCTAACTTGTTGTAGGTTTATGGAAAATGTTTGTTGTGTTTGAGGTGACCTGGTAGGTGAGGGGGATCGTGAAGATGCCTTACTAGCCAAACTAGATACAGATTGTGTAACGAAAGGTAAGCAACCTTTGTTGCAATTACGACCCTTGGCACGACCATGTCTAAGTCTAACAGGATAGAACATGTTGCCTCTTCTAGTTGAGACAGTCATAGACAAGGACAAAAAGCTAGAACCTGGACAAGGACTACACTAAGACTGAGTCTAAAAAAGGATGAGATAATAGCAAGAATGCTATCCACCAAGGCACAAATGGTCTGATTTAAAGGCTAGAACAAGCAGAGATTATGACCAACGTGACAAAAGGTATGACAAGCATTAAGAAATGAAGACAAAAGGTAACTTAAGAGACGAGACCAGCCAAAGTACAAGACACAAGTCTTCAGCTAAGTGAAGGGTCACTATTTCAAGACTGTTTGTAGATAGAGAGCTATAAATAGATGTAGGAAAGGACAGTGTGTAGAGGAAAAATAGAAAAAATAGACCCAAATTGGTAATGCTGACACAAGATCTCACGCGAGAAACCTTTATAGGCCGTGAGAAGAAGTTTTACAAGCCGCGCAAATAAGTTTAATGGATCACGTGAAAGTCAGTGATAGCAGTTTAATTTTGTGTGAGAAATCTCATAGGGTCGCATAAAGACACACAACAGTAGTTTAATTTTGTGTGAGGACAGAATTATTTTGCTTGAGACTCAAATGATTTCACGCGAGAAGGAAGACCAATTTTACAACAACAACTGATTTTGACAAGGTTTCTGGATTGTTTGGACAGATTGGGTAGATTTATCAGGTAGATTTGATTGGACAGATAGCAAGGTTGACCTAGTAAGATGTTTGTACAAAGTTTCAAGTTTGCAATTCATGAAAATTTTTCAAAGAAGACAATGGGAAGCAAGCAGTAGTCAAAAACAATTTTGCCAAGGACAAGGCAACTCGACAGGATAGGGGAGTCTTGACTTTTGTTTGTTGTAAAATGGTTTTGGACTTGTTTAAGACTCGATAACAAATATGCTTTTATCCCTAAAAAGAAAATTGGTAGAGAAGGAAAAACCTTTGTCTCACATCTTATGTGCATGCGTGTACCTCACATAGTCATGTCACCCCCTAGAGGGCACTCGTGTTTTTGGTATATTCAAAGGACTCAATAGTATACACTAAACGAGTGCCCTGGTGGTAGGGGACGAGCATGTATACCACTTTTAAACATCCAGTAGCATGCCTATGGTGAGTTCTACAGGAGAGATTCTTCCCCCTCCTTGTAAAAAGATTATGCCTCCTTTCAGAGGTGAACTGGGTAGCTTCTAACTAAGAGGTTTTTACTTGGCTTCCATTCAAATTAATCCCCCGTAGCTCTACAAGAAGAGTTGAGGCTAGCAGACCACACCAGCATCTGAAAGTGCACAGTGCTTGCTTAATAAGCTAGGGATCGGCACCGACCAGTGCATAGATAGAGCCTCCCCTTGATATTTGATATCAAGAATCAAGGGCAAGAAATTAATTCGGTTTTGGAGTCTTTCACTCTACAAAGCATCTTGATTATAGTGAGTCAAAATCTTTGGTGAAAGGAGTGTGCTCACTTGGGTCATTCCCATAGGTTGGATCACTCCGACAGGCCCTCTACTGGTGGTTTAGATCTAAGGGTCTGAGTTTCTAATTTTCCTCAAAGGCAAAGAGCATAATCCTCTACCTTATTTCCTTGCCCAAACAC
Organism: Cupressus sempervirens; assembly: GCA_028749045.1. Taxonomy (NCBI): domain Eukaryota; kingdom Viridiplantae; phylum Streptophyta; class Pinopsida; order Cupressales; family Cupressaceae; genus Cupressus; species Cupressus sempervirens. The sequence continues at coordinate 882,410,026 of CM053787.1, forward strand.
GCAAGAAAAATTAATTACCGACTTGGATTAATCAATCCAAACTCATTCTTCCTTAAAGATTTTGATTCCCTTAAAGGAAATTATTGTCTTATCATAGAAGAGAACAAGCTTTGGAGAACCACCAAGCTACTTGCCTTCTTCGGAATGCCATGTTTTGGAAGCGTCTAAGTTTTTGATTCACTCTTGGTCATGACCTCTAAGAAGTGAAGAGCATATTCCCCTATTCTTTTGTCTTGCACCCTAAGAAGTTCACAAGCCCCTAATTAATCTAGTTTGAAAAGCAAGAAAATAAGATACATTGTTTTGTGGGTTTGAAAATATTGATCTTTGACAAGCGTATCTTTGACAACGTCGTGCAAGGAAACCGTCAGTCTATTTTCAAGTGGGTTTTAAAAAGAATCTTCAGCAATACGTCCTCCAAACAATGGTTAAGCTACAAGAAATTAAGAGAAACAGATCAAGACAAGTATGCTAGCAAAATTAGATAAGTTGAAGATCAAAAATGCTAAAAAATAAAACTACTGTTACAAGATTTCCCGCGAGATCTTTGACAGAGCCACGCAAAATTGTTTTAGGCTCATGCAAAATTTTGTTACGGCCTGCACGAAGAAAACATGTGCCGCATGAAGTTTCGCACACTCAGGGAACTTTCTCGTGCGATATGCTAAGAATCTTCATGCAAAGAATCAAAATCCTCGCGCAAAAATGTACAGTCTCACACGAAGATTCCCAATTCTGTATGGAATTGTACAGACAAAGAACTTGAAATTTGATTTAAAAATGCAGAGAAGCCCTGAGAAATTGATTTTTTTGAGCCCCACGGTGGGTGCCAGAAATGTACTTGTGAATTGTGGGCCTCTAAACCTTACAAACACTTCAACACGGTCATTATATGAAAATTCATCCTGGAATGAACATGAGATTGTTCACCCAAGATTAGCCGTGCGAGTCAACCTGTTGCCTTCTATCTAAAAGGAATTACTTGTTAGATATCCTCAGATTTGAGGTGTTAAGCAACCATACCCTCTAAGAATGAAGGATTTAAAAGAAAATGCGACTAATCTATATAATATGCAAGTAATCTAGATTAAGTGCAAGTAATTAATCTAGGAAATAGAAGACATTAATCTAAATGTATGCATTGTTATTTTAAATGAAAATTTAAATGCAATAACAATATAAAAGCTAGAAAGTTGAATACTCAATTCAACAACAATTCAATACTATTCAAATTCCTACCTCTGTAATGAGGAAATGAGGGGCTCTTAAATAGACTTTCCTGGAATCCATCAACGGTTGAGATCGATTTCAATCAACGGTCAAGATTGAAGATGAAGTTCAGTCATAAAGGAAGATTCCCAAATCAAATGGAGTTAAATGGCTCAGATCTAAGTGTAAGATCCAGTCAACTCAGATAGAATTTAGTGTAAAAGCAAGTGAGGAGGGTTTTTGTGTCTTAGATTGTAATTTCTGCTTCCAGTGCTTCTTGTTATTGTTGCTAGAACTTTTCCATCCTTGACTTGATTGGTGCTCATCACTAGCCACCAATGCTTTTGTCTTTGATGTCATGAGAAGTCCCAAACATATCAAGTGAGATTGTTCAACAATCAAAATCTCTTCAAATGCATCAAATGTAGGCTTTTGGAAAGCACTTCCCATGGTCAACCTATGAGTATTATAACTCAAAAAAAAAAGGAAGCCTACTCTGAAGGTAGCCTCTTCAGGATGTGATGAATCAACTTTTCATCCTTCATGGGATTTCCACAATCTTTAAGTAATGCCCTATGCTCATTGGATTTTTTGAAATAATCCTAAATTGTGTCAAAGTTCTTTGGATAAATAGTAGTAGATCATCCTCAATCTGAAAACCCTTTTCCTCATCCACCTTACCATACAATGATTCAAGTTTATCCCATATAGGTTTGAAATCCTTAAAACTGGAAATGTGGAAGAATAGATCTCTATGTACATAATTCTTGATAATTCCTAAAGCCTATTGGTCTTGTTGTTGCCAATTAATGATTTCTTTAGCATCAGTGGGTTTGGGAATAGTACCATCAACATAAAGACTTAGACCTTTTTCCATTAATCTACTCCATGTAGAATAATTACATGAAGTTAGAAGTGGACATTTAGGTGAACCCATGATGCTGAAAATTAAAAGAGCACAAAAGAGAGACACAAAACATAATACACCCCCCCCCCCCCCCCCCCCCCCCCTTTTCACTCAATTAAAAGACCCCCCCAAAAAAGATGCTTTTGACACTTTATATGTAGTGCATGCACAATAGGCCACTTGTCAAAATGTACAAAGTGGACTTCTAATTTTTTCTATTACAACTACCTATTGATGCCAAAATTTGGAATTGAGTACTGTAGCTTAGATGTACAACAATTTTGAAAATTAATCAAAGCTTTATAATGTAGAAAAAGCCCTAATTATGAAAGTGAGATATTTGTCCACACAACCCTAGAATCTAACTATAGATTTGGAAAGTACACAAAAACTAATGCACTTTCAAAAAAAATGGAACTTGAAAATATGTCCAGATGAGCCCGTATGGAGCGTTTGAAGTTATAAAATGTAGGATTGAATAGGTAGAGTCACCAAAAAATACAATTTCTAAAAAATACTTGAACCAAAACTAGAAGAGAACACCACCACTAAAAGGTTTAGGAAATTTTAACCAAAATAAAAAAATTGCACCTAATTTGGAGTCCAGATGACTGAGTTATGGCCTCTCAAAGTTAGGCTGCCAAATCAAAAAGCAATCTAGAGAGGGGTCTAGGAAAAAAACTATGATCTTAAATTTGATGGTCAAATGAACATTGTAGCAGTTATAAAATGCCTATTGATGACATTCAAACAACCATGAAATTTAACTTTGTAAAATGCAGATTTCAACCAAAAATAGCCCACTTGGTGCATCGTAGTACAGCTTGGCTGAGTCAACTATATGATTGTACAAAATTTTTACACATGGTGGTATAGAATTCTGAAGTGGCTACTCACATGGAAGGCTGGGGTGGCATAGACGTAAAGTGACATGTGTCCAACATTAAATGTGTACTATTGATTTGGCAAGATGTCCATGTGGTGGGTTGAACAATGGGTCTATGTTGTCCGACATGGACTATCCTCAACCAGTGATGTGGAGTGCAATGGGTTTTTTGTAATGTGTTGCATGGTAGAGTCTGATTTTTTAGGTCACTACCATGTGGCGATGTGTGCTATGAGTCTGCCATGGCGTAGTGTGTAGGGTTCGACAGCTATGAATGCCATGTGGCTGCGTGCCAGAGGCACCACATGGTGCTTGGCTAGGAGACTTGCAGTGATGCCAAAAAAATGCATTTGGTGGGAGTTGAATTCACTTTCATGGCATTAGAGTGTGGAGGCAGGAGTCTTTCTGGTGATTAGTGTCAGAAAAAGTAAAACATGATGTCGAGATGAAGATTCATGCATTGACAGTGGGTGGGGATGCAGAGTAGTATAAAGGAAATGCTACTACATTGTTAAATTGAATAAGCCATTGGGATCTTGGTGAAAGTGGCCATCGGTTGGCCTACCATGCTAGGATCTTAGCCAAATTTTGACTGTTGCACTTTGCCAGAAATTGCAGAATATTAGCTGCTGATTGAGAATATTCCTTGGTTCTCTATGGAATATTCTCTGCGTAGGGCTAGGGTGTGACTACTCAGTACCTGTGCAATTTTTTTTCCTCTGCATGCCCAATTGGGCTAATTTTTTTTGAAAAAGCTTCTAAAAAAATGTACAGAATAAAAATTCCAAATTTGAATAAAAAATTATAGATCTAAAAAAAGATCATACCCAAATTGCAAATCGGGGCCTCCGGGTGCTGATTTGCAAAAAGAATTTGCCTCATGATTGAATTTGGCCTAAGGTAGCTAAATTTATAGCTAATTTGCACTGAATCAATGTTCCAGACACAATGGTAAGGTTCGTTCTGGCTCTAGATACTCCCAATTTTTGCGGTACTCCAGATTTGGGTGGAGGTACTGAAGCAACAGTGGTCTCAAACGGCTATGTGAAGAGAGATTCTCCAAGCTCTGATACCATGTAAGAATTTTCCTTAGGAAAAAATTCACCCAAGAACAAAGAACTTAAGCACAAGCACAATAGTAGACCAGAAAAGAGTATGATCAGAATATGGATATGTATTCGATTCAATATCAAAGAGTACACTAGGAGTGCTTGTATATAAAGTCCTCTAAGATGCATCTAGAATGTCTAGGAATCAACATCATGATAAGTCATACAACCAGACACATGTCCACTAGATATGGGTTATCCTCCATTAAGCACAGAAGTAAGTGCGATGATGAGAGGATAAGTCTACAATGGTGTAGCATGCAAATTTATGTTGTAGACACCATGTACTAAATTAGGAGTGTGAATAACTGTGTTGTCTACATGACAACTCAGTGAATGATGCAAACTCCAATGTTGTAGACACCATGTGCTAAATTAGAGTTGTGTACTTCTATGTTGTCAACATGACAACTCATAAAGGTACAAAAATTCCTATGTGTCTCACAAAATAAATAATAAAATAATTCAATAATGCATTAACCCAAGTAAACTTAAGTGTAAATAGTAAATACATATTTACACCAACAACTCTTATTTGTAAAGGGTTGAAGAAAATTGTTTCTTAAGATAATACCAAAATTGCTCTCTTTATCATTTTTGTGACTTGCATGGTGATTAAAAACATTGGGTGTTATTGCATGGTTTCTACTTCCACTAGTTAGATTTCCTAAGTTAAAGTTGTTAAAGTAGATTTCATTTCAAGAAGTTGCTAAGTAAGAGTAAGAGTAGATGGATAGTTGTATGGTGATATTAGTGGATGTTTGATAGGGATCTACAACTAGGCCACTAACATCTTAGCCATTGGTTAGGGAGCCTTGCATGGTAATCTAGTCTTTTCCCTTGAATCATTGCATCTATTGAGGTAGATCTGCTAGTAAACTTTTATTAGATTTGATCCCCATCCATTTGCTAATCTTTTCATTCATAGGAGTAGGAGTAGAGCAATAGGTAGTTAAGAAATTGGAGTTCATTCTTAGAAAGTTAGAAGAGAAGTTAAATCCAAGCATCATTGGTAGACACACCCCCCATTACCACCACCACCAATATTATCTAGCACTCGTATATTTTACAATACCATCATCATCACCATCCCACCAAAAGTCAAAGCTGTCTTCCAAAAAATAGCATAAGGCCGCCTACATGATTACCAACAAATCAAATTGATATACTGAGTTAGTATCCACAGGTATAAGATGTTAGAGTAATTTGTTGTTTCCACTTATTAATTAAATCACTTTGATTTAATTAAATAAGTTTCCTATTACTCTAGTTTTTTTTAAGCTATCTCATAGGTGCATATAATTAATATTTTATATTAATCATAATGTGCAACCTAGCTTTTTTAGGCTTTAGGTTTCCCTTTTCAAGTTTTGATCTCCTTTATAAGGATTAATCTCTTTGTAATTCATTGAATCTGTTGAATAATAGTTTTCTTCATCTGAATAAAATTTTGCATGTTTTTTAGATCAAACCCTTGCCTCTTCTTATCTTTTTCTTCTCCGTGATAGGTTTTGTACATGCAGGTATTCTTGGGCTACGTGGATTTGATTGGCATATTTACTCAAATCCTACATGGTATAAGAGCCAAATCTACTGTAGCTTGTTCAATATTTGGAGAAAATGGGAGAACAAGGGTTTGGCAAATTAGATCTAGTGTTTTTTAGGCTTTTTCTAAGAAAAAAGAGGGGTCACTAATTTTTGGTGTAGTTTGAGGCCAAACAGACCTCACTGTTGGATCTAGAAGGTGGAAAAACCTCCATTTTCATATAAAATTTGTCTGTTTTGAACAACGTTGACCCAGAAGGCAATTTTTTTTGCTTGGCAGGGCCATATGACCCCTGGCACATAGTTTGAGGAAAAAAACTTAAAAAATCACAAAAAAAATTTAGTTTGTGCAATTTTAAGCCATGGCAGTTAACAAACCATGGCAAAACCACTAGTGGTTACCACTGTGTTCATCGCTGGGGACCATTGCTAGTGGTTACCATTGGCAGTCTGCTAGCGGCCTACAGTGGCTCCACTGGTGGCCACCGCTGTAGGTCCACCCTATGGCAACCCTCTACCCTCCTCCCACCTTGACCTCCGCTTCGTCGACGGTGAGGGGGTGGCCAATTTATTATTATTATTATTATTATTTTATTAAAAAATAATTTTTTTTGTATCTCTATGGGCCCTGTTGGTTTTTTCTCCATAACTTGAGCATACAAATGTATTTTTTTGATCTAAAAAATGTGTTGGAAAGCTGGTTCTAAGACAGAGATATTAGTATAGGAATTTTCAGCTTTTGATGTAATTTAGTTGGCTATTTTGGTAGTCAAAGCCAAATGTTCTGTTTTGCACTCCGAGAGGTGTATCTTGAGCATATGATCTCTGATTTGGGACTTCTTTATATTGTTGGAAAGTTGTTTTGTGCTCTTTCCAGTGATGCTAGTTATTGTTCCAAATTTTTCTCTAGGCACATTCTATTTAGTCTTCTACTTTTTGCATTCTGGTGGATATCCTGGTTATTTTAGGTCTAGGGATCGATTTTGTTGCTTTAGACACTTGGTTTTGGGCTGCACTATCTTTTATACCTACTTTTTCACCTTTCTGATCATTTTTGATATCATTTGTAAGCATCTTTATGCAAATGCACTGAGATGAAGTGCCACTCCATGCATTTCGGGATCCTTTTAATCATTGTGATTTGTTGTACTCACACTATTTTATAAAGTGCCATGGGGGGGATAGTTGTTTGCCACTTTTGTGCCCTCTTCCTTTTTTGTGATGACACATGCCTTTATAGGTGTCTGTACCTCACTCTTGATGTACCTAGTTCCTATTTTGTAGGAGTTTTTTGGCCCACTTTTTTAGTTGCCTGTCACCTCACCCCATTTGCATTAAGGGGGAGTTATTCTATTGTTCTAATGCTTCCTTGGTTCAATGGTTCATTAGTGTGAGCTATGTATTTAGTACTTGATCCTATATACTAGGTGATTGCAGTGGCTGGCTACCTATTGCTTCATACACTTGGTATTGGGTTGTACTATCTTTTATACCTACTTTTTCCCCCTTTTTGATATCATTTGTAAGCATCTTTATGCAAATGCACTAAGATAAAGTGCCACTCCATGCATTTTGGGATCCTTTTCATCATTGTGGTTTGTTGTACTCACACTATTTTATAGAGTTCCATGGGGGGGGGGGGGGGGGGGGGGGGGGCAATAGTTGTTTGCCGCTTTTGTGTCCTCTTCCTTTTTTGCAATGACACGTGCCTTTATATGTGTCTGTACCTCACTCTCGATGTGCCTAGTTCCTATTTTGTAGGATTTTTTTGGCCCACTTTTTTAGTTGCTTGTCACCTCACCCCATTTGCATTAAGGGAAATTACTACTGCGGTCATCGCTGGTGGCCACTGCTAGCGGTCCGCCAGCGGCTTGCAATGGCTCCACTAGTGGCCCCCATTGTAGCTCCACCCTACGGCAACCCTCTACCCTCCTGCCACCCTGACCGTAGCTCCGCCAATGGTGCGGGGGTGGCCAGTTTATTATTATTATTATTATTTTTATTAAAAAATATTTTTTTTTGTATCTCCAAGGGCCTTGTTGGTTTTTTCTCCGTAACTTGAGCATACAAATTTATTTTTTTGATCTAAAAAATGTGTTGGAAAGCTGGTTCTGAGACAGAGATATTAGTATAGGACTTTTTAGCTTTTGATGCAATTTAGTTGCCTATTTTGGTAGTCAAAGACAAATGTTCTATTTTGAACTCTGGGAGGCATATCTTGAGCATACAATCTCTGATTTGGGACTTCTTTATATTATTGGAAAGTTGTTTTGTGCTCTGTCTAGTGATGCTAGTTATTGTTCCAAATTTTTCTCCAGGAACATTCTATTTAGTCTTCTACTTTTTTGCATTCTGGTGGATATCCTAGTTATTTTAGGTTTGAGGATCAATTTTGTTGCTTCAGACACTTGGTTTTGGCCTGTACTATCTTTTATACCTACTTTTTCCCCTTTTTGATCATTTTTGATATCATTTGTAAGCATCTTTATGCAAATGCACTGAGATAAAATGCCACTCCATGCATTTTGGGATCCTTTTCATCATTATGGTTTGTCGTACTCACACTATTTTATAGAGTTCCATGGGGGGGGATAGTTGTTTGCCGCTTTTGTGCCCTCTTCCTTTTTTGCGATGACACATACCTTTATAGGTGTCTGTACCTCACTCTCGATGTGCCTACTTTCTATTTTGTAGAATTTTTTTGGCCCACTTTTTCAGTTGCCTATCAGCTCACCCCATTTGCATTAAGGGGGAGTTATTCTATTGTTCTAATGCTTCCTTGGTTTCGATGGTTCATTAGTGTGAGCTATGTATTTAGTACTTGATCCTATATACTAGGCGATTGCAGTGGTTGACTACCTATGCATTTTGGTGAGATGGATCATCTACCATATAGACACTCTCAGTTTGTGCCTTCTATTTCCATGGAGGTTCTATAGATCAAAAATTTCTTTTTGATAGAGTTTACAGCTTCTTCATGCTTCAGTGGTTCTCTTCATGATCTCTCTTTTTTCCTATCTTCTGAAACATTCTTTGTTATGTCTTTTTGAAGTAGGGTTTTTCCCATGTGGTTTTCTCTATTTCTCTATTTTATAGAGATTTTTTTGTGATTGGGTTTCTCATTAGGCCTTGTTGTTGGGATCCATTTTTTCTGCTTTCATAGTTGTGCTAGGTTAGCTTACCTCTTGAGATTTTCTTAAGGGGGGTGTTAGAGTAATTAGTTGTTTTCACTTATTAATTAAATCGCTTTGATTTAATTAAATAAGTTTCCTGTTACTCTAGTTTTCTTAAGCTATTTCGTAGGTGCATATAATTAATATTTTATAATAATCATAATGTGCAACCTTTCTTTTTTAGGCTTTAGGTTTCCCTTTTCAAGTTTTGATCTACTTTATAAGGATTGATCTCTTTGTAATTCATTGAATTTGTTGAATAATATTTTTCTTCATCTGAATACAATTTTGCATATTTTTCAAATCAAACCCTTGCCTCTTCTTGTCTTTTTCTTCTTTGTGATAGGTTTTGTTCATGTAGGTATTCTTGGGCTATGTGGATTTGATTAGCATATTTTATCAAATCCTACATAAGGAACATTAGAGTTTTGCTTATGTCTTCATGAGTACTAATGTTTCAAGAGGGGAATTGAGGATTCGATATTCCATATCAAGTGTTCACTTTCTATATGTTATGTAGTGGTACAAAACTGACATCAACAAACATCTTAATATATTATAAGAATGAAGAAGAACATTAGAGGGACTTAGAAATAGTTCTACAAAGATTAAGAGAACACAAGCTATATGGAAATTATGTAAATGTGCTTTTTACCAAAAGGAAATTTAGTATCTAGGGAATATTATATTAGCTCAGAGTATAGCAGTGGATCCATCAAAGATAAAAGAAATTAAAGAATGACCCATACCTAGAAATGGATTTGAGGTTAGGAGCTTCATGGGGTTAGCAGGGTTCTATAGAAAGTTTGTTAGAAACTTCTCAAGGATAGCCTATCCGATCACTTCACTTCAGAGAAAAGGAAAGAAATTTATTTAGACAGAGAAGTGTCAATTAGTCTTCACATTTTTGAAGGAAAAATTGACTTCAACACCTATTCTAAGGATTATTGATCCACAAAAGTAGTTCGTAGTTATAATAGATGCATCCAGAGAAGGATTAGTGGGTGTGTTAAGGCAGGATGAGCAGGTCATTGCTTATGAATCTAGGTAACTAAAAAATTATGAACATAATTATGCACCCCATGATCTTGAATTAGCAGTAATTGTGCATGCCTTACAAATGTGGAGACATTACTTGATTGGAAAACCTTTTGAGCTTAGATCTAATCATCATAGTTTGAAGTATATTTTCACCCAACCGAATCTTAATGCTAGACAAAGGAGGTGGCTAGAATTCCTAGTAGATTATGAGTTTGACATAAGTTATATTCAAGGTAAGGAAAACAAGGTGGCAGATGCGCTAAGCCAGAGAAGATACATCTTAGTGATAACTACTATAAACTTTAGGTTGAGGGACCAAATTTTATGACGCCTAGATCGTGAAGAGTTTTATATGGAAATAAGCTTAGCTCTTATCAGAGACCCACAAGTTCTTAAATATTTAGAGTTTAGCTTAGAAGAGGATGGATTATTAAGATATCACCATAGAATCTATGTGCCCAATGAACCTAAATTTTGATGACTAATTTTAGGTGAATTTCACTCAGCCCCATATTCAGGACATCTAGGAGTAACAAAAACGTTCTCTGATATAAAACCTCTATATTTTTGGAAGCGGATGAGAAGGGAGATAATCAAGTTTGTAGCAAGATGTTTGGAATGCTAGAGAGTAAAAGTAGAGCATCGGTATGTAGTAGGCCTATTACACCCAAATGAAGTACCTAAATGGAAATTGCAGGTAATATCCATGCATTTTGTAAAAGAGTTACCTATAACATGGAATTGACACAAGATTATTTTGCTAGTAGTTTACATATTGAAAAAGGTTGCTCATTTTATACCAAGGAATTTATCTGATGGAGCACCCAAGACTACCCATAAGTTCATAAAAGAGATTTTCAACTTGCACAAAATTCTAGAGAAAATTATTTCGGATAGGGATGCTAGGATAACTTCCAAATTCTAGCAAACATTATTTATAGCTCTGGGCACCAAGTTAAGCATTAGCTCAACCTATCATCCTGAGACAACTGATCAAATAGAATGGGTAAATCAAGTATTAGAAGATATCCTAAGAGTATACTATATGGCTTAACAATACCTATGGGAAACATACTTACCCTTGATAGAATTTGCATATAATAACTCCTATCAATCCATAATTAGAATGGCTCCCTTTGAGGCCTTGTAGGGTCATAAATGTAGAATTATAGTGAGTTGGAATCAGTTGGAAGATAGAATTTTTGTCATGCCTAAAATGCTTCAAGAGATGGAGGAACAAGTAATTCAGATTCGTCAAAGGTTGAAGGAAGCAAACAATAGATAGGTGAGTTATGCTGATGCCAAAAGAACACCTAGAGGATTTTTAGTAGAGTACAAGGTGTTACTAAGGGTTAAGCCTCAGAAGAGTACTATCAAGTTTGGAAAAAATTCTAAGCTAGCCTTGAGATATGTGGGACCCTTTGAAGTTCTAGAAGTTGTGAACCTAGTAGCTTACAGGATTGGCTCTTGCTAGGATGCATGACATCTTCCATGTGTCATATCTTAAAATGTATATTAATCACCATGAACATATGATTGATTGGGAACTATTGCAGGTGCGAGAACCAGGGGTGGTAGAGGTAAGACCGCTCAAAATACTCAAATTGCATAAGATACACTTACAAAATTAGGAAGTGGCACAGTGCAAGGTCCAGTGGGACCAATATACTAAGGATAATGCCACCTAGGACGATTATCATGATATTTTTCAAAGATATCCCTATCTTTTCTCTAAAATTGAAAACTAAATATTTCTTTTTTCTTCTTGTATAACTGACTAAGTACTACTTAAGTTTTTTATTATGTTCATCAAGGATGATGAAAAATCTAAGAGGGTGGGTATGTAACATCCCAAATTTTACCCTAAGTTTTAAATTGATCATAGCCATTGGTTTAACAAATTGTTTCTTTCTTGATCATGTGAAAAATGTTAGTTAATTATATACATTGTGTCAATTTATTTCCTTCCTAATCATGTGAAACAAGTTAGGTAATTATAGACATTGTATCAATTTATTTCTTTCTTGATCATGTGAAACAAGTTAGTTAATTATAGATGTTGTATCAATTTACTACTTTCTTGATCATGTGAAATGAGTTAGTTAATTATAAATGTTGATGAAATCTATAGCTGTCATTAGATGATCAACAATTGTTTGATTGTAATTAACAATTAATATATATTTGAATTGATGTTTGGGTGAGAATGCTTTACTTGGGTGATTGCAGGAAGAGGATTGAAGAGAGGGGAAGCATTGCTAAATGAGATCATCAGAAGGGGATGGTCGATTAGTCCAATCATCAAGATCGATAGGTATGACCTGACTACCCTGGAAAGGATATAGAGACTTGACAACATGTTGCATTATGGAACCAAATGAGCTATTAGAGAAATAATATAATAATAATAAATTAAACAATATAATTAAAAAATATAATTCATACCTTTGAAGATTTATTTTGAATTTATTATTTAATCATTATTATACACCCTCAAATGCAAACACATGTATGTAAAAATGAGGTGACACCAATAAATTATAAGTTTATAATCTAATGATGCCACTTCATCAATACGTACATAGGAATGTTTTTAAGAATGCATAATAATAATAAAATAAAATAAAATAAACTCTTAAACTTCATATTCCTTCCCTCTTTATTTCTTCTTTTAAAAATTCAATTTGATAAACATTCAAATAGCCTTCTTTGTAATTAAAGGTAGTTGAAGAGCCAAGCCATCTTTTTAATAGAGTCTCAATGATTGTATTTGTCATAGTCTATTTCCTCTCTAAATTTGGTGGCTCTCTTTTTATCTACTTATACATTTGAACAAAAGGAGGAGAATCTAAGTATAATTACCAACTTCATTCACTTGTTTCCTATTTTCCATTTCACCTTCATGGCTTTCTTTATCCATAGGATCAGTGCAAGGAAGAGAAGAGTCTATCTTCTAGGCCACAGAAGGCAAGGAGTAGATGTTGGAGACACATAAGATTTACTGAGTCCGCCAAACCTTGTTAAGAGTCTATTAACCCTTTTATTCATAATGTTATGCTAGTAGAGCATCCTATTTTTCATGAAAACCAAATACTGTTCTCAATTAGATATAGACTAAATTAGAGTAGGCATTTATATAGTTTTCTAGTTCATAGAGTCTAGTTTTCATGTCACTATTATTCTTTAACAATAAGATTGTATCAACCATGGATATGAAAGATGGAATTATAATGATAACCATGAACTAATGATCCTACCCAAAATTTAATTCTTCCATTTATACACCATACAGAGATGAGAGTAATATCATGAAGTCCAAACACTGAGGAATTCACTGATAATGATGCCATTAAAGGTGAAGAGGTTTAAAGAAAATAAAGTGGATATAAACTCACAAGCACTTAGGAATCATCGACATGGTAGCCTAAAATGGTGAGGTGGTGTAGATAGCCTGCACAAACAATAAAGAAATCAGATTAACTAAATAATAGAAAAATTCTATAATAGCTCATGCATGTTTCAGTAATGAAATATGTTGTCAAGTCGAGTGGTGGAGATCAAGTTTACAAACCTAATTTGAAATCCTTGGCCAAGGTAGAAATAGGAAGATGTGCCAATCATGTGATCTTTTTTGTTTGTCCAAATGCTTCCGTTATTTGGTAAATAACTATTGGGACACTCAAACCACCTGATTACTCAGATGGCTAGACTTAAGAGCATCCCAACCTAATCCTGAGGTAAAGAGGGTAGTTCTATTAAGATAGGATGTGTGGGGATAAGTATGGTCTACATTTGGAAGGTTAAGCCTATGTTAATGCTTCTCCTCTCACCAATGCCGAGGCTTGGACAACAAGATAGAGAGAAATATTCATCATATCTGTATGTTCTTGCACACTTTCTTTTAGAATAATGAAAGCATAATTTGATAGTGTAGAAATATATGCATGTTTAAAAATGGTAGTTGTTACTTTATATTAAGTTGAATATGTTAGATTGATTTCAATGATAATAAAGTATTCATTTATTTTCCTTTACATTTCATAGATGTTAAGATGCAAATAAATTAGATACCAGTTACTTCTTTCTAGTTATAGATAGTTAGTTAAGGTCATTGTCTTATGAATAAGAATAGTTGCTAGTTTAAATTCTGATTAAAATTGGTTAGGAAAATTGGTATGTTACAAAGGGTAGATTAGAAACTGATACTAAAATAAAAATGAAGAAAACAATCCAACGACCATTATGTGAAGTTTGTAATTTTGTAAGGATAGATATCTTTATATTTTTATGGGGACATGAATTTGAAATGAAAATGTTCAAGAAATAAAATAAAATAATATATAAATTAAGATGGATTGAATACTAATGATAATATAAGTAGAATAAAAAATAAAGAAATAATAGAAGCCATGAGGATATGTATTAGTTCAATAAGAAAGGGTATAAAAAATAAAATGAAATAAAAATTAATGAAACAATAAAAGGAGCATCATGTGGAGTTTGTAAATTCATTAGGAAACACTACACCTTGATGATATGAAAAAATAAGGGTTTACACAACTAGACATGTACATTTGAACATCAAAGAAATAATAAAAAGAATTAACATGGGTATGAAAATTTTAAAATATGTAATAATAAGATTATAAATGAAAGAAAGAATAAATAATTTTTTTTAAATATGTAAAATTGCTAAAATGAAACATGATGAAACTATGAAAGTAGTAATAAATGTTTAAACAATTGGAAATAAACTCAAATTATTTCTTCTCCTTAATAAATGTTGTTTCTTATAATTTTTTCTCTTCTTTAATGGATTTTTCATCTTATAAAAGATTTGAGTGGGAAAAATGAGCTGATTTCATGCCTACTTGTATATTTTAATATTGTTGTGTATGTGTGTCTTTAATTTTTATTATAGTACCAATTTCCATTTCAAATTTTTAATTTCATTTGCAAGATATGATCTAGCTACTATTTTAATTATTTATTTTATTTCCCTTAATGTTCAATGGCAGCCTTACACAATTCTATTAGTTAAATTATGTGGTTTTATGTTGAAACAACCAAAACATCTACATTTGAGCTAGGAAGTTGAAATAGAGTGGCTTGAAAGATGAGACATTATTTTGTTCACTATTTTAGGCTAGTCACATTTTAGTAGGAACTATTGGTCTTAGTACATTCACATTACATCACCAATTGTCAACTTATTTTGGGTTGACGAGTTTTCATTTGGCAATCTATTATTGTTAGTTTGATTTTAGGGTGACGATTCCCAATTGACTTTAAATGAATGTTTCTTTTTTAATTATATTGTTTTGGTTTTTTGTATTAAACAACCTAGTAAAGGACATGTTAGATGTTGTCAATGATATGGATGGGTTGATTGACTTTAAAAAATAAATGCACTCAATGTTTATTTTTATTCATATATAATAAACAAATATTTACCCAAAAGTATTTTTTTAGTTTTATTAATCTAAATTTATTTGTTTCACTTTTGATAGGTTTGAAAAAGTCCTTTTGACAGTTGCTTGTGTTATAGAGGCAAGTATACAAAAGAATTGATTTTAGTGTTGTAATTTATAGCGTTACTTAAACCTTGTTATTTATTTTTCATAAGTATTTGGTGTGGGAAAAGAAATGGAATGCGCAAGGAAGTGACCATGATAGGTGTTGGAATTCTTTAGAATAACTGAGAGGGGGAGTGAATTAGTTATCCAAGGTACAGATGTACAAATAAATTTTTTCACAACTTAGTGAACCCATATCCATAAAACATATTCATCATGCATGCATCCATTAGATCATACAATCACTTAAACTTGTAGGTTACTGTCAAATCAACTTTGTAGAAATGTAAACATGAAACATAACAGATTTAATAACACATTTGATACAATGATTTTACGTGGAAATCCAATTTGGGAAAAACCACCAGTAACATGCTACTCATTCTTACTCTTTTGAAGTGATGCCTTGTGAAAGACCAACCTTGTTAAAGTTTACAATGCACACTATTAAATGTGACCTGGTTAAAGGAATTCAATCACCCTATTAGGAGTGAGCCTTGTTAGAGGACTAGATCATTCACTTGGAATGTCACCCAGTTAAAGGATTTAAAAATGACTGTTAGGTCAACCTTAATCCAAAGGATTTACCCTATACTAGTACAATGATTAGAAAGTAATAGTAAGTCTTGATCTGATAACAACTTGTACAACATACTTGCAGATTATAGATCTCTATTTTGCTTGGCTTTCACACACTTCATCTCTGATATCTTGTTCACCCTTCAAGAATCCATACCATTATGCCTTCTTGCTTTTCTTTCCAATAGTAGTCTCTTCTCTTTGGTCACTAAATAGAGCAATACCCTAGACTCCTTGTGCTTCATAGGTTCTCACACATGAAAACCTTTTCTTTTGACTAGCCATCTCTATAAATAGAAAATTAAGATTTTTTTTGTTCAATCTCCATCGTCCATTTTAGGGTTAGGTTGGATTAGGTAGGATTCAATGAATCTACCCATCTTTGCATTGTATTCCCTTCTAGAAACTTCTCCTTTAATCCTCATTGAATTTGCCTCAAAATGGTTCATCTTGAATTATGTGCCACCAGCTCATCAAGCTTATCTTCCACATGGTTCACACAATCCAAGAAATCAAACTTGTTGGCTTAGATTTATCTATTTCACGATCTTTCACATAAAGCTAACACTTGACATTAGCTTGCTTTTGATGCTCAAAACATACTGCATTGCATGACATCCACTACCAAATCAGTCGGCATGAACTAGAGTTTATTGGTGCTCGACATTAACTAAACTTTACTCGACTTACAATGTATCACTCAACATACACTAAAATTTAAATTTGCTCAACACCTACTATGCAGATTATTAAGCTTGGAAAACACAATTTGTTTAACTTGTTCTTCTAAACTTAATCAATGTATCCATCCTTTATATCCTTAAGTAGATTATTAGTGCACTATAATATCACTATCTTAACTAATCCTTGTACTCTTTTTTCATATCATAACTCAACATTTCCTCTAGGTGCTATTGTTACCTGATTTGATCAAATCCTCTTCATCAATCAAAAAAATGGTAGTACTCAAATCATCTAAGCAATTATCTTACTAGCAAGTAGCAGGTTTGACATCAATGACAAAAAATTGATTGAAACACATCCTCATACTTGTATCAATCTATTTTCAAAAGAAAGGAAGTAATGTTTCCTTTAAACCTAAACAGGTGCATTATTGCTAGATCTATTTTCATTTTTTGACCATTTAAATTTGGGTTTCCACATATGTCATTTGCATGGGAAAATTTGGTATCTATTTCTACTCCTTACCATACATGAACTCTGTTCACTAGGTGGTGGTTTTATCTTTGAATGCATGTTGATGGTCATATTCTCACTATTCTAAGATTTTGTAGGAATTTCTTATCCAAAGACTTATTTAAATAATATATATAGTATCCTTTTATCTATAAATTTTTTATCATCTCCCAATGGATAATGAGAATAATGTTGACCACTTAGGGTAAAGGAGTTGGACAATGAATTATACAACCTCTATCTAAGAAGATAACATTGATGTGAAAAGTGACATTCTAGATAACTTAGAATCATCTCCTTCATTGGATGATTTTTCATATAAGGAAACAAAAAATTTCTCAATGTTTTGAGGTTTTAAAGAACATCCATTCTTAGTAATTATGTAGATAGTTACTATAATAGTTAAAATTTTGGGTGGTTCCTTTCCATTAATAACATTATTTTATTTTTTGACTTATTATTCTTGAACATCTAGAGTTTTCTTTGGAAGTTTTAGGATGAGAAGTGGGTTTGTTGCAACAAGCTATGAGGGCAACATATTTGATCTTATGATAAGATGTATACCACATAGTAAGTACAACTTATTTGAGCAATTTCTATGCCAATAGCTTCATATTGGTCATTGAAGAAATTAGTGTCAACACAAACACAATTGTTTAAATGAATCAAGAAAAAAAAAATCTAACACAAATGACATTACCTTGCAAGACAACTACTTTGGGTAAGAAATTCTATCATGAAAAAAGTGTCTTAGGAAAGAATTCCTAAATAGCAACATAGAGAGCTCTCTTCTTTGAGATGATAGCCTCAATCTAGTATACACATATAGAAAAAACTATCACACATAGATAAACTAGAGACCTTTTTTGAGAATTATCATTATATGATTGGTAAAGGATGAAATGAAAAAGGCATCCATAAGGATTTGGAGAGCATTGAGCTTGGTCACTTTTTCAAGCATGTTTTTATGAGGAACTCTCCTAAAACATAATCAACTAAAGTTCAAAAATTAAAATTAAAAAACCACTAGAAAACTATAGAATGATAATATAATCACATTACACATCTTGAAAAGGAAGAAAACTTCTTAGATTATTTTAATAGTAGAACCATCCTCATATATTGTCAAATGTTTAGAACCAATGGTTTCTTGATTAATCAAATATGAGACAATTTAATAGAAATCTATGTTAGTAGATGTGGAAAAAAATAAATCTTACAATAAATATGTAAAAATCAATACAAACTCATACTTTAGAGAGCACTATGATATAAAAACAAACAAACAATATGACCTAAACCCTATTAAAAAGAAAAACAATAAAAGTATTTCAAAAAAAATCAGTATGACTTTGAAGCTACTATAATATAACTCCAGGCTTAAACATTTTACACTAAGACTTACTTATTCCTAAGATAAAAATACAAAATAGCTACAAACTTATTTTCTTTTATAATGTAATATGAAGACATGTTTTTTGATGACTAAACCTTTTCCATTAATTTATAATTTAAAGATACATATTCACAAAAAAAGGGGTCGGGGGATACAAGATCACTGCATGAGTTCAAATGGCACACAACCAAATTAACAACTATTCATCAAAAAAAACTATTTAAAGAAAAGCATAAAGCTTCAGGTGGCAAGAGCAGTGCCAACCAAAGGAGGGTCTTTATCATCAGAACTCCAAAAGTCCTTAGGGTTAGTGGTTAGCTCAAGGGGAGCCCAACCATCAACAAACATCAACATCATCATCTTCATCTCCCTCAAGCTTGGACGGGGAGATAGCTAAGTCCAACCTAGGGAATTCCCACTTGGGATCACGTTGCATAGATGAACAACCCACAACAAGGGAAATAAAGGGAGCCACCATGGAACAACCCAAGCCTAACTTTTGTGGAGGTGAGGCCAAGTGACGATGACCATCAAAACCACCACTAGGAGAGTAGAGATGTGGTTGCTATTGGGGACTGTGCGAGCGGCATGTATATCTACTCTAGCCTCACTGACAACCAGGAGGAGGAGTGTGGTCAATAAAAATTACTTTCAGAGGCACATGGGCAATCGTACATGGTGCATTTCCCAATGAGAAAGTAGCTCCTACAGGTGAGCCACCTCTAGCATGACTTTGTTAGTCTGTAATTGAATTTACATCATAACAATATTACAAACATGTGCTTTAGAGTACATAGCAATATGATATCAAGAAAGTTGTGAGAGAATAAAACAACATTTTGGTCCTTCCAAATAGTAAAAAAAATTTCCATTATGAAAGCATGCCAAATTTGTGCATATCTAAAAGGAAGTCTGGGTAGATCTCCCAACACCACCATATGCTAGGCAAACTCCTTTGGATGGAAAGGCTTGGAAAAAGTTATGAATCTAGAGCCAATATCTCTGGGTTCACCTGCAGAACCAAAAAATATGCAAGAAGCTTTTAGGTTGGCAATAAAAGGGGCATCTAGGATCCGAAACTCCCAAATGTCAGAGCTGAGGGCCCAAAGGCAAGCCCTGGAAGAGGAAACACTAAGAAAAGTGAGCAATCTTTGGCTTCATAATAGCATTCTAGATAGTAGTAAATCTAAGACTCCAAGTCTTATGAGAAGAACACAAACACCAATGCTGATTGAGGGTATCAACCATCAAAAGATGGGGCACTAGCCACTGATACCCTAGCTTGGGCTTGTAGTTAGCCATAGGAGTGGTAGGATACCACTTTCAATCCTTTCACCATGGGTGAGATGAGTAAATACCAAGCTTGTATAATAGATTGGGAGGCATTGCAAGAACTAGAAGATCAAGTGTCTGTCGATCTGCATAGATGAGCTTGAACTGAACCTACAGATCCTCCCAAGAGTGAAGGCTCATAGTAACTTTGGAAAGTAAGTCCTTGGGAGTTTTAATACCCTTGTGGAATAAACAAAGAGCACTAGCTCCTTGAACCTTAGCTAAAGGAACACCTTGAGTGGCAAACAAAGGAGACCACCAAAGGTTTTGCTAGTTCATTGAGAGCCCATCTCTGAACCCATTACCAACCTAGTGAAGCCATGGTTTGAGGGCTTCACAAGCTTTCCAAATACTCTTTAGAATTGTTAGTGTAAATAATTAATTATTACTACACTTTACTTAAGTTTACTTAGGTTAATGCATTATTTTATTATTTATTAGGTTAGACACCTAGGAGTATGCATACTCATATGTGTTGTCTTGTTGACAACATAGGAGTTAGCATCTCATTTTAGCACATGGTGTCTACAACACTAAAGTTGCATAATCAACTAAGTTTTCATATAGACAATACAGTTGTTTGCATTCTAATTAAGCACATGGTGTCTACAACATAATTTTATGTGACACACCCATGTTAAGCTTATCCTCTCATCATCGCACTAACTTCTATTCTCAATGGAGGATAATCCACTCTTAGTGGACATGTGCTTAGTTGTGAGACTTATCATTGTGCTAACTCCTAGTCAGTCTAGAGGCCTTTATATTCAAGCACTCCTAGTGTGTATGTATATCAATTGAATATCATATTGTTATTCTGATCATACTTTATTGGTTCATATTGTACTTGTGCTTGAGCTTCTTGATCTTGGTTGATTTTTTCCTAAGACAAATTCTTACGTAGTATCAGAGCTATACCAAATTCTTACATGGTATTAGAGCTGAGGGAGCTTCTCTTCACATAGCCATTGAAGACCATTTTTGCTTCACCTCTTAGCGAAACATGATTAAGATCTAGAGTATCGCAGTCATGGGAGAATTTAGAGCCAAAGTGGACCTCACCATTGTATTTGGAGTGTTGATTCAGTGAATTTTGACTATAAATTTGCCTACCCTAGGCTATAGTCAAATTTGAGGCAATTTTTTTTGCAAACTGACATCCGAAGGCCCAAATTATGAAATTGGTATGATCTTTTAGATCCGTGCAATTAATTTTCACATCTGTATTTTTCATTTGCTTTCCTTTTTGGATTTGCAATTTTTTTTCAGATTTACAGTCTATTTCCAAAATTCTTTAAAAAAAATTGGCCTTTTAGGCCAATAGGAGGTTTTTTTTGCAGGACAAGATTAGAGCTTGTTGGTGCAAGTTAGATATTGGCATCATATTCAAAAGGTCAAAAAACCCCCAAATTGACTTTTGTTTCATCAAAATTAGACATCTGAGGTGAAATCTAGAGTCAATTGATTTTTGGAGGTGCAATGGCAGTGATTCAGGAAAAATAATTGCAGAGGTGATTTTCAAACAATGATATCTCCCTCATACAGACTCATTTTTCCAAGAATTTTTTTTTGTTTTAGGGTAGAATTTTGTGATCTAAACATTAGTGGAGGATGTTTGAGAATTTTTTTTCTTGAATTTTTTTGCAAATCACAAATCCTAATTTCTACAACTTCAAAGGTTTAGTATGGGAGCATATGAAGACATTTTTAGGTTCCATTTTTTTTAAAGTGCTTAATTTTTCGTCTACCTTCTAGATTAGAAATCAGATTCTAAGTTTGTGTGGATAGAAATACCACTTTTAGAAATAGGTCCTTTTTTGCAGTGTATTGCTTTGATAAAACTTCAAAATTGTTGTACATCTAAGCTACATTGCTTAGTACCAGATTTGAACTCCAAAAGGAGGTTGTAAATAGCAAAATCAGAAGCTCACTTTTGTCCATTTTTGACAAGTGGCCTATTGTAAGCGCACTACATATAAAGTGCCAAAAGCATCACTTTTTTTTTGGGGGGGGGGGGGGGGGAGGAGTTCTTTGATTGAGTGAATAAGGTGGGGGGGGGGGGGGGGGGGGGGTCTTGTGTTCTTGTGTCACTCTTTCTCTCTTGTGCTTTTAATTTTGCATCATGGGCTCACCTAAAAATCCACTTTTAACTTCACACAATTATACTACATGAAAAGATATTGTATGGAGTAGACTAATGGAAAAAGGTCTAAATCTATATGTTGATGGTACAATTATAAAACCCATTGATGCTCATGCACAAGTTTATTGGAAAGTTAAAGACAATTAGGCTTTAGGAATTATTAAGAGTTGTGTTCATAGAGATCTCTTCTTCCACATTTCCACCTTTAAGGATGCCAAGGGTGCTTGGGAAAAACTTGAAGGTTTGTATGGTAAGGTGGATGAGGAAAAGGGATTCTAGATTGAGGATGATCTACTTCTCTTGGATCCTAAGAATTTAGACACAATTCAAGACTATGTCAACAAATCCAATGAATTGAGAGCACTACTTAAGGATTTCGGTAATCCCATGAAGGATGATAGATTGATTCATCACATCTTAAAGAGGTTACCTTTAGAGTATGCATATTTTTTTTTGAGTTAGAATACTCACCAGTTGACCATGGGAAGTGCCTTCACTAAGCCTACATTTAACGTATTTGTAGAAATGTTGATGTTGGAACAACCAAATTGATAGATATGGGAATTCTCAAGTCATCCAACTCTACAACATTGGTGGCTAGTAATGAGAACCAAACAAATCAAGGTGGAATTTTTTTTACCAAAAACAAGAAAAAGTAGTGGAAGAAAAAATCACAATCAAAGACACTACAATCTTCCTCCTCACAACAAGGCAATTCTTCTTCCAACAAGAAGGGAAACAACAAAAAGAAGGATAAACTATTTTGTGCATATTGTAAGAAACCAAATCATGATTAGCATCATTGCAAGACTATGAGAATAGATGAGTTGGAAAACTTACTGAGGAAGAACAAAATCAATGTGCCAAATGCTTTCAAGGATTCAAATCCATCCACTTCAAAGGGAAAAGGGAAAGCATTTATGGAAAGTTCAAGTTCTTTAGGGGAATGGATTCTTGACTGAGGCCCCTCATATCATATGGGTTCTTCAAAAGGAAACTTTTCTTCATTTAAGCAGTCTAAGGTACCTCACATCTTTGTAGGCAATGATACATAGGTGGAAGTTGAAGGTAAAGGACAAGTTGAGATGGAAAATGAAGAGTTCAAAGATGTTCTCTATGTTCCTAACCTTAGCACTAATCTCCTTTCAATTTACCAAATCACTCACTATGGAGGTGGCAATAAAGTTGAGTTCCTTCTTGATTCAATAATGGTGCAAAATTAGATGATTCATTGGTTATAGTGGGTAAAGTCAATCATAACACAAGGCTTTGTTCTTTTTCCCACTTTGTGCCTAAGTCTCCTTCACATGCCTTGTTGACACAATCTCAATCACAAAGTAAATTATGGCATGAGTGGTATGGACATCTTGCCTTCCACTTTCTTCATCAACTTAGCTCAAAAAATATGGTCAAAGGTCTACCTACAATCAACTTTTCTACAGGTGAATGTTCAACTTGTTCAATGGATATGCATCTAGAAGAAAAGTTTGACAAAAAAAAGTCTTGGAGAGCATCAGTTTTTCTTCAGTTGGTTCACATGGTTCTAGCAGGCCCTTTTTCAGTGACATCAATTAGCAAGGGTCGCTATGTCCTCACTTTCATTGATGACTTTTCACGCTACACATGGGTCTACTTTCTTAATCATAAGAATGAATTGTTTGATAAGTTTCTAGCCTTCAAGAGTCATGTTGAGAAGCAATCAAAGAAAGCCTTCAAAATTCTTTATTTAGAAAATGAAAGTAGATATGTGAACTCAAGACTTAGAGACTTTTGCAAACTTGAGGGTATTGATCTTCAGAATCCAATAGTATTTAGTCCACAAAAGACAAGTCTTGCAGCAATGAGGATTAGAACTCTTAAGTCAATGGAAAGTTGCATGATTCAAGCTAAGTCTCTTGATCCATCACTTGAAGTCAAAGCTATAAGTAGTGCCAATCACATCCTTAATAGGTCTCCTCATAATGTCTTAGATGGAATGACTCCTTTTGAGGCATGGTGTAGAAGAAAACTAGTTGTGAAACACTTCAGTATTTTTGGTTGTCCAACATGGGCACACATATCTTCAAGTGAATGCAAGGCACCACCACTAAGGCCTTTTACTCTTATTTGATACGATGATAGTGTTAAGGCATATAGACTTATGTATCCTAAGATTCATGAGATATTCATAGAGAGGAATGTTCACTTTAAGGAAAGTTCACCTAGCTTATCCTCTAATCCTCTCCATACTTCATACATTGTGGAAACTGATAGTGATAACAGTGATAGTGATTCAATAGGTTCAAATATGGGGGATCCTATTGATAGATGTAGAACAAGGTCACAACATCAGTACATTCCACATGCATACATTGCTACAGTGATAGGTCCATGTCATTCAGTACAGTTGGGTACACCTTGTCTTCTAGTTCCAGAATCAAGGGATGACTACATCACAAATATTTTTGGTTTGTTTGTGGAGTCATACATAGCATATATAGGAGACATTATTGATGATATATATCTTCTCTTTGATGAAGAAGATCCTTCTTCAATTGTTTTGAGGGCACACTCTAACCCTCTTGTCCATTCTCTACATGATTAGTCTTCCAAGGTTGATATGATTGTGGATCCTTATATACAACAGTTGTAGGAGGTCTCTTTATCATTTGAGGAGACAGTTGGTTCTTTGGGATATGTTTGACATCCATCCTTGCTAGATCTGAACATGTTCTTTTCCACAGTGTTGGAAAGGGCAACCATCAATATCAACACATGGATAGTTAAGAAATTTTTAGAGACACCATTCATCTTCATGATTCTTTCTACACATTGGGGAAGCATCTCATATGTACCTATGACATTGTTTCTTCCTAAAGGGAGGAACATTATCCAGCAGTCATGGATCAGCTTCTACATTCATCTCTCTTTTTGGGCAAGGGTTTTTCCCATGAGGTTTCCCTGTTTCTCCTTTTTCAGAGAGATTTCATTGTATTTTTACATGGGTACCTAACATGGCCTAGTAGCCAGGACCCATCATGCATTTTCATTATAGCTTTTGTAAACTTAAGTGCATTCCCCTAAGTTGCACATAAGGGGGGTGTGTTAGTGTAAATAAATAATTATTATTACACTTTACTTAAGTTTACTTAGGTTAATGCATCATTTTATTATTTGTTAGCTTAGACACCTAGGAGTATACATTCTCATATGAGTTGTCTTGTTGACAACACATGAGTTACCATCTCATTTTAGCACATGGTTTTCTACAACACTGGAGTTTGCATAATAAATTGAGTTGTCATGTAGACAACACAATTTTTGGCACTCTAATTAAGCACATGGTGTCTACAACATAATTTTACATGACACACCCATGTTAAGATTATCCTCTCATCATCACACAAACTTTTGTGCTCAATGGGGGATAATCCACTCTTAGTGGACATGTGCTTAGTTGTGAGACTTATCATTGTGTTGACTCCTAGTTAGTCTAGAGGCCTTTATATTTAGGCACTCCTAGTATGTATGTACATCAATTGAATATCATATTGTTATTATGATCATACCTTATTGGTCCATATTGTGCTTGTGCTTGAGCTTCTTGATCTTGGGTGATTTTTCGCTAAGGCAAATTCTTATAAGAACAAAAGTACCCTAAATCTTAATAGGTTCATGAGTCACAAGAAGGCTATGAAAACCAATCCTCTTCTAGGTAGGTTGGTTAATAGGGAAGCCTGAAGAAATGCAATGTCTTAATAAAAATTTTCATGCCTCATCACTATTGAGAGCCCGAATGACCCACTTGGCATAAAGGGCAATCCCCTATTTTCGAGTAGAGAGCAACCCAAGCCCCCATGAGGCTTTGTGAAAACAAAAATAATCCCATGCAACTCTATGAAAGCCATGATGCATAGCATCAATGGCCCAGAGGAAGTTGTAGAGGATATGCTCTAGCTTGAGGTAAGAAGCTTTGGAAGGAGCCCAGTAGGAAGAATAGTACACATGGGTGGAAACAAGCACTTTAGAACAAATTTGAAACTTTCTTGCAAGGGAAAGTTGTTTAGTGTTGTAATATTCTAGCTTCTTCTCAATCCTAGAAAGGACAACATTCCATGACTCCATAGGGGAGGCTTGAAAAGATAAAGGAATGCCCAAGAATTTAAAGATTTCTCCATGCTGGACCCATTTCCACCCACATTGCTAAAGCCACTAAGGGCCTGACAAGAAGGACTATTGGTAACAAAGGGTTTTGTGCCATTGAATAACAAACCCAGAAGCAAGGCAAAAAGTACCTAGGCACTGCAAGGCATTGGGTATACTATCTTCCTCTTCAATCAAAGTAAGGAAGTATTCATTAGCAAAATGGTCATTCACAAGCTGTGTAGAGGAATCTGGAAGAGAAATACCATGAACCATAATCTGAGAAATGGTGTTGGCAAGAAGATAGCCAAAGCCTTCAATTGCCGGCACATAGAGCAAAGGCACAAGAGAGAAACCTTGACAGATATATTTGTAAAGCCCAAAACCTTTAGATTGTCTCCCATTAATGGTGATGCAAGCAAAGGCATCCCCAAAAAGCATCTACACAGACTGAAGAAAAATTGGCCCAAACCCCAAAGCTTGCAACATAGTTAGAATAAAGGGCCACTCAATAAAGTCATAGACTTTGGCAAAGTTGATTTTGAGAAATAAGGCCTGCTGCTTAGAATGCCTAACCAATTACCATGCCTTCCCAAACAACAATGATGTTGTCCAAAATATAGCGAGATTTGATGAAACCAATTTGTTTAGGCAAAGCAATCTAAGGAAGAAAATGCTGAATTTTGAGAGAGAGGGCTTTGGTAATAATCTTGTAGGAGACATTCAACAAGGTGATGGGTCTCCAATTGCAAATTTCCTTTGGATCACCAGCTTTAGGTATGAATTTAATATTTTTCTTATTGATAATTCTGCCTAGAGAATTAAAATTGTAAGCTTCACGGTAAACCTGAAGCAAATTAGGACCAATATCATCTCACGGGATTTTGTAGAATTCACAAGGAAAGCCATCACAACCAGGGGCCTTGTTAGAAGCCATGGAAATAAAAAAAAAATTTAAGTCCACAAGCATTAATTTTTCCTCACAAAAGACATATTTCTCAAGAGCAAGATGATTGGGAGCAATTGCAACGCATTCTTGAAGAGCTTGGTGATGTGCAATAGAAGGCCTTTGAGCCATGAAAAACTATTCATAATGGCGCACAAAAGCCTGAAGAATATTTGGAATATTGGTAAGACATGATGGTCTTTATGGATGCAATTGATGCCAACTGCAGAATGGCGACCCTACACAACATCAAAAAATTCCTTGGAAGCCTGATCGCCAACCTTCAACCAATGGAGATAGGCCTTGATCTAAGCTCGTCTTATAGCATAGTTGTCTGCAACTTGCTTCTAGTGCCGAAGATTGGCAAGCCTAAGTTGGAGATTTTTGTCAAATGAATTAATGTCAAGAGCTTCTGAAGCCATACAAAAATATTTGGTAGTGGCTTCATAAGATCTTTTGCGGTACTTGGCTAATTGTCTATCATAAATGCGAAGAAACCTCGCTGTACGGAGAATGATGTCATTCCACCATTGAATCCACCCAACATGGGTGTGGGGTTGAGGCTCAAGATTCCACACTCGAAGAATGTGGGCAATAGTGGGAGAATGGGATAGTAATGAGATGTTAGGGTAAGTGCACCAAGTTGTGGTGCCAAAAGGGGGGTATAAATGGACACCTTTTTCCTGAAATCAGCAAATTTTGGACTTCAACAAGAATTTGAAGATAGTTATGTTCAAAATTTTAAGATATGACAAAAACAAAAGTCGTAGTCCTTTGAATCTAGTTTCTAAACTACTAATTTTTTTTCAAAATGGTTTAGTTTTAGGTCCTCAAAAAGGGGGCCACAGAAAGTGGTACTGTTTATTCCAAAAAAAAATAACATAGTACAAAGTGTGGCCCCCTAAAATTTTAACTTTTTTTTTGAAATTATTTAATCGCTCCAGTCAAAAGTTACCTAACACTATGTAGTTTATCCCAAATTTTTCGGGTAATTTTATAATGTGTATTTTTTTTTTAATGAATTTTTAAATTAGACCAATCCAAAAAACGTGAAATATCCGCATGCTCCCTCGAAAAATGATTGAAAACTAATCTAAAATCAAAACTTCTTTTTTTCAAAGTGTGTAGAATGGAGTCTAGTTTCTAAAAAACTAAGTTGTTACAAAATTCTATGAATGAGCTAAAATCTACAGCCCAATTAGTACATGGTGGTTTTTGACAAAAAATGAACATACATTCAAAAGAAATTATAGATGAAAGACTTAAAATAGTTCAAATTAAAAATAAATTATATGGTTAGATAGCTAACACAGAGACCTATAATGTTATGTAACTTGATCTTATCGATACCCAACCATGAAAAATCTTGAAGGGGAGCACACAAGAAAAATCAATCATTTTTTGTATGTTTGCTGGAAAACACGTCTCAGACCTGTTTATAAACTCCAAACCTTTGGGTTGGATCTCCAAGGAAAAACCAAGCCTTAGGCTTGGTTTTAATGCAAATCTTTGAATAGCGCGTGCGCCCTATAGCGCGCATGCCCTATTAAAATGCTATTGAATTCGAGGTAGTGCACATGCGCTATAGTGCGCACACACTATTGAGACCTAAATTGCAAACCAAAACCAAGAGAGAGCTGGGGGGGTGGGGCGAGGGAATGGCTATTTGTGTATGCGAGAGAGATAGAGAGAAAGTAGGGGATTGGAGAGGGGAGAGAGGAAGTGAGAAAGAGTAGGGGTGGCAGAGAGAGTATAGGATAGGAGATAGAGGAAATGTGAGAGAGTAGGGGTGGCAAAGAGAGTACAAGATGCAAGAGAGAGGAAGTGTGAGAGAGAGAGTAGAGGTGGAAAAGAGAGAGTATGGGATGGGGGAGAGAGATTGAAAGTAGGGGATAGGAGAGAGAGGAAGTGTGAGAGAGAGTACAATTTGGGAGAGAGAGATTGAGAGTAGGGGATGGGGGAGAGAGAGAGTAGGTGGTGGGAGATGGAGTGGGAGAGGAAGAGCGAGAGAGAGGAGGATGCGGGTGCATGTGTGTGAAAGAGAGAGAGTAGGGAATGGGAGAGGGGGAAGATAGAGTAGCTTGAGAGAGAGTAGGGGATGGAAGAGAGAGTAGGCAATGGGAGAGGGAGTGGGAGAGGGAGAGAGAGAGGGGGGATGGAAATGTGTGTAAGAGAGAAAGAGAGAGAGTGTGAAAATGTGAGAGAGGGTAGGGGGTAGCAGAGAGAGAGTAGAGAGGGAGAGAGAGAGAGAGAGAGAGAGAGAGAGAGAGAGAGAGTAGGCAGTGGGAGAGGGAGAGCAAGTGAGAGAAAAAGTAGAGGATGGGAGAGGAGAGAGAGGGGATGGGTGTGTGTGAAAGAGAGAGAGTAGGGAATGAGAGAGGGGAGAGAGAGAGGGAGTGGGAGAGGGAGAGAGAGAGGGGGGATGGAAATGTGTGTATGAGAGAAAGAGAGAGAGTCTGAAAATGTGAGAGAGGGTAGGGGGTAGCAGAGAGAGAGTAGAGAGGGAGAGAGGGAGAGAGAGAGAGAGAGAGTGAGAGTAGGCAGTGGGAGAGGGAGAGCGAGTGAGAGAAAAAGTAGAGGATGGGAGAGGAGAGAGGGGGGATGGGTGTGTGTGAAAGAGAGAGAGTAGGGAATGAGAGAGGGGAGAGAGAGATAGAGAGAGTAGGGGATGGGATAGAAAGAGAGTAGGCAATGGCAGAGGGAGTGGGAGAGGGAGAGAGAGGGTGGATGGAAGAGAAAGAGATTAGGCAATGGTAGAGGGAGTGGGAGAGGGAGAGAGAGGGGGGATGGAAGTGTGTGTAAGAGAGAAAGTAGGGGATGGGAGAGAGTGTGAGAGAGAGTAGGGGTGGCAAAGAGAGAGAGTGAGAGTAGGGTATGGGAGAGAGAGGGAGAGAGAGAGAGATAGTACGCGATGGGAGAGGGAGTGGGAGGGAAAGAGAGGGGGAACGAAAGTGTGTAAGAGAGATAGAGTTGGGGATGGGAGAGAGTAGGAAATGGGAGAGGGAGTGAGAGAGAGAGTGGGGGGGGAATGGGAATGTGTATAAGAGAGATAGAGTAGGGGATGGGAGAGAGTGTGAGAGTTTGAGAGAGAGTAGGGGGTGGTAGAGAGAGCTTGTACAGGATGGGAGAGAGAGAGAGAGAGAGAGAGAGACAGAGTAGGGGATGGAAGAGAGAGAGTGAGAGTAGGGGATGGGAGAGAGAAAGTAAAGAGGGAAAGAGAGTACTTGAGAGAGAGAGAGATAGTAGGTGGTGCAAGAGGGAGTGGGAGAGGGAGAGAGAGGGGGGATGGGAGTGTGTGTGACAAATCTAGAGAGTAGGGGATGGGAGAGGAGAGAGAGAGGGGGGGATGGGAGTGCATGTCTATGAAAGAGAGAGAGTAGGGGATGGGAGAGGGGAGGGAGAGAGTAGGGGATGGGGGAGAGAAAGTAGGCAGTGGGAGAGGGAGTGGGAGAGGGAGAGAGAGAGGGGGAATGGGAATGTGTGTAAGAGAGACAGAGTAGGGGATGGGAGAGAGTGTGAGAGTGTGAGAGAGAGTAGGTGGTGGCAGAGAGAGCTCGTACGGGATGGGAGAGAGAGAGTGAGATTAGGGGATGGGATTGTGAGAGAGAGTAGGGGATGGGAGAGAGAGAGAGTGAGAGTAAGGGATGGGATGGGAGAGAGAGAGAGAGAGAGCGAGAGAGAGAGAGAGTATGAGAGAGAGTAGGGGATGGAAGAGAGAGAGTGAGAGTAGGGGATGGGAGAGAGAAAGTAAAGAGGGAAAGAGAGTACTTGAGAGAGAGAGAGATAGTAGGTGGTGCAAGAGGGAGTGGGAGAGGGAGAGAGAGGGGGGATGGGGAGTGTGTGTGACAAATCTAGAGAGTAGGGGATGGGAGAGGAGAGAGAGAGGGGGGGATGTGAGTGTCTGTCTATGAAAGAGAGAGAGTAGGGGATGGGAGAGGGGAGAGAGAGAGTAGGGGATGGGGGAGAGAAAGTAGGCAGTGGGAGAGGGAGTGGGAGAGAGAGAGAGAGAGGGGGAATGGGAATGTGTGTAAGAGAGACAGAGTAGGGGATGGGAGAGAGTGTGAGAGTGTGAGAGAGAGTAGGTGGTGGCGGAGAGAGCTCGTACGGGATGGGAGAGAGAGAGTGAGATTAGGGGATGGGATTGTGAGAGAGAGTAGGGGATGGGAGAGAGAGAGAGTGAGAGTAAGGGATGGGATGGGAGAGAGAGAGAGAGTAGAGAGGGAGAGAGAGAACTTGAGAGAGAGAGATCTAGTAGGCGGTAGGAGAGGGAGAGGGAGAGAGATAGGGGGGATGGGAGTGTGCATGATAGATGTAGAGAGTAGGGGATGGGAGAGAAGAGAGTGGGGGGATAAGAGTGTGTGTGTCTGTGAAAGAGAGAGAGTAGGGGATGGGAGAGAGTGTGAGAGTGTGAGAGAGAGTAGGGGGTGGCAGAGAGAGAGTATGAGATGGGAGAGACAGAGTGAAAGGATGTGAGAGATAGAGTGAAAGGATGGGAGAGAGTGAGAGAGAGAGTAGGGGGCGACAGAGAGAGAGAGAGAGAGTATAGGCTGGGAGAGATAGACTGAAAGGATGGGAGAGAGAGTAGGGGATGGGAGAGCGTGTGAGAGAGAGTTGGGAATGGGAGAGAGAGAGAGTAAGAGTAGGGGATGGGAGAGAGAGAGTAGAGAGGGAGAGAGAGAACTTGAGAGAGAGAAATAGTAGGTGACCTGGGAGAGGGAGTGGGAGAGGAGGAGAGAGAGGGATGGGAGTGTGTGTGACAAATCTAGAGAGTAGGGGATGGGAGAGAAGAGAGAGGGGGGATGGGAGTGTGAGTGTGTGTGTGTGTGTGTGTGTGTGTGTGTGTGTCTGTGAAAGAGAGAGAGTAGGGGATAGGAGAGAGTGTGAGAGTGTGAGAGAGAGTAGGGGGTGGCAAAGAGAGAGTACGAGATGGGAGAGATAGAGTGAAAGGATGGGAAAGAGTGTGAGAGAGAGTAGGAGGTGACAGAGAGAGAGAGAGTACGAGATGAGAGAGACAGAGTGAAATGATGAGAGAGAGTGTCAAAGAGAGTAGGGGATCAGAGAGAGTGTGAGAGAGAGTTGGGGATTGGAGAGAGAGAGAGAGAGAGTAAGAGTAGGGGATGGGAGAGAGAGAGAGAGAGAGAGTAGAGAGGGAGAGAGAGAACTTGAGAGAGAGAGAGATAGTAGGTGGTGGGAGAGGGAGTGGGATAAGAGGAGAGAGAGGGATGGGAGTGTGTGTGAGCGATCTAGAGAGTAAGGGATGGGAGAGGGGAGAGAGAGAGGGGGATGGGAGTGTGTATCTGCAAAAGAGAGAGTTTAGGGGATGGGAGAGGGGAGAGAGAGTAGCCCGAGAGAGAGAGAGAGAGAGAGAGAGTAGCAGATGGGAGTGTGTGTAAGAGAGAGTAGGGGATGGGAGAGAGTGTGAGAGAGAGTAGGAGGTGGCAGAGAGAGAGAGAGTAAGAAGTGGGAGAGGGAGGATGGGAGTGTGTGTGAGAGATCTAAAGAGTAGGGGATGGGAGAGGAGAGAGGGTGACAGAGATATAGAGAGTAGGCGGTGGGAGAGGTAGAGTGAGAGAGAGTAAAGGATGGGAGAGGGGAGAGAGAGAGAGTGTAGGGGATGGAAGAGGGGAGAGAGAGTAGGAAGACAGAGAGAGTAGGGAGAGAGAGAGAGTAGGAAGGGTGGAGAGTGATGTGTTCTCATATAGTGCGTACGCGCTATAGTGCATACGCACTATGTGAAATCACCTAAAAATGGTCAAAAAGAAACTTTGGGGCCCGTTTCATTCATTCTCTGCTTTTGTTCTGTTCTGCACTCTGTTATCCCGACAGAAATTGCGGGTTTCAACACAGCAAACACTCTTTCAAGGTGGAAAACACTATTTCAAGCTAATGAACACTATTTCAAGGTGGCAAACACTTTTGGAAGCTAAAAAACACCAAATTCTATCATTGGATAAACGATTTGAAGACTTTTTGAATATTCCTTGTATAGAAAAGGTTAGTGCAATCTATTTTAAATATTGTTTGTTGATATATAAATACAAATTTGATTATAATTTGACATGTTGTTTAATATATAGTGAATTCATTGAAATTTGTATGTTTCAATGAAATGTTATTTCGAAATGGTTAGAATTTTGACAAGTCATTTTATATATATATTTTGTATTCATTCAAATAATTATCATTTTTATAATTATTTGAATAATTTGTAATTTACACATTTTAAGTAATTCAAACGTTTGAATAATTTGACATGTAGAAATCATCATCATGCCAAGGAAGAAACCAAAAAAATCAAAAAAATGAAGATAGGGAGAGAGATTTGGCAATTAAAAGAGATAAAATTAAATTTCTACGTGAGCAAAGAAAATTGCAAAGAAATAATGAAGAATTGACTTTCGAAGAGGATCAAGAACCACCTGTACCAAGAAACAAAGAGGAAGAATTGGAAAGACAAAGAGAACGAATGAGACTATTACGCTCAAGAAGACAATTGAATTGTGAAGCTACACCATCTTCTAATGTTGGAGTCATATCGTCCGCTACACCATCTTCCAATGTTGAAGTCATATCGTCCTCTCATGTTGAAGAGACACCAATTTGTAGATCCGACGATATACACACTCCATCATGTCATGTTGAAGGCACAACATCAACACATCAAGTAGGTGATATTCCATCTTTTGCATCTTATTGCCAAGGCACATCATCTTCGGTTCAAGGTACGCAATACACTCAACCTTATGTTGATGTTCAAAATGTTGAGAGAATTGAAGAGATTATAAAACCTTCTAGAATTCGTTTTAGAAGACCAAAATATTTGATTGATATTGATAGTAACATTTTGAAATCAATGCCTAACAAGATTAGTAAGCGTACTTGTCAAAGAAAAGTTAATCGTATGTGGAGATTATTTTTTGATGAATTAAATATTATAGGTCAATGCCAATTATTTGTTGAAATGATGAGGAATTTAAAATTTAGGCCTCTCATGAAGATTCTTGGGCTAAGAATGATGGATGATTCAAATAAAAAAAACATTGTAAAAAATCTAATGAATGCTTATGACAAAGTGGGTTCTAAATCACGCACCAAAGATAGTAATATCGCAAGACAAGTACTTACATCGACAATAGTAAGTAGCCAAATGAAGAAAGCTCGACTCATGAGAAAGACAAGCAAAACATTAAAAAATGGTAGAGGTACTCTAAGGAGAGCCATGCTAAGGCATGAGAGATTGGAAGATCCAACAAAAAATAATACACGTGTTTCCCCTAATCAAAGAGATGTTTTAAGAAGGAGGATTGGTAGCCAAAATCGCGAGCCACATGCAAAACATTTTTTGGACACAACTCAGACACAATTATTTGCAAAATTTATTGGTATGTATCCTCAAATTTGAATAAGTCAAAGATTTTTTGAGATGGGTAAACCTTTTTATGTGAAGATAAATCACACACGCACAACTTGTTGTTGTAGGATACATATTGAATTTTCTAACCATTTTGATGTTTTTAGGCATATATGCATAATTTTGCATTCTCAGTTTGTTTTGCAAGATTGTGACATAAATGAGTCACCAAGATCTTCAAGGGAATTCATATCCAACATTTTATGTGAAATAAGGGACGGCCAACAATTTTACAAGACATCATGCTTGGATGGTACGTGCTTATTTTGTGGTTCTTTGTAACTTTTATCAACTTGTCAACATATGGATAGTACACATGCAATTGGAAATGAAATAGTAGATTATGGAAAATTTAAGACAGTGACCAATGCTCTAAAAGATGGGAAACATGGTAAAAGATGTGATTTAGTCATTGAAAAGATTCAAGTGTATGAGTTCATGAAGATTTTCTGTGAAAACATTATTTACGATTATGCAAGGCATACCCACAGAGCTCGATGGATGGATTTGCAATTCAAGTTGTGCAAGGGTACGTTTCCATTGAATACCATTGTTTCGATTGTAGATTTCATAGAGAACTACACACTACAACCACAAATTGAGGTGCAAGAATAGTATTATACTTCTCAACAGGTTTCCATATTTGTTCACATAACATTCATGCATTCACCTACAAGTACAGAGGATGACAAGAAGATTTTGAGGGAGTACCATTTTTACATCAGCGATGATCGATCACATTCTATGGAGTTCATACATGGTTGTTTTCAACTATTTTATGGAGATTTGGCTAACAGGGGAATCACATATCATCAGCACATTATTTGGTTAGACAATTGTGCATCTCAATTCAAGAATGCACGGATGTTCTATTGGTTGAGCAGGATGCACAAGTTGTGTAGAATTCAATACATGTCAAATTTCATAGAGGCTGGTCATGGAAAGGGAGAGAATGATGGTGCAGGGGCATGCATCAAAAGAGCCTTATCTCGTGAAGAACTAAAGTACAAAGATGGAGCAATATTGATAGATGCAAAATCCATCGTCCAGTGGTGTAATGCTACAATGGGTCCAGGTAAGGAAGGTGAGTCTATGGTTTGTAGATTTTTTTGGTTGATAGATAATACTAACATTGCACCATATCAGGATTGTTGCACACTAATAGGATCCAGTGAGTTGCATTCTTTTAGAAGCTCTGATGGAGGTTCATGGAGTATCCACACACGAAAAATGGCATGCTATTGTCCATCATGTGCAGAGGAAAATTGGGATGACTGTGAGTCGACTGAATGGGTGGACAAATGGGATATACGGGTTTTGGACCCAATTGACACCTATCGTCCCCCACAAGCACTAGAAATGGTACAGATGGAATCGTCTATTGACTTTGACCACTTTTCTGATCTAGTGCAACCTGGTAATATATATATTTATATATCTTTGTAATTTTAATATGTAACGTTATAACTTTGACGCAAGTATTTTCTGAATTAATGACCGCATTTTGTACATTTGTCACTACAGGCCATGTTTTTGCTGTTATTGCACCTGAAGACAATGAAGAAGGGACAGATTATTATTTGTGTCATTGTGTTCAAGCCAAACAAAAATTGGATCACTTGGTTATAGATGGTGAAGGTTTAGAGTACCATGTCGGTGCGGTGGTTGTAACCGACACATGGCTTAGACGATATTCTATGAAGAACCCTAACTTGTGGTTATTCGAGGATTGGCAAACAGAGAGGAAGATTCTTCATTATTCAAATCTTGTTGTCGCATCAAATGTCCACTTGATAAAATATGGTGGAAAACCACATAATAATAATCTTTGGAGAGTTTGCGAGTTAGACCACGGGGCAATACTTGAGACATTAAAATGTCGAGCAGATCCAGTTGGCTCATTAGATTGAATACAGAGAGAGAGAGAGAGAGAGAGAGAGAGAGAGAGAGAGAGAAGAGAGAGAGAGAGAGAGAGAGAAAGAGTGATCAACTGGATCCAAATACATTGTTGCAACCTCTTCCCCAAGACTGTCCACATGACTAAGGTGGACCGTATTGTTATGATGCGTAAGTGATGAGATTTAGTTTAAATCATAGATTTTATGTTTTGATTTGTTTAGAATCTAGATTTTATGTTTTGATGTCTCCAATTTTTTTAAAGCTAGAACAATATTTTTCATATTTTCTTATTGTGACGATATTTTTCTTTCATTGCATGTTCTCTTGGATGATAGGAGGGAGAGAAGAAAAATAAGTAGATTTCCAAACAGCGAGCCACCCTTCTTCATGTAATTTATTCATTTAAGGTAAAAGACCCATTTCCCTTGTTTGGCTTTGGTATTTGGTTATTTAAAGTCATTATTCTAGTTGGACCTTCGTATGTTTGAATTTGGGATTCTTTAGTGTCTATTTGTTATGATTATACTGAATTATTAATTCTACGATGTTTCTATTATTTAATTATTTAAAATAAATTAAAACTTTTTGTATAAAATTATTATTTTTTATTTCTATCTATTTGTTATGATTATTTCTATTATTTAAATTAAATTAATTCTATAATATCTCTATGATGAACTATTTATATTTTTAAACTTTACATATTTTACACCATGACCAACAATCAAACTATTATAACAATACAAATACATTTAAATAGTAATGTAAGAATGGTTTAGTTAATATAAAAAATAAGTCTATCTTAGATATTCTAAATACATCACA
Organism: Cupressus sempervirens; assembly: GCA_028749045.1. Lineage (NCBI taxonomy): Eukaryota > Viridiplantae > Streptophyta > Pinopsida > Cupressales > Cupressaceae > Cupressus > Cupressus sempervirens. The sequence goes on from CM053787.1 coordinate 882,447,322, forward strand.
AAACTTTATTGCTTCAAAAAAATTGGAATTTCTCCCATCTACTTGAGTTCCCATCAATTGTCCATAAAATTGGGAAAGGGAATAGGTGTTATGCTCCAAATCCCAACATCCTCCTGTCCACTACTAGGAGATTTGTGTAATGTAGGATTCAACTCCATCAACTTAGTCATTTTTTTCACTAGTTGATTGGGACTCTCACCATTTGTTGCCAACTATGGTGACAATGCTTGGGGTTACACTTATTAAGTAAGAATATTTCCTAATCTAGGGATTAGAGCATTGAACATTTTAGAATGTGATTTATGCTATGGAGAAGAGGTATGTTGGGCATACTAATTGATTCTAGGGCTAGTGCAATTACATCTCCTTCCACTAGTGTTGTAAATATAATTTCTATAGTTGTTGAAGGTGCACCTCCAATATTTGGTCTATATTTCTTTCAAACATTTAGATTATCCTCTCTTTCTTTCCTCTTCTATTCCTTTAGCGCAACCTTCTCTGCAACTCATTTTCCCCTCTCTATAGCATATAAGATCTCATTTCTTGCAATCTTTTCCTCTCTCCAATCTTTCCTATCCCTGATCTTCTCCTTCATTTAAAGTGCATTAGCCTCAAATAACTTCTTAGTCTCTCTTGTTCCTTAGAATTTTGTATGCTTTTCCTTGGTAGCTATAGGAATCTACTGGGTAAACCACTATGTTGTTTTCTGTCTAGTGGCATGTAACGTATAAAATCAACATCTCCATCATAGTCATTTTGGGCCTGGGTATCAAAAAATTGTTAACTATTTATTTCATCATGGTTGCCACCATTTGCAAAGCATTAGATAACGTCCTTGGGGTCAACATGTGGTGGGGATGGAATTAAAAGGGAAACATTTTCATCCCCACAAGTATTTGGTTACCCAAGGTTTGTGACAACCTCCTACAACCAATCTGGTTGTGAATCTTGCATTAGCAAGCTTAATCTAATATCAATGTTTGTTGTATGCTCAAGGTTTTATCTCCTATAATAGTCCACTGGCTGGTTCAGGTTTTCTGGTTGGGTATTTTTAGGTGCAATTGTACCTAGTCCCTTCATATTTTGTCCATAACTCCTCAACAAAGTGTTAATTGGTTCATCTAATAAGCCATTGATTTTTAGGAAGGATTCAATAGTGATTTCCTCCCCCTCGCTTTACAACTCATCAATATTTGCATCATCTACAGTAGTTGTTTCTTGCAACTCATCTCTTACACTTTCTCAATTTTGCCTCTTCTAGGCTTGTTCCAACTAGCCCTTGCCAGTCACTAATTTGTTGTTTTCTCAAAAAATTTACACAGAACTTCCTAAACTATTGGGTGATTAAAATACCCTTTTCCTCACTATAAAATATACTCCAAAACCAACTACACTTGTTTTGTAAAATATCACTCAAAACTGGCTATTTCAGTCTGCCAACTAGGCCTAGTTTGAGGCCATTTACAAAGCAAGTCACAATCCCTTGACTTTTGGAACTCCTGTGACCCAAAAAAGTCTTAAGACATGACTCAAATGCAAGGATTATTTTTTTTTTTTGGTCTCATGATCAACTTTACAATGGTTTTTACAAAACCCTCCTTTCTAGCCCCTTTACCCTAGGGCTTTCTAGAACTCTTACTTTGCAACATCTCTAGAACCCCAAAATGATTCAAACACCTTCACTTTGGTTATATTAGATGACTTCAAAAATAAAATGCAACTCTTGTTTGGGGAAAACACTAAATCCACCTTGGGAGCAATCACATAACCCTTTTTATGCACTCAAATTTTAGGGAAAACTATGCAAATACTTCTTAAATGGTTTCAACACTTGACTTTTCAGATGGAAATGGTTATTATAGACTCAAAACAACAAGAAAAATCCCAAACTTGAGGTTTCTCAACACCAACAATCAAATTTCAAAACTATTACCAACACTTACTACTAGGACAATTTCTAGTTTTAATGGTCAAACTCCCAAACCATACAAAGGACCCATTGCTGTTTTTTCATTTTTAAACACTCTTTTTGGAGATCACACTCCATTTTAATTTTACGATCCCATCTCGGGTGATGCTGAAACTTGCAATGTCGGCTAGTACAAAGTTACCAACTACCAAATTTCTCTCAGCTTTCCTCGTGGGATCGAACTGTCTGCTCCGTTAGCTCTGTGTGGTCGGGTAAACCCTATCCCCAACCTCGTCCTATCCCCTTCAGTGCTTGAACATTCTCAAGCACGCCAATCCAGAATGTCCCCAAGGGTGACTAAATACCATAGGGCTGCGATCTTTGATGGGGCATATCTCAGAGCTCGTGTGAGGTGTGGATGCGATTCTAGTTCCTGCAGGACCGTGTTGCAGAGAACTACAATAACCTCTCTCACTTTTTGGAGATCACACTCCATTTTTGTTTAACAACGCCATCTCGGGTGATGCTAAAACTTGCAGTGTGGGCCAGTACAAAGTTGCCAACTGCCAAATCTCTCTCACCTTTCGTCGTGGGATCGAACTGCCTGCTCCGTTAGCTCCGAGTGGCCGGGTAAACTCTATCCCCAACCTCGTCCTATCCCCTTCAATAATCTAACGTTCTTAGGCACGCCAATCCGGAATGTCCCCAAGGGTCACTAAATGCCATAGGGCTACGATCTTTGACAGGGCATATCTCAGAGCTCGTGCGAGGTATGGATGCAATTCTAGTTCCTACAGGACCGTGTTGCAGAGACCTACAATAACCTCTCTCACTTTTTGGAGATCACATTTTGTTTTCATTTTACAATGCCATCTCAGGTGATGCTGAAACTTGTAGTGTTGGCCAGTACAAAGTTGCCAACTGCCAAATCTCTCTCATCTTTCGTCGTGGGATCAAACTATCTACTCCATTAGCTCCAGGTGGCTGGGTAAACCCTTTCCCCAACCTTATCTTGTTGCCTTCAATGCTTGAACATTCTCAGGCATGCCGAACTAGAATGTCCCTAAGGGTCACTAAATGCTTCAGGGATGCGATCTTTGACGATGCATATCTAAGAGTTTGTGTGAGATATGGATGAGATTCCAATTCCTACAAGACTGTGTTGCAGAGACCTACAATAACCTCTCTTGGTTTTTGGAGATCACATTCCGTTTTCATTCTACAATGCCATCTCAGGTGATGCTGAAACTTGTAGTGTTGGCTAGTACAAAGTTGCCAACTGCCAAATCTCTCTCATCTTTTGTCGTGGGATCAAACTGTCTGCTCCATTAGCTTTGGGTGGCTGAGTAAACCTTATCCCCAACCTCTTCTTGTCCCCTTCAGTGCTCGAACGTTCTCAGGCACGCTGAACCAGAATGTCCCTAAGGGTCACTAAATGCCACAGGGCTGCGATCTTTGACGGGGCATATCTATGGGCTGTCAATACTTCGACTATTCTTTAAGTCAACAATTATCAATATGTAAAAAAATGGAACTCGTTATATTCTGAAGTACTGAGAAGATGGCCTTGCCCTTCCCCAGGAGTTTCAAAAAATGGAGACATTAGGTAAGAGAGTGAAAATGTTGCTATCACTTCAACGCACATGACGCAATTGGAAATGCAAATTTTGATGGTAATAATTTTGTGATAAGGGAGAGACTAGGGATGATCATTGTTACTATCTCTTTAGTAGTGGAATTTTGTTTTCTCTTGAATTTGGTGGTGGGGGATCAGTGTTAAGACTCCTTGGATATTCCTTCTTATGATGTTAGTGACAAGTGTTGCTCTTTGAAAACACTTGTACAATATTTTTTAAATTATTAGATAAAAATAGAGAATTGTAAGTATTAAACATGATTAGCCTTTAGTTCCTAGAAGATCTTTATTTCCCCATCAATGCATTTAGAAAGTTAAGTTTTAAGAAGATCATAAATAGAAAACATTAGAGAAGCGATTTAAACATTTATATTGATTGGAAACACGTGAGTCTTGAGTTTCCTCTACCTTTTAAAGAACGTTCCTTAGCTAGCAGACCTAATTCCACATTCCATAAGACTGTCATTGCGCTAAAGATTTAGGAAACCAACTTCTCTAAGATAAAGCTTCCCGGTCAATAATAATCTAGCCTATTGAGGTACATAATACTTCTCAATTAAACTTGTGTTAATTCAGTATTAATTTTGTAATTAACTACAATTTCAGTATCTGTGTATAGGGGGTGACTGAGAAAACTATTTGAGGTCCAATTTGAAAATATATTTGTAAGGATCTCGACCAAGGTTCAAAACTTTGATGATTAATACATTCATTCAGGCCAGAACCTCACTACAAAAAAATAATATATAAAAAAGCTAGTGAATAACGTCATGTCTAGACCCAAATCAACCAATGAAAGTCAAATTAGCATAATGTGGAACAACAATATATGCATTGAGTGGGTTTTCATAAAAAAGCTTCATAATAAAATAAATGTCTAGAATTAAAAGACCTTAAAGAACATTTATGCTTGTAACACAAATGGCCATTCAAAACTGAATATGATTACAATATGTGAAATAGCATTACAAGAACTTGTAATGCTCTTGTGAACATCGTGTTAATTCTTGTAAGAATCCCTAAGATGCTTGTTATACTCAAAATTTTGTTGAAATTGAATTAATTTTTATCCTGTTGGTTAATTGGCTTAGGGTGATATATGCTTCTTGGATGGAATAATGAGTTCGTGATTAACTCTGTATTAAGATTCATAGCATCTTCTAGTTATTTGCAAAGGAAATTTATAAATTACTTGCTAATGTCATATGCCTTGCTTGAGAAAGATGTCCGTGTTCTTATTGATGGGTACTAATGACTATCCACATTTAGTTCTTCAATATCCTATTTGACAAGCTTTCCATAGACATTTCTTTGCCATACTAAGTATTTTTGAAAACATATTTGAGTACGACTATAGTAGATACTACCAGAAACAACTTCTTTGCAGTTTTTGAGAAATACTAATAAAGCAAAAAAGAACATCTACTAGTTGGTAGACATAATGGCAACTCTCTAGCAATTGAATTTAATTTCATACATGCACATATCTAATTTAATGTCATACACGAACATATCTAATTTAACGTCATACATGAAAAAACATATAATATAAAATGATAACCAATAATGTCATATACATTAACAAACACATAATATATTATGATAACCAATAATGTCGTATATGAACAAACATATAATATATTAACCAATATTGTCATACATAAAATATATCATACATCAAATATAGAATGTCATATGTACATCAAATGTGTATCGAATATGTCTCTTAGATGCCTATATATATACATGGGGAAGAAAACAAGTCTCTATATATATGTATCAAATATCTCAACTACATCTTTTGCTTCCCATGAGGAGAAGGAAACAAGTCTCTCGACATCCTTTGTCGTCGTGTGGAGGGAGATAGTGGAGATGACGGGGCCCTCCTGACACGCTCACTTGACCTCTTGTTGAGGCTCTTCTCTAGGTCCAACTAATACAAATAAAGTAGATATGAATCAATATTTATTATACGTTGAAATCAAATATATGTACTCACAAAATCAATTATTTTCTTACCGCCAACAAATAGTCACTCTGTAAGTCCACCTCAAATGCTCGTGGACGATCAGGCATGACAAGACCCTACAACAATTCAATAAATATAATCACTTATAAATAACATTAGAAATTTTGAAATTAACTATTATAAACAACAACTAAAATGAAGAAAATTCTTTCATACCTCCGTTAGTGGCTGTGAGCTAGCCACAACTGCGCCCACTCCACTATCAACAGACTGTCGCAGATGAGGAGGTGTGTCCGACATCATGAGCTGCACGTCATACAATACACGTTATATCTAACATGAAACATGAAATAAATATAATCAAATGAATTAAATTAACATGAAACAACTGTACCTGTGTGAAGCTCATATGATGTCTCTGCTTTGCGTCTGTGGTAAAGGTTGAGGGTCCTGTGGAGAACTGATGCACATGCATATTTTTTTTGGTCAATCCTTAATATGATTACATAATAAATATATGTATTAATTAAAATGATTAAATTTATACATACCTCAGGACTCGTCGAAGGGACAAAAAATGGGCCTAGAGGATCACTGCTAGGCCTAGGAACACTTTGACCCTAAATTTTGAACAATGTCAATAAATCCTAATTAATTAATCATTCACTATACGTATGAAATGTGATCAAATTAGTAATTTACCTGTGTGTCAATGCCAAATGTCTCATTCAGGAACTGATCGGTGATAAGCCTAGCGTCTGCACCATCTCCGACATGAGTGCCAAATGTGCATAGGGATCCGCATGAAATGCACATGTGACCACGATGTATAGAAGGCTCCCCCTCAACTAATGGTCTCGTGGAATGAATGAGGGTCTGTGTCAAAGCATTAATGGTCCCTAGAGCGCTAGCCTCTACATGTTCCTTCACAACTGAAGGAATAATCACATGCTCACGCTGTGGATGGACCACGGGTGCCCTAACTACATTAGGGTCATGACGTGCTCTGGGCCTCTCAAATGATGACCCGCCACCTCTACCCTGGGAGTCTAACATATCAAAATAATTGGGGATCTCCCCAAGGACAAACTCACAATATAATTTCTTCAAAAAATACATGGGGACCTCATGATTGTTGCAAGGAGGGGCATCAAAAACCATACACCATCTATCCCAAAAATTATTTCTAATAGCATCATGTATGCACCAATGGATGGGGAATCGTTTAGTACCCTCTCTAACAGTATTTTGCTCACCGAGTTTTCTAAATAATGCACATATACTACCTTTTGGTATTTCTTTTTTTCTAACATCTTCATATGACAATTTATTTGCATAAAATCTTTTTTGTTCATCCCTCGTAGCCCGCCAAATATCTAACTAACCACTAACTGAGGCTATCTGAGTGTTAATGGATTCGAGGGATGATGCCAATTGAGCCCTCATTGGATTGGTTTGTCCAGATTCTTTCAACCGAGCAATAATTCCTTCTAATTCAGTTTTGCCTCTCTCTATTTCATTTCTTAGATTTTCTTGTGTGCCTGGTGGAAGTCTTGCAATTGGTTCTGGTTGTGGAATTTGTTCTTCTTCTTGAGGAGGGTTTTGGTTTTGGGGTTCTTGAGGGTTTTGATGTTCTTGTGGATTTTCTGGTTGATTATGAACATTTCCTGATAAAAAATCAATTGAAATTCAAATAAATAAGCAAATCTAAATGAAATTTGTAAAAACCCTACAAAAGAATATAAAAAATTTACAAAACAATATGAAAAATATATCAAACAATGCAAAGTTAGGTTTATATCACTTACGGTGTCGTCGTGGGTGCACTTGTGGTCTTGGATTTCGTCGACGAGGACGCATTTTGGAAAATGTTGGTGCAAATGTTGAGTCTTCAACTCGCGTACGCGCTGCTCGTTGTAGGAGTAGAAGAAAATGGTAATGAAAATGATGGGTTGCGGGTTTGCAGCCCATCATATATACTTTTTATTTTTTTTAAAGCACGTACGCGCTATAGCGCGTACGCGTTGTTTAAAATAGGAAAAAGAAATTTCCTTGTCACCTTTTTGGCACCACAACTCGGTGCATATGCCCTTAAGGTAAAACTGGGTTTTACAAGGATGAAGCTGAGTAGTTTGCGAAGTGATAGAAAAAATAATGGGAGAGTGATCTGACAATGTCACATCTGGGAAAGGGGTGATAGGTAGGGCATACTTGTGGGAAAAAGAGAAAAAGGAATGTGCAAAAATCATAGCCCTGCTAAGTCTCTTTAAAAATTTGTAGGACCCAGCTCAAAAATTGAACCATGTATGCCAAACCCCATCTGGGTGGCGGTAGCTAGCATTGGGATCAAAATGACCTAGCTTGTTTCGCATGTAAAACCAGGCCTCATGTTTTCTAGTTGCCCATCTAAAAGGCAGAAGTCCCTCCTTGTCAATGGCCAGCTCTACCATGTTGAAATCCGCACAAAAGGCCCAAGTTGCAAGTGGCAAATTATCTGCCAACCAATGCCACAGGTATGATTGCTCCACAACATCATTAGGAGCATAAACATTAACAATACCAAAAGATTGATTCTAAAAAGATAGCAAAATCCAAACCACCCTGTGCAGTGGGTCAGAACCATGTGAAATAATAGAAGAAATTAAACGAGGAGAGAGAAGAGTAACAACTCCACCTTAGCTAGCCTCATGCTAGGAAGTAAATACGACGGTATCCAGCCATATAGCATTACAAGTTGAAGTGAGTAGAAACCTAGTAAGTTTAACATCAATATTACCAAGCCTGCAGTTGGTGTCACGAATAAATTTTTTTCTAGGGATGTCTGTCAACCCCGAACATTCCATAAGAGACAAATTTCATTGTAAACCAGCTTGCATATCATCCTCATCTCCAAGAGAAGAGATGCCATTATGCAAATATGTTGAAGCATCAAACGAAGAGTCATCAATAGGAATGACTCTTCGAATCTTCTCCCCATTATCAAATACTCATCACGGTCATCTGGGCTACGAGACCTATGAAGAGTTTTTTGTGAGATCATCGATGCCGCTTGTGACGCTCAAATCCATGAGGGCCGAGGTTAAGGAGTGCAACCTCCCACTATCCCCTACACAACAGAGTTTGAAACAGGAGGCAGAGGAAGCAGAGGAACTAAAGGCTTTGGTTGAACTAGACTTGAGCTAGGTTGACTCGTATCCATAGACAAAGGGCTCACCTTAGCTGCAGCCGAGCCCTTTCCTTTTTTCACCACCATTGTCCATTTGTCATTTTTTGCAGCTGTAATTGGCTTCGCTTCCGAGATAGGTGTGCAGTTGCAGTCCAATAAAGGGCAGTCCCTAATCTTGTGCTCAATGGACTACCACCAATAACAAGTAATCAGAAAGTTAAGGTAAGGCACCTTCTAAGTGAAGGTGGTACCACCAATTTGGATATTCATAGGATCCTTTAGGCCCCAAGAGAGGTCGGCCTCAACACAAACCCTACACTGGGGCTGAGCATTGAAAAACTTGTTAGGTTCAAGCCATACAACCTTGCTGACTATTTGCGCAATGATTAACAAAAAGGACCAGCATGGGATAGGCAAGCCAAGGAACTCCACCCAAACGACCACCTTGAGCTTGCTATCATCAGAAACGACAAAGTCGTGTGACCAACATTGAAAAACCAAGAGGGAGGACCAAACAGTCTAAGGACCTTGAACAAACACATGTTCAGCTTGCCCTGAAGTGCCAAAGCCAAAAAGGAAAAAGCCTTTGGTAAGGCTTTCCACACTTTTAAGGCGGACGGCTTGAGGTGTCCAAACCTTGGAAACCCAATCCTGCAACATGTTTTGAGAAGGAGTGTGGCCCACAAAATACCCAATAAAGGTTTGTTGCTCTTGCATGCACTATAAAATCTTTGACATTCAAAACAATATCAAGAAAGGAATTACCTCGTAGAACACCTTGGGAACGAACTTGCATGGACGTTTGTTTGGCGGCGCCATTCTCTCCCACAACAACAATTCTAGCTCCAGTATCAACTGTTGAGCCAGAGAAGGCCAAAGCCATTATAAATGAAAACTTTTTCCTGCAGTAAATGCAGTATGTCAAGCAGAAAACCAGCGGACTTAGACGGACGCTGTACAAACCCTATAAAGACATTTTTTAAAAGAACATACTCTCTCTATATATATGTATATAAGATATAATCTTAAAAAATCAGGCCGTCCCAATTCCCATTTGTATTGTCGCAGTCGCTGATGAACTATTCTTGTTAGTTGTTATTTGTTATTATGATATTTATTACTCTCCTCGCTGTCAAAAGCAATATGGAACCACATCATCCCACCCACAATAAATTCTCCTTTATTGGTGGAAGGTGGATAAAGATACTTTTTTTTGTGCGTGGAAATATCTTTACCTTCGCTTTATCTTTCATGAAACAACTCTACAGAGGCAGAAGATAACACTTTTCTTCTAATATTACAAGCCAAGACTGTAATGCCAAAGAAGAATCTTCTTTGCCAGGGAAATAAATTGGGTTGTCTTTTTTCTTCATAGAAAACATGTGCCTTCACGAACTTTGTGCTGATATTCATTTCTGAAGTGAAATAGAGGTGAAGGATTTGAAGGCATTATTAGAGATGTGGGGAGTTTTTGATATGGTGCGTTCTTTTGTTACATACATTCCTTGCTGCACCAGAAATATAACATCAATGGTGAGGCAGCTTTCCCTTTTGGGTCTTAGTTTCTACTCTTATTTGCTGAGGACTGTTGAAGAACATACTCAAGAGACTTATATGCAAAGCCATATCTTATCAGCAAGTAATGAAAGCATCCCATGGAACAATCTTATAGCAGCCTGTCATGCCTTCTGATTCTTCTCGCAAGATGTAAATGGGCTTTTGGATTTTGAATATTAGAGTGCAGTTGGTGATTGGATCATCTGCTGGGTTTTAACAACCTATGTGCAAAAATATATGTGTTTCAAAAAGGAGTCTAGTAAGTAGTAATAGATCAATTGGAATACAATAGAAATGTAATAATGAAGTTTTACTGATTTTGGTTTGATTTTCAATGTATGATAATTTTTTGTTTTGAATAGTATATATTTTCCAATCAACATTTCCATGGTTAATGATCCAACATTAAGGAGGAAGGAATGTTAGATTGGATCAAAGAAAGAGTCTTAAAAGGATTCTCAATTGTAGCATTATTATAATTTATGATAGCTTTTATTCTAATTGTATATAGCTTTTTAATTTATTTTAAATTATGTACACTGATTCATCTTTAAAACTATAAGAATACATTGGCGAATAGATTGTTTCCTGACTTTTATGTTAAATTATGTACAATGATTCATCTTTAAAACTATAAGAATACAGTGGCAAATTGTCACGACCCACTCCTTAACATACCGAATAAATCGGTATTGGACTGCCACTTGGACAAAGCCATTAAATTATTTGCTTGAATTAGAATTAAACAATGACTAATTTTGTTAAAAGTTGTTTCAAGGAAATAACCTCCAAACCGTTATAATCCGCATGCATGTACAAATTTATCGGAGAAGTTGGGTCAGTTATAAGGGAGCGAACTCGTAAACTCAGTCCATTTTTTTTTTTTTGTGTGTACCGATAAGGAATATTTCTTTTTTTAGTACTCATTTGTTTTTTTTGGGACTATGGTCTGTACCATTCGCAATCTTGACTACTCTGCTGTCGCTTATGCTATCCTTAGAATTTCACGAAAAACGGCACAATTAAAATTATGGTGACACGAGCCTATCAGCACATATCAGAAAGCATTCTCTCAATTTAATGAATGGGCCGAAAATATTCTATCATACAGAGTTGTATATGGCCAGATTTCAGTGCAATTTTTGCAGCTCTGAACATTGACTGTCGTCTACGGCCCCAGAAATGGAGACAGAGCTTGACGAAAATAACTCTCAGCAATGAAAAACGAGTTCAACTATAAAAGGAGTATTGAAGTTCAGCACGCTTGGGGGCGATGTCTAAGAATTAAGAGGAAGAGGAGCAGAGAAGAGTAAGAGAGAAACCAATACAAAAGGAAAAAGGTAAGGACCTAATGCATTGCTTTTTCCTAAAGCTACGGCTTTTCACCTTGCATCTTAAGGCTTTCGTTGCTTTGCAAGAAGCGTAGAGTAGTGCTCAAAAGCTGTTGAAATCATAATCCAAGAATTCTGTTGGCCACCCATAATCCAAGAATTCTGTTCGCCACCCAATTTTTTTTGATTTCTAAGATATCCACATCTTAAGTTTCTAGATCTGATTGTATTTTGGTCTTCGCAAATCTTTATATTTACTCATATGTAATATATTCAGTTATCCAAAATTTTGTATGCTTTCCTGTGTGGAATTAGTTTGAGGGTTTCATTTTTTTTTGGTGATCATTAATGTCCCAGACACTGTAGCTGTCAACTGAATCAGAGATTTGGTGATTGATTTGAAAGTGATTGCGCAATTTAAAACCTGCATATTTATCTTACTAGGGCAAGATCAGCTGTTGTTGGGGTTGATTAATTCGAATTGCTGTCTGCATTGAGGAATCTTTGAGTGGTAGCTATCACAAATGCTAACATTGTTTCAGTTTTAGCCCTTGTGGCATAGGGTTGCACAACCCTTAGGATGCTGGACCAGCTAAATGCACACATTATTATCTATAAATGCCGTCATGTTGATAGGGTAGGAAAACACATGAGACAGAAGGCATTTACCAATCCTTGCATAACTGCAATATAGGCACATATTGATAGGTAAAATTGATGTCAGATTTTTATCTCTATTAGAAGAACCAGCAAGTTTCTCATGAGCCAACATGTGATTGAATTCTGTAATGCATTCCTTTAGAAATCTTATGATGCTTTCTTTCTTTCCTAAGTGATCAATTCTTGTTATTTTAAGTTTGACTTAAGTATGGACTATCTCTGGTATTAATTATATTTACAAAGGAAGTGTCCATATTCTGAATAAATAGATGCTCAATATTCGTTTAGGAACAAATCCTTCTGCATACATTTTCTTTTACTTTAGAATGATGATGTTCATAGTGGATGGAAGTTCTTTTGTTTAAAAACAAAACTAGAAGTATGCATTTAGAAAAGATTGATACATGACTTCTTATTCATGAAAATCACATAAAGTATACAAGAGCTTATGAATGTGGGCAATTGATGAAGTATTCTCTGATATACCATTAACATAAGACATGATGTCGTACTTCCATTGATTGAAAACTTATGTTGACATTTCATTTCAAAGAACATAGCAATACATGTGAATGGTATGGGTATAAAAATTTGGAAATTTCGAGATATAGTAGTATATTGTATTTTGTTGGGTTTACTTCTCTATATCAAAAGCATTGAACACATGATTCATTATAGTGCATTTGAACTAATGGGCATAAAGTAGTTTTGTTGTAATGCATAAGAGATCTTGTTCAAATTGGAAATTAGCACGATATTAACCTTGTTGACCTAATCATGATAAGAATGTCATTCATAATGTCATAGACTGAATGTGACCATCAAGGGTATGTACTTCTTAGCAATGTTGTTTTACTTGTATGCTTATATGTTGATAGTGTGTAGTGGAAAGTAATGGTGTCATGCTGCTTGTGTATTTATGTTTTATGAGAGGAAATTTAAGATAGGATAACATACTATGATTGCTAAATGAGGGAGAAATGGTTTTATTAGTAGCTATATGATTGGCTTAACCTATGTCTATGTATCATGTGCGTCAAAAGAGAATTGATGGTAATACTTGGAAGTTGGATTAAAATTTCTTGCTAAGATGCATTAAAATGCTGCAATTAATTGATCCTTGGTTAAAGAACTTTATGGTTATATCCTTGTATGTGAATGGGAGTATGGCACTCAAAGATGAATAAACCTTGTTATGTTCTACTTATTATAAATAATGGAACTGAAGTGACAACTAAGAAAATGTTGTTTGGTTATTTTGCTGACCGATTAATGTTCTTGACACTATTTGTGTAGCACAATTCCATTATTTCTTTTGGTTTTACTTGATTAGACTATGTCGTTGCCGGGCTGAGTATCTTTCATGTCAGGAAAGATTCCGGGGAAGCTTAATAGCTTCGTGGTAGGGTGGAAAAGCACTCCTACAATATTCTTGCCCTTGTGTTCTTAGACAGGTTCTGGAGCTCTTTTCAACTTGGTCATCATGGTTATACCATCTGGTATCTGGTATCTGGTATTAGTAATCGGGTAACGAATTTACAGTCTCTTTTAAATTTGAGCATATATTTATATGTATGAATTTAATTAAAGTTAATGATAGTTAATCGACTAATGTTGAATGGTCAATATTCAAAAGACTTTGACTCTCGATAATTTTTTTGCATATTACTGAGATTGCTGATGTAGCATTTGTTTTGCAGAGGCGGTTATTACACAAATAGATTGTTTCTGACTTTAGATTTACTGTTATTAGAATGAAATGTAATAATTTGTTCAATTCACTGAAATAAAACATGGATCAGAAATGTAATATCGAATTTATTATAATTTTAATAAGGAAAAAAATGATGAATTGAATTGTAAGAAAATATTAAAATATAAAAGAAAGAAATTGAGTGATCTGAAGATGGAAAACACAGAAAGCAAAAAGATTAAAAATAGAGCGATGTGGATCTAAAAGATTGATATATTATATTCTATGTATTGGAAACGAGTATAATCAAGCCTATTATAATACCGACTCGTTGCAGATATCTGTCTCGTTTGGTTACCCTCGTTTACATAGCGGTCAATATTTTTAACAGTTTAATCTTGTTATTAAAAACATTTTTGTTCATTTGATGTTTCAATTGGTCGAGATTGAAGTCTTATTGGGAAAAATGGAAAACTTTGGGATAGGAGGAAAATATGGATGAAGTAGTGCGTCAAGTGGGAGAGAACAGAATAAAGGAATTGATCTGTACCCCTATTAAGAATAGGAAATAGAGGGTAGCTCAAAGAAGAAAGAAACTGCTAATCATACTCCATTGCAAATATTCATGCCTCACGAAACAATGAGCCTCAATGCTTTAGGCTTATGGATCAACTAAAATCTACAAGGTTCTAAATAAATGCCACAAGTGATAGGTATAAAGAGGCTTTTAATGATTACGCTGAGAAGAATTGGAAGAAGATTATAATTAATAAATTGGAGGAAAACATAATAGGGAAAGTTAGTAATCACATTAAAGAGAAAGGGAAGAAAGAATGACTTATGAAGCATTCTCAACGTCACTTTGAAGCAATCTTAGATACTGATTGTTTTAAAAGAAAGGGTGAAGAGACTATGAATCAAAATGTATGTAGCTTAATTTTATTAAGGAGATGAAAGAATTAGATATACTACCGGGTACATTATAAATCAACTAATGAAATAATTGTGAAAAAGTCTAAGGAGGTCCAAAAATCCACTCTTAACTCAAAAAGAATTTTGGAAAGAAGATGTTAATGACATAATAGAAGATGAGCTAATATACTGATACAATCAGAGGTTGTGGGATATTTTTGTATTACTTGATCATAATATGAGATGATAACAGATTAATTAAGTTAAAAATTAAGATTTAATTTATGAAATGGATATGTTCTTAGTGGAATCATCTCAAGGACATGATGGTGAGTCTTCTAATAAAGTTGTAATTTTAGGCATATGTTAGTATAAATTAGATGAAAATAAATCAAATTGTAGGTGGGGAGGGTGGGAAGTTTCAATAAGAGTTTAAGATGCTCAATAAAGGAACAACTGATCAAATAAAAATCACATATATTTTTAATGTAGGGAAATGGAGGTCCTTCTGAAGGAGCAATGATAATAATAACATTGAATATTAAGGGTAGTAATAGCCCTAACGAACACCATTTAATTAAACGCTTCATTTTATCTCAAAAGGTTAACATAATTATGCTTCAAGAAACAAAACTAAACATGGACCAATAGCTAAACATAAAAAAGAAACTAGTAATTTGTGAATTGAAGAACTCAAAGAAATTGAACCTATGGCAGGTTGAACATATATTGGAACTCATGTAGAACATATTTTCATAAGTTAATTGGAAGCTGTAACTGTCTTGGAAGAGTGGATTGCAATCTCAAGTTTGTAGCAATAAATACATGTGCTCCAATTTCAAGAATGGAAATTTTGATTTAGAAAGAGACTTGGGTTAAATTTTATGCATCAAAAAATATCTTTAGGAGGACAGATTTTATAGTGTTTTAATTAGACATAGTATATTGTAATTAAAAAATACTACAAGTAGTCATTTTAATAGTTGAGAATGTGTTGATTCAAGAAAAGAACAAAATAATAAATCATATAATTTTTTTATAGAAACATATGATTCACTATAGGAAAGAGTCCTCTTCAAGAATGTAAATATTTTTTGGGTAAAAAAAATTATTTACATATTTCTCTTTGGTGGTAACTAGAACCTCTAATTTTCAACATTTTTTAACAACTACAAATCATCTTTAAAAACTATATATGGGTAAGTGCACCAAATTGTGGTGCTAAAAGGGGGGTATAAGTGGACACCTTTTTCCTGAAATCAGCAAATTCTGGACATCAACAACAATTTGAAGATAGTTACCCCCAAAATTTTAAGATATCACAAAAACAAAAGCCGTAGTCCTTTGAATCTAGTTTAAACTACTATTTTTTTTTTCAAAATGGTTTAGTTTTAGGTCCTCAAAAAAGGGGGCCACAGAAAGTGGTACTGTTTATTCCAAAAAAATATAACATAGTACAAAGTGTGGCCCCGCTAAAATTTTAACTTTTTTTTCAAAAATTTTTAATCGCTCTGGTCAAAAGTTACCTAACACTATGTAGTTTATCCCAGATTTTTCGGGTAATTTTATAATGTGTATTTTTTTTTAATGAATTTTTAAATTAGACCCATCCCAAAAATGTGAAATATCTGTGTGCTCCCTCTAGAAATGATTGAAAACTAATCTAAAATCAAAACTTCTTTTTTTCAAAGTGTGTAGAATGGAGTCTAGTTTCTAAAAAACTAAGTTGTTACAAAATTTGATGAATGAGCTAAAATCTACAACCCAATTAATACATGGTGGTTTTTGACAAAAAATGAACATACATTCAAAAGAAATTATAGATAAAAGACTTAAAATAGTTCAAATTAAAAATAAATTATATGGTTAGATAGCTAACACAGAGACCTATAATGTTATGTAACCTGATCTTATCGATACCCAACCACGAAGAATCTTGAAGGGGAGCACACAAGAAAAATAAATCATTTTTTGTATGTTTGCTGGAAAACACGTCTCAGACCTATTTATAAACTCCAAACTTTTGGGTTGGATCTCCAAGGCAAAACCAAGCCTTAGGCTTGGTTTTAATGCAAAGCTTTGAATAGCGCGTGCGCCCTATAGCGCGCACGCCCTATTAAAACTCTATTGAATTCGAGGTAGTGCGCACGCACTATTGAGACCTAAATTGCAAACCAAAACCAAGAGAGAGATGGGGGGGTGGGGCGAGGGAATGGCTATTTGTGTATGTGAGAGAGATAGAGAGAAAGTAGGGGATGGGAGAGGGGAGAGAGGAAGTGAGAAAGAGTAGGGGTGGCAGAGAGAGTATAGGATAGGAGATAGAGGAAATGTGAGAGAGTAGGGGTGGCAAAGAGAGTACAAGATGCAAGAGAGAGGAAGTGTGAGAGAGAGAGTAGAGGTGGCAAAGAGAGAGTATGGGATGGGGGAGAGAGAATGAAAGTAGGGGATGGGAGAGAGAGGAAGTGTGAGAGAGAGTACAAGTTGGGAGAGAGAGATTGAGAGTAGGGGATGGGGGAGAGAGAGTAGGTGGTGGGAGACGGAGTGGGAGAGGAAGAGCGAGAGAGAGGAGGATGGGAGTGCATGTGTGTGAATGAGAGAGAGTAGGGAATGGGAGAGGGGGAAGATAGAGTAGCTTGAGAGAGAGTAGGGGATGGAAGAGAGAGTAGGTGATGGGAGAGGGAGTGGGAGAGGGAGAGAGAGAGAGGGGACAGAAATGTGTGTAAGAGAGAAAGAGAGAGAGTGTGAAAATGTGTGTGTGTGTGTGTGTGAGAGAGAGAGAGAGAGAGTATGAGAGAGAGTAGGGGATGGAAGAGAGAGAGTGAGAGTAGGGGATGGGAGCGAGAAAGTAAAGAGGGAAAGAGAGTACTTGAGAGAGAGAGATAGTAGGTGGTGCAAAAGGGAGTGGGAGAGGGAGAGAGAGGGGGGATGGGAGTGTGTGTGACAAATCTAGAGAGTAGGGGATGGGAGAGGAGAGAGAGAGGGGGGATGGGAGTGCGTGTCTATGAAAGAGAGAGAGTAGGGGATGGGAGAGGGGAGAGAGAGAGTAGGGGATGGGGGAGAGAAAGTAGGCAGTGGGAGAGGGAGTGGGAGAGGGAGAGAGAGAGAGGGGGAATGGGAATGTGTGTAAGAGAGACAGAGTAGGGGATGGGAGAGAGTGTGAGAGTGTGAGAGAGAGTAGGTGGTGGCGGAGAGAGCTCGTACGGGATGGGAGAGAGAGAGTGAGATTATGGGATGGGATTGTGAGAGAGAGTAGGGGATGGGAGAGAGAGAGAGTGAGAGTAAGGGATGAGATGGGATAGAGAGAGAGAGTAGAGAGGGAGAGAGAGAACTTGAGAGAGAGAGATCTAGTAGGCGGTAGGAGAGGGAGAGGGAGAGAGATAGGGGGATGGGAGTGTGCGTGACAGATGTAGAGAGTAGGGGATGGGAGAGAAGAGAGTGGGGGGATAAGAGTGTGTGTGTCTGTGAAAGAGAGAGAGTAGGGGATGGGAGAGAGTGTGAGAGAGAGTAGGGGGTGGCAGAGAGAGAGTACGAGATGGGAGAGACAGAGTGAAAGGAAGGGAGAGATAGAGTGAAAGGATGGGAGAGACTGAGAGAGAGAGTAGGGGGCGGTAGAGAGAGAGAGAGTACAAGATGTGAGAGACAGAGTGAAAGGATGGGAGAGAGTGTGAGAGAGAGTAGGGGATGGGAGAGAGTGAGAGAGAGAGTTGGGAATGGGAGAGAGAGAGAGTAAGAGTAGGGGATGGGAGAGAGAGAGAGTAGAGAGGGAGAGAGAGAACTTGAGAGAGAGAAATAGTAGGTGACCTGGGAGAGGGAGTGGGAGAGGAGGAGAGAGAGGGATGGGAGTGCGTGTGACAAATCTAGAGAGGAGGGGATGGGAGAGAAGAGAGAGGGGGGATGGGAGTGTGAGTGTGTGTGTGTGTGTGTGTTAAAGAGAGAGAGTAGGGGATAGGAGAGAGTGTGAGAGTGTGAGAGAGAGTAGGGGGTGGCAAAGAGAGAGTACGAGATGGGAGAGATAGAGTGAAAGGATGGGAAAGAGTGTGAGAGAGAGTAGGAGGTGACAGAGAGAGAGTACGAGATGAGAGAGACAGAGTGAAAAGATGAGAGAGAGTGTCAGAGAGAGTAGGGGATGTGAGAGAGTGTGAGAGAGAGTTGGGGATTGGAGAGAGAGAGTAAGAGTAGGGGATGGGAGAGAGAGAGAGAGAGCGTAGAGAGGGAGAGAGAGAACTTGAGAGAGAGAGAGATAGTAGGTGGTGGGAGAGGGAGTGGGAGAGGAGGAGAGAGAGGGATGGGAGTGCGTGTGAGAAATCTAGAGAGTAAGGGATGGGAGAGGGGAGAGAGAGAGAGAGAGAGTAGCGGATGGGAGTGTGTGTAAGAAAGAGTAGGGGATGGGAGAGAGTGTGAGAGAGAGTAGGAGGTGGCAGAGAGAGAGAGAGTAAGAAGTGGGAGAGGGAGGATGGGAGTCTATGTGAGAGATCTAAAGAGTAGGGGATGGGAGAGGAGAGAGGGTGAGAGAGATAGAGAGAGTAGGCGGTGGGAGAGGTAGAGCGAGAGAGAGTAAAGGATGGGAGAGGGGAGAGAGAGTGAGTGTAGGGGATGGGAGAGGGGAGAGAGAGTAGGAAGAGAGAGAGAGTAGGGAGAGAGAGAGAGAGTAGGGAGGGTGGAGAGTGATGTGTTCTCATATAGTGCGTACACGCTATAGTGCGTACGCACTATGTGAAATCACCTAAAAAGGTAAAAAAGCAACTTTGGGGCCCATTTCATTCATTCTTTGCTTTTGTTCTATTCTGCACTTTGTTATCCTAACAAAAATCGCGGGTTTCAACACAGAAAACACTCTTTCAAGTTGGCAAACACTATTTCAAGCTAACAAACACTATTTCAAGGTGGCAAACACTTTTGGAAGCTAACAAACACCAAATTCAATCATTGGATACACGATTTGAAGACTTTTTGAATATTCCTTGTATAGAAAAAGTTAGTGCAATCTATTTTAAATATTGTTTGTTGATATATAGATACAAATTTGATTATAATTTGACATGTTGTTTAATATATAGTGAATTCATTGAAATTTGTATGTTTCAATGAAATGTTATTTTGAAATGGTTAGAAATTTGACAAGTCGTTATATATATATATATATATATATATATATATATATAGTGTATTCATTCAAATAATTATAATTTTTATATGTATTTGAATAATTTGTAATTTACACATTTTAAGTAATTTAAATGTTTGAATAATTTGACATGTAGAAATCATCATCATGCTAAGGAAGAAACCAAAAAATCAAACAAATGAAGATATGGAGAGAGATTTGGCAATTAAAAGAGATAAAATGAAATTATTACGTGAGCAAAGAAAATTGCAAAGCAATAATAAAGAATTGACTTTCGAAGAGGATCAAGAACCACCGGTACCAAGAAACAAAGAGGAAAAATTGGAAGGACAAAGAGAATGAATGAGACTGTTATGCTCAAGAAGACAATTGAATTGTGAAGCTACACCATCTTCTAATGTTGGAGTCATATCGTCCACTACACCATCTTCCAATGTTGAAGTCATATTGTCCTCTCATGTTGAAGAGACACCGATTTGTAGATCCGACGATATACACACTCCATCATGTCATGTTGAAGGCACACCATCAACACATCAAGTAGGTGATGTTCCATCTTTTGCATCTTATTGCCAAGGCACATCATCTTCGGTTCAAGGTACGCAATACACTCAACCTTATGTTGATGTTCAAATTGTTGAGAGAATTGAAGAGATTATAAAACCTTCTAGAATTCATTTTAGAAGACCAAAATATTTGATTGATATTGATAGTAACATTTTGAAATCAATGCCTGACAAGATTAGCGAGCGTACTTGTCAAAGAAAAGTTAATCGTATGTGGAGATTATTTTTTGATGAATTAAATATTACAGGTCAATGCCAATTATTTGTTAAAATGATGAGAAATTTAAAATTTAGGCCTATCATGAAGATTCTTGGGCTAAGAACGATGGATGATTCAAATGAAAAAAACATTGTAAAGAATCTAATGAATGCTTATGACAAAGTGGGTTCTAAATCACGCACCAAAGATAGTAATATCGTAAGATGAGTACTTACATCGACAATAGTAAGTAGCCAAATGAATAAAGCTCGACTCATGAGAAAGACAAGCAAAACATTAAAAAATGGTAGAGGTACTCTAAGGAGAGCCATGCTAAGGCATGAGAGATTGGAAGATCCAACAAAAAATTAGTTATGGACATTTAGCGGTAGACTACGGCGAAAGGATAAAGAAATTAGTGAAGCCTTGAAATAATTGATTGAAGATTTTTGGAAAAATAACAGACGTGTTTCCCCTAATCAAAGAGATGTTGTAAGAAGGAGGATTGGTAGCCAAAATCACGAGCCACATGCAAAACATTTTTTGGACACAACTCAAACACATTTTTTTGCAAAATTTATTGGTATGTATCCTCAAATTTGAATAAGTCAAAGATTTTTTGAGATGGGTAAACCTTTTTATGTGAAGATAAATCACACACGCACAACTTGTTGTTGTAGGATACATATTGAATTTTCTAACCATTTTGATGTTTTTAGGCATATATGCATAATTTTGCATTCTCAGTTTGTTTTACAGGATTGTGACATAAATGAGCCACCAAGATCTTCAAGGGAATTCATATCCAACATTTTATGTGAAATAAGGGACGACCAACAATTTTACAAGACATCATGCTTGGATGGTACATGCTTATTTTGTGGTTCTTTGCAACTTTTATCAACTTGTCAACATATGGATAGTACACATGCAATTGGAAATGAAATAGTAGATTAATGAAAATTTAAGACAGTGACATATGCTCTAAAAGATGGGAAACATGGCAAAAGATGTGATTTAGTCATTGAAAAGATTCCAGTGTATGAGTTCATGAAGATTTTTCGTGAAAACATTATTTATGAGTATGCAAGGCATACCCATAGAGCTAGATGGCTGGATTTGCAATTCAAGTTGTGCAAGGATATGTTTCCACTGGATATCATTGTTTCAGTTGTAGATTTCACAGAGAACTACACACTACAACCAAAAAATGAGGTGCAAGCAATGTATTATACTTCTCAATAGGTTTCCATATTTGTTCACATAACATTCATGCATTCACCTACAAGTACAGAGGATGATAGGAAGATTTTGAGGGAGTACCATTTTACATCAGTGATGATTGATCACATTCTACGAAGTTCGTACATGATTGTTTTCAACTATTTTATGGAGATTTGGCTAACAGGGGCATCGCATATCGTCAGCACATTATCTGGTCAGACAATTGTGCATCTCAATTCAAGAATGCACAGATGTTCTATTCGTTGAGCACGATGCACAAGTTGTGTAGAATTCAATACATGTGGAATTTCACAGAGGCTGGTCATGGAAAGGGAGAGGATGATGGTGCAGGCGCATGCATCAAAAGAGCCTTAGCTCGTGAAGAACTAAAGTACAAAGATGGAGCAATATTGACAGATGCAAAATCCATCGTCCAGTGGTGTAACGCTACAATGGGTCCAGGTAAGGAAGGTGAGTCTACGGTTCGTAGATTTTTTTGGTTGATAGATAATACTAACATTGCACCATATCAGGATTGTTGCACACTAACATGATCTAGTGAGTTGCACTCTTTTAGAAGCTCTGATGCAGGTTCATGGAGTATCCACACAGGAAAAATGGCATGCTATTGTCCATCATGTGCAGAAGAAAATTGGGATGACTGTGAGTCGACTGAATGGGTGGACAAATGGGATATATGGGTTTTGGACCCAATTGACACCTATCGTCCCCCACAAGCACTGGAAATGGTATAGATGGAATCGTCTATTGACTTTGACTGTTTGTCTGATCTAGTGCAACCTAGTAATATATATATTTATATATCTTTGTAATTTCAATATGTAACTTTATAACTTTGACGCAAGTATTTTCTGAATTAATGACCGCATTTTGTACATTTGTCACTGCAGGCCATGTTTTTGTTGTTATTGCACCTGAATACAATGAAGAAGGGACAAATTATTATTTGTGTCGTTGTGTTCAAGCCAAAAAAAAAATTGGATCACTCGGTTATAGATGGTGAAGATTTAGAGTACCATGTCGGTGCAGTGGTTGTAACCGGCACATGGCTTAGACGATATTCTATGAAGAACCCTAACTTGTGGTTATTCGAGGATTGGCAAACAAAGAGGAAGATTCTTCATTATTCAAATCTTTTTGTCGCATCAAATGTCCACTTGATAAAATATGGTGGAAAACCACATAATAAGAATCTTTGGAGAGTTTGCGAGTTAGACCACGAGGCAATACTTGAGACATTAAAATGTCAAGCAGATCCAGTTGGCTCATTAGATTGAATACAGAGAGAGGGAGAGAGAGAAAGAGTGATCAACTGGATCCAAATACATTGTTGCAACCTCTTCCCCAAGACTGTCCACATGACTAAGGTGGACGGTATTGTTATGATGCGTAAGTGATGAGATTTAGTTTAAATCATAGATTTTATGTTTTGATTTGTTTAGAATCTAGATTTTATGTTTTGATGTCTCCAATTTTTTTAAAGCTAGAACAATATTTTTCATATTTTCTTATTGTGACGATATTTTTCTTTCATTGCATGTTCTCTTGGATGACAGGAGGGAGAGAAGAAAAATAAGTAGATTTCCAAATAGCCAGCCACCCTTCTTCATGTAATTTATTCATTTAAGGTAAAAGTCCCATTTCCTTTGTTTGGCTTTGGTATTTGGTTATTTAAAGTCATTATTCTAGTTGGACCTTTGTATGTTTGAATTTGGGATTCTTTAGTGTCTATTTGTTATGATTATACTGAATTATTAATTCTACAATGTTTCTATTATTTAATTATTTAAAATAAATTAAAAACTTTTTGTATAAAATTATTATTTTTTGTTTCTATCTATTTGTTATGATTATTTCTATTATTTAAAATAAATTAATTCTATAATATCTCTATGATGAACTATTTATATTTCTAAACTTTACATATTTTACACCATGAACAACAATCAAACTATTATAACAATACAAATACATTTAAATAGTAATGTAAGAATGATTTAGTTCACATAAAAAATAAGTCTATCTTAGATATTCTAAATACATCACAAAACTTTATCGCTTCAAAAAAATTGGAATTTCTCCCATCTACTTGAGTTCCCATCAATTGTCCATAAAACTGGGAAAGGGAATAGGTGCTATGCTCCCAATCCAAACATCCTCCTATCCACTACTAGGAGATGTGTGTAATGTAGGATTCAGCTCCATCAACTTAGTCATTTTTTTCACTAGTTGATTGGGACTCTCACCATTTGTTGCCAACTATGGTGACAATGCTTGGGGTTACACTTATTAAGTAAGAATATTTCCTAATCTAGGGATTAGAGCATTGAACATATCAGAATGTGATTTATGCTATGGGAGAAGAGTTATGTTGGGCATACTAATTGATTCTAGGGCTAGTGCAATTACATCTCCTTCCACTAGTGTTGTAAATATAATTTCTATAGTTGTTGAAGGTGCACCTCCAATATTTGGTCTATATCTCTTTCAAACATTTAGATTATCCTCTCTTTCTTTCCTCTTCTATTCCTTTAGTGCAACCTTCTCCGCAACTCATTTTCCCCTCTCTATAGCATATAAGATCTCATTTCTTGCAATCTTTTCCTCTCTTCCATCTTTCCTATCCCTCATCTTCTCCTTCATGTAAAGTGCATTAGCCTCAAATAACTTCTTAGTCTCTCTTGTTCCTTAGAATTTTGTATCCTTTTCTTTGGTAGCTATAGGAATCTACTGGGTAAACCACTATGTTTTTTTCTGTCTAGTGGCATGTAACGTATAAAATCAACATCTCCATCATAGTCATTTTGGGCCTGGGTATCAAAAAATTGTTAACTATTTATTTCATCATGGTTGCCACCATTGCAAATCATTAGATGATGTCCTTGGGGTCAACATGTAGTGGGGATGGAATTAAAAGGGAAACATTTTCATCTCCACAAGTATTTGGTTACCCAAGGTTTGTGACAACCTCCTACAACCAATCTGGTTGTGAATCTTGCATTAGCAAGCTTAATCTAATATCAATGTTTGTTTTATGCTCAAGGTTTTATCTCCTATAATAGTCCACTGGCTGGTTGAGGTTTTCTAGTTGGGTATTTTTAGGTGCAATTGTACCTAGTCCCTTCATATTTTGTCCATAACTCCTCAACAAAGTGTTAATTGGTTCATCTAATAAGCCATTTATTTTTAGGAAGGATTCAATAGTGATTTCCTCCCCGTCTCTTTACAACTCATCAATATTTGCATCATCTATAGTAGTTGTTTCTTGCAACTCATCTCTTACACTTTCTCAATTTTGCCTCTTCTAGGCTTGTTCCAACTAGCCCTTGCCAGTCACTAATTTGTTGTTTTCTCCAAAATTTTCCACAGAAATTCCTAAAATATTAGGTGATTAAAATACCCTTTTCCTCACTCTAAAATATACTCCAAAACCAACTACACTTGTTTTGTAAAATATCACTCAAAACTGGCTATTTCAGTCTGCCAAGTAGGCCTAGTTTGAGGCCATTTACAAAGCAACTCACAATCCCTTGACTTTTGGAACTCCCATGACCCAAAAAATTCTTAAGACACGACTCAAATGCAAGGATTTTTTTATTTTTTTGGTCTCATGATCAACTTTACAATGGTTTTTACAAAACCCTCCTTTCTAGCCCCTTTACCCTAGGGCTTTCTAGAACTCTTACTTTGCAACGTCTCTAGAACCCAAAAATGGTTCAAACACTTTCACTTTGGTTATATTAGATGACTTCAAACATAAAATGCAACTCTTGTTTGGAGAAAACACTAAATCCACCTTGGGAGCAATCACATACCCCTTTTTATGCACTCAAATTTTAGGGAAAACTATGCAAATACTTCTTAAATGGTTTCAACACTCGACTTTTCAGATGGAAATGGTTATTATAGACTTAAACCAACAAAATAAATCCCAAACTTGAGGTTTGTCAACACTGAACAATCAAATTTCAAAACTATTACCAGCACTTACTACTAGGACAATTTCTAGTTTTAATGGTCAAACTCCCAAACCATACAAAGGACCCCCCGCTATTTTTTCATTTTTAAACACTCTTTTTGGAGAACTACAATAACCTCTCTCACTTTTTGGAGATCACACTCCGTTTTCATTTTACGACGCCATCTCGGGTGATATTGAAACTTGCAATGTCGGCTAGTACAAAGTTGCCAACTGCCAAATCTCTCTCAGCTTTCCTCGTGAGATCGAACTGTCTGCTCTATTAGCTCCGCATGGTTGGGTAAACCCTATCCCCAACCTTGTCCTATCCCCTTCAGTGCTCGAACGTTCTCAGGCATGCCAATCCAGAATGTCCGCAAGGGTCACTAAATGCCATAGGGCTGCGATCTTTGATAGGGCATATCTCGGAGCTCGTGTGAGGTATGGATGCGATTCTAGTTCCTACACAATCGTGTTTCAGAGATCTACAATAACCTCTCTCACTTTTTGGAGATCACACTCCATTTTTGTTTTACAATGCCATCTCGGGTGATGTTGAAACTTGCAGTGTGGGCCAGTACAAAGTTGCCAACTGCCAAATCTCTCTCACCTTTCATCGTGGGATCGAACTATCTACTTTGTTAGCTCTAGGTGGTGGGGTAAACCCTATCCCCAACCTCATCCTATCCCCTTCAGTGCTCGAACATTCTCAGGCATGCCAATCCGGAATGTCCCTAAGGGTCACTAAATGCCACAGGGCTGCGATCTTTGACAGGGCATATCTCAGATCTCGTGCGAGGTATGGATGCAATTCTAGTTCCTACAGGACCGTGTTGTGGAGACCTACAATAACCTCTCTCTCTTTTTGGAGATCACACTCCATTTTTATTTTACAACGCCATCTCGGGTGATGCTGAAACTTGCAGTGTGGACCAGTACAAAGTTGCCAACTGCTAAATCTCTCTCACCTTTCGTCGTGGGATCAAACTGTCTGCTCCATTAGCTCTGGGTGGCTGGGTAAACCTTATCCCCAACCTTGTCCTATCCCCTTTAGTGCTCAAACGTTCTCAGGCATGCCAATTCGAAATGTCCCCAAGGGTCACTAAATGCCATAGGGCTGCGATCTTTGACGGGGCATATCTTAGAGCTCGTGTGAGGTATGGATGTGATTCTAGTTCCTACAGGACCGTGTTGCGGAGACCTACAATACCATCTCTCTCTTTTTGGAGATCACATTCTGTTTTCATTTTACAATGCCATCTCGGGTGATGCTGAAACTTGTAGTGTTGGCCAGTACAAAGTTGCCAACTGCCAAATCTCTCTCATCTTTCGTCGTGGGATCAAACTGTCTCCTCCATTAGCTCCAAGTGGCCGGGTAAACCCTATCCCCAATCTTGTCTTGTCCCCTTCAATGCTTGAACATTCTCAGGCACGCCGAACCAGAATGTCCCTAAGGGTCACTAAATGCCACAGGGCTGTGATCTTTGACGAGGCATATCTCAGAGCTCGTGTGAGATATGAATGAGATTCCAATTCCTGCAGGATTGTGTTGCAGAGACCTACAATAACCTCTCTCTCTTTTTGGAGATCACATTCCGTTTTCATTCGATAATGCCATCTCTGGTGATGCTAAAACTTGTAGTGTTGGCCAGTACAAAGTTGCCAACTGCCAAATCTCTCTCATCTTTCATCGTGGGATCAAACTGTCTGCTCCATTAGCTCTAGGTGGTTGGGTAAACCTTATCCCCAACCTCTTCCTATCCCCTTCAGTGCTCGAACGTTCTCAGGCACGCTGAACCAGAATGTCCCTAAGGGTCACTAAATGCCACAGGGCTGCGATCTTTGACATGGCATATCTCAGATCTCGTGCGAGGTATGGATGTGATTCTAATTCCTATAGGACTGTGTTGCGGAGACCTACAATAACCTCTTTCACTTTTAGGAGATCACACTCCATTTTTGTTTTACAATGCCATCTCGGGTGATGTTGAAACTTGCAGTGTGGACCAGTACAAAGTTGCCAACAGCTAAATCTCTCTCACCTTTCATCGTGGGATCGAACTGTCTGCTCCATTAGCTCCGGGTGGCTGGGTAAACCTTATCCCCAACCTCATCCTATCCCCTTTAGTGCTCAAACGTTCTCAGGCACGCCAATCCGGAATGTCCCCAAGGGTCACTAAATGCCATAGGGCTACGATCTTTGACGGGGCATATCTTAGAGCTCGTGCGAGGTATGGATGTAATTCTAGTTCCTACAGGACCGTGTTGCGGAGACCTACAATAACCTCTCTCACTTTTTGGAGATCACATTTTGTTTTCATTTTACAACGCCATCTCAGGTGATGCTGAAACTTGTAGTGTTGGCCAGTACAAAGTTGCCAACTGCCAAATCTCTCTCATCTTTCGTCGTGGGATCAAACTATCTACTCCATTAGCTCCAGGTGGCTAGGTAAACCCTATCCCCAACCTTATCTTGTCGCCTTCAATGCTTGAACATTCTCAGGCATGCCGAACCAGAATGTCCCTAAGGGTCACTAAATGCTTCAGGGCTGCGATCTTTGATGGGGCATATCTAAGAGTTTGTGTGAGATATGGATGAGATTCCAATTCCTACAGGACTGTGTTGCTGAGACCTACAATAACCTCTCTCACTTTTTGGAGATCACATTCCATTTTCATTCTACAATGCCATCTCGGGTGATGCTAAAATTTGTAGTGTTGGCCAGTACAAAGTTGCCAACTGCCAAATCTCTCTCATCTTTCGTCGTGGAATAAAACTATCTACTCCATTAGCTTTGGGTGGCCGAGTAAACCTTATCCCCAACCTCTTCCTGTCCCCTTCAGTGCTCGAACGTTCTCAGGCACGCTGAACCAGAATGTCCCTAAGGGTCACTAAATGCCACAGGGCTGCGATCTTTGACGGGGCATATCTCAGAGCTCGTGCAAGGTATGGATGCGATTCTAGTTACTACAGGACCATGTTGTGGAGACCTACAATAACCTCTCTCACTTTTTGGAGATCACACTCCATTTTTGTTTTACAACGCCATCTCGGGTGATGCTGAAACTTGCAGTGTGGGCCAGTACAAAGTTGCCAACTGCCAAATCTCTCTCACCTTTCGTCATGGGATCAAACTGTCTATTCTGTTAGCTCCGAGTGGCCATGTAAACCCTATCCCCAACCTCGTCCTATCCCCTTTAGTGCTCGAACGTTCTCAGGCACGCCAATCCGGAATGTCCCCAAGGGTCACTAAATGCCATAGGGCTGCAATCTTTGATGGGGCATATCTCAGATCTCGTGTGAGGTATGGATGTGATTCTAGTTCCTACAGGACCATGTTGCGGAGACCTACAATAACCTCTCTCACTTTTTGGAGATCACATTCTGTTTTCATTTTACAATGCCATCTCGGGTGATGCTGAAACTTGTAGTGTTGGCCAGTACAAAGTTACCAACTGCCAAATCTCTCTCATCTTTCGTCGTGGGATCAAACTGTCTCCTCCATTAGCTCCAGGTGGCTGGGTAAACCCTATCCCCAACCTTGTCTTGTCCCCTTCAATGCTTGAACATTCTTAGGCACGCCGAACAAGAATGTCCCTAAGGGTCACTAAATGCCACAGGGCTGCGATCTTTGATGGGGCATATATCGGAGCTCGTGCGAGATATGGATGAGATTCCAATTCCTACAGGACTGTGTTGCAGAGACCTACAATAACCTCTCTTGGTTTTTGGAGATCACATTCCATTTTCATTCTACAATGCCATCTCAGGTGATGCTGAAACTTGTAGTGTTGGCCAGTACAAAGTTGCCAACTGCCAAATCTCTCTCATCTTTTGTCGTGGGATCAAACTGTCTGCTCCATTAGCTCTAGGTGGCCGAGTAAACCTTATCCCCAACCTCTTCTTGTCCCCTTCAGTGCTCGAACGTTCTCAGGCACGCTGAACCAGAATGTCCCTAAGGGTCACTAAATGCCACAGGGTTGCGATCTTTGACGGGGCATATCTATGGGCTGTCAATACTTCGACTATTCTTTAAGTCAACGATTATCAATATGTAAAAAAATGGAACTCGTTATATTCTAAAGTACTGAGAAGATGGCCTTGCCCTTCCCCAGGAGTTTCAAAAATGGGAGACATTAGGTAAGAGAGTGAAAATGTTGCTATCACTTCAACGCACATGACGCAATTGGAAATGCAAATTTTGATGGTAATAATTTTGTGATAAGGGAGAGACTAGGGATGATCATTGTTACTATCTCTTTAGTAGTGGAATTTTGTTTTCTCTTGAATTTGGTGGTGGGGGATCAGTGGTAAGACTCCTTGGATATTCCTTCTTATGATGTTAGTGACAAGTGTTGCTCTTTGAAAACACTTGTACAATATTTTTTAAATTATTAGATAAAAATAGAGAATTGTAAGTATTAAACATGATTAGCCTTTAGTTCCTAGAAGATCTTTATTTCCCCATCAATGCATTTAGAAAGTTAAGTTTTAAGAAGATCATAAATAGAAAAAATTAGAGAAGTGATTTAAACATTTATATTGATTGGAAACATGTGAGTCTTGAGTTTCCTCTACCTTTTAAAGAACGTTCCTTAGCTAGCAGACCTAATTCCACATTCCATAAGACTATCATTGCGCTAAAGATTTAGGAAACCAACTTCTCTAAGATAAAGCTTCTCGATCAATAATAATCTAGCCTATTGAGGTACATAATACTTCTCAATTAAACATGTGTTAATTCAGTATTAATTTTGTAATTAACTACAATTTCAGTATCTGTGTACAGGGGGTGACTGAGAAAACTATTTGAGGTCCAATTTGAAAATATATTTGTAAGGATCTCGACCAAGGTTCACAACTTTGATGATTAATACATTCATTCAGGCCAAAAACTCACTACAAAAAAATAATATATAAAAAAGGTAGTGAATAACATCATGTCTAGACCCAAATCAACCAATGAAAGTCAAATTAGCATAATGTGGAACAACAATATATGCATTGAGTGGGTTGTCATAAAAAAGCTTCATAATAAAATTCATGTCTAGAATTAAAAGACATTAAAGAACATTTATGCTTGTAACACAAATGGCCATTCAAAACTAAATATGATTACAATATGTGAAATAGTATTACAAGAACTTGTAATGCTCTTGTGAACATCATGTTAATTCTTGTAAGAATCCCTAAGATGCTTGTTATACTGAAAATTTTGTTGAAATTGAATTAATTTTTATCCTGTCGGTTAATTGGTTTAGGGTGATATATGCTTCTTGGATGGAATAATGAGTTCGTGATTAACTCTGTATTAAGATTCATAGCATCTTCTAGTTATTTGCAAAGGAAATTTATAAATTACTTGCTAATGTCATATGGCTTGCTTGAGAAAGATGTCCGTGTTCTTATTGATGTGTACTAATGTCTATCCACATTTAGTTCTTCAATATCCTATTTGACAAGCTTTCCATAGACATTTCTTTGCCATACTAAGTATTTTTGAAAACATATTTGAGTACGACTATAGTAGATACTACCAGAAACAGCTTCTTTGCAATTTTTGAGAAATACTAATAAAGCAAAAAAGAACATCTACTAGTTGGTAGACATAATGGCAACTCTCTAGCAATTGAATTTAATTTCATACATGCACATATCTAATTTAATGTCATACACAAACATATCTAATTTAATGTCATACATGAACAAACATATAATATAAAATGATAACCAATAATGTCATATACATTAACAAACACATAATATATTATGATAACCAATAATGTCCTATATGAACAAACATATCATATATTAACCAATAATGTCATACATCAAATATGTCATACATCAAAGATAGAATGTCATATGTACATCAAATGTGTATCGAATATGTCTCTCAAATGCCTATATATATACATGGGGAAGGAAACAAGTCTCTATATATATGTATCAAATATCTCAACTACATCTTTTCCTTCCCACGAGGGGAAGGAAACAAGTCTCTCGATGTCCTCTACCGTCGTGTGGAGGGAGACAGTGGAGATGACGGGGCCCTCCTGACACACTCACTTGACCTCTTGTTGAGGCTCTTCTCTAGGTCCAACTAATACAAAGAAAGTAGATATGAATCAATATTTATTATACGTTTAAATCAAATATATGTACTCACAAAATCAATTATTTTCTTACCGCCAACAAATAGTCACTCTATAAGTCCACCTCAAATGCTCGTGGACGATCAGGCGTGACAAGACCCTACAACAATTCAATAAATATAATCACTTATAAATAACATTAGAAATTTTGAGATTAACTATTATAAACAACAACTAAAACAAAGAAAATTCTTTCATACCTCTGTTAGTGGCTGTGAGCTAGCCATAGCTGCGGCCACTCCACTATCAATAGGCTGTCGCAGATGAGGAGGTGTGTCCGACATCATGAGCTACACATCATACAATACATGTTATATCTAACATGAAACATGGAATCAATATAATCAAATGAATTAAATTAACTTGAAACAACTGTACCTGTGTGAAGCTCGTATGATGTCTCTGCTCTGCGTTTGTGGTAAAGGTTGAGGGTCCTATGGAGAATTGATGCACATGCATATTTTTTTGGTCAATCCTTAATATGATTACGTAATAAATATATGTATTAATAAAAATGATTAAATTGATACATACCTCAGGACTCGTCGAAGGGACAAAAAATGGGCCTGGAGGATCACTGCTAGGCCCAGGAACACTTTGACCCTAAATTTTGAACAATGTCAATAAATCCTAATTAATTAATCATTCAATGTAGGTATGAAATGTGATCAAATTAGTAATTTACCTATGTGTCAATGCCAAATGTCTCATTCAGGAACTGATCGGTGACAAGCCCATCATCTGCACCATCTCCGACATGAGTGCCAAATGTGCATAGGGATCCGCATGAAGTGCACATGTGACCACAACGTATAGAAGGGTCCCCCTCAACTAATGGGCTCGTGGAATGGATGAGGTTCTTTGTCAAAGCATTAATGCTCCCTAGAGTGCTGGCCTCTACATGTTCCTTCACAACTGAAGGAATAATCACATGCTCACGCTGTGGATGGACCACGGGTGCCCTAACTACATTAGGGTCACGACGTGCTTTGAGCCTCTCAAATGATGACCCCCCACCTCTACCCTGGGAATCTAACATATCAAAATAATTGGGGATCTCCCCAAGGACAAAGTCACAATATAATTTCTTCAAAAAATACATGGGGACCTCGTGATTGTTGCAAGGAGGGGCATCAAAAACCATCCACCATCTATCCCAAAAATTATTTCTAATAGCATCATGTATGCACCAATGGATGGGGAATCATTTAGTACCCTCTCTAACAATATTTTGCTCACCGGGTTTTCTAAATAATGCACATATACTACCTTTTGGTATTTCCTTTTTTTTAACATCTTCATATGAAAATTTATTTGCATAAAATATTTTTTGTTCATCCCTCTTAGCCTGCCAAATATCTAACTGACCACTAACTGAGGCTATCTGAGTGTTAATGGATTTGAGGGATGATGCCAATTGAGCCCTCATTGGATTGGTTTGTCCGGATTCTTTCAACCGAGCAATGATTTCTTCTAATTTAGTTTTGCCTCTCTCTATTTCATTTCTTAGATTTTCTTGTGTGCCTAGTGGAGGTCTTGCAATTGGTTCGGGTTGTGAAATTTGTTCTTCTTCTTGAGGAGGGTTTTGGTTTTGGAGTTCTTGAGGGTTTTGATGTTCTTGTGGATTTTCTGGTTGATTATGAACATTTCCTGATAAAAAATCAATTGAAATTCAAATAAATAAACAAATCTAAATGAAATTTGTAAAAACCCTACGAAAGAATATAAAAAACTTACAAAATAATATGAAAAATATATCAAACAATGCAAAGTTAGGTTTATATCACTTACGGCATCGTCATGGGTGTGCTTGTGGTCTTCAATTTCATCAACGAGGAGGCATTTTGGCAAATGGTGGTGCAAATGTTGAGTCTTCAACTTGCGTACATGCTGCTCGCTGTAGGAGTAGAAGAAAATGGTAATGAAAATGATGGGCTGCGGGTTTGCAGCCCATCATATATACTTTTTATTTTTTTAAAAGCACGTACGCGCTATAGCGCGTACGCACTATAGCGCACACGCGCTATGGCTTGGGTTGCCCAAGCCATAGTGCATGCACGCTATAGCGCGTACGCACTGTTAAAAATAGGAAAAAAAATCTCCTTGTCACCTTTTTGGCACCACAACTCGGTGCATATGCCCATATATATATATATATATATATATATATATATATATATATATTTTTTTTTTTTGTTTTTCCAAAAAATTATAAAAAAATAGTAATCCTATACTTCATGCATTTTTATACATTCCATCAATTTACTTCATTTTCAAACTTTGAGCTATAATGTCACTTATGTCATTGATCATGTTGAACAATTTTTCTTTTGTTATCCTTTTCCTTTATAAAAGAGTGACATAGGTTTGTGTTTTTACCATGCTAACATCTTCTTCTATAGTCTTTTGTTAAACTATGAGCATCATGTTAGGAGTAACAATGGACCATACACAACTTAGAGGGGGAGGTGTATTAGCTATGAAAAATCAAAACCGACTTACCATATATGAAATCTTTAAAGAAATGCAAAGTAAATAACACAATAAGACATAGAACATAGCACCAATATTTTATTTTTGAGGAAAACCTAGCTAAGGGGAAAAATCTAGTGAGGATCAAATATACAAGATGATGTAATGAAACATATAAAACCTTGTTAGAGGTACAATGTGGAATGCACATGCATTTAGGCACTCTCTTGGAGCTCATTTTCATATTACAACAATGGAAACAACCCTTCTTGGACAACAATCCAATTACAAGAAGGGAAATAACCCAAAAAGTGAACAATAATTCATCGTGGACAACAATTCTTTGAAATTATCTGGCTAAAAGTATGAACCGCGTCAATAAAGTCTCTTTGAAGCACAACATGAGATTCCACTCTTATCTCTTCTCATATAGTGTTCATCTCTACTCTGGTCCAAAACTCACATTAATATTTTTTTATCATGATAATATTTCATCAATACACACTTTAAATTCATCAATGAACTCACTCAATTATAAATGTCTCAACCACATATTAGGTCACCTCAACATGATACCTAATACAAAAATAAATTTTATCAATTAATGTAATTCCATAGCTATCAGCTAGAAAACATATATAATACCTTACAATAATAGTTAGCTTGCTATTATCAAAATAGTAGTCCTAATAGT
The DNA here is from genome assembly GCA_028749045.1 of Cupressus sempervirens. NCBI lineage: Eukaryota > Viridiplantae > Streptophyta > Pinopsida > Cupressales > Cupressaceae > Cupressus > Cupressus sempervirens. The sequence goes on from CM053787.1 coordinate 882,482,570, forward strand.
CCAAACACCACATTTCCTCACTAAGTTGATTAGAAAATAAATTCCATTTCTCTATCCAATGAGAAAATTATCTTCCAAACCAATAATCCTTAAGAAAATCTATAGAATCATAAATGTTAGAGTAATTAGATATTTTCTAATTAACTCTAGTCTACTTAAGCTAAATTTTAGACATATAATAATTAATTCTTTTATTATTTACTATTATACAACCTAGGTTAGAAATTTTTAGGGTAAAGTGATCTCTTTTATAAGGACGATCTCTCATTGTAAACATTCATTGAGATTGAATTTCATTGTTGATAATAGCAGTTTATGTTTTTGCTTATCAAGAATGTCTCATCTATGGATCTAGAAATTCTAGCCTCCATAGCTTTTTGCTTCTCTCTTCTGTGACAGGTGTTTCAATGCAAGTGATTCTTGGGAGTTGTGGGGTTGATCTTTCATCAACTTCAACATGGTGTTAGAGCTCCAAACCTTTATGTTGATGTTTTGTTCGTGAAAGATTTGGCATCGATTTTTAGATTTGTGGATTTTAGAGGATTTTTTATTGGATCTGGGGGGTCACTAATTTTTGAGGCACTTTGAGAAAAGAAATACATCACCGTTGAGATCAGAGCGCTTGAAAACCCTCATTTCGATACAAAATACTTCTAGTTTGGAAGGTGTTGAAATCTAAGGCATTTTTTTTTGCACCCAGACAATATAATGTCATGTCCCCTATTCAAATAATTAAAAAAAAAAAAAACTTTGTTAAGGCAGGCAGGCTCCAAAAAGGTGAAATTTCGGAAAAAGGGGTTAATCTTTGGAAACCAATGGACTAATAAATAAAAATTACTATTAAATTATATTTTATTAACCCCTCTTGGATGTGAGTTAGGGTTATGCCCTCTTTAAAAGGGGTTTGGAGGCATTTTGGGCTCATTCTACATCTTGATTCTTGCTAATTTTCTTGTTGTTCTTCAGAGGCTGCCAAACCTGTGGAGAAGGAGACCCAAGAACGGGATTTTTTAGGTTTCTAGGAAGGCTAAGGATGGGAGTTTGAAGCCATTCCATGTGCATGCTCATACAGAGTTTGCCTTTGTGCTGAATAGTGTCGATTTGGGTGTTTTCGAGGTTGTTTTTGGTTTGAGTTTGGGTTTTCAGTTGAGTGTTTCATATCAGTTTGGTTTTTTGCTGTATTTCAGACTTTATGATGTTAAAATAGAGCCGAATATATGTATTGGGTCGTGATTAAACTTTTGAGATATTTTATGAGTGTTTTGTGGTGTTTCCGGGCATTTTTGTGTTAATTTCGGGAGCCCGATTGAGCATAGTTTTGCCCTACATTTGTGATCTGTTGTGTAAAGGCTATACAAATCTGGAAATGTCATTTTGTAGGCTGTTATGCTGCTGAAATTTTCGTAAAAATGTCCATTCTCAGATTTATTAATAATTTGTGAAGTTGTGAAGTTTTTGGCACTAATTTGGACATACCCGATTTGGGTTTTATTGGGAAATTGGTAGATCTTTGTAATATTGGTTGTTTGATTTTAAAGTTCTGATTTGAGGCTGGAAATATCAATAAAAATCAGTAAAGGGACATTTCATATAACTTTGGCATGCAAAATGAGGTGAAATGTAATTTCTACCCTTGACTTTTCTATTGTAGTGCCAGATTCTTTTAGGTAAGTTTTTTGATTATGTTTTATGATTATCAGTGCTTGGTTACCAAATTTGATTAAATGTTATTTTATACTCAGTTGATATATGTGATGAGTTACTTAGTTGTTTCAGTTATTTCATGATTATTTCAATAATGATAGATGTATTTTCATTCATTAATTTCAGTTATCTCATTAGGATTAGTAGATGGATTATTTATATGCAATTATATGGTTATAGTAGATGAATTATTTATATGCAATTATCTGGTTACTTACTTCGTACTTGCATGTGTATGGTGTACATATCTATTTTACTTTATGTATGACATTTTTGATGCGATTGAGGAAGGGAGTCGTAGTCACCTGCTAGTCAAGATCTACACAATGTACCACTTCCTACCATTACTTTTTAAGTTTAGAATATATGTGTTTGTACATGCATAGATTTTATACAGATTGCAGGTATCGAGTATCGACTTCCCTGAATTGCCAGGATGATCATACCCTATCGCAGTATTTCAATGGTATAAGTGGGGAGATATCTCTTGAGTCCAAATCCTATCGTTAAGCTAAATGTCCTAGAAAATAGGAAAACTATCTGAGTTAGTTTCACCTTTCTAAATTTAAAGTGACATGAATTTGTGACTTTGACCCTGGAGTTTGATTCTATTCTTTGTCTTTAGTTGAGTTGTCGTATTTGGTTTTATGGGCCTGTGATGATTTTTCATTATAATTAAATCATATTAAAAGATAATTTAATGATTTAATTTAATAGAAATTTTATAAGAATAATTCAATATTTAATTATATTTAATTAATTGAGAAATTAATTAAATAAAAGAATTAAATTTAAAATATTTTATTAAAGTCTAATTTACGCATATTTATATTAATTTAATTTAATAATAATTTATTTAGGAGTTTTATTTTAATAATAAATTCTAAATAATGTTATTAGTTAAATCAATAAATATTATATTAATAACGTCTCGCAAATTAATTAGAAAGAGTAAGCAATTATTTAATAAAATTTATTTTAATTAAATTGCATAAAGCATATGCATGCAATTAAAATATAATAAATTAATTAAAGTTAGAAAGAAAATTAATTTAATAAAGATATTTTAAATTGCTAAAAGTGTGCATGAAGATGTAAAAGATAATAAGATAATTCAAAGAAATGGATCAGCGAGTTACCTCACATGATTACACAATCAGAGCTCCAAATTAGGGGAGACCTCTTTATTAGAGATTTAGAGCTCATTTTGCAATTACACAGGTCTTGGAGGAGCTGATTTCTAGGAAGAGGAAACCAGGATTTTGGAGGAGCAATTTTTTGAGAAGAAGGATTTCAAAAAAAAGGGGATTATTTGCATGCTTCATGGGATTGTCATGTTTAGCATTAGATCTAGGTAGGATCTCATAGTTTATTTTGTACTGTGGTTTTCGTTCTTCAAGTTCATATCTTCTTCATATCTAGATAAATTTGGTTTTAGAGTTTTTAAATGTGTTTCAAAACCATTATGTTGAGAGCTTCTCTACCTTGTTCTTAATATGTTTCTAAGTGAAATAATTTAATTGAAATCATTGTTGTATATTTTAATAGCTCTTTGTTTGATATTTTGTATATGAGAATTAGAGATATGGAGCCCTCATTATTTTAAATTTTAATAAGATGAGTTTTGGATTAAAAATTGAATTCTAGAATGTAAATTTGAATACTTTTTTGGGGTTTCCCTATGAGAATATTGTTCATAATATATATACATATAATAATGTAATTACATTATTAAATATAAAAAAAATGAATTTGAGGGAGGGGTGTTTGTTTTGTTTGATTATAATAATAAAACAAAAAATATATATTTAAAAAATATAATATATATATGTTTGGGGTGGGTGGGGGCCACCAATCCCCTGCCCCCCTTCTTTCCCATGACTTCTCTTGCCATCGATGGTAGTAATGTCGTTGCGCAATAGGTACTTCTGCTACAACTACGACAACAACTTACTATGGCAATAGCCTACTGGGACAGTGCTATCACAAGGCCGGCGAGCCTTTAAATAAACGTAGTCATTTTTTTTTTTAATAAAAAATATATATATTTTAATTATTAGATTTTTTAATTAATAAATATTTTCATATATAGTTTTTAATATATTTAAAACTATTAAATTTTAAATATTTAATAAATATTTTTATTATATTTTTTGTTAATTAATTTAATTAATATAATTTTTAAAACTAAATTATTATTAATGTTAATTATTATTTTATTAATAGATTAGTAGTTATTTTATTAATAATTTAAAATAAGTTATTAATAGGTAATTACAATCATTAATAATTTAATGATTTTTAGTTGAAGTTCAATAATATTTAATTAAGGTTTTTAATTAATTTATTATTAAAATGTATTTGTTCAATATAGTTTGAATTGTGATTTGGGGAGATCAGTAAACTTAGATTTTACTTAATGATTCAATTTTATATCATAATGATTTTTTTACTATTAGAGGAAATTGATTACATCTTTCCATAATTCAAGAAGCTTAGTAGTTTTGATACTTTGGTAATGAAAATTGAAACCCTAGTTTTGAACATTGAATCTTGTGTTTGTTCGGTAACTATGTTTAAACAACTTTATATGATTTGTTGAATTGTCTAGAATTCTAATGAACTTTGAAGCCTTAGTAAATCCAGTAACTAGAGAAATGGAAACTAAAACCTTGTTTGAAATCACAAACATTATGAACTATAATATTTGAAAAACAAAAATGAAAACTTGAAAACCTTTAATGAAAATTAAATTGTTGGGTTTTCTAAACCTAATATTTTGTGAAAGTTATTTTTGTATGTACTCTTTTTATGATGTGTGAGTTACTGTTGGGTGTCAGGCTAACTTATTACTTTGACCAAATCAGAATGTTTACTAGAGGCTTAGGAGTTTTTTTTTGTGATGTCATAATGATGTTTTAATCACAATCTTGTATACTTAACCATGGTAATGTGTCTTGTATGCTCTATGAAATGTTTTGATCTATTGATTGTTATTGCTTTCCAGTGTCCTTGTATGAAACTGAGGTGAATGGTGTGACCTATCTGATATAACCTTTGAGTCTTCGATCAGTTGTATTTGGATTGCTTTTGATTTGGTTGTATAGGAATGAGGTGTTTGTATGATTTGTTCTTGGTGATGTCATGTTATGATGTGGGTTGGTTTATGTGTACTTGATTTTTGATCAGTCATGTTAGGGTGATTGTAGTAGTAGAATGTGTGATTTTGATCAATGATATTTCAATGCTTGTCAGTTGCTTGATTAAGAACTGATGTATGATATGTGGTCTTTTGATATCTTTTTTCTTTACTAAGCTTAGGGTAGGTTATTTATATGTCATGTTGGGAAGTGGCTTGCAATGGAGGCTGAGACCCTAAAGAGGCTGATAGAAACCCACTATAGGTTATTTTAATAAGTGATAACATTTCATTCAATGGGTTTAAAATGATTTAATAAGATATTGGTACTACAGAAAGTCACTAGGGGGCCAGAGGATTAAAAGACTAGCCATATAACCTTAGAGCTAACTCGTTAGTATGCCTCATTAGTACGAAAGGATATTAGTGTCACATAGAGTCACTAGGGGGATGAAGGATTAAAAAACTAGTCGGGTAACCTTAGAGTTGGCTCGTGTGATGACACTTTCCCACATGCATAATAGATTCCCTACATGTCATTGTTGCCTCTGGGTTTAGATGTTTTTTGTGTCTTAGTACCTTTGAGTTAGATTGCTTTTAGATTTTCCTTGACTTAGATGTTGGATTTGACTTTTGCATTTGTTATCCTATTTGGGATTTGAGACTATCTCCTGAGCATGGTGGGAGTGGACCTTTTTGGGTTACCACGAGGTTGGGTGGTAGTGCTTTTCTTGTACCATTGAGATTTAACAGTTTGATGCCATGGATGGAGTTTCCTATTTTGTATTCCTTTCATTCTATTCTTGTGTACTATGATGGATGGTTATACCTTTTGTATTGTATTTCATTTCATGAATCTTGTGAGATGTTTTTGTAATCTATTTTTATGTTGTATATTCTTTCAACCCTTCATACCATGTGACCTGTATAGTACATGATGGTGCATTATGATTATTGCCAAGTGGAATTCGAGATGACTGTATATTATTTAAATGGATTCATTCTTTTATATTATTATTTGATGTGGATTTATTATATATAGGATTTAGTGCTAATTAAAATTAAATGTGATTCATCATCACAAGACCCTTAAGAGTTGTAACCTATTTATGTGTTGTTGATGTATGAGTGTATGTTAATTTCTTCTACTATTCTATAACCATTGTTGTATCTTTATCTGAAACAAAATGTTTATCAAACTTAGTAAAACTTTAGGTTAACTTCTTTTGGGTTGCCTGGTGGGGTGTTACATGACAATTATTTTAGTTGCTCAAAATAGAACTGGAAATTTTATTTGATATTTTTAATCAAAAAATGGAAGCTAATTAAAAAAAAATCTTGGACTTTGATGCCCTTTGATCATCATCTCTATGCGTGATTAATGATCACTAGCCCGTGTCCTTTCTGATGCAGACTGGGGACAACATTTTTTTTTTAATGCAGTCTACCTTTGTTTGGTGTGCCTGCTATCTATTATTGGGCCTCTTTTTGTTAGACTAATTAGATATTTCCTAATTAACTCTAGCTCACTTAAGCTAAACTTTAGGCATACAATATACTTAATTATTTTATTAATAGTTATTATGCAACCTAGGTTAAACCTTTTTTAGGTTTTGATCTCCTTTATAAGGACAATCTCTCTTTGTATTTATAAGACAATTTAAATTTGATAATAGCAATATCTCTTTTTGCCTATGAAGAATGTCTCATTTGTGGATCTGGGGATTACAGTCTCCATAGATTTTTCTTCTCTCTTCCTATGATAGGTGTTTGCATGTAGGTGATTCTTGGGAGATGTGGGGATGATCTTTCATCAACTTCAACATGGTATCATAGCTCCAAATCTTCATGCCCCTAGGTAAAAGTACAAAGTTGTGTCACCTTTTAGGCTAACTTATCAAAACGATTGAATTTGAATATTTTTATCTAAAATTTTATTTTATTCAAATGTATGATCTAGAAAATAACATTCTAGCTAAGTTATATATGGTCTCACATTTTTCCAATTGGAAATGTCTATTAAATGCATGTTTTATACTAGTTTGTATCCGATTACTAAAGAAATTAAATTATTTAAGTAAATTAACATTTTAATAACTCTTACTATTTTTAATGATATTTTTTTAATAACATATAAACACCATTTTATAGAGCTTAAAGTCAAGAATATATTCATACAGAGTTTATAATGTTTAATTAGATATAGTATAAATTGTAATTAAAAAATTCTACAAGTACGTATTTTAACACTCGAGAAGATTTCAATTTTTAGAAAGGAAAAAATATTCAATCATATAATTAAAAAAATCAAATGGCATTCTAGAGTAGAGAGTCCTCTTCAAGAATGTATAATTTTTCTTTTGGTTAGAATAGATTTGTTTTGAAAATTGTGGTGGGAGATGAAAACTATTGATTTCAGGTGAGTTAGAATTTGAATTATTATAAAAGATAAAATATATGTCTAAAGCCAATTTTTATTTTTGATTGTTCTAGCTATATATGTTAGCTATAACATAATCTAATATTGAAGGGAAATAATTTTATTTCTATATAGTTTTGTGGTGGGAACTAGACCCCTAATTTTTCAGCATTTTTTAGCAAGTAAAAAAAAATTCTTTAAAAATTAGGAAAATATATCAATTCTTATTCTAAATAATTATTAATTTAATTATAATCCTAAACTTCATCCACTTCTACACATTTCATTAGTTTACTTCATTATCAAATTCTAAATAATAATATCAATTTTATGTCATTGAAGATGAACAATTATAGTTTTGTTAGCCTTTTCTTAAGAGATTTGGCATAGCTTTTTAGATTTCAGTTTTCTCTTTCAGAGGGTGTTAGTTTTTAGAAGTGCTTTTTTTTGGATTTGGTGAGGGACTCGGGTGGGGGGGATGGCTATTTTTTGAGCACTTCGAGCCCAAATGAACATCACCATTGAGCTTAGAGTGCTTGAAAACTCTCATTTCCATATAAAATACATCCAATTTGGACGTTGTTGAAATTTGAGGCAAATTGTCTTTGCACTCAAGTCATTTTGACCAAGTACAGTTTTCGAGGTGCCAATATTTTTTGATATATTTTTTATCACAAATATTTTATTTCAAAATCATTTTAATTTTGATGGATGAGTACATGCTTTTTTGAGTGGCAGTCTCTATTCCTTGCTTGCAGGCTTCTACATGGGTTCATGATTTTGGTATTTTTGGGTCTAATCAGTTTTGGCCATTGTGCTTTTGTGGAGTTGATTGGTCAATTTTTTTTTTTTCAAAGGTCTTCAAGCTTTTCCCAAGCCTCATACATGTTGGAGAATGTGGTCCATTCCTTGCATTGGACTTAGTCTCGACCTTCGCACTCCATGTTCTATGGCAATAGTCATGTCTTCAAAAGCTTCAAGTGGACCTGCTACGCCAAGTAGTTTCCTCATGAGAAGTTGGAGAATTGCACTCACATGAATGGCTTCCACGCTACTGGGGAGCCATGATGTTTTGCAAGATCCACACACTCTTTCTTGGTTTTATAAGCCTACACTCTCTTTCCAAGGTTAGTGCCCTTATTGGTGGGCATAAAATATGACTCCTAAGCATTGCTGATACATGGCTCCTTTCCTATCTTTGGGTTGTTTGTGTATCACCTAATCTAGTAGTATAATATTGAATGCTAACTAATAAAAAAAAGAATTCACTCAACTAAACAGTTAACACTTATGATAGGACCAAGATTATCTCCAAGAAGGAAGGCAAACCAAGAATGGTAGGCTCCTTATGGTATAACCTACGATGATGTAGATATGTCCCTAATGGATGGGGATGTGTTCTCACATTATGCTCAATCTTCCAATAGGTGGGGGGGTTTTACCAAGTGTGTATATGGATGAGGGTTTCAACAATAGAGGTATGGGTGGATTTCAACATTATGATGGTATTTTGATAGTTTTTAGGCTCTCAAAATAGAATTATAATTTTACATGAAGGTGGATTGATGGATTGTGAGAGGGGAGGGTTATATATATAAGACAAGGGGTAGTGAAATGGAGGGTTAGGATGCAAGGATGGAAGAATGGTGAGGGAGTGCTAAGTTGCTTTCAAAGGGAAGCACATGGATTGTGCTTGTTTAGAGCCAATTGGGGAGTGACACTTGTCACAAGGAGGATGAGTGTGAGGGGATGGAATAAAGGTTGGTCAAAGCAAGTAATGAGGGAGGATGAGTGTGTAAGAGGGATGTAAGAGTCATAAAGAAGAATGTAAGAGACATTAATGGCATGTAACAACCAATAATGCTCTTGGATAGGGAAGGAGGAGGATAAGGGAGACTTGTTGACTTTTCTTAGGTTAGCAAGTCTTAACCCTTGCTTCAAGTTTTGCACATTTTTAGGAGGGGGATTAGACTTAGCTTACGAAGGGGGTCAGGGAGCAAGTGGCTTAGCCTTGATAGGATGGGTTAGTTAGGAGGCTAAGTGAGGCCAGTATGAGTGAATGAGTTAGATAAGGGGTTAGGATATGGTTTAGGGATGTTTTAAGGGTTAGGATGATTTATTATATGGATTAGATTAAATATATTTGAGGATTTATTTAATTTAATAGAGGAATGAGGGTTTTAATTGATAAATTGATTTTGGGTTATCCTTTGATTTATTAATTGGACTATAGTTAATTAAATAAATAAATAAATTAGGGGAATGACAATTAATTAATTAAATAATAAATATTTAATAAATAATTCCCTAGGAGATGACTAAATATGATTACCTATTTGTGTAATCAGATTCAGGTGTCTATAGTTTGCACCTAAATTATTGGGCTCTCTACCATCTACCAAAGCGCCAGGTCAGCATTTTATTTTGGTTGAAGTGCTTGCTATTGGTTTTAGAGCTATCACTCATGATTTATTGGAGATATGGTGCTTTTTTCTCTGCACTACATGCATGTTTCATCAAATGCTAGAGTCATTTGGACCTATCCACGTGGATCCTTATAGCCAACCATGAGCTCTTCTCTATCCCAAGAGCATATTGATGCATGTGCTTGGAATGTGTTTTGGAGAAGTTGAATATTATTTGGTGGCATTAGCAGCTTGATTGGCCTTTGTACATTGACAACACCTTGCTTTTCCTCATGGGAGAGTTGGAGAATGCCAAGTTCAAGGTCTTCTCTTTGAAGACCCCTTGGTAAACACATTTACATGCTTGTATGTGACTATGAGCCACTCCTTTCTCCATGTGTGGCACAAGATGTGGGCCGTTATATTTCTTGTGTTATTTTAATTTAACTGATGGTTTATGAGTTTGGATGCCAATTTTTGTGGAATTTTTCCCAGACTCGGCTATTTATGGTACTCTACCATGAATCTACTATGCATTCCACTGTGATGTGAGCCTTTATGCCCCCTACGCTTGCTAGTCAGCACCCATAAATGATGTGTTTGATTTGGATATCCAATTTGATTGGTGTTGTGATGTCTGTGTTTGTATACCATTTTTTAATGGACCTCTTCCATATTTTCTGAGGGGATTTCTTCAAATTTGAAGGGTGTGTGTTTTGCCAATTTTGTTTTAGAAAGTCATTTAATTTGCAAACATAATTTTTCTATTTGTTTTAAATATCTTCTTTTGGGAAAGAAAATTAGTCTAGACAAGAATTGAGCTGGTTTGTAACTTGGGATATGACAGATTATTCACCCAAAAGAAGGTATTCTTCATCACCTTCACCTTATCGGATGTGCTCCAGATCTAGATCTTGCAGCCCTGGAAGGCTACACCAAGGAAATGATATGTTTTATTTTCTAATACATGACTTTTTTAGCCACTAGAATTTTCCTTTTGCATCGACTCTTTTACCGATGACACTGATTTCTAACATCTTTGTCTTGTTTCTTGCGGCTAGATTCTTTTTTCAAATAGGGGTCAGTTTATGACATTTTTTTCCCTTGATAGTCATTTGACTATCAAATTTGGGCTCGTCACTTATTGACGTTAGCATCACATCAACACTTCTATTACCTCCTCAGATTCTATTTGGACCTACATTTGCATTTTTGCTCATATCTCAAGCATATGGACTCTATTTTTTGAAAATGAGATATCACCAAAAAGATGGTTCCTAGCTTGTCATAGTGGTACAATTAGTTTTCAATTTTGATGTATTTTTATGGATGTATCTACTTTCAAAGAGAGGAGTTCCTTTTTTCACTCATGGAGATATATATTGAGCACTTGATCTCTAATTTGGGAATTCTTTATTCATTCGAAAAGTCTTTCTAAGATCTTTCTAGTGATGCTAGTTGTTTTTCCCAATTCTACTCCAAGCACATTCTATTTAGTCCTTTGCATTATTTCATTCTAGTGGATAACTTGGTTGTTTTAGGTCTAAGAATTGATTTTGTTGCTTCAGATGATTCATCATGACTTGTACTATCTATCATATTAGTATTATGTCTCTTTTGGTCTATTTAGACATCATTTGTATGCATTCTTGCAAACACACTGAGATAAAGTGTCATATTGCATTTGTATTTTCATTTTAGTTATTTTGCCTTATTTTTTCTTCTAATTCAAGCAGTGTCATCTGAGGAGAATCATGCATATTTTTTTATTCTTGCGGTCACCATATCTTGTACCTTATTGTACATACACTACTCATGATTAAAGTACCATGGGGGGTTGATTTTTTGCATTTTTTTTCCATCTTCCTTTGTCTAGCAAGTATCCCTTCCATGACATTAGCCTCATGATGTGTCTAAGATTGATGACCTCAGTACATGCATATGTACTCTTTTGTGCATCTTGATCATGGTTCCTTTACAAGTAGTTCTTTTGGCCCACTTTTCCAATTGTCTATCACCTCACCCTTGTCTGTATTGGGGGGGTTTTGTTGTTTCTCATATTTCCTTGGTTTGATTGATCAACTTTTTAGGCTTTGATGTTTCATGCCTTATGTATCTTCAAGTTTAGTTGTTTGCCTTTGTGTTCCTCCTAACTTGATATAGATTATAGTCTTATCTACCTGGTCAGGTTTTATTTTAGTGGTGGTTCTTTAGATCACCAGTTACTTTTGACACATCCTTGTAGCCTCTACATGCTTCAGTGATGTTCTTCATGATCATATTTTATTCCTATCTTCTAGGAAATTCCCTAGTTTGGAGGCTTCTTTAGTCCTTCACTATTCTTTTCAACATTATTTCCATCTCTTTTTGGAGTATGGTTTTTTCCATGTAGTTTATTTGGTTGTGCTTGGGTACCTCATCAAGCTTTGTTTGTGAGGACCCATATCTACTTTTAGCAGTAGTTTATAGGTTTTTAGCTACTCCATAAGTTTATCTTGGGGGGGTGTTAGAGTAATTATATATTTCCTAATTAACTCTAGTTCACTTAAGCTAAACTTGAGGCATATAATAATTAATTCTTTTATTAATTATTGTTATGCAACCTAGGTTAAACCTTTTTTAGGTTTTGATCTCCTTTATAAGGATGATCTCTCTTTGTAATTATAAGAAAATTCACTTTTGATAATAAAAATCTCTCTTTTTGCTCATCAAGAATGTCTCATGTGTGGATTTGGGAATTCTAGCCTCCATAGCTTTTTCTTGAAATAATTGATTAATATCAATTCTGCACAACCCAAGAAGAACCTGTTAGCTAATAACCTACTACAAGAGAAGAAAAATGGAGATAAAAGAAAAGTTGTTCTCAGATATGAAAAATGCATAAGAGATAATGAGAAAAGTACAAGGGTCAACCTTATAAAGGTGAGATAGAAACCCTAAACGAAAAATCTAGGTTGCACATTATTAATTACTAATTAATTAATAATGTACCTAAATGAAGCTTAAGTAACTACAGTAAAAGAAACTTAATTAATTAAATCAATATGATTTAATTAATAAGTATAAATGAAAAAAATACTCTAATACCCCCTCTTAAGCTGAAAGTAAGGCATAAGCTTACCTAGCAAAGAAAAGCTATGAAATCGAGAACAAGTGGGTCTCAACAACAAGGCCTGATCAAGTACCCAGTACAAGGAAATCTCTATAAACTAGAGCAAAGGAGAAAACCCAGTGCGAAAAACCCCTCTCCAAAAAGAGATGTAATGACTTCAAGAGACTCTCTTAAAGCCATAAGTACAATGTATGACTTCAACCCCCCTTGTGAGAGAGGGTTGAGGCTCCAAAGGCCCCCCAGAATGAAAGAACCCCTAGATCAATGAACAAACCACTGTGACTCCAATGCAGAGGAGTGAAAGGTAGTGGACATTGTAGAGGGAACCTCAAAAGGTGAGGTGTCACTGGAAGGCCAAGTTGATGCTGAAATGAGTAGACACGAGGATCCTGAAAGGTAATCCCCAATGTAAGTGGTATGACAGGTGTGCAAACACTATCATCAAAGAGGAGATGAATGTCCTCTGTAGAATCCTCAACAACTACACCTAGTGGCTTGATGAATGGAGTTGGAGGATCAGGTAGTGCTGAAGAAGAACCCTATTGAACATAAAAGAGCTCAAGAGGAGGTGGCAAGGAAGTCACAATAGTAGTCTCAGGAACCACATAAAGGTTCAAGAAACTTGACTATACCACATGATGCTCTCTCAAAGGAGGAAAGTTGTGCTCTAGAAAAGGTGGACCAAAGTGTGAAAAGGAGTAGAGATGGGTGGAAAGATCAACTATCCCTATAGCAACAATACCTCCTATCATACTATCTCGGATGAAAACTCAATCTAGAGTGAACTCAACTGTCTTCACAGACCCACTGTGAGAAATCTGATAAACTGAGAGAAGGTTTATAGATAGAGATGGAACATAAAACACATCATTGAATGTGCCATCTTGAATGCACATAGTGCCTTTCCTACAGATTGTCATAATAGTGTTATTCCCAATGATAATATGAGGAATAGGAGAAGCCTCAAAAGAAGAGAAGATCTCTCGAGAAGATGCCATATGGTGAGAAGCACCTGAATCTAGTATCCAAGGGACCTGTGAAGGGGATGTGAAAGAAGCCCATAATGCATGACCCTTTCCAAGATCCTATCTAGCTATAGGATTGATAGAAGAAGACTAATAAGTAGACCCCTGTGAGCCAGAAGAGGATGGAGACGAAAGATTTCTTTTCTAAAGAAGAGCTTGCAAATCTGCTATCTATTTCTCATAACCATCAAACTTCTTTTGATAGCAAAGTGACTCATCATGTGTTCCCTTCTGACAATAGGAACATGTAGGTCTCTCAGTCTTTTATTTCTCCTTCTTAGAAGAAGATGGTGGGCCAATAGAGTGTTGAGAAGAGGAATCTGATATCTGCTTTAACTTCTATGTACTTTGAGGTGGCTTGGCAGGCAATGCCTGTGACTGTGAACTTGTAAGAGAATCCATTTGAGTGAGCTTTTATTTCTCACAAGTCAACCAGTCAAAAAAGGTCTCAAAAGATGGCATAACATGTCGTACACCTAGAGCATCCATAGTGGAGAAGGTAGAAGTGAAAATTTGATAAGGTCCTCGAAGCTTGGATAGTATCAGGAAGATACACTCATTATCATATTTTTTCTTTCCAACAACTTGTAACACAGATTGAAGAGACTTGAATTTCATCAAGAAATCCTCAATGCTAGTGAATGATTTAGGAATCAAGGAGGTAAACTCTGCATCTATCTATAGAATCCTGAACTGATTCATTGTGCCAATTAAGGTTGAAAACTTGTCCCACATAGCCCTGAGTGTATTCAAACCATCCAGGTGAAATGGTAACCCATCTGAAATATTCATTGCAATGAGGCCCATTGCCTCATCCATCTTATTATGCTACATAAGAAGCTCATAAGGCCTCTATAGGATTGGCTGAGCCACATCAAGACATGACCATAACCCCTTTTCCATAAGCAATCTAGTCATTTGTCCTTTCCAAGTATGGTAGTTGTGTGGTGTAAGGCAGGCGACATAAGAGTCTACCATTGAGAGAAGAAGATAGAAGTAGAAGGGTCTTATTCTAAATTAAAGTACAAAAAAAAAAAATTCTCCCCCCATAATAGATAATTATATCGATCAAATACCAAAGAAAACAACTATAGAAACCATAAAAACTAAGAAAAGAACCTAGATTTCGGATGCAGAGAAGAGGGAAATATAAATCTTTACTTCAACACCAAAATTGAAAGTCCAAATGAACTTGAAATCAAATGAAACTAGCACCAATATTTGTGCCTCTGAACCAGCTTTCCGGTGCTTCTTTCAGATTGGAAAAATACCTCCGTATGCCCAAGTTATGGCCAAAAAACCAACTCCAAGTCTAAAGAAGGAGCTCTCTAGAAAATTACAGACCTGGGAAACAATTTGATGACCGTATGGCCATGATATGAAATTTTGATGACATCATCAATGATAGTGCACTGATGTGGTGGTTGACTGAGTGCTGATGTCACAGGCTGACTGGTTGCTGATGTGGAGGTTGACTGGACGCTGATATCACTGTTGACTGTGTGCTGATGTGGCACCTCAAAATGCGTGCCCACAAATGAAATTTTTTTGCATGTGCAAAAACCCAAAAATTTTCCTAAATTTGACAAATCTCAAAAAATTGTGCTAGAAAAAGAAAGACTTACCTAGAAAAGGCAGATCTCACTAAATATGGCGTATGGAATTTTTTAAAAAAGTTTGATTAAAAAAAATTGCTGACATCACTATCAAAGGTACCCTTCTGATGCAGGCATACAAAGCCTGTGTAGGTGTACCCTACTGATGTAGGCATACCCTACCTCTGTAGGTGTACTATGTTGATGCAGGCATACAAGCTACTTGTGCAAGCTTAAATTGATAAAAAGATTTATTAAACGCATGCAAACAACTTTTTTTTAAAAGTTGTTATAAAGTTTATTTTTTAAAAAAGCTTTTTGAAATCAACCCCTCCTTTTTTTGTAAATTTTTAAAATGATAAAAGACATTTGCATGCTTTGCAAATTTTTTAAACCTTGGAATGCGTGTCAATGGCTAATTTTTTTACAAATTGCTTTGGTAACCAAAATAGGTCAAATTTTATATCAAAATTCTATGGATCAATCCTCTAAAGCTATTGGTGAGGTCTATTTTGTCTTAAGAGGCCTCCAAAAAAAGTGTATCCCTAGATCCAATCAAAAAAACTTCTAAAAGATCAAACCCTTGAAGCTCCAAGAAAATTCTTGAAATCAAGAACAAGCAGCCATAGATCTGAGCTTTGATACCATGAAAGAATTTATTAATATCAATTCCGCACAACCCAAGAAGAAACTATTAGCTAATAACCTGCTACAAGAGAAGAAAATTGGAGACAGAAGAAAATTTGCTCTCAAATATGAAAAATGCATAAGAGATAATGAGAAAAGTACAAGGCTCAACCTTATAAAGGTGAGATAGAAACCCTAAATGAAAAAGCTAGGTTGCACATTATTAATTACTAATTAATTAATAATGTACCTAAATGCAACTTAAGTAAATAGAGTAAAAGAAACTTAATTAATAAGTATAAATGAAAAAAATACTCTAATATTTCTTCTCTCTTTTTGTGATAGGTGTTTGCATGCAGGTGATTCTTGGGAGCTATGGGGTTGATCTATCATCAATATGATTTAATTAATAAGTATAAATGAAAAAAATACTCTAATATTTCTTCTCTCTTTTTGTGATAGGTGTTTGCATGCAGGTGATTCTTGGGAGCTATGGGGTTGATCTATCATCAAATTCTATATTTTTTGGCACATGTACCCACACCTTCACCTTGTTTTTGGATGGGATCCATGTTGGTTGAGTGCCTTATTCTTTTATTGGAGGAGAAACATGTTTTGGCAGATTTAAAGGATATTTTTGGTGGGTGATGGAAAAATTTATCAGTTGTAGCTTGGACTTTTGTCCATGTCCATGTGCCTCAATTTTTGGTGTAGCCTCCAAGTGCCTATTTCTTGGCATCCTCTCTAATATTTTTTATTGGGCCTCTCCCATCCCCTTCCATAGTTGATTCTTTTCAAGCTCTATAATGTTTGCAATCTTAGGATTCACCTCTTCCAGAGGAGCATTCAACTTCTTTGGCCATGTCACATGACTTTTCTATCATTCAAGATGAGAATAATTTGTTAGTATAAATGATGATGATACTAAATTGGGGGAGTATCCTAAGCATTGGAGAGTATTGATATATTGCATTCATGACTGCATTTGTCATTGATGTCAACATTGCAATAATTATGTAAAGACTGGAAGAATAGAATTCAGAGATCTTATGATGAACAAAAATTGAGGAAGGTTTAGATGATACACAGTGAAGGACATGTTCCTATAGTTGTCATGATGAAATGGTTAAGAGGACTAAGTCTGCGTCAATGGTGTATTGAAGTTACACTTGATTTATTGGAAATAACATAGAATCATAGTACTGGAAAATAATTTTTTGATGATCTATTGCTATCTTTAATCTAAGATATATTAATTTGATGCGCAATCACATAGTGGTAAAGGATAGTCATGTGCTTACTTTAGCATGGGAGCAAGAAATGGTATCGATGTGTGAAGTTTTATAAAATTGTGAATTAATTAATCATCTTATTTTAATTAATTGAGAAAGCCTCAAGACCAACTCAAGGAATTATTATGAAGATACTGTATAAGGAAAGTTTTTTTCCTTATTTTATATATCTTGAAGAAGAAGATCAAGTGGAATGAAGTATTAGTGCACAGTGCGAGAAGGAGAAAAATGCTTACTAAATATGTGTAAGTGATCCAAGGGATCATTAGATGTGCAGTATGAGATCTGGTTACAAGATCTGAAGGAGGTAAAGTCTGGTTGATAGGACAGAGACAAAGGAAGGAAGTACATTTTAGTTATATTATTCTAAAAGGAATAATACAGATATCATTTGGAAAGTGGTTCTTTGATCTTAACCTTGAAGCTATTTGGGCAGTGGGTCCAACTGTCTTCCACAACTCCAAATAGGTTTGGAATCTCCTAACAAGGATTCAAAGTCTCCTAATAGGGACTCATATGTACTAAATGTTGTAACAAACTCCTAATAGGGTTTATCCTCTAACAAGGAATATTTATATTAGTACATCATCTTGTGGGTACCAATACCACCAAGGTTTTCCCTCTAATCAAGGGTTTCCCAAATTAACATATCTAGTGTTAATTGTGTATGGGTATCTTGTTATGGTTTTAGTTTACATTACTCATATGGTTAAGATTGGTTAAAGTGAAAAATTGTGATAATAGTTGGATAAGTGATTCACCCTCCCCTCCTCTCAGTTCTATTAGTGGACTACATATTCTAGCAATTGGTATCAGAGCATCATGTCCTTGAAGATGAGGCTTAACAACTTTGGGAGATCACTGGCGAACATGTTCAAGAAAGATAGTCCAAGATTTGATGGGACCAACTATGATAGTTGGAAAGAAAAGATGAAGACTCATCTGCTATGCATGAGGAATGCAACAATGGAGAAAGAGATATATTCATGTGTAACATGAGAGCCAGAGAAGACCTACTATCAACTCTTTTAGAGAATAAATACAATCAGGTAAAGACATTTCAAACTTCTCATGAAATATGGAAAGTATTAGAAGTTACTTTTGAAGGTGATGATCATGCAAAAAGAATGAGATTACAAAATTGTATTTGCATATTTCAAGATGCTAAGATGATGGAAGATGAATATATAAGAAGTTCTGTTGATAGAATATTAGAAATTGTTGTAGGTATTGGTATCTTGGTGGAACTAAACAAGATGAAGAGGTTATATGGAAGATCTTGAAAAGTTTGACACCACCATTCAAGCAGAAAGCTTAGATGATTCAACTAGTAACTATGTCACAAAGGAAATGTTGCTTGGAAGGTTAGAATTTGTAGAAGTAGAATTGAGACATTCTGGAGAACTAGCCAAAGTTGAGACACTTTTAGTGCTATGAACATTCGACCTAATCTATCAAGAAGTGTAAGTGCTAATGGAGACTTTTCCAATAGTAGTAGATATAAAGAAGATAAAAAGATTGAAGAAGGAATAGCCCTTCTAGTAAGAAGAGAGAAAATTGGTAAGACAATTTTTAAGTGTTGAACTTGTGATAAATATGGTCATTATGCATCTAAATGTCCTAAAATACATAAAAAATTTAAAGGAAAATTTAAGAATAGAAGTAATAAAGATAGAAATTGTTTATATGCTAATGAGGATGAAGAATCTGATGAAAGAGATCAGAGTGAAAGTGATGATGAATTAGGATTTGTGGCTATCAAGGAAGATGATATTGAGAGAGAAATTAGAGAAGAGAGAGTTCTAGTTACCCAAGTTGAGAAGAAATTAGATTGGATAATTGATAATGGATGTTCACATCACATGACTTGTGATATGAACAAATTTGTTAAGTTTAGAAATCATGACATGGAGGTATTGTTAGAGTTAGTAACAATGCATCCTATCATATAATAGGGATTGGATCTATTACTCTCGATGGTAAGAGTAACAATGATGATGTTTATTTTGTTGATGGTTTGAAAAATAAATTTTAAAGTGTTGGACAGCTGGTAGAAAAAGGATATATGTTGTAGTTTATAGAGAAGACTTGCATTATCGAAGACAAAGATGGTAAGCTGATTGGTACTAGAACTGGATCCAGAGATAATGTATTTTAGTTGAATCCTATTGAAATAACATGTTTGGTTGCAAAATTTGGTAATAGTTGGTTGTGGCATAGGAGGTTCTATCATATAAACTTTGATAATATTATGAAGGTTAGCAGTACATTTGCAGTGAGAGATCTTCCTAAGATTATTAAGCCTACTAACATTGTTTGCAAGGAATGTAATTTGGCTAAGCAGAGGAAAGTGTCTCTTCCTAAAAAGAAGTTCTCTACTATAGAGAAATTGGATATTGTTCACATGGATCTGAGTGGTCATGCAAGAACTAGAGGATTTTATGGTGAAAGGTATGTTATGATTTTTGTTGATGATTTTACTAGAATGATGTCAGTAGCATTTCTTAAAGAGAAGTTTGAAGCTTTTGAGAAATTTAAGATATTTAAGAATAGAGTTGAAAATGAATCTGGTGTCTAGATTAAATGTTTGAGATCAGATAGACAAGGAGAGTTCACCTCTAGAGAGTTCAAAATGTTCTATGAAGAGAATGGAATCAAAAGACAATTATCTTCACCAAGAACACCTGAATGGAATAGGATTGTTGAAAAAAGGAATAAGTTAGTAGTAGAAGTAGCAAGAGCAATGTTATTTGAGAATGATGTCTCAAAGACATTTTGGAGAGAAGTTGTTAACACTTGGTAAGTGTACCAAGTTTTGGTGCCAGAAAAATGACACACAAAAAATTTATTTAATTCACAAAGCATTTGTTCGTTATAGCATGTATGCACTTTGTGAAATCATAAATTCGTATATATGGGCTACAAACCCGTAGCCCATTTCATTGTTTTTTGTTTTTACATTCTTTCTTCTCAATAGCATGCACATGGGTTGCAAAAGTTGAAGAGTTTTTTCACCCACCTCCTCAAAATGTCTCCTCGTCACCCAAGATCAAGATTGAGATCATGTAGTTTGTTTTCTACTCTTATTTTTGCATTGTTTTATATGTTTTTGCATTGTTTTGTAAGTTTTTACATTGTTTTGTAGGTTTTTTCATTTTTTCTTTTAAATTTGTTTACTTATTTAGATTTCAATTGGCTTCTTATCAGGAAATGGGAATAACAAACCACCAAATCCTTAGCTAGATCAACAAAATCAAAATGAAAACCCTCAACAAGATGAAAATCAGAACCCTTTAGAAGAAGAGCAAGAAATTCCACAACCTCCATCGATTAGAAGACCTCCTCTAAGTACCCAAGACAACATAATGAATGAAATATAAAGAGGAAAAAATGAATTAGAAGAAATAATTGGTAGGTTGAAAGCTTGTGGACAAAGCACAATTGGCATCCTCCCTTGAGTCCGTTTTGACCCATGTAGCTTCTATTAGTGGTTAGATGGATATTTGGTGTGTTAAGAGGGATGAAAAAATAAGTTATTATGAAAACAAATTATCATATAAAGATGTAAAAAAAGGAAATAGCAAAAGGTAGCATTTTTACATTGTTTAAAAAGCCAATAGAATAAGACATAGTTAAACATATGACTAAAAGGTTCCCCATCCATTGGTGCATACATGATGATATTAGAGATAAATTTTGGGATAGATGGTGGATGGTCTTTGATGCCCCTCCCTACAATAATCACGAGGTTCCAATGTATTTCTTAAAGAAATTGTATTGTTAATTTGTCCTTGGGGAGATCCCCAATTATTTTGATATATTAGAATCTCAAAGTAGAGGTGGGGGGTCATCATTTGAGAGACCGAGGGCACATCATGACCCTAATGTAGTTAGAGCACCTATTGTCAAGCCTCATGGTGAGCATGTGATTATTCCTTTAGTTGTGAAGAAACATATAAAGACCAACACTCTAGGGACTATCGATGCTTTGGCATTGATCCTCATTCATTGTGCCAATCTATTAGTTGAGGAGGAACCATTTGTGTATCATAATCACATGTGCACATCATGTGTATCCTTATGCACATTTAACAATCATGTTTGGAGACAGAATGGATGATGGGCTAGTCACTGATGAGTTTCTGAGTGACACATTTATTATTGACACATAGGTAAATTACAATTATAATAAACTAATTTGATCACATTTCGTATGTATAGTGAATGACTAATTAATTAGCATGTATTGACATTGTTTAAAATTCAGAGTAAGAGTGTTGATGGCCCTAGTACAAATTCCCTGGCCCCATTTTTGTCTTATCAATGAGTCGCAATTCTACAAAAGTCAGATCTGCAGAATTGTACTTCTTAGAAACTCGAGCCAAATTTTAAAAATCGAGTACCCAATATTCAAAAGAAGATCAGGTGCTCGAGGCACTCAAATATTGGGCACCCAATTAATTTTAGAAATCGGGTACCCGATTTTTTACAAATCGGGTACCCAATTTTTGAAAATCAGGTACCCAATTTGGAAGACTTTATTTCACCCCCTTTTTTGGCATTTTTGAAGTAATTTTAATGACCTCAAAAATGGGAGCCCGATTAGTGATGCATATAGGAGCCCGATTTTTAGCCCTATTGACCACCCCCTTGCTGCTAGTTTTTAATATACCAGGTATTTTAATATGTTTTGTACTATTTTACTTTATTTTTTTCAATTTTCTATTTAATATGTATGTTAATATATTATTTTTTTTATTTTTAATATACGTAAAATTGTAAATTTACATTGTTAATGAGTAGATGTTTAAATTTTTGTATTTGTTAATTAAAATATAGTTTCGTAAATGTTTATTTAAAAAATTATTATTTTAGATATTTTGAAATGTATTTAATTTATGCATTTATTACAATGTTGAATGATTAGATTAGATGTAAATTCATTGTTTAAACATGTAATTTTAAAAATAAATATAACCTCGACCTAGTTTCAAAATATTAGAAAACATGTAATATGTTTTGTACTAATTTACTTTATTTTTTTCAATTTTCTATTTAATATGTATGTTAATATATTATTTTTTTGATTTTTAATATATGTAAAATTGTAAACTTACATTGTTAATGAGTAGATATTTAAATTTTTGTATTTGTTAATTAAAATATAGTTTCGTAAATTTTTATTTAAAAAATTATTATTTTAGATTTTTTGAAATGTATTTAATTTATGTATTTATTACAATGTTGAATGATTAGATTAGATGTAAATTCATTGTTTAAACATGTAATTTTACAAATAAATATAACCTCGACCTAGAACCATATAACCTTGACCTAAATTCATTGTGTAAACTATAATCTCGCCCTAACCATATACTTATGTACAATAAAACCTTAAACATATATAACTAAGTACTTAATCACATAACAACTCGCCAAGGGATCCAAACAAAAAACTTCTAGTACTTAAAATGATTTTACTTAAATTGTATTGTACTTTGTTTCATGGATAAAAAATGGATGATGTAAACCATTTTATAAATGTATATTCTTTCAGCCTTTCATACCTTGTGACATGTACAGTGGATAATTGTTCATTCTGAATTAATTTTCCAAGTGGCATTCAGAACAAATGTATATAAATTATTTAAATGGATTGAACTGAAGTAGTTAATATTCTTTCATGTGGATGTGTTATTTATTTTACTTTTAGTACTTATAATTATTTAAAAATGAAATGTAAATGTGCTCATTAAGGAATGCAATCTCTTATGTTTTTTATAAATGTAAATTATTGTATGTATGTTATTGCTTGCTTAGTAAAACTTTTGATTAGTTCTTTGGATCCCTTGGCTGGGCATCATTTAGGATGAACTATAATGTCAATTTGTATTGAATTTAACTCTAATCATAACCTTTACTATCATCTTAATCTTAATCTTAATTTGCTAAAACCTACACCAGGTAATATATAAATAATTAAATAACTTTCCTATCTTACCTTGAGTACTAATTTTATAAATGTCAAACCCTAAAATTGTAACCTCATTTATGATTTAAACTAAATTATCCTAGAGAAGCATCATATCTACATCTACATGTCATGTACATGTGAATCTAAAAACATTTGTACATATCTAATTACATCATTTATTGCATAGGAAGGATTTAAATTTTTCATTATATGTATTATCCATGCATATCATATCAAAAGAATCATATAGAGATATGTCATTTATGACATGTCTATCATAGATAATCAAGATGGGTACTTAGGTAAATTTATGTATATTTAACACTATATATTATACGAAAAGAAAAACACCGTATATATGAGCATCTCATGTACATAAACTAAAAGAAATTACCATGACACATGTAATGAGATCAAA
Source organism: Cupressus sempervirens (assembly GCA_028749045.1). Lineage (NCBI taxonomy): Eukaryota > Viridiplantae > Streptophyta > Pinopsida > Cupressales > Cupressaceae > Cupressus > Cupressus sempervirens. The sequence goes on from CM053787.1 coordinate 882,506,280, forward strand.
TAATATTTGTAAGATTCATCGTATATAAGTTATCAATATGTATAGGGGTGATATAATCAAAATATCAAGAAAGGAGTGATATCAAAGCATTATATCTTAATATTTAACACTAAAATAAATTAACCCCTGGGTTAACCCTAAACCAAATTGAATATATCAAACTAGATTGAAAGGTAACCCTAGCCCTTAACTAATTAATATTATACTTATAAACCAAATTGAATTAAACCATGATCATAAACCTAAATATATATGTCAACTTAACAATAGAAATCTTGAATTTAACCTTAAATCCTTTCCCCAACCATTAACCAAATTGAACCGTTACCCTAAGATTGAACCAAGTTAAACGTTGACCTTAAGACTGAACCAAATCACCCTAAACTAGAACTCAATAATATATTCAACACTTTAAAAAAATTCAAACCTAACTTTTTTGAATTAATGTTGGTTTTTAATCTAAAAGCTCTAACTATATTCTATATCTAAAACCAAATTTAGCACTTTAAAACTTTATTCAATTTATTAAATCTTGTCCTAATTGAAACCTAAGCATGTAAACCTAATCAAACAATACAAACCAAATTGAACCCCAATCCTAAAACTAATTAAACATTGATATCAAGGTCTCAAAATGATACATCATAAAAAAATTAGAAGAGACTTGAATGAATCAGGCATCTAATTAAGTAACCCTCCCTCAGCATCAAGAGGTGAAGGTGTCCACATCAGTGCGAGTAGGAGCCTGAACTACACCCTTGGATGCCTAAGAATATATCTAAAGAAGTGAATAACTTGTCTTTCAACTGGATCCCTAAACCTTTATATCCTAAGTGAGTATTCATCATGTAATATCTAATTAGGAGGGTATTGAAGCACTCTAACACCCCAATCCCTAACTAGATAATTGTGTTAGGGCGGACTAATTTCTATTTATCTTGGGTTGGAAGTGACTAAATTTTTTTGATGGAGACTGGAGATTCCCCTATTTGTTTCCTATTTTCCTATATGGGTAGCCTAAATGTTTATTGCCTTTGCAGAATGGAAGGCCACATAACAAAATATTGCCTTATTCTATAAAAAGAAATACCCACCCCCTAGTGATACATAGTAAGATCTTTTTCCTAATTTTACTATAAATTTTTTTGGTTAGAAGACTATGATAGTTCAAAATGATTTAGAAGATAGGGATAAAATGAGAACCATCATTCCTAGAATGAAGATGCATTATTCCTTGATAAACCCATTTCTACTATAAATCAGCTCCTCCATCCAAAAAAATTAGTAATGAGAAATCCATACGTCAAGTAATCAATGGAGGGCTCATAAAATTGATCCCCTAGGGGAGATAAGAATCTCATTAAAAATTAGAGACATGACACTCCTAAATACATATCATACAAAATTATTGCCAAGGTCTTAGCCTCTAGACTAGAAGATATCCTACCCAAGATCATTAACGCTACACAAAAGTGTTTTGCTAAGGATATTTATGCATATTGGAGAACTTGATAACCTATTGGAAGACTTTGGATTGGGAAACATTTCTAGGATAGAGTTTAGGCATGCTCAAGTAATTGATTATGAAAATGTCTACAAAAGGGTGGAATGGAGTTTCACTATGATGATGCTACAAGCCCAGAATTCCATCCAATATTATGTCAAATGGTGTCCTCTTATGATTGGTGTCAGGGTTTTAGTAAAGAAATTAATGGGGTTAGATCATAATTTTTAGGACTCTCTAGATCAATCATGAAAGGGTGTCCTCTTGCATCCTCTTTATTTTTTATTTTTGTTGACTCATTACATTATCTCCTTAGAGATAACCAGTTGTCTCTAAAAGTTAGAGGATCTACTCTCCAAATAATTAATAAGTATCTAAAATATAGTTTGTTGATAATATTTGTTAGGGATAGGGTTCACATGTATTAGTTCATTACCTGACATGATCTACACTTATAGTTTGCATTAAAAGCCAGATAATATTTAGGATTCAATCTACAATCATAAATTTTTTTTAATCAAATCATAATTCTATCTCTAAGCTTTCATTCTAATTTTAACCTTAACTCCTATCCTAATGACATCTATTATATATCCTATAAACAATAGGACCATAATAAATATCCGAAACCTAAATATAATTCTAACTAAAACCATAATCCTAGGTAAGTTCCCTAACATTAAAGGACCATAATCATTATAATAATCTTAAGCTTAGCCATCATGAAAGCCATTAACATAACAAAATTGTAAACCATAACCTTGTCATAATCTTAACTTTGTTTCATCCTGAGATGAACATATAATCCATAATGAGTTCATACAATCCCCCAGTGTCACAAAATAAGTGTACATGAAAGAAAAATTAGCTTAGTGGCTCCTGTTTTAAGAAAAGAAACCTTGAATTAACCTAGATATATATTTTTGTACTATTATTTTATGATTAGACTTAAAAATTTGGTATTTAATGTTTAATTTGACTTAAGTGTTTAACTTTATTTATTTAATTGATATGATTTTAATAAAGATATGCACATTTATATAGATCTAGTTGATAAATTTTAGATTTAAATTTTATTAAATAGTAATTTTGTCATGTTTTATGTTTTATGTTGTTTAAACATATATGTAGATTATATTTGATGGACCCACCGCCACCCTCTCCCCCTCCCATACCCCTCCCTCCACCCCCTCCATCTCCACCTCCACCTCCACCTCCACCCACACCTCCACCACCCACTGCAGATGAGCTCTGTGAGACCATGAGGCATAACCTCAATGACCTCATGCATGATATAGAGGCTATCTGACATGAGAGGCAACCCCCCCCTCACCTACTACATCTTACAGATAGCATGCAAGGCGTGATTGACTCCATCCATCATTTTGATTCAGACATTGATTCATTTAGATCGTGAAAGGAAAGCATGTGTGCCTTCTACTCTGATGACTTATCATACAAAGAGGTTTATAACCTGCATATAGGTAAAGGGAATTTTCAATATTATTTTGTAAACCCTAAGACAGGTGAAGCAATTAGTGATAAGAAGCCTCACATTTCCATTATATGGTGTACACATCCACGTATAGCAGCACATTTTTGGGAGTGGTGGTGGATGGTATTTGACCATCCACCACACACTAACCATGAGGTGCCCATGTACTTCCTTAGGAATTTATGGGTTGAGTTTGAGTTGGGTTTGAAGCTCAACTATTTTGATATGAAAGTATTTTAGGGGGTTGGTAGAGGGATGCCTCAGGATAGGCCTAGGGAAAAGCTGAGTGATAGAATGAGAAAGTACTGCAGGCAAGTTGAGCCCCTTGTACCTCTTCATGCGCTTGTTGTGCCTGCTCCTCACCATCATCAAGCAGTTTTACCTACTTTTACCCATTTGAGTGCCCTTTCGAGCAATTTAGTACAGCAGTGGACGTAGGCGGTACATGCTTCTCCACTTGGACATGTTTGTACTAGCTGTGGAGGCATATGCACAGGCCCCCAGAGCCATCCTAGAGTAGCACACGATGGCTATTATGCTGAGGGTGCAAATTTTGATGATGATGTATACGCTCCTCGTGGTGATGGTAGTGACGAGATAGATGTGTCATCATTTGTTGACCTCATGCAGTAGGGAGAGCCTGGGGAGAGTCAAGAGTAGTAGGTACAATTTTAATTTTAATATAAATATAAAGTACACATAATTATTTACTTTCTACATACATGTGTAATTTTATTAACTATATTAATTTGTACTTTTGAAATAACAGAGGATGGATGATACTGTTCCTCCTAGGAGGCAGTATAGTCTTTTTCTGAGACCTACAAATGTTGGCATCTCTTTTATGGTATGCACTTTGAATTACACTGTAAAAATATACATTCAAATTCAAATTTAATAACATGTGCTTATATGTTATTTTTATCTAATTTTGTAGGGATTGTCTGCATCTACAAAGATTGATGTTAGTACAAGTCCTACTCCAGTTACCACTGAGGCATAGCCTCAAATACATGCGGTATGAACTTTTGACTGAAGAAAAATAATTTGTATTATTTTTATGTATGTACATTATTATTAACTTATAATATTAACAATTTTGACTCACATGTATATATATTTTATTTGTTTTGATTTTATGAACATGAGCCATACCATATTCATCCATATAGGCCTCGATATAGTCTATTTTGAACTCCATCTTATGATTATTGTGCTAGCATACCTGTAGACACATCTATGACATTGGCTACCACTCATGTATGATATATATATTATATATACATGTTAAATTTATAGTGTATAAAAAATGTAGTGTACAAATTATGTACTTTGTAATTATTCATGTATATTTAATTTTGACTAAACGTTTATGTATCCATAATTTTAGGACTATGTCACCACGAGTGTTACTGAGAACATAGGACTTAGCTAGATGGAGGTACCTACATCATCATTTGAGGTCAGTATTGTGATTTATGTACATAATGTATAGTTCATTATGCTCTAAAATCAAATAAAAAAATATGTATGTATTGTAAATTACAGGACCTTACCATTGTTGAATTTGGTAGTTTTGACAGTGCACCTCCTCCCATTACTGAGGGACACCCATCTCATGTGGTATTTATTTTATTATGTAGAGAATATTTAATTTATTTGCAAGCTATATTTTGAGACCCATTTCAATTAAGCATGTACATGATGAGACGTGCCTCATGTTACACAGGGTGATCCATCTACCTCACAGGGTGTCCGACATGATGAGACAACTCATATTACACATGATGATCCATATGAGTCCTCTTCACATGGAGTAAAGAGGACATTTGATCAGATAGATTAGGTCTTGTTGGAACCTATAGATTGTGTTTTTATGATGTATATTATTTATGATGTATACACTTTGTGTTAGGATAGTTAAAACTGTATGTTAGACCATGTATTTTTTCACTTCATAAATCATGTTATGATGTATGTTAGACCATGTACTATTTTTTTACGACTTCTTATCATGCTTGTGTATGTAGTATTTTTTTTAATGTTTCACCATGTTTTAAGTATAATCAAACCATTTTCCTTATTCTGACATATTTTATTCATGAACATATGACACATTTTGTAAGCATATATGCAAGATGAACAATAATTTTAACTATCTATAGAGCATTATTGGATAAATATCACATCAAATTTATGCATTGAGATTCATGCAAATAAAATTGACCTACTAGATTAAAAAATGTATTGATACCATACCTAACAATGTATCATAAGTGATCTTAATGTGTTGTTTGGTAATGTAAGACTCATTATCACCTAATAAGACCTACTATGTGGTAGTAAACATATGAATACCTATAATAACCTATAAGAGAAATAATGACCTATTAGGACTCCTATGTCCCCTTAAGACACACATGTATGGATAACGTACCTAAAAATGTATCATAAGTGATCTTAATGTGTTGTTTGGTAATGTAAGACTCATTATCACCTAATAGGACCTATTATGTGGTAGTAAACATATGAATAACTATCATAACCTATAATAGACATAATGACCTATTAGGACTCCCATTTTCCCTTAAGACACACATGTATGGATAACATACCTAACAATGTATCATAAGTGATCTTAATGTGTTGTTTGGTAATGTAAGACTAATTATCACCTAATAATACCTATTATGTGCTAGTAAACATATTAAGACTTATTAAAATGTATAGAAATTATTATGACCTATTAGGACTCCCATGTCCCCTTAAGACACACATGTATGGATAATGTACCTAACAATGTATCATAAGTGATCTTAATGTGTTGTTTGGTAATGTAAGATATAATCAATACAATGAATACAATGAGTAATGATCTAACATATAATCAATACAATGAGTAATGATATTTAAATTATCATGTGCAAGTGACTTGTTTTTAATATTACAATCAATAGTGATTTGAAAGTTCAAACAAACATTAATTTAAACATTCTTGAATGTAAAAGTAATGGAACAAAATAGGAGGTCATTACTTAAATTGACAATTAATTTATAATTTATTAGGTGCATACCTTTAACTTTCAAATAGAAGTAAACTCTCATTTTTGAATTAGTTTGTACAACATATTTCACAATATATGTAAGACAATGTCAATGATATATTTATAGTTCAGTGAACTCAGAACATAAAATTGGTTCAACACATCTCTTCAAATGAGGTCCTGTAAAATAAAAATGTAAACACATGTTAATAAATACATAAATTAATATTCAAGGTATCTAAACTATGTAAATACATGTGTAATTTGTATGTACTTACTATGTGAAATTGCACAAGATGTTGATGTTCAATCCACTTTAACATTTAAATTTGCATAAATTGTAATTGAGACCTGAATAAGAGGTATATAAGTTCTCTAAATTGGTATTGACAACACAAACATACATGTAATTAAACTATATAAGTACATATATAAAAAATAATGCAATAATGCAATAATGAAAAAACTTACACGTGTTTGATTTAAATGTAGTCATCCCACTATACCATCTTCATCCTCTCTCTTTTGCAATGCATCTATGATTTTCTCGTGCTCATCCATTGAAATTGTCCATAATACCTTATTGGCGGGTCACCCTTTGTATCTTTCTAATTTAATATTTGTTGCCACAACCAAATGAGAATAGTGTAAAATATTCTTTTTGGTTTGGTAGTCTTCAAATTTTGGCAAACCATTTCTTCTTGTTAGGTATCTACGTAGCCAGGTGTCAGCTACAATGATAGACCCGATTGGATACTCAAAACCATCATCGTCTACTTGATGACATGTCAATTTTTTCTTAGGTTCCACACATCTAGCTAGCCAATACTCAGTCTATTCATCATTATCACTAGGTGCAATAACAACATAAACATGTCCTACAAGATAAGATAAAGTATAGAAACACTTTAATCACATGAGTGTATATATGCAAATTATATAAATTGAAGCATGAGATCACAATAAAATCTAATTAAATTGTGCATACCAGGTTCTATGAGGTCTGAAATACGATCATAGTCTTCTGATGCAAAAGTAACATTCTAGCCTTCATTTACTATATCATCTTCAAAATGCATGTCAGTAGGTGCTAATGATCTTTTATCCCAATCTTCAACCCATTCTGTATTCTCACATTCTTCCCATTCACCTGCAAGACAAAATTGACAAAAACAAGCAAGCTCCCTAGTCCATATAGTCCAAGTGTTAGAATCTGAACTCTTAAATGAATGCCATTTAGCTGACCCACTAATTGTATCACAATCATATCTTGAAGGGATATTATTTTCTTCAACTAGGTAGAAGAAACATTTGATTGTAGAGTTCTGACTTGATCCCGTGTATAAATATTTGTTACACCATTTGACAATTTCATGGGCATTTTTGAATTTAGCTTTTTCCTCAAATTTTAATTGCTCTCTACTAAGGGCTTTCTTCATGCATGCACTAGCACCATCATGTTCTCCTTTACCATGTCTAGCCTAAAAAAACTCCACACATGTTGGATGTTAGTTTTCCTATGTGTCCTACTCAAACAATAGAACATTCTAGCATTCTTGAATTGTCCTGTACAATCATCTGACCATATCCAATGTTGTGTCATTTGAATTTGTCTCTCTTTTAAATTATCATAAAAGACCTTGAAAAAATATTGGAAAAACTTAGATGAATGGAGTTTATTATCACTTAAATAAAAATGGTACTCTCTCAATATTTTTTGATCCTCCTCTGTACTATCAGGTGCATGCCTATAATCTATATGAAAATAAATTGTTACTTGCACTGAATTGTAATATTGTGGTTGTACCTCTTCTTGTGGTGCAAGTGTGTAGTTCTCTACAAAGTTCACAACTAAAAGTATAGTACCAATTGGAAATGTATTATTACATATGTGAAATTGTCCATCAAGCCTAGAATATTAAGAGTGTTTAACATATTTTGGTATGATCACACTCTTAAACTCATCCATAAATGCATGACAACTAACTTTATTTGTAACTATGTCACACCTTCTTCCAATCTTCCCATCCTTCAATCGATATTCAATAGTTTTGAATCTTTTTACCTAAACTAATTTTTGTCCAAAAGTAGTCAAAGAATTTTCATGCAAACATTCATCTAACAAAGAAATATTGCCACACATATCACATGTACTAGAAACACATGCATTGAAAAGAAAGTATTGATCATTAGGTGGCTTACAAAACAAACCTGATATGAAATCTTTTATAGTTTGAGGTGATATTTTTATACCACATTCTTGCAAAATTTCTTTACTATGCATGGTACCACGTATAGATTGAAATACATCATAATGGTAATGAAATTGAATATAAGTTTTACAACAACATGTGATTCTTTCCTTTTTAATCCTTACATACCATGGTTTACACTTTTCAAAAGATCTTTGACTAATGGTAATATTTAATACCTTACCATCGACAAATTTTTTAAACAATTTAGTTTGAGTCATGTCCAAAAGGTGTTTAGGATGTGGATCACATATTTTTGACCCAATTTTCAATTTAAGAAAATCTCTTGAATTAGGTGATACTCTTGTATTATCATGCCAAAAAATTTCAATCAAAATTTTGACTTCACTAGTAAGTTTCATATCACATCTCGGGAGTCTACCACTAGAAGTCCATAAAATATTTGTTGGATCACATTCAAAGTTAACCCTTCTCTTTATAACTCTTTCTAAAGTATTATAATTCACATTAAGATATCCACTTATGTTGCTAATCAATCTTTTGTTAGATGTTGATTTGTTAAGTAAAGTTGTTGTTATTGCTTGTCGTGCTGCATTCTTATCTTTAGACTAACTTCTCTTTCTGATAACATCAAAGGCACTAGAAATAGTGGATACAACTTGTTTTAAAGACTCATTTTTATTCTTGGATTTTGCATACATTTTCAACCTTCTCATTTTAATTAGTTGCAACATTAGCTGATATTGAAACCCAAATTTCTTATTATAAAAAAAATGCCTATACAATCTATTAACATGTGTCCTAATTTGTCTCCATGAAACCAATACCTCAAGATTATCTAACACATCATTAGGAATATGAAAATTATGTTCAAACACTTTACTATAATCCTAACATGTTTGTTCAATAGTTGGTGTTTCTATGTCTACATTAATGTAATTTTTATTTTTAGACACTTTACTATTTTCACTGTTATTTGGGATTTGAATATCATTTTCAAATTTTCTTAGTATTTCTTTCGGGGCAAGCATTTCAATTGGAGTGTTTTGTGAATGATTTTTTGACAATTTCTTTTCATGAAGAAAATCTAAATCATTTAAATCGTAACCTGCTTCTAAAAATCACCAATTTCATCACGACATAAAATTTGAGGGTTTGGAGACACACTTGTATTGAATGCATGATTAGAATGTGCACCTGAATTTTCTTATATTGGGTTTTCTTCTTTGACCTCTTCATCCATTGTGCTATCCTCAATGTCTTTCTCCTTTGAAACATTGTTCAGGTCTCTAATTCTCTGTCTTCTCTCTCGTTGACATCGTGCTTCATTCTCTTTATTTGCTGCAATCTCCTCATCTGTTAGAACTTTTTCTTTCTTCTTTCTTTGTTGTTTTGATCCCATGTTTGCACCAATTTTGAATTTGAATCAGTAGCTTACAAATTGCATAAGAGGACAATAAAATAGAATAAGCATGACATAATTCATTGTTACAGATCGAAACTATTATTCAATCATTTCAATCATTGAAACTCGGTCTGTGGGGCAGCTTTTGGGGCCCAACAGGTACATTAGAAATAAGTACCTGATTGCTTAAAAATTGGGCACCCAATTCTTTAAAAATCGAGTACTCATTTATAAATTGGGTACCCGATTTTAAAAAGAATCAGGTACCCAATTTTTAAATAGTCGGGTACAACAGTTGAAAGTAATTGGGCACCCAATTTTTAAATTACAAATTGGTTGTCCGATTCTTGAGACATGAGTGGGAATTTGGTATGGCTCTCGACTTTTGCATGGGGTTTTTCTTTGGATAAAGGCATGGCATAGGCTTGGTCCCACCAAGCCATGCCTTTATGATCATTTTCTTTTTTAATGCATTTAATCAACAATTTTTGGTATTGTCGTAATTTTTTTATAGTCGTTCCCATTGAATTTTTCGATGAGATGAAAACCCATTATAGGTCTTACTGTTTTGATTTCAAAAATGTAAATTTTATAGTGTTATTAGTTTATTTTCTATTTTTCCATTATTTATTAATCAAAATTGTCTCCTAAACATTGAAAAGTGACATTCATTAAATCTTTAATAACTTTTTTATTTTATAATTTTTCTTAAATTAATTTATATGTCATTAATCTACATACAATTGTTTTGATGTTTAAATTTTATTTTTTTGAAAAAAGTGAGATTTTGATCAAATTATGTGGTTCGTACATGAGAGGTTTTAAAATTTACCTTTATAGCCAATTAATAATAAATAATAAAAAAAATTATTCAATAAAAAATTAAGAAAAAATATTGTCATCAATCTTAGGTATATTAGGTAACTCCATTTAAAAGGATTTGCAAAAATTCATTTATTTGTGTCAAATTATGGTGTCCATACAGGAGCGTGGTATGGTCCTGAAATAGGGATTTGGTAATTAAAGATCCATACCAAAAAAATAATCTATCATATGGGTACACAAATAAATTACATATTCAAAAACTAGATTTTGAACACTAAAAATTTTATTTTTATATTCAATCTCTAAATACCTCAAATTTTGACATCAATTGACAAAAAAATTCAAAAATAGGAAAAACACTTCCACTTTTTGGCCAAAAGTGAGACCCAACTTCTTGCAATGACCTAGGTATGAATTGATTTAATCATTTAAATTAATACATATATTAATTAAGTAATCATATGAAGGATTGACAAATTTTTTTTATGCATGTGCATCAGTTCTCTACTAGACCATCAACATTCAAAAGGGACTTTGAGCCAAGGCATGATATGAGCTTTGTAGAGGTACATTTGTTTCATGTTAAATTAATTCATTTGATTATATTTATTTCATGTTTCATGTTACATGTAAATTTTATTATATGACATGTAGTTGTTGAGTTCTGAGACTCCTCCTCATCTTCACTAGTCCATTGATTGTGGAGTTGTTGCAGTGATGGCTAGTTCAGAGCCATTGACCGAGGTATGAATTTTTTTCTTAGGTCTAGTTATTGTTTATAATAGTTAGTATTGAAATTTCAAATGTTATTTATGAGTGATTATATTGATTGAATTTTTATAGGGCCTTATTATACCTGATCATCCGCAAGCCTTTGAGGTGGATGTACAGAGTGACAATTTGATGGCAGTAAGAAAACAATTAATTTTTTGTATACATATATTTGATTTCAATGAATACTAATTATTGATTCATATCTACTTTATTTATATCAGCTTGAGTTAGAGAAGAGCCTAAACAAGAAGACAAGCGAGCACGCAAGGAAGACCCATCATCCTCATTATCTCCCTCCACACAATGACTGAATACCTCTAAAGATTTGTTTCCTTCTCCTCCTGGGAAGGAGAAGATATAGTTGATAGACACACATGTATAGGCATTAGTGGACATATATGTTGGATTTTATGTTAGTGGACATATTTGATATACATTTGATGTATATATGACATTTTATATTTGATGTATGACATTATTAGACTTATGAAATTATTAGTTAATATATGATACGTTTGTTCATGTATGAAATTATGGGTTATCATAATATATTATATGTTTGTTCATGTATGACATTATTGGTTATCATAATATATTATATGTTCATTTATGTATGACATTATTGGTTACCGTAATATATTATACGTTTGTTCATGTATGAGATTATTGGTTATCATAATATATATCTTGCTTTTCTTGTTTACATTTTAAGTAAATTTTATATATTTCATTTTAATGTAATTTTCATCCAAGATGATGTAGAGTCCTCACACCAAAAGCTAGTGGATTCCTAGCAAGAACACTTTTAAGGAAAACTACCTTTCCCATCTTCCTAAGTTCTTCAAAGACTCTTTACAACTTGGTTACAACATTGAAAAAAATTCTACCCAACTTCACAAAACTACTTGATCACTTTCCCTATTCAAAACTTGGGAAGCAATAAGGCAAAAATGAGAAAATTTGAGAAATGGATCATAATCAACTTCTTGCTTCAAATTAACACCTTAGACACTTCAAGAAAAACCTAATAACTATCTCACAAATTTTAGTCTTCCATCTATTCCATCCTTTCAAGAGATTCTTCAACATCTTATGAGTGACAACAATCTTCCAACATCCTATGACTATATTTTCTTTGCAACAACATGTAATTTGCAGATTTTTGGACAACTCTTCACAAAGGGAAGTGATTATGTTTCAAGCCCATGAAATGGCTATTAAGACAACCAAGAAGATCCATAACATATTCCAATAACTCTATTCACTGATAAAATGTAGCTAGAGTGGTGTTTCATTCTAAAAAAGTATGAGTTTGCTGTTCCAAACAGGAAGTAGTGATATTTGACAATAACTCAATGATCCTATATACAAGTTTAACATCAATAGTGATTCCTTCACATATAAAAAAAAATTAATAATCACCAACACATTATGCCTCCTCTAAACTCATATAGGGTATTTTTATCATTTGACATCCATTCCAACTGATTACTAGTTGGTTTGATTGGTTACAAGGTTAATTTCAACATTTTCCAAAAATTTGCTAAAATTGCCAATAAGTTGTTAGTAACTTTTATTGCAAAATGGAATTTTTTCCCTAACTCTTCCTAGAACTTAACCAAGCAATTTTTGGTAACACATAAGACCTACATAAGGTGTAATGACTCTCAAAACACTTATTGAGTCAACTTATTAACAAAAACAACAAAAAAAGAAAAATTGTTAGGACTAAGGCAACCTGGGTTTATAGGTGACCTCAAGTTCCTTGACCTTCCAAACAAGGATTACCTTATTACCATAAAAAAAAATGTTCAAAATGAGGTGTATGATCATCCCTTTACCTTCTATCATGAGTCTCCATCATTGGATGAGATGACATATCTAGTTGCCACCATTGAAGATCGTTTCCCTATAGCATTTAGTGACTCTTAAGGACAATTTAGTTCAACATCCTTGATAAAGTTTGAGTGCTCAATGAGATGAGAGGAGCTTGGGGCTAGGGTTTACCTGGCCACTCAAAGCTTAAAAAATAGACAGTTTGATCCCATGATGAATGGTGAGAGAGATTCGATAGTTGGCAACTTTGTACTGGCCAACACCACAAGTTTCAACATCACTTGAGATGGGATCGTAGAGTCAAAATAGAATAAGACCTCCAAAAAGAGAGATATTTTATTTTAGGTTTCTGCAACATGGTCCTATAGCACCTAGAATCACATCCATACCTCACACAAGATCTAAGATATGCCCCATCAAAGATTGCTGCCCTATGGCATTTAGTGACTCTTAGGGGTGATTCGGTTTGGCATGCCTGAGAATGTTTGACTGCTCAATAGGATAGGAGGAGCTTGGGGCCAGGGTTTACTTAGTCACGCTAAGCTAATGGAATAGACAGTTTGATTTAAAAATGAATGATGAGGGAGATTCAACAGTTGGCAACTTTGTACTGACCAACACTACAAATTTTAGCATCACCTGAGATGGGGTTGCAAAATCAAAATGGAATAAGATCTCTATAAGAATTTTGTTTAGAGAAAAATTCACCCAAGATCAAGGAGTACAAGCACAAGCACACAGTAGACCAAAGAGTATGATCAATATGAAAATGCTTTCTTTTATCAGAAGCATGTAAGCATGTACATACACACTAAGAGAGCCTGCATATAAAGGCCTCTAAGATGCATCTAGAATGTGTCTAGAATGTACTAGGAGATAAGCATGACAACTAAGCACATATCCTCCATAATAAGAGGATAAGCATGATGAGGTGTCTAGAATTTTATAGACACCATGTGCTCAAATAATGTGCTGAATCCTAAGTGTAGACAACATGTGCATAATTAGAGTGCAAACTCTTGTGTTGTCAACATGACAACTCACAAGAGTACACATACTTCTAGGTGAGTAATAAATAAATAATAGAATATATGCATTAACCTAAGTAAACTTAAGTAAGTGTATATAGTAAATACTTATTTACACCAACACCTGCCCTTAAGTGCAACTTAGGGGAATACCCTTAAGCTTACATAATCTAGGATGAAATGCAAGACGGGTCCCGACTACTAGGCCATGTTAGGTACCCATGTACATAATGCAAATGCAATCTCTCATAAAGTGGAGAAAGAAGGAAAACCTCATGTAAAAAAATCTCCCCCAAAAAGAGAGATGAAAAGAGATGCATGGATGGATGGAGTAATCAAGACCCCCCCATTATGACATACATCTAATATATACAAAAGAGAAATGATAGAAGGAAAAAATCTCCTAAGAGGAAAAAGTCCCCCCCAAAAAAGGAGAAGAAGGAGATGAGGTAGTCCCCCCTAAAAGTAGTGTGCCAATTAGTGAGAAATTCTCCAATGTAGAAGCTGATCCATGACTGTTGTATAATGTTCCTCCCCTTTAGAAGAAATAATGACAAAGGTATAGGTGAGATGCTTCCCCTATGTGTGGAAGAATCTCAATGATGAAAGGTCTCTCTGAAACCTATTCAAGTGTCCCTGTGTTGATGCTAAAGATGGCTTCCTCTAAAACTACTGAGAAGAAGTGCAAATTGAACAAGGAGTTATGTAGAACCTATTTCATAAAACCAATAGTCTTCTCAAATGATAAAGAGAACTCCTGCAACTATTGTACATAAGTATCTACAATCACATTAGCCTAGAATGACCAATCATGTAGAGAATGGAAATGAGGGTTAGAGTGGGCCCTTGCAAAAAATGTAGAAGGATCATCCTCATGAAAGAGAAGCTAAATATCATCAAAGAAGTCCTCCAAATTTGTTGTGTGTGACTCGATAAACAAACTTGAAATGTCAGTCAAGAAGTCATCCACTAATGTTGGAGCTGGAAGACTGGATGTACCCTATTGTGTTGGATCTATCATTGTGGAAAAATGTGCATGTGGTATATGTTGATGCCATGATCTCTCACTACAACTATTGATAGAATCCCACATGTCTAAATCTATTGAAGTACTATCGCTAGTGTCACTATTAGTTTCCACAATGCATGAAGTAGTCTCCTCAACAAAGAGAAGAAAAATGTGATCAATGATGTCTCCTATATCTTCAATGTGAGATACTACAAACCACCTTGAAATTTCTAGAAGGAAGTCATCACATGAAGGTAAAGTAGGAAGACATGAAGGGTCCTGCTGCATTGAATCTAATACATCTGTGGCTGGGACTGAATTAGTAGAATCATTAGAAGAATCAAGAGGTGAGATCTCATCTGGAGTGAATAGAGGTAGAATGTCCTCTAGAAATGGAGGAACACATGGATCTCCATATTCTTCCCAAAGATCCATCCAAATGTCATGAGGAAAACTTTCCATAAGAAGAGGAGCAAAGGATTCATTACTCATACTATTATACATAAAGCCAAGAAGTTTAGAAAGATATTTAAATGAAGGTGGTATCTTCAAGCAAAGAGAACGAATCACTTCCTAATGTTCTCTTAGATGATCAACCATCAAAGCATTCCATCTCTGATAGTTCCTCGATGTCAACTTTGGTCTTATAGAATACTGACATATGTGACAAGCCTCCATGAGATCAATGAATGTATGCACCCCCCAAAATATAGAAATAATAAATCAACCCTCCTAATGTATGATTTGACACTTAGTGTAATAACCACATGTCAATTTAGGGATTATTTCTAAAAGAAATATTTTTTTCAACAGAACCTATAATCTGATTGCTGATCTGGAAAGTAGACAAAAAAAATGCACTTTCAAAAAAAATAGAACCTGTTTTAGAGTCTAGATGAGCTTGTACCAAGCATTTGAAGTGGCAAAAATTAGGATTTGCAACTTGCAAAAAAATTCAGGAATAGAGATCTCAAACCACCTACACCAGTGTGTAGATCATGAAATTCTACCCCAAAACAATAAAAATTGCTCGCAAAAAGGAGTCCGTATGGGGAAGATATCGTTGTTTGAAAATTGTTGTTGTTATTATTTTTCTTGAATCACCATTGCACCTCCAAAAATCAAAAGGCTTTAGATTTTTCCTCAAATGTCTGATTTGGATAAAAAAATCTGATTTGGGAGTTTTTTGACCTTCTGAATATGATGCAAATATTTAATTTGCACTAGCAAGCTTCAATCTTCACCTACAAAATATCTCTGCTACTGGCCCGATGGCCAATTTTTGTAGAGAATAATGTAGATCAATTTTTTTATTTTTATAGAGAGTAGATGAAAAAAAATGCAGATCTAAAAATTAAATGTATAGATCTAAAATGGTCATACCAATTTTGCAAATTGGTCCTTTGGGTTGCCGGTTTGCAAATTTTTTTTTGCCTCAATTTTGACTATTGCCCAATATAGGAAAATTTATAGTCAATTCACTGAATCGATGCACCAAACATAGTGGTGAGGTCTACTTTGGCTCTAGATGCTCCCAATTTTCGTGAATTCCCTAGATCTTTGGATTGAAGGTGCTAAAGCAACAATGGTCTCAAATGGCTAGTGATGAGAATCTCCCCAAGCTCTGATACCATGTAAGAATTTTCCTTAGAAAAAAATTCACCCAAGATCAAGGAGCATGAGCACAACCACACAATAGACCAAAGAGTATGATCAATATGAAAATGATTTCTATTATTATAAGGATGTAAGCATGTATACAGATACTAAGAGAGCCTACATATAAATACCTTTAAGATGCATCTAGAATGTGTCTAGCATTTACTAGGAGATAACCATGACAACTAAGCACATATCCTCCACAATAAAAGGATAAGCATGATGAGGTGTCTAGAATGTTATAGACACCATGTGCTCAAATAATGTGCTAACTCCTAAGTGTATACAACATGTGCATAATTAGAGTGCAAACTCCTGTGTTGTCAACATGATAGCTCACAAGAGTATGCATACTCCTAGGTGAGTAATAAATAAATAATAAAATATATGCATTAACCTAAGTAAACTTAAGTAAGTGTAAATAGTAAATACTTATTTACACCAATAAGTAATAATTTATTGTAGGTATCCACAACATGGTCTTATAGCATCTAGAATCACATCCATACCTCATACGAGCTTTGAGATATGCCTTGTCAAAGATTGCTGCCCTATAGCATTTAGTGACTCTTAGTGATGATTCAGTTTGGTATGCTCAAGAATGTTTGAGAACTCAATAGGATGGGAGGCTCTTGGGGATAGGGTTTACCCATCCACCTAGAGCTAATGGAATAGATAGTTCAATCCCATGATAAATAGTGAGGGAGATTTGGTAGTTGGCAACTATGTACTGACTAACACTACAAGTTTCAACATCACCCAAGATGGGGTTGCAAAATCAAAATAGAATAATATCTCCAAAGAGAGAGAGAGTTTATTTTAGGTCTCTATAACATGGTCCTATAGCACGTAAAATCACATCCATACCTCACACAATATTTGAGATATGCCCCATCAAAGATTGCTGCCCTATGGCATTTAGTGAATCTTAGGGATTATTTGGTTTAGCATGCCCAAGAATGTCTGAGCACTCAATGAGATAGGCACAGCTTGGGGATAGGGTTTACCCTTCCACCTAGAGCTAACATAATAGATACTCTGATCCCACGATGAATGGTGTGGGAGATTTGATAGTTGGCAACTTTGTACTAGCCAACACTACAAGGTTTAGCATCACCCAAGATGGGGTTGCAAAATAAAAATAGAATAAGATCTCCAAAAAGTAAGAGGTTTTATTGTAGATCTTTCAACATGATCCTATAGCACCTATAATCACATCCATATCTCACACAAGCTCTGAGATATGCCTCATCAAAGATTGTTGCCCTATAGCATTTAGTAACTCTTAGGGATGATTCAGTTTGGCATGCCTGAGAACATTTAAGCACTCAATGGTATTGGAGGAGCTTGGGGCTAGGGTTCACCTAGCTATGACGAGGTAATGAAATAGAGAGTTTGATCCCACAATGAATCGTGAGGAAGATTCAATAGTTGGCAACTTTGTACTAGCCAACACTACAAGTTTTAGCATCACCCAAGATAGGGTCACAAAATCAAAATGGAATAAGATATCCAAAAAGAGAGAGAGCTTATTGTAGATCTCTACAACATGGTCCTATAGCATCTAGAATCACATCCATACTTGGCATGAGCTTTGAGATATGCCTCGTCAAAGATTGTTGCCCTATGACATTTAGTGACTATTCAATTTGGTGTGCTTGACAATGTTCAAGTGTTCAATAGGATGGGAGGATCTTAGGGTGAGGGTTTACCTAGCCACCTAGAGCTAATGGAACATATAGTTTGATCCCATGACTAATGGTGAGGGAGATTCAATAGTTGACAACTTTGTATTGGCCAACACTACAAGTTTTAGCATCACTCCAGATGGGGTCACAAAATCAAAATAGAATAAGATCTCCAAAAAGTGAGAGATTTTATTGTAGATCTCTGCAACATGGTTCTATAGCATCTAGAATCACATCCATATCTTGTATGAGCTCTGAGATATGCCCCCTCAAAGATTTCTACCCTATGACATTTAGTGACTCTTAGGGATGATTCAATTTGGCAAGCCCAAGAATGTTTGAGTGCTCAATGGGATGGGAGGAGCTTGGGGGTAGGTTTTACCTAGCCACCAAAAGATAATAGAATAGAAAATTCAATCCCACGATGAATGGTGAGGGAGATTCAACAATTGGTAACTTTGTACTAGCCAAAACTACTAGTTTCAACATCACCCGAGATGGGTTCACAAAATCAAAATAGAATAAGATATCCAAAAAGAGAGAGAGGTTATTGTAGGTCTCTACAATCTGGTCCTATAGCACCTAGAATCACATTTATACCTCACACAAGCTCTGATATATTCCCCCATCAAAGATCACTACCCTATGGAATTTAGTGTCTCTTAGGGACGATTCGGTTTGGCATGCCCGAGAATGTTTGAGCACTCAACAGGATGGGAGGAGCTTCGGGCTAGGGTTTACCTTGCCATCCAGAGGTAACAAAATATATAGTTCAATCCTATGATGAATGGTGAGAGATATATGAGCAAGATATGTATCCCTAGGCCACTTTGTGCAAGATATGAGCAAAAGTTGCTAATTAGGCAAAATTGGGTTGTTTTGAGTTTTTGGTCAAGATAGCCTAAGATTAGGTGTTTTTAGTAGTTTTTTAATAGTTTATAACTTTTAAAAGTACTAGAAGTGAAATCTAGTGACTACTATTTTAATACACTGACCAACAGTTGGCCTAACTCCCCATGCCTTCTCATTCTTATGAAGGAACGCTTAATATACAAAGGAAGATAATAGAGAGATTAATCTAAGAGAAAATGATATTTCAAAAGAAAATGGTTATCTTGGTGTCATCTAGGGTATGCTAATTACTCAGGATGAAGAGACAAAACATATAGCTATTGGGAAAGAGTGCACATCTACACATACACAAAAATTTTAGATAGAGAAGTAACAAGTGCTATAGAATTATCCTTGGAGCAATGTGAAGTGAAGCATCAAATTGGCTCATCAATAGGCAAAGAATTTGTTTATGCACTTCATTCTAGCACCAAAGATGTTTTAATTAGAAATTCCTATTCATCAATGGACTTACATTTATAGGACTTGGGAAGCTAGGATACTCAAGCTAGGCATGATCCTTCAAAGTTCTCATCAAAATATATTAATGATCCTAACACAAAAAAGAAAGGCTCATTGCCACCTTTAAATGGAGACTTGAGTTTAAATGGAGATTTTTAGTTCCCAAACATGTCCCAATCAAGTAGATGACCAAGATGTTGCTTGAATAAAGGGGATACTAGTTTATTAAGGTATCTTTATGATCCCACTTGCATTTAGTTACTATTTTTTGAGTAGCTAGTTAGCTGCTTCGTTGTGGGATTTCTGTAATATATAATTTCCTCATACAAGTACATGCCATTTTTTGTAAACATTTTCTATTGTTAAGAATTAATGAGAAATATCTATAATGTCCATTTTTGGGACTAAAGAATATAACTATTAAAATCCCAAAGTTTTCATGAGCGGTTGTAATGGAGATTATGTGCAATATCATTTTGTTAATTTTGATTTGGTCAATAATATTGTATACATATGTAAGAATATTCTGGTTCATATATAGATATATATATATACATATATACATACATATATATATATATACATATGTATATATATATATATGTATATATATTTATATATGTATATGTATATATATATGTATATATATTTATATATATATATATATATGTATATATATATATATATATAAATGTATATATATATATATATATATATATATATGTATATATATATATATATATATATGTATATATATATATATATATATATATATATATATAGTTCTTAATTGTCTGACTATTTTGAATGACTTATTGCCTTTGGTTTGGAAAAATATTTATTATATACAATACTCAATATTGGTATTCTTTTATATTTTGTATTGGTTAATGTTCATATATGCATATAGATCCTTCAATGATGTTCCTTTTTCTTTATTGTATGCACTTGCTTTAGATTCTTAGAATGACTATTTATTACCTTTTGGAGGGTCGTGTCTCTTTGGCATCTCATCAAGAATAGCATCTCCTCCATGCATCCCCTTCTCTCTCTCTCTCTCTCTCTCTCTCTCTCTCTCTCTCTCTCTCTCTCTCTCTCTCCCCCCCCCCTCCCTATTCAATCTAATGAACCAATTGGATCTTCTCTACATTTTAATGTCTCAAGTATTGCATTGTGGTTTGACTTATGAACTTTCCAAAGAGTCTTTTTATGTGGTTTTCCACCATACTTTATCAAGTGGACATTTGATGCGACAACTAGATTTGAATAATGAAGAATCTTCCTCTCTATTTTCCAATCCTTGAATAACCACAAGTTAGGGTTCTTCATAGAATATTGTCTAATCCATGTGCTAGTTACAACCACTGTATCGATATGGTACTCTAAACCTTCACCATCTATAACTAAGTGATCCAATTTTTGTTTGGCTTGGACACAGTGACACAAACAATAATTTGTCCATTTATTGTATTAAAGTGCAATAACAACAAAAACATGGCCTGTAGTGATAAATGTACAAAATGCAATTATTAATTTAGAAAATACTTAGGTAAAAGTTATAAAGTTACATATTGAAATTATATATATATATATATTATCAGGTTGCACTAGATTAGACAAGTGGTGAAAGTCAATGGATGCATCTATCTCTAGCATTTCCAGTGTTTGTGGGGGACGATAGGTGTTAATTGGGTCTAAAATTTATATATCCAATTTGTCCACCCATTCAATCGAGTCACACTCACCCAAATGTTTTTCTACACATGATGGACAATAGCATGCCATTTTTTGTGTGTGGATACTCCATGAACTTGCATCAAAGCTTCTAAAAGAGTGCAACCCACTTGATCATGTTACTATGCAACAATCCTTGTATGGTGCAATGTTAGTATTATCTATCAATCAAAAAAATCTATGAATGGTAGACTCACCTTCCTTACCTAGACCCATTGTAGCATTACATCACTGGATGATGGATTTTGCATCTATCAATATTGGTCAATCTTTGTACTTTAGTTCTTAACAAGCTAAGGCTCTTTTGATGCATGTGCCTACACCATCATGCTCTTCCTTTCCATGACCACCCTTTGTGAAATTTCACATATATTGAATTTTAGACAACCTGTACATCCTATTCAACCAATAGAACATCCGTGCATTCTTGAATTGAGATGCGCAATTGTTTGACCAAATAATGTGTTGATGATATGGTATGCCCTTGGTAACCAAATATCCATAAAATAGTTAAAAACAACCATGTACAAACTTTGTAGAATGTGATCGATCATCACTGATGTAAAAATGGTACTCCCTAAAAATCTTCTAGTCATCCTCTATATTTGTAGGTGAATGCATGAACAATTATGGAAACCTATTGATAAGTATAATACATTTCTTGCACCTCATTTTGTGGTGTTAGTGTGTATTTCTCTACAAATTCTACAATTAAAACAATGGTATCCAATGGAAACATATCCTTGCACAACTTGAATTGTGAATCTAGTCATTGAGCTCTATGTGTATGTCTTGCATACTCATAAATAATCTTTTCATGAGAAATCTTCATGAACTCACACATTGGAATCTTTTCAATGACTAAATTATATCGTTTACCCTATTTCTTATCTGTTAGAGCATATGTCACTATCTTATATTTTCTACAATCTACTATTGCATTTCCAATTGCATGTGTACTATCCATATGTTTACAAGTTGATAAAAGTTGCAAAAAACCACAAAATAAGCATGTACCATCCAAGCAGGATGTCTTGTAAAATTGGTTGCCGTCCCCTATTTCACACAAAATGTTGGATATGAATTCCCTTGAAGATTTAGGTGGCTCATTAATGTCACAATCTTGCAAAACAAACTTAGAATGCAAAATCACACATATATGCCTAAAAACATCAAAACAGTTAGAAAATTCAATATGTATCCTAGAACAACAAGTTCTACATATGTGATCTATCTTCACATAAAAAGGTTTACCCATCTCAAAAAATATTTGACTTATTCAAATTTGAGGATACATAACAATAAATTTTGCAAAAAATTGTGTTTGAGTTGAGTCCAAAAAATGTTTTGCATGTGGGTTGCGATTTTGGCTACCAACCCTCCGTCTTACAACATCTCTTTGATTAGGGGAAATGCGTGTGTTATTTTTCCAAATTTTTTTATCAATGATTTCAAACCTTTGCTAATTTCTTTATCCTTTCGTGGTAGTCTACCACTAAATGTCCATAACTCATTTTTTGTTAGATCTTCCAATCTCTCATGCCTTAGAGTACCCCTCTTGATTTTCAATGTTTTGCTTGTCTTTCTCATGAGTTGATATTTTTTCATTTGGGTACTTACTATTGTCAATGTAAGTACTCCTCTTGTGATATTACTATCTTTAGTGTGTGATTTAGAACCCACTTTTTCATAAGCACTCATTAGATTCATTACAATATTTTTTTATTTGAATTGTCCATCATTCTTAGCACAAGAATCTTTGTGATAGGTCTAAATTTCAAATTCCTCATCATTTCAACAAATAATTGGTATTAACATGTAATATTTAATTCTTCAAAGAATAATCTCCACATATGATTAACTTTTCTTTGACAAGTATGCTTACTAATCTTGTCAGACATTGATTTCAAAATGTTGGTACCAATATCAATCAAATATTTTGGTCTTCTAAATAGAATTCTAGAAGGTGCAATAATCTCTTCTATTCTCTCAACATTTTGAATATCAACATAAGGTTGAGTTTTTTGCGTACCTTGAATCAAAGATGATGTGCCTTGGCAATAAGATGCAAAAGATGGAATATCACCTACTTGATATGTTGATGTTGTGCCTTCAACATAACATGATGGAGTGTGTACATCATCGGATGTACAAATTAGAATCTCTTCAACATGAGATGATGATATGACTCCAACATTGGAAGATGGTGTAGCTTTACAATTCAATTGTCTTCTTGAGCATAACAGTCTCATTCATTCTCTTTGTCTTTCCAATTCTTCCTCTTTGTTTCTTTGTATCGATAGTTCTTGTTCCTCTTCAAAAGACAATTCTTCATTATTGCTTTTCAATTTTCTTTGTTCATGTAGTAGTTTCATTTCATCTCTTTTAATTGCCAAATCTCTCTCTCTCTCTCTCTCTCTCTCTCTCTCTCTCTCCCATTGTTTGAGTTTTTGGTTTCTTCCTTGGTATGATGATTTCTATATGTCAAATTATTCAAACATCTAAATTACTTACAATTTGTAAATTAAAAATAATTCAAATACATATATAAATTATAATTATTTCAATGAATACACAATATATATTAAACAACTTGTCAAATTTCTAACCATTACCAAATAACGATTCATTCTAACATAAATTTCAATGAATTCACTGCATATCAAAGAACTTGTCAAATTATAATCAAATTTGTCTCTATATAATAATAAATAATATTAAAACAGGACTATACTAACCTTTTCTATAGAAAAAATATTCAAAATGCCTTCAAATAGTGTATCCAATGTTTGAATTTGGTGTTTTCTAGCTTCAAATGGAATGAAAGAATGTTCAAAAAGCTTTCAAATAGTGTATCCAATGATTGAATATAGTGTTTGCTAACTTCCAATATCATGAAACCCATGTTTTCTACTAGAATAATAGAATACACAATAGATAAAAAATAGAATATGGATCAGTAGGGACCCAAACATTTGTCATGACCTTTTTTGGTGTTTTTGTATAGTGCATATGCACTATAGTACATACACACTATGAAGCATGTGTGCACTATAGTGCATATGCACTATGTGAAAAATAATCTCTCCCTATCTAACCATCCCATACTCTCTCTCCCTAATCTCTCTCACTCTCTCTCCACTCCGATTCCTTAGTCTCTCTTACTCTCTCTCTCGCTCTCCCTCTCCCACCGCCTACTGTCTCTCTCTCTCTCTCACTATCTGTCTCTCCCATCCCCTAATCTCTCTCTCTCTCTCTCTCTCTCTCTCTCACTCACTCTCTCTCTCTCTCCCATCCCCTACTCTCTCTCTCAATCTCTCTCCCATCCCGTACTCTCTCTCTCAAGCTACTCTATGTCTCACTCTCTCTGTCCTCTCCCGTCCCCTACTCTCTCTCATAGACACATAATCTCATCCACCCTTCTCTTTGTTGCTCTCCCTCTCCAACTCCCTCTACCACCACCTACACATTCTATCTCTCTCTCTCTCTCTCATCCCCTACTCTCTCTCTTACACAAACTCCCATCCCCCCCCTCTCTCTCTCCCTCCCTCCCTTCCTCCCTCTCTTTGTACCTCCCTTTGTCCCTCTTCCACTCCCTCTCCCACTGCCTAATCTCTCTCTGTCTCCCTCCCTCCCTCCCTCCCTCCCTCTCTCTCCCCCTCATCCACTCCCTCTCCCACTGCCTACTCTCTCTCTCTCTCACAAAATCTCCCATCCCCTACTCTCTCTCTGTCTCTCTGTCTCTCCTCTCTCTCCCTCCCATCCCCTATTGTCTTTCTCTCACACACACAATCCAATCCCCCACCTCTCTCTATCTCACTCTCCCTCTCCCACTACCTACTCTCTCTCTCTCTCCCATCCCCTACTCTATCTCTCATTCTCCCACCACCTACTCTCTCTCACACTCTCTCTCACATCCACTACTCTCTCTCTCCCCACTCTCTCCCTCTCCCACTATGTACTCTCTCTCCCTCTCTCCCATCCCCTACTCTCTCTCGTTCTCCCACCCCCTACTCTCTCTAACTCTCTCTCTCTCCCTCTCTCTCTCTCTCTCTCTCTCCCATCCCCTACTCTCTCACTCTCTCTCCCTCTCTCTCCCCCCTCCCCCTTCCCTCCCTCTCCCTCTCCCTCTCCCACTCCCTCTTGCACCATCTACTCCATCTCTCTCTCTCTCCCTCTCCCTCTCCCATCCCCTACTCTCTCTCATTCTCCCACACCCTACTCTCTCTCTTACTCTCTCTCCCATCCCCTACTTTCTATCTCCTCTCCCATCCCCTACTCTCTCTTACTTGGACACTTCCATCCCCCCTCTCTCTCCCTCTCTCCCTCTCCCATTGCCTACTCTCTCTCCCATCCTGTACTCTCTCTCCCACCCACTACTCTCTCTAACACACACACACACACACTCCCATCCACCTCTCTCTCTCTCTCTCTCTCTCTCTCTCTCTCTCTCTCTCTCTCTCTCTCTCTCCCTCCCTCTCCCACTCCCTTTTCCCCACTTCCTACTCTCTCTCTCTCTCAGTCATAAACTCTCTCCCATCCCCTACTCTCTCACTCTCTCTCACATAAACACACTCCCATCCCCTTCCTCTCTCTCTCTCTCTTACTCTCCCACTCCCTCTCCTACTGCCTACTCTCCCTCTCCCACTCCCTCTCCCACTACCTACTCTCTATCTCACGTCCCCTACTCTCTCTCACACACACACTCCCATCCCCCTCTCTCTCTCACCCTCCCTCTCCCACTACCTACTCTCTCTTGCTCTCTCTCTCCCATCCCCTAGTCTCTCTCATTCTCCCACCCCTGCTCTCTCTCTCTCACTCTCTCTCCCATCCCCTACTATATCTCTCTCACACACACATTCCCATCCACCCTCTCACTCTCGTTCTCCCTCTCCCACTGCCTACTCTCTCTCACTCTCTCTCTCTCTCTCTCTCTCTCTCTCTCATCCCATACTCTCTCTCATTCTCCCATCCCCTACTCTCTCTCTTACACACATTCCCATCCCCTACTCTCTCTCACACTCTCTCTCCCTCTCTCCCTCTCTCTCACTCTCTCTTGGGCTACTCTCTCTCTATTTCACACACACACTCCCATCCACCTCTCTCTCTCTCTCTATCTCTCTCTCTCACTCTCACTCTCTCACTCACACACATTCCCATTCCCTCCTCTCTCTCGCTCTCGCTCTCCCACTCCCTCTCACACTGCCTACTCTCTCACTCTCACTCTCTCTCTCTCTCTCTCTCTCCCATCCCCTACTCTCTCTCATTCTCCCACCCCCTACTCTCCCTCTATCACATCCCCTACTCTCTCTCCTCTCCCATCCTCTACTCTCTCTTACACAAACTCCCATCCCCCTCACTTTCTCCCTCTCTCCCTCTCCCACCACCTACTCTCTCACTCTCTCTCCCATCCGCTACTCTCTCTCTCTCTCTCCTCCCATCCCCTACTCTCTCTCTCTCTCACACACTCCCATCCACCCTCTCTCTCTCCATCTCCTCTCCCACTCCCTCTCCCTCTCTCCCCTCTCTATTCTCTCTCTCACTCTCTCTATCTCCCATCCCCTACTCTCTCTCATTCTCCCACCCCCTACTCTCTCTCTCTCACACACTCTCTCTCCCATACCCTACTCTCTCACACACACACACACTCCCATCCCCTCACTCTCTCTTTCCCTCTCTCTCTATCTCACTCTCCCTCTCCCACCACCTACTATTTCTTTCACTCACACACACTCTCTCCCATCCCCTACTCTCTCTCTCTCTCTCCCTCCTACTGGCTACTCTATCTTTCTCACTCTCCTCCTCTCCCCCATCCCCTACTCTCTCTCTCCCCTCTCCCATCCCCTACTCTCTTTCTCTCTCTCACACACACACTCCCATCCCCTCTCTCCTCTCTCGCTTGCTCTTGCTCTCCCACTCCCTCTCCCACTACCTACTTTCTCTCACTCTCTCTCTCCCCCATCTCCTACTCTCTCTCATTCTCCCACCCCTACTCTCTCTCCCATCCCTTACTCTCTCTCTCTCTCTCCCACCCCCTAATCTCTCTCACTCTCTCTCCCATCCCCTCTCTCACTCTCTCTCCCACTTCCTCCTCTCTCTCTCACATACCCAACTCTCTCTCTATCTCTCACTTGCTCTCTCCCATCCCCTACTCTCTCTCTATATCTCTCTCTCCCATCCCTCTCTCTCCCTCCCTCTCCCATTGCCTACTCTCTCTCACATTCCCTACTCTCTCTCTCTCACCCATCCCTTACTCTCTCTATCTATCTATCTCTCTCTCTCTCTCTCTCTCCCACCCCCTACTCTCTCTCTCTCTCTCTCTCTCTCTCTCTCTCTCTCTCTCTCTCTCTACTCTCTCCCTCCCCCATCCCCTACTCATACTCTCTCTCTCCCATCCCCTACTCTTTGTGTGCCACCCCCTGCTCTCTCTCTCACATTCTCTCTCTCTCTCTCTCTCTCTCTCTCTCTCTCTCTCTCCCTCCCTCCCTCCCGCTACTCTTTCTCTCACTCCCTCTCTCTCTTCTCTCCCTTTCCCTATACTCTCTCTTTCTCTCCCATCCCCTACTCTCTCTCTCTCTCTCTCTCTCTCACACATAGCCATTCCCTTCTCTCTCTCTCTCTCTCTCTCTCTCTCTCTCTCTCTCTCTCTCTCTCATCCCCTACTCTCTCTTTCTCTCTTTGTCCCTCTCTCCCTATCCCACCTTCTTCAATCCCCTATTCTCTCTCTCTCTCTCTCTCTCTCTCTCTCTCTCTCTCTCTCTCTCTCTCTCTCTCTCTATTTCTCCCTCCTTGTCTCCATATCCCACCTCCTACTCTCTTCTCATCTTCTAATCTCTGTCATTCTTGACCCTCTCTACCTCTCTTCTTCCCTTGCTATTGAAATTTAGGCTTCAAGAGTGTGTGTTCACTCAAGCGCGTACATACTAAAGTACATACGTGCTATTAAGACCTAAATTTTAAAAAAGCTTAAAATAGTGCATACACATTATAGCTTGCATGTGCTATTTAAAGCTTTTCATTCTACCAAGCCTAAGGCTTGGTTTTTCCTTGAGGATCCAACCTAAAGGTTTGGAGTCTCTAAACTAGTGTGAGATGTGTTTTGCTGCAAACATACAAAAAATGATTGATTTTTCTTGTGTGCTCTCCTTCAAGTTTCCTCATGGTTGAGCATCGATAAAATCAAGTTACATGACATTGTAGGTATCTTTGTTAGCTATATAACCATATAATTTATTTTTTATTTGAACTATTTAATGCCTTTCAACTATAATTTCTTTTAAATGTATGTCCATTTTTTGTCAAAAGACAACATGTACTAATTGGGCTATAGATTTTAGCTCGTTCATCAAATTTTGCAACAACTTAGTTTTTTAGAAACTAGACTCCATTCTACACACTTCAAAAAAAAAAGTTTTGATTTTAGATTAGTTTTCAATAATTTCTAGGGGGAACACAAAGATATTTCACATTTTTGGGATGTATCCAATTAAAAAATTCATTAAAAAATACACATTATAAAATTACTTGAAAAATCAAGGATAAACTATATAGTGTTAGGTAACTTTTGACCAGAGTGAGTAAAGAATTTCAAAAATTTAATGGGGCCACACTTTGTACTATGTTATGTTTTTTCTGAATAAACAATACCTCTTTCTGTGGTGCCCTTTTTTGAGGACCTAAAACTAAACCATTTTGAAAAAAAATTAATAGTTTAGAAACTAGATTCAAAGGACTACTACTTTTGTTTTTGTCATATCTTAAAATTTTGAGCTTAACTATCTTCAAATTCTTGTCAAAGTTCAAAAATTTCTGATTTCAAAAAAAAGGTGTCCACTTATACCCCACTATAGTATATACTCTAAATAGAGTATAGATTAGAAAAGGCATGAGCAAGAAACCCTATGAGTTATGGTTTGGTCACTCACCATCAGTCAAGTATTTTGGAATATTTGGAAGTCAGTGTTCCATAAAGAGAGATGATAATATTGGTAAGTTTGATCCTAGAAGTAATGAAGGTATGTTTCTTGGTTACTCATTGAAAAGTAAAGCATATAGATGTTTCAACTATAGAACTAAGACAATAGTTGATTGCATAAATACAAAGATTTATGAAAAGTTTGGTACTAAAGAGAAGATGGTAGATTATAATTCTAATGAAGAAGTGGATAATTCTAGAATTGTTGGATAGAATGCTGAAGTCCTTTTTGAGACTAACAATAACTTGCATAATGATGTATCTATTTAGCATAGAGAAGAACAAAGATGTGAACCTAGAGAAGAGTTAATATTTGAGATGTCAACTCCTACCTCTAGTAGAAACATGACAAAGAATCATCCTCTAGAGATGATAATTGGGAGCAAGGATAAAGGTGTGATGACAAGGAACATAATGAATGAGGAATTATGTCTGATTTCTCAAGTGGAACCTAAGAGCCAAGATGAGGCATGTAAGGATGATCATTGGATGCATGCAATGAAAAAAGAATTAGATTAAAATGGGAATTAGTTCCTAGACCTAAAGACAAAAATATTATAGAAACCAAGTGGGTATTTAGAAATAAGATGAATGAGCAAGGAGTTATAAGAAACAAGGCTAGACTAGTTTTCCAAGGTTACTCACATCAAGAAGACATATCTATTATGAGAAAACATATGCACTTTTGGCAAGAATGGAAGTAGTAAGGATGCTCTTGGCTTATACAACAAGTAAAAATTTTAAGGTTTATCAAATGGATGTCAAGTTAGCTTTTTTGAATGGAAAACTGAAAGAAGTCTACATTGAGAAACCTAATGGATTTCCTATGATAGAAGCAAAATATTTTTTATGCATATTGAAGAAAGCATTGTATGGTCTAAAGCAAGCACCTAGAACATGGTATGTAAGGTTGGACAAATATTTGTCTAAACTTGGATTTATTAAAGGCAGAACAGGTAGTAATTTGTACTTAAAAAAAAATGATGATGGTTTGTTTATCATTGTAATATTTTTTGATGAAATAATATTTGGAGGAAATGAAGAAAGTTATAAGTTTTCTGAAGAGATGAAAAATGAAATTGAAATGAGCATGCTAGGAGAAATGAAGTTTTTCCTAGGATTGCAAATTGTGCAGAGTAGAGATGGAATATTTATTTCACAAGCCAAGTATCTGAAAGACTTGTTTATAACTAGTCAAAAGTTATCTAGTAAAGATGAAACACCTATAGTTGAGTAGAAGAAGTATAGATCTATGATTGGAGGATTCTAATATCTAAATCACACTAGAGTAGATATAGAAAATGCAGTTGGGATTGTAGCAATATTTCAAGTTGATCCTAAAGAGTATCATTATGTAGTAGTAAAGAGAATATTCATATATTTGAAGGGAACATCTGATTATGGAATCTGGTATGACAGATCAAATGTTTTACTTTGTGTACAAATACTGATGTAGATTAGGCAGACAATATGGATGATAGAAAGAGCACCAGTGGTGGAGCATTCTTTCTTAGAGGAATATTGGTTTCTTGGTTGAGCAAGAAACATGACTATATATCTTAGAGTACAATGAAGGCTGAGTATGTTGCAATAGCCAATAATTGTAATCAAGTTATGAGAATGAAACAAATGTTGAAGGATATTGGGATTGAGTTTATAGAAATTGTCATCAAAATTCTATGATAACACAAGTATAGTAAGTATTTTTAAGTATCCAATATTGCATTCTAAGATAAAGAACATATCTATTAAGTATCATGTTGTGAGAGAGAAGGCAGCTGAAAAGGAAATAATATTAGAGTATGTAAGTACTAAAGATTAGATTGTAGATATATTTACAAAGCCTTTGCCTAAAGATACTTTTGAGAACCTAAGATGTATTCTAGGAGTTATGCCCCTACCTATTCTAGAGTAAATGATGTAGAGAGTGCATTAGTCCAGTGGTATAGAGTACTATGGTTAGACTGGACTGAATGTTGATGCTTCCTATATGAGGGAGTATCTGGTATGTACTGAGTCATTGATGACTCTTGTTATTTTGGTATTTTGTATTAAACATTGTCTTTGGACACTTGAGCTGATTGAAGAGTTGGAAGAAGTGCATTCACACCTTTGACATTGATGTCAATAGGGGATAGAATATGTACATGAAAAAAATCAGCTAAGCAATTGGAAGAGAAAATATGAAAGAGGCACCTATTGAGATGTCAATAGGGGGATGCTATCTCTTTAGGGAGATTTGGAAAGATTCATGTAAGTGTGTAGAAGAAAATGTAAGTTCTTATAAGGAAATATTTATGGGGAAGATATGTAGCCAAAAAAGTGTTGTAAGTTGTTCACTATGAAAAATTGATGCCATTTCTAGCATATTTTAGATTCATGAAAAGGATTTGAGAAGATGTCTATAGCAACAATGGATTACAGTTTGGTATTCTTGGAACTTAGATGTTTTCCATCTATGTAGCCATCAATGCCAAAGGGGGAGATTTTTAGCATGAATACTGATGATACTACATTGGGGAAGTATCCTAAGCATTGGAGAGTATTGATATGTTGCATTCATGATTGCATTTTCATTGATGTTAACATAGTAGTAATTATGTAAAGACTGGAAAAATAACAGTCAACGATCTTATGATGTGCTACAACTAAGGAAGATTTAGATGATGTGCAATAAAGGACATGTTCCTACGATTTTCTTGATGACATGGTTAAGGGGACTATGTCCTGTCAATGGTGTATGGAAGTTACACTTAATTTACTAGAAGTGGTGTAGAAACATAGTACTAGAAAATAATGTTTTGATGATCTATTGGTATCTTTCATTTGAGATATAATGGATAGATGTGTAGTCACACAATGATAGAAGATAGTCATATGGTGATGTCAACATGTGTGTAAGACATGGTATCACACATGTGAAGTTTTGTATAGACAGTGAGTCGACAATGCTATTGTAATTGTGAATTAATTACTTATATTATTTCAAATAATTGAGAAATCCTCAAGGCCGATTCAAGGAATTATTATGAAGATACGATATAAAGGAAAGTTGTTTTCCTTATTTGAAATTTATCTTGAAGAAGAAGATCAATTGGAATGCGAAGTATTAGTGCGTAGTGTGAGAAGGATCAAAATGCTTACTAAATATGTGTAAATGATCCAGGGGATCAATGGATGCACATTATGAGATTGGTTACAAGATCTGAACAAGCTAAAGTCTAGTTGATATGACAAAGATAGAGGAAGGAAGTACATTTTAGTTATATTATTCTGCAAGGAATAGTACAAAGATCATTTGGACAGTGGGTTCTTTGATCTTAATATTGAAGCTATTTGGGTAGTGGGTTCAACTATCTTCCACAAATCCTAGCAGGGTTGGCACAACTCCTAACAAGGTTCAAATCTCCTAATAGGGATCAAAAGTCTCCTAATAGGGACTCATATATACTAAATGTTGTAATAGACTCCTCATATGGCCTATCCTTTGACAATGAATATTTATATTAGTAGATCATATTGTGGGTACCATTCCCACTAGGGTTTTCTCTCTAATCAAGGTTTCCCCTAGTTAACATATTTGGTGTTAATTGTATATGTGTATCTTTTTGTGGTTTTAGTTTACATTACTCATATGGTTAAATTTTTTTAAAGTGAATGATTGTGATAATAGTTGGATAACTAATTCACCCCCACTCCCCCCCTCTTAGTTATATCAGTGGACTATATATTCTAACATAATCGACCTCATTGGATAGAGCAATAGAAGATTGCCAGACAAGGCTTGTTTTATATTTAGATTGGGGCTCCATGCCTAATCAGTGGAGCAATGTCCGCTTGGTATAGCACATGGAATCTTTGCTCTTTCAACGTCACCCTCATCCATCTCACAAGGCGACCCTTGGATGTGGTTTATGGAAATTTTTGCTCCTTGGATCTTGGATCTTCTATAGTTTGGACTCAAGCTTCTTTCATGCAAGGGTGGACATAATTGGTGGAGCTCAAGTCTTCTTGCCAATTTTTGCACTCCTTTGGCTTTGGGCCCATGTATTATCTTTTTTTTTTTAGCTGTGTGGGATGGTTTCTAGGACTTGACGATTTCTCTGTAGATGATTTTCTCCTCCCCTCACGTGCTTGGTGAAGGGTGATTTTTCATGCCCATGCCTTGGTGAGTTCTACATATTTGGAGATCTTTGGTTCGTAAGAAACCAATTTATGCATTTGGTGTTTACATGTTTAATTGCCATCTCATATTGGTGTTTTCTTGAGTATCGCTCCTTGGAAGTAGTGCCTAAAGTTTGGAATTGATGTCTTTTTGTTGGGCATTTCCAAGCATTTTTTTGACCAACAAAACTATTTGCCAGCACCAGCCATGATGCTTTTTCTAGTGATCTACTCTATTCTTGGCCATTGACATTGGAGATATGCAGATTTTATTGGACTAGGGGTTCCATGTCTTTATTTGAACTAGCACATTTAATTTAAAGTCATGTTCTTAGGCCAATGTAAAGGAGAAGACCTTGTTAGCTCCACATCTTTTACAAAGGTTTTTTGACATTGTTTGGAGCCACTGATTGTTCCATGTCACATTCATTTATGACAATGTTTTTTTGGTTTAGGTGACATTGTTTTTGGAGGGAGGATATCTTTTTTGGAGTGGCATTTTTGAAGCTAGTGTTTGTGCCTTTGCCAAAAGATAACACGACGATAGCTCAACTATCAAATTTTTTTTGGCTACAAGATTTTTCATTTGGCACTGACTGTTTTACTTGTGAGACTAATTTTCTATATCTTTGTCTTGTTTCTGCCAGCTAGATTTTTTTTCAGCAAGGGCCTTTTTCTGACATTTCTTTGCCTTGACGGTCTTTTCCTTGTCAAATTTGGGCTCGTCACTTGCTGATGCCAATACCACATCAGCATTGCATCAGCATTCTTATCATCTCCTCGGGCTCTGTTTGGATCTACCTTTGTATTTCTGCTAATATCTCAAGTATGCTAACTCTATTTTTTGAAAACAAGATATTACCAAAAATCTGGTTTCGAGCCTATCACAGTAGTATAGGTGATTTTCAGTTTTGATTCCTTTTTTATGGCTTTTTCTACTATCAAAGTCAAGGGTATAGTTTTGCAGCCCTAGAGACATATCTTGAGCATTCAATCTCCATTTTGAGAATTCTTTATACCGTTGTAAAGATTCTTTATATTGTTGGAAAGGTCTTTCTATGCTCTTTCCACTAATGCTAGTTATTTTTCCAGATTTTGCTCCAAGAACATTCTATTCAGTCTTTTGAATTTTTGTATTTTGGTGGATATTTTGGATGTTTCAAGGTCAAGGATCAATTTTCTTCCTTCAGATGATTTTTCATGACTTGTAATATCTATTGTATTAGTCTTATGTCTCTTTTGGTCTATTTAGACATTATTTGTATGCATTCTTGTAAACACACTAAGATAAAGTGTCATATTAGGGTAAAACCACAAACCTGTCTCACCCTTTTGTAAAGGAAAAGGCTAACAAAAGTATAATTGTTCACCTTCAATGACATAAAATTAGTATTATTCTTTTGAATTTGGAAATGAAGTAAACTAATGAAATATGTAGAAATGGATGAATTTTAAGATTATAATTTTTAAAAATTATTTGGAATAAGAATTGTTATATTTTCCTAATTTTTATAGATAATTTTTTAGTTGTTGAAAAATGCTGAAAATTAGGGGTCTAGTTCCCACCACAAAACTAGATGGAAATAAACTTATTTCCCATTGATTTTAGACCATGTTATAGATAACATATATATCTAGAAAATAAAAAATAAAAAATATCTTTAGATCTATATTTTCTCTTGTACAATGATTCAAATTTCAACTCGCCTAAAATTGATAGTTTTCATCTCCCACCACATTTTTCAAAACAAATCTTTTCCAACTAGGAGAAAAATTATATATTCTAAAAGAGGACTCTCACCTCTAGAATTCCAGATAATTTATTATTATTTTTGATATGATTTAATATTTTTTTCTTTCTCAAAATTGATATCTTTATGAGTGTTAAAATACGAACTTTTAGAATTTTTTATTTACAATACACTATATCTAATTAAAACATTGTAAACTCTATATGAGAATATTCTTGACTTTTAGCTCTATAAAATGGTGTTTATATGTTATTAAAAAAATAGTAAGAGTTATTGAAACACCACTTTCCTTAAATATTTGTACTTCTTCCATAATTGGATACAAACTAGTATAAAACATGCCTTTAATAGATATTTCCAATTGGAAAAGTGTGAGACCATATATCACTTAGCTAGAATGAATTTATCTAGATCATATGTTTGAAAAAAAAAAATTTAGATAGAAATACTCAAATTCAATCATTCTGGTAAGTTAGCTTGAAAGGTGACACAACTTTGTACTTTTACCCATTGCATCTTCATTTTTGTTTTAGTTGTTTTGCCTTGTTTTACCTTATGAGTTGAGCAATGTCATCTAAGGACACTTATGCAAATTATTGTATTCTTGGGATTCACCATATCTTGTGTCTTATTGTACATGCAATACTTTGACTAAAGTGCCATTGGGGGTTGATGTTTTACCTTTTTTTATCATCTTCCTTTGTTGAGTGAGTGTCCCTTCTATGACATTAACCTCATGACGTGTTTGAGATTGGTTACTCAGTACACACATATGTACTCTTTTGTGCATCTTGTTCTTGGTTCCTTGACTTGAAGTTATTTTGGCCCACTTTTTCAATTTCTAGTCACCTCACCCTTGTCTGCATTAGGGGGGTTCTTCTATTATTTCTCATGCTTCCTTGGTTCGATTGATTAGCTCTCAAGCTTTGGTGTTTCATTCCATATGTATCTTTGAGTTCAATTGCTTTCCTTTGTGTTCCTCCTAATTTGATGTAGATTACAATCTTCTCTACTTGGTCAAGTTCTATTTCAATGGAGGTTCTTGAGATCAAAAGTTACTTTTGACAAAGCTCTACAACTTCTACATGCTTCAGTGATGTTCTTCGTGATCATATTTTGGTCCTATCTTTCGAGACATTCCCTAGTTTGAAGGCTTCTTCAGTTCTCTACTAGTTTCTTTTAGCATGTTTTCCATCTCTCTTTGGAGTACAATTTTTCCCATGTGGTTTTCTCTATTTCTCTTCTTTTTAGAGATATGGTTGTGCTTGGGTACCTCATTAGGCTTTGTTTGTTAGGAACCAAATTTACTTTCAGTAGTAGTTTCTATATTTTTAGCTACTCCCTAAGTTTATCTTAAGGGGGGCTAGTAGAGTAATTAGATATTTTCTAATTAACTCTAGTCTACTTAAGCTAAAATTTTAAATACATATAATAATTAATTCTTTTATTAATTATTATTATGAAAACTAGGTTAAACCTTTAGAGTTTCAATCTCCTTTATGAGGACAATGTCTCATTGTAAACATTCATTGAGATTCAATTTCATTGTTGATAATAGCAATTTATCTTTTTGCTCATCAAGAATGTCTCATCCGTGGATCTGGCAATTCCAACCTCCATAGCTTTTTGCTTCTCAATTTTGTGATAGGTTTTTACATGCAAATTATTCTTGGGAGCTATGGGATTGGTCTTTCATCAACTTCAACAAAAAAAATGTACATCTAAAAGAATTATCCTAAATCACTTGACCAAAACTTATCAGTAAAAATACCAAATCACTTTCATGGATAGTTCTTCAATAAATAGTGATACTAACCAGTCCACATCAAATCTTTTGTAACTTCATTGAACAAACTCACAACCATATGTGATGGGAAATGTAGCATGTAGACTAACTAAATGTCATTCCATAAAATCCATAAGAACATGTCAATGATATTTTATCCCCACCAATGATTCTATGTATTGAATCATAAAAGGATGAACTATGCAATGAGATGGAGATCATAGTTCTTTGATTGACTAAGGAACCCAATGTGAGATAAGAAAATCAGGAAAAGTTAGAAAGGGTCTTAAAGGAGAGGTTAGATTAGTACCACAAATTGATTATTCAAATCAAACAGATGTACCTTGATCTAGATGAAATAAGGAAATTTGAGAAAAAACTTGAGAATGAAGTCTTAAGGAGTGAAAAAATGTTAATTCCAAACATAACCATCAATAATTCCACTATCAAATAGTCTAACAAACTCCCAATAATGACAATCTTATTGAACAATTTAATAATCTCCCCATTTTTCATTGATGGAAACATATGATGTGAAAAAACTTCAATGCACAAAGTAATAACTCTCTTTCATTACCTTCTATCTCTCTGCAAATAATTCTTCACATGATTCTCACTCCCCCTTTCACATTAATGGAAGGGCCAACACACCCTTCAAATATCTCAACAATACTCAATCTCTCAACTAAACAACTACTCCCCCTTTGGAGCATCCCCCAAAAATATTAGATCCATATGTAAGCTAAACCAATGAAGACCATTGGGTTGTTTCCATTCAACATCGATCAGTTTTAAAAATAAGGGCCATCACCCCAAACATACCTCTAAGATATACAAAGACATCTTTCATTAAGGGCTTTGAAAAAATGCCAGCTATTTGTTCCTCATTAGCCACATGCTCCAACTTTATTTCTTTCTCATTCACCTTCTCTCTTATGTAATGACACTTGATTGAAATATGCTTAGTTCTTGAATGTAACACATGATTCTTTGAAATATTAGTGACACTGTAATCCAAAATGAATAGTAACCAAAATTCATCGAATAAGTGAAGTCATTATCGTTTATGAAAGGAACACCTAATCTTCATGTGAATATAAAGATGGTCATTTTGAGGCCTCTCCTCCTCCAAAAAAAGAAATATCATGCTTAAAATTATGGCGGTATTTTCTCATTAGCTATTATGTTGCTTCATTGTTGACTTTTGGTGTGGGACTACTAGTAAGGCTCTCACAAGTTTCCTTGGTGAACTCTAATTATAATACATGTTTTTGTTGCTATTAAAGATAGACAAGATGATGATGATAGAAATCCTCTTGTAA
This sequence comes from Cupressus sempervirens, assembly GCA_028749045.1. Classification (NCBI taxonomy): domain Eukaryota; kingdom Viridiplantae; phylum Streptophyta; class Pinopsida; order Cupressales; family Cupressaceae; genus Cupressus; species Cupressus sempervirens. The sequence goes on from CM053787.1 coordinate 882,544,845, forward strand.
ACTATGTACAACGGAAGGTCCAAATAATGAGTGAGAAAAACTAAATTACTTGGACCCACCTCCTCCTCAGTTTGTTTTTAATTTGATATCATAGTGATTAATCACAATTTTAATTTTATACTTTTGTGCATAGTTGAAGGTTGTCCATTTGAAATGTTGGTATGTAAATATCTCCATTCAATTTATTTTTGTTATTACACATAATATTACTTTATAAATGATAATATAGACACTATTTATTAAAAAAAATCTATAATGAAATAAATAATAAATGTAAACAAATCAATTTATAGAAATTTAAATTTTTTTGTAACTATAAAAATTTCGTAACATAAAAATATTACAAAATCAATAAAAAAATTATTAAACATATCATTACAAATTTTAAGATAGATCAAAAACTAACTTCTAGAGCATGTTACCATGCCACTGTTTAGCATATTTTGGCTAGCAGTGATTGTTCAACTTTTTTAGAAAATAATTGTGGAGTGAGTGGCCCCATAAATATATATTTTGCTGCAGAAAATTTGAAATGTAAATTAATTAATTGACTCATAATTTTGGCAATAAGCAACCACAGCTTATTTTCAGCCCCTCCTCTTTTCCCCTAGCTTAATTTCAATCACTAAAGATTATAAATTATCCTTTATGAGAACACTTAATTGCCTAAATTTAAGCACAAAACCTACTTAAGCAGCCACATAGGAACACAAGGTAAGAATCCCTCAACTAATTTCTATCATTAAAAAAATTGTAAAAGCCATATTAAGAATACCTCAATTAATATCTATTTAAGAAAAACATGGTTTTATGAAGAAAAATATTATAACGCTTGCAGTACCTCAATTCACAGTATTCTAATACAGGTAATGCCTTGAAGCATTGCTTTTCTCATCAATGTCAATTAGCTGGACCCATTTCACTCTACTAAAAAAAGCTTTCCCTGCTTTCAGCAACAATATGGGACCCTACAATCCCACTCAAGAAATTAAATCGATAGTTTATCTTTTAATAGTACTAAATTCTACTCTTCTCTTAGAACATGTATGATGCTACTTTCTGTTGTTGGTGGAAAAATCTCGACTTGTGCTTGATTGTACTGTATCACCGGTCCACCAGAAATGTATATACCTTATCAGCAAAATAAAATGGGTATATTCCTTAAATTCTTCATATTAGATATGGGTTTTCTTCTTAAGGAAATTTATTTTGGAATTAATGTCTGAAGTGAAGCACGAATGGAGGATTAGAAGGCATCCTTAGAGATGTGGCAAAAATTTGATATGGCGTATTATTTCATTACATGCATCCCTTTCTGCAGTAGAAACATGCAATCAATAGTGAGTCAGTTTTCTTCTACAGGTCGCAGATTGTGCTCTATTTGTTGAGGATATATTGAGGAGAATAATATAAGTGAAGTTTATATGGAAAACGATATCTTATCAGCAGGTAATAAATGCATTCAATGGAACAATGTTATCTGCTAACTCTGCTCACAAGATCTCATTCAATTTGCTTATTCATAGGTTTGTAGATGTTAATGGGCCTTTGAATTTTGAATATTAGAGTCCAGTGGTGAATATTGACTATCGTGTAACACTTACAATCAAGAACAATACCAAATATGAATTCATTGAGGATTCGTTTGGTTCGTGAAAGATGACAGCAATTGGCTTTTCAAAATCTGGATTGGAAATTTTTTACGTTTGTTTCAAAAATTAACAAAATAGAATTAGAATACTAGACTTCTACTAATTTTGTTTCACAAACAGGTTTTTCGACCTTCTACTAGCAAGTAGGAATTTAAAATCAATACCTGGTTATGTTTGTTGAGAAGTGTAAAAATAATAGATTGGACTATTTTTTAGAGTGCATAAAAATGTGACTTCACACTCATCTTTCACCTTGATTTGGCTAAATAGAAATTTGTATAATTCTCAATTTCTACGATTCCACCTAAACTAACTATCAAATAAATAATTCACATATTATTAATGTTTTTTAAAGACAAGTTAAATAAAGAACAACGCAAACAAAACCTTAATAGTTGTGATGCAGGCTGGCCTGAGAGACGTTGAGACAAAAAAAAATTGCCATTCAAAATAAGTTGTTGAAAGCCTTATAGAAGAAAGGATCATTTCTTTAAGGTTCAACTTACTTCCAAGGAAAGTGTCATTCCTTTTTCTGCTCTCCATCTGCTAAGAATTCCTACAAAATCCGAATTACAAAACTACATGACAGATGAAAAAAGGGGAAAGCGCCAAAAAATTATCTTCTAGCGAGTTGATAATTGCTTAAACATTTATTCTTTCGCCTATAATAAAGGTCAAAGAGATGAATGACAATGGCAAGAGTTGATGGTCATATCCTTACTATTTAGCTCATTAAGGGAAACATAGTGGTTTTACATGAATTTTTTATCCAAAAAGGTATGAATATTATTAGTTGAATTATTCAGGCACCTATAACATTTAATCGTCTCCTCCCACATGCCCCAATGGATCCTGAGAATTATATTGCACGACATGGGCTAGAGGGGTTGGAGAATGCATGGGCTAGAGGGGTTGGAGAATGAATAATGTAACTTCTAAGAAGAGTATATTGATACTAAAAGTGGCAATCTGAATAATTAAGCCGAGAGGCTTTCTACAATGGCAGCAATCTAAAAAATTTGACGTTAATTTATATGTTAGAAAAATAAAATAGAAATAGACTAAATATAAATAGAAATAGACTAAATATAATTATAATTAAAATTGTAAAAATTGCAAAGAGGAAATGGAAGTAAAAATGAGGTAGATCAAGAGTTCAAATCATTTCCTCACGCCTCTTAGGCTCACATAAATATGTGAGAAAATTATGGGATTATGAAAATAGATGCCTCGAGAAGGATATCAGTTTATTTTATATATATAAAAAATATATAAGCTAGTTTAGAATAATTTTTGTTATTGATGTGTTGATGTCTTTTTATATAAGAAAATAACAAATTTATCAATATCTTGAGGTTATGCATTAGAATCATTTTGACATTTAGGTGGATGTGGTTCATTCTTATTAACATTGAAATGTTTTATTTAATTTATGATTACTATATATTTTTTAAATATTTGGAGAGGAGTTTTAATAATAAGATGCGAAGCAAGATTATTGTGAGGAGTGATGGGAGAAAAATATTTGATCTCATGAGAAGAAGATTGTCACAGCAAGCTTATTGTGAGGAGTGATGGGAGAAAAATATTTGATCTCATGAGAAGAAGATTGTCACAGTAAATAAGTATTAAGACTGTTTATGTCAATATTCTCCTCTAAGTTCTTTGAAATGTCTTTCTTAAATAAAATACCTTTTTTCAATGGGCAAAGAAAATTACAAATAAGATTTCCTCCCAAACCTACTATTTTGGACAAGAAATTCCATTATGAAAAATGTTCAATGTAAAAAACTTTTCTCAAATAGACACACAAAGAACTCTCTTCATTAAACCATAAAAAGTAACGCATAGACAAATTAGAGACCATTTATGAAAATGATGTTTGCCTGATTCCTTTCAACAAAAGAAGAATGAAAAAACCATCTATGAGGATTTGGAGAGCATTAAGTTAGACATTATATGGAACTTGGGCCTTGATCACTTCTTTTTTATGCATATTCTTTACCATGAACTCTTGCAAGAAATTAATAAATTGAAAAACTTAGTAGAAAGCACAATCTTGAATTCTATAATAAGAATTAACATATTTAAAAATGATGTAAAAGATCCATCTTACAAAAGATTTCAAAACTGACATCTTAGATTAGAATATGTTTAACACCAGCAAACAAATTAAAAAACCATATAATAAATATATAAAAGTAACAAGAACTTCTACTTTAAAGAGCACTATGATATTCAAAAGACAAAGCAATAAGAGTCAACGTAACTCCGAGTAGGAAGCCACTGCAGAACCACATGGATCTTCAAAAGAAAATGCATTTTAATATATTATTCTTACAGAAAGAAGACATTCTCCTGTACAATATCTGTAATATTAATATTAAAAATCAACCTAACCCAATTCCCATGATTCTCGTGTGAGAGCCACCTATTCTATATCAATTTTTGCCAATTTCTGCCCTTCTGTCAAAAGCAATATAAAACCCCACCATCCCACCATAAATCAGATTGTCCTCTGACAGTGGAAGGTGGATCATGATGCTTTCTTTTGTGGGTGGAAATATCTTTACTTTATCTTTGTTCTTATGTTACAATCAAAGACTGTAATGCCAAAGAAGCATCGTCCTTGCCAAGGAAAGAAAATGGCTTGTCTTTTTTCTGGCTCCTCATGAAATTTGTGTTGATATTCATAGCTAAAGTGAAACACAAGTGGGAAATTTGATGGCATTATTAGAGATGTGGGGAGTTTTTGATATGGTGTGTTCTTTTGTTACATACATTCCTTCTTGCACCAGAAATGTAACATCAATGGTGAGACAGATTTCTCTTTTGGGTCTCAGATTCTACTCTGATCTGCTGAGGACTGTTGAAGATGCTCAAGAGACTTACATAAGGGAAGCAAATTACATGCAAAGCCATGTCTTTTCAGCAGGTAATGAAAACATCCCATGGAACAATCTTATAGCGACCTGCCATGTCTGCTGACTCTACTCATAATATCTCATTCAGTGTTCATCCATAGATTTGTAGATATTAATGGGCATTTGGATTTTGAACATTAGAGGACAGCGGTGAATGGATTATCTCAGGAGTACGTAGTAAGATGTAATAAAGGATTTTTTTACAATGTTTGTTAAATGTTAATGTTTTTTTATATGTATGATAGTTTTGTGTTATAACTTTCTATAGATTTTAAAATGGATATTTTTTCAATTGCACAGAAGAGAGCGGTAAATTGAGAGTGACTATATTTATCATATAGATTTTGGATTGTGTACGGTAATTTATCATCGGAGAAAGGAGCGTGAATTAAACTAAAAACACAGTGGAAAAAAAAAAAAAATGATTGTTAATTGTCCATGTTCATGATTATCACTGGAATACCAAACATATTTGGGTTTGGAATATTTGAGTACAGTGGTGAATGGATCGGATTTACCACAATCTGTGCTGAATTTATTAGTGTTCTTATGTATTTTGAATGTTGGATTCACTTGAATATGGCGTAGAAATGTAAACAGGGGTTTTCAATGATTTTGGCTTAATTTGTTGTTGTTTCTTTTTCCCTCATAGTCATAAGGGATGTTGCGATTTTTTCATACTTCTACCCATTTGATTGCTGTATTTAGTCTTATTTGAGATTAGTGTCAGATTGTTTTCTAAATGTTAAATTCGCGAAGATAAGATCTAAAAACATAATAATAGATTTTTAATAATTCTGATTATTTTGTTTTAAACGTATGATAAATTCTCATTTTAGCAGTATTTTTTTCAATAGTTGTTTTAAAACAGATTAAATAATCTATCATCGGATAGGGAAAAGAAGGTAATAGATTGGATTTTAAATAAACCTCGTAAAAACAATTATGTGATCATAAAGTAAACGTAAAACAATACCGATTTAAATGGTGGATAATTTTTCTGTATTAGAAAGGATTGTAGACCATTGTCACTGGAATATCAAACATGATACAGAACTGTCACGGTTATAGATCTGCCTTATAAGAAAAGTTGCTTGTTCTTCTTCCGGTTGAAACAGCTATCATCACTGAATGTCAAAAAAACAAAATTTTGTATTTGCAAATTACTTTTAACAGAATGACAATTTTCAATATTAATCTGTTACAAAATTAGCATTCCAAAATTACTAACGTTAGATGTGAACAAAATTTATGTATTTTTGAAAATATTAACACATGAAGAGAAAAGAAAGAAGAAAATGCATGGAAGCCGCTCTGGGTCTTAACCATCTGGGAGAACAGAATAAGCAGGAGCTCCTTCAAATCATTAGGATTGCTTTTTATCACTAGATACGCAGAGAATTTGTTTAGACGGAATGGTTTTGTAGTATCATAAGTGAATAGCACTTTTATTGCTTCAGATCTTTATTTGGAGATTTTGTTATGAAGTTTGCTAGTTTTGTCCTCATTTTGGCTCTATCAAAGAGAGTATTTTAGATTAGGTATAAATATTTTTACAAAATCTTCTTATTAGAATTTCTTTTTTTCTCTTCCATTCACTTAATCTGCATAGCTTTGTTTTTCTCTTCTCTATCAATTTATTATTTCTTTTAGTCCACCAAATTCAAGTATGTTTTTGTTGATGAATGAATGAATTAAGGAAGGAATTTTAATGATGTCCCAAAGAAGGAGAAATCTTAGGCACCAAGAGCCACAACTAAAAGAGGGGTAACAATTTATTAAGACAAAAAGAAATACAAAATGGAGAGCTCAACAAGGAGCTCTATCCCGATCAACTATCATCAAGAACCACAACATTAACATTTTTTATATTTATTTTCAAGTGATCTCTTCTATTGTGAATTTTGACCAAAACATTTTCTATATGATGAAAGCCTTGCTTACATAAAGAGTTCATTTAGGCTATTCGCCTTCAAAGTAGTTTTAACCATATTTTTGCTACAAAAGACTCATGTTTTTTTCTCCTAATTTTCATTAGTAGTCCATCTACTTATTTCACATGTAAGGTGGTTGATCTTTCAATTCTATATGCTTGGTCAACTTTAGTTTATGTTGGTAAACAAATTTGACATGGTCAATGCTTCTCTAAAATTGACTCTATATGTCATGTAAATAGTGACAACCATGCTAACAGTTGGAGAGATTATTGAAGATTATCGATCTTCCTTTGCATTTGAGATAGAAAACTCCCTTGTCTGATAGGTGTATTTGTATTTTTAGTGTACTTTTTACTTGAATCAAATGATAAAATCCTTCTTGCTAGATATATGAATACCAAGTAACACTTCATGATGGATAATAATTGGAAAGGGTTTTTTTAATATAGAGTGCAATAATGATAGAGAAATTTGACTATGCCAACAAATAGAAATCAAGATACCAAAAAATGAGTGCATCTAGTCACAACGATTACATAAATTATACACACTATTGGATTCTAGTCATACATAAAAAGTTAACCAACTCAACAGATAAGAAATTAGTGTTGGCTGGGTGTGGGGGAGTGATAAGAAATCATTTTGGTCATTCTCTAGCTGAGGTGAAATTTCCATTGGGAACTCAGACTAACCACTTTACCATGCGGTCTTCTAAGTTAGTTACACCTTGTAAAATTGGGGCTTGTCCTAAGTAGTTGACTTGTGGCTTGAGAGTGTATTTAATGTGAGAGTTTATTTATTTTAAGGGTTTCTAGGCCAACTTGTGGCTTGGTTTAGTATAACTCGAGGGTCTTGTGATTCTTGAGTTCATATTTATTCATAATTGAGTTCAGCATGGAGTAGTTGAGATGAGTGAAATTTAGAAAAGCTAGTAGCTAAGTGTGGGCTTTGGAAAACATGAAGGTTTCTTGGTGGCTATGAGCACAAGTTTAGATTTTTCTTGGGGTTCTCTACCAGATTGTGGATATGGATTGGCTAGTGCTTGGATCTTGTGAGATCTTGCAGGACTATTATTGTAATCGCTATGTATTGTCCATTACCTAGAAGGCCTTACAATTGGGTATGTTGGATCTAAATCTTATGATTCTATTATGAGAATTGGTGTCATTTTGGATCTAAATATTTGTATTAATGTTTATATTCTAGTGTGTGGTTATTTCTAGGGGCTAGGATCTCTCCTTTGGGGATTTTCCTACCTTGCACTATATTAGTTCCTTGGTGATGGCAATATTCTAACCACCCACATTAAACATTCCCTCATTCCACTTTCTTAGGAACAACTGAGTGACTTGAGGATTCCTAGCATGGAATCTTTCCATGAAGGTGGTCATACTACCTCTCTCAAAAATCTTCCAAAATTTGGTGCATCTTATCTAGTTCTCATAGTTAAGGGGTTCTTTCTCCTATGTTCACTGCCCATGTTTTTGTTTTGACTCTTGCTAATCTAAGAGCTATAGCAAAACATATTCACACAAAGAACCACAGTTTGATAACAATAAAACACAATGGCTTGCAAAGACACCCAAAAAGCATGCGAGAAAAAAAGATATAATTACAAATGTCATCCTTTCTCCCCTTTTGGTCTCATAACCAACAATTCATTACTCCTAAATACTTCAATTCCCATTAATAAATGTTCCTTCTTTCCCATCAATAATTTCATAATTAATTGTTGGCATGACATTCATGGGAAAATTTATATTTCCCTACCAAATCATCTTATGCTCACATGTCACTGCCACATTTGCAATCAAATCAACAACCATTTTCGATTCCCTATATGGTATTTGTCCATAGATTTAAGGATGTCAATAGTACACAATAATATTTTCAATAGTTCATGAAAGACTATATAGGAACTATTTAAGCATTTACTATATTCATTGAATCACCCTCCAACCAAAGTTTAGAGACATCATTATCCTTAGCCAATTTGGTAATCTGAAGGATGGCCATTTCCAAGAAACACGTAGAAAAAATTCTACTTGAAAATTTTGGGAATTAGGTTTAGTCGACTCGAGGTAAAAAGTTGAACATCTTATAAACCATATGCTAAGAAGCTATAAGAATAGAATTCATAGGAAATTTAATGTAGTTACAAAACTACATCCTTTTTTTGAATAATAATAATAATCTAATTGTTTAAAAAATTAGATTTCAATTTAGTGGTACAAATATTTTAGGTAAAAGATAAAATGTACATGTTTGTCTAGCCACCTTAATCACAATATTCTAGATATAACAAAAAAAGAATCGTGTATTTAGTTGCATTAAGTAATTATAAACTTTATAAACTTGAGAACTATTTCATTTTAATAGTAGCTAAAGCATGTAATGTGACACATATTTCAAATAAAAAAGATTAAACCATTTGAAATTGATAATTACTTATTAGTTAATCTTTCAATAAGGACTTTAGAGGCAATTTAGTTAGAAAATAAGTAGATTTGATTAAAATTATATTGATGGAAATGTGATAATCTTTTTAAGAAACCATTCTTGTTTCATCAATTTTGGGTGACAAAAAAAGTCATTGACTACATGGTCAAAGTTTGGAGATCGAAGAAAGTATGGTAAACATGTCCTTGGGTTGACCATTGACAATGTGCATTACAAAGCGAAAACCTAAGGCAAATATGGAGCATAATAAAATATCAAAAAGAAAATTGGTATTTGATAATTTTAAATATTTAATAAGATTTGGGATATCTAATTGGGAAAGGTTTGAATTTAAATTTTACTTTCCCACCAAAATCATTTTGATTTTTTGAAAAATTCTCAATGTTTGATTTATTTATTTATTTTTAATTGGTGTATTTTAATTAATTAATTTTTTATCATTTTGTTATAATATTTTTAATTAAAATATTTTTATTTTATATTATATAATATGATATAATATAGGCAAAAGCCTACAACACAACAGTAACTTGTGAGCCTCTCATGTGGGAGGTCTTGGGTTTGAATCTACCTTCGCTTAACATATAATAATTAATTCTAATAAATAATAATAAAAAATTTAGGCTTTAGTCGTTTACCATTCAAATATATGTATAATATTAATATTATATTATAATAATATTATATTTTGTATTATGTTTCATGATATAATCTCTCTCTCTCTCTCTCTCTCTCTCTCTCTCTCTCTCTCTCTCCCTCCCTCCCTCCCTCCCTCCTATGCACTCTCCTACCTATCTTCCACTCTCTCTATATATCTCTTCTACTCTATCTCTATCTATCTCTCTTACTTTCTCTCTATTTCTTTGTCTCTTTTTATGTATCCTACTCTCTCTCTAGTGAAGGGTTCTTCCTTTAATACCACAACAAGTAATAGAAACAAAGAGTGAAGGGTTCTCCCTTTAATACCACAACAAGTAATAGAAACAAAGAAAAACACAAATTGTGAGAAAATTTATGGGCTTCTATTATCATTGCAAATGTGAAATTATAGAATTATAATATGAAAACCCACATGGGTGCCTCCATTACAACAACCTGTAATACCTAGCTTTGACTATCACCTATAACTGCCTTAGACAACCTGGTGCAAGGGCACCAAGGTCATTTTATGAAGATACACAAACACACCATGAAGGTTAGAGGAGTGAGTAGGAAAAGGAGATATCAAGGCAATTCAAATGGACAAGAATTGGAAGTTATAATGATTTTCATGGCCAAACAATGTAATCAATGTGTTTATTTTGTGATGTTCTCAAAGGACTAAAAGTCATACTTGTAATGTCCTAAAAGGACCAAAAAGTGAATGTAATTGGACAAAATAAGTCTAAAGGGAGATTTGATAGGTTTGAAGGGTTTAGAATAGTTATAGAAGTTGTTTAAAATCATTCTAAGTCAATAGGTAATCCGTCATGGTTCAAAGAAAGTCATTTTGCAATTTTAAATTTCAAATATTTAAAAACAAATGGTTATGAAGGTATTTTGGAGGGAATTAGTGTTTGGGATGTCTTTAGGCTTAAACTTAGCCTCCAACCAATAAGAGTTGGTTATGACAGTTTGGAGAAAGTGTATTAAAACATTTATGCATCTATTGTACGATAAAAGAGACTATTGTGTGTATGGTTGAATAGAGAAATAACACAAATTGATACAGTTTTATGCAATCTTGGTCTTTTCTCGCATAGTAGTTATATGAGTTTTTTTTGAAAGGTCATGAATGTAATAAGAGACTGTTATTATCTATTCTTAATCTCTGTTCATATAATCTATTCTCTGTTTTGAAATATATACGCTTGGTGTGAATCTACAAACCAGTTTTGTAGTTTTCTTATAAACAATCCGAGGTATCTTCAAAGATATGGCCATCCCATGAACTCCAAGGGCCCAAATTTCATGGGAGGCATTCTTCTAACATGTATAATACCATTCGAACACTTTTAATGCATAAAAAATGCTAGTAATAAGTTTTTTACAAATATCAATTGAAATCGGGTTTCTTTGGGTATTAGTGCAATGAAAATAACAATCTCAGTGAAAAAGAAATATCTTGAATTCTAACTGTTGGATTGCCCTAAGATTTGAGCATGTTTTGGAGAAACTAATTATGCCCAGTCTCACTAGAGTGATTGAAATTTTTTCATTTTAGTCAAAAGTTATATCTCTCTATGTGCAAGTCTATCCTGAAACAACAAGTTTTGAGAAGACATGGTTGCTAAGATTATAATACAAAGGAAGAGGTAAAGGTGGTGAGAGTAGTAGCACAACAGCATGGAGGCACCCAATAGCAATGAAAAATTGGGAGTGTAACTGAGTGTGAAGAGATAATGGAAGTTTGATTGATGGTGATGGTCATAGAGACTAATGTCACATTGACATCGTTATCTCCAAACTGAAAAATTGGTGAATCTTTAACTTCTATCCACAAGGAGTGAAAGTTGAATTGATATATATCTAGTTTTGTGAGATTTTATTATACTAATGACCATGAAGTCTAGTATGGCATTGACATTCTGAAAGAATGTGAGTCTCTACTCAATATCAATAGAGAAAGATAAAAAATAGTCAAATTTGAAGGCCCATCATGATTTCCTTTGCATCAAGTGGTATCAGAGCTTGAAAGGGTCTTGAGGATATGATTTTTGGAGAATTGGAATCTTGTCTGAGATGCTAATTCCTTGGTGTCCTTTGATGTGACATAGGAGTAGATACATCCTTCTATGTGTTCCAAAGTGGTGGCATTGGGCTTGAGGGATCTTAGATTAGGTTTCTTGGTGAAGAAGGTGTAAGGTGGTTCAATTAATTTTTTTCTTTGACAGCAAGAATGGTGATAATGAAGGAGCCTATGGTTATGGAGTACCATGAAGAAGGAATTTTTAAGACCCATTGAAAATGCTATGGTAAAATATGTAAGCTTGCCGTGAAAAATGGGGCTTTTACCAACTTTGTTTCTATGGAGGTGATTGAAAAGTTGCATATTCCTAGGACTGCACTTAAGAAGCCTTATAGGGTACAAGGGTGGAATGAACAAAATATTGTGGACATCACTGAACAAGCATGCATTCCTTTCAGAATTGGTGCTTATGAAGATGTTTTGTGGTTTGATATTGTTCCAAAGATGGAATGCCATTTGATCCTTGGGAGGACATGGCAGATGGAAAGGAGGGTTGTACATTGTGGGAAGGATAACACCTATACTTTTAGGCACATGGGCTAGATGGTAGTAATGTATCCATTGAGGAAAGGACAGGCAACATGGAAAGTGAATGGTCACATTGGTGTGATGGAGTGGATAGGTTTGGTAGAACCTAGAAGGCAGGAAGATGAAGCAAGAATAAAACAAAAATTTTGTGAAATAAGAGATGAGGAAGTGGATCAACATGAGATCCTATTGAAAGAAGAGATGATGGAGGACTATCCATTTAGAGGACAAGTTAGAAGGAACAATGAGGTTGCAAGTGTGGTAGATAACCACAATATTGGGACAAACATGGAAGATAGTGGAGTGCACACTGAAGTGCAAATAAGGACAGTCGAAGGATCTCTAAAGGTAGGTATGGTAGGTATGGATATGAAGATGAAGAAGATGATTAATTGGCTTGTCGAGAGGCTAGGTAAGAGGAAGGAGTTGCTGAACATTGGACCTACTATTATAAAGGATCAAGATGATGACAACATAGTCTTACAAGTTGCTGACAAAACAAGTATTCGCGGATGTGACAAAGACATGGTGGATTTGGCAAAAGAATTTGAAGCCATAAAGGAGACATGGCAGGCAAATGATAGTGAAGAAGTAGAAGATAGTGAATTGATGGAGGAAGACCATGAACAAGGTCTTGAAGATGTGTTGAACAAGATGGACCTTTGGGGTCAGTTGGATGACAAACATGAAGGTGACAGGGCAGAATATGGTACTGCAAAAAACATTGGTCAAGAAGAGACCATACAAATTGAAATATTTTCCAGCATTGGAATATCACAGGGAATGGGTGAACAGAAGAAGAAAGTCTTGATGGATAAGGAAGTGGGGAACCAAACATATGCTTTGTTGAATGAAGGAGTATTGATATTTGTGTTTTTTAACAATTTTTTTGTAGGATTGCAGGGTTATTATGTGGATGATGATGTTACATACCATGGACACATCATGAGGCTAGTTGGAGTATATAATACTTGGCATCAACCCAAGGTGTTTGATTGCAGGTATAGGTGGATAGAGAAAAAAGGAAACATTCAAGTTGCAAGATTTGCTGAAGAAGTGATTAACAACTAGAAGAAAAGAAAGAAGATTCCCCAATCCAAAGGGACTTGGATTGATTTGATCCTTGGGAGCATGGTGCAAGGGCACCAAGGTCATTTTATGAAGATACACAAACACACCATGAAGGTCAAAGGAGTGAGTAGGAAAAGGAGATATCCAGGAAATTCAAATGGACAAGAATTGGAAGTTATAATGATTTTCATGGCCAAACAATGTAATCAATGTGTTTATTTTGTGATGTTCTCAAAGGACTAAAAGTCATACTTGTAATGTCCTAAAAGGACCAAAAAGTGAATGTAATTGGACAAAATAAGTCCAAAGGGAGATTTGATAGGTTTGAAGGGTTTAGAATAGTTATTGAAGTTGTTTAAAATCATTAGAAGCCAATAGGTAATGAGTCATGGTTCAAAGAAAGTCATTTTGCAATTTTAAATTTCAAATATTTAAAAACAAATGGTTATGAAGGTATTTTGGAGGGAATTAGTGTTTGGGATGTTTTTAGGCTTAAACTAAGCCTCCAACCAATAAGAGTTGGTTATGACAGTTTGGGGAAAGTCTATTAAAATATATATGCATCTATTGTATGATAGAAGAGCTTGTTGTGTGTATGGTGGAATAGAGAAATAACACAAATTGATACAGTTTTCTACAATCTTGGTCTTTTCTCGCATAGAAGTTATATGATTTTGTTTTGAAAGGTTAGGAATGTAATAAGAGACTATTATTATCTATTCTTAATCTTTGTTCATATAGTCCATTCTTTGTTTTGAAATATATATGCCTGGTGTGAATATACAAACTAGTTTTATAGTTTTCTTATAAATAGTCCTAGGTATCTTCAAAGATATGGCCATCCCATGAACTCCAAGGGCCCAAATTTCATGGGAGGCATTCTTCTAACATGTATAATACCATTCTAACAATTTCAATGTAGGAACAGTGCTTTTAATAAGTTGTTTACAAATATCAATTGAAATCGGGTTTCTTTGGATAGTACTATCATGAAAGTAACAATCTTGATGTGAAAGACATATCTTGAATTCCAACCGTTGGATTTCCCTAATATTTGAGCTTGTTTTGGAGAAACTAATTATGCCCATTCTCACCATAGCGATTGAAAATTTTTGATTTTAGTCAAAAGTTATAGCTCTTTGTGCACAGGTCTATCCTAAAATAGAAAGTTCTGAGAAGACATGGTTGCTAAGATAACAACAGAAAGGAAGAGGTAAAGGTGGTGAGAGTAGTAGTGCAGCAGCATGGAGGCACCCAATAGCGATGAAAAATTGGGAGTGTAGCTGAGTGTGAAGAGATAATGGAAGTTTGATTGATGGTGATGGTCACAAAGACTAATGTCACATTGACATGGTTATCTCCAAACTGAAAAATTGGCGAATCTTTAACTTCTATCCACAAGGAGAGAAAGTTGAATTGATATATATCTAGTTTTGTGAGATTTGATTATACTAATGACCATGAAGTCTAGTATGACATTGAGATTCTGAAAGAATGTGAGCCTCTACTCAATATCAATAGAGAAAGATAAAATAATAATCAAATTTGAAGGCTCATCATGATTTCCTCTGCATCATAACCTACATGTCTTTCTTATATAGGCACTTTTAACTACCTAATAAGGTTTTATACACTAAGCCCTAACCCTTGAGGAAAAGAAACCTCATATTATATTATTTCATTACACTTTATTATCTATGATCAACTCAAGACAATTGACAAATTATATTTTCACATGGGCCCACTTCTGTAAACCATAACTAGTAAACCATTGACTTGATGAGCTATTATAACCCCATTCCATAATCCTTGTCTAGTGATCTATAACCATTGATTATGTAAGAATCCATTAGTTAAGGTTTTGCCTCATTTTGTAGTTATTTCAACCTTCATCATTGAACCTGAAGTTTGGATAGCCAAATTTCATACCAAAAATCTGTAGTAACTATACAAATACATAATACATGATAATAAAAATTACCCTGCACGACGATAATATGTCAAAGATGAACCTCCATATATGAGATTAGAACAATCTAAGCACATAATATCAACTAACTCAAACTAGCAAGATCCCACAAATAGAAACTTTGTACAAAAATAACCCTTATTAAAAACACAAAAACTAGAAATATAAATATTTTTGGGTGATGCAATATTGCCCTTACACCCAGGATGCTCTTGCAGACACTGGAGGTAATTTGAGAACTAGCCCTGTCATGTCTTAGATAGTTAGAGGAAAACCAAGACATTCAATCTCCTTGCATGATAGCGATGATGAATCCTCTACTAGCCTTCCTTTCCATTTGACCATATACTCCTCATATATTCTATTCTATGTGCTTCTTCCCATAAAACTATCCTTTATTTCCTTAATCTCCTATGTAGCTAAAGTAAATGTCAGAATAGTATATTGTGCTTATGCAACTTCATCCCCATCAGCTGTGTAATAATATTATGTCAAATCTAAAATTTTAACACTAGTGAAATGTTCTATTTAATAGGGATCTCTACTTCATAAGCATTTCCAAAATCATGTTTTTACCCTATCTTGCACAGTCCAAAGTTCATCTTATTATATGTACCCACTGGAAATCTATCCTTATAGTGTATATTCATCTTTTTAATGTGCTTCCTCACCTCTTGATGAATATTCTTCAAATGTTTAGAAATATCTTTTGCTTTAGCACTATTTATTTCCCTTTCATCCAACTTCCTCAATTCAAAAGAATTTGTGGGACTACTTCTATATACAATTTGGAATGGTGATTTACCAATAATTTTCTATTGACAGAATCATTGTATGCAAATTCTTCTTGTGGTAAAATTAGATGGGAAACCTTTTGGCTTATCTCCAATCAAGCATCTTACCAAATTGTCCAAACTTTGGTTCACAACTTCTATTTGTCCATCAGTCTATGGATGATGTGATGAACTGAACTTCAAATCTAGCTTCATGTACAATAGAAATGCAAAAAAAACTTGGTATCTAGATCAAAAACTATACTCTTTGGCTAACCATTTAGTCTCACCACTTCTTTGAAAAATAACTCTGCCACTTGGAAAACATCATTGGTTTTCTTACAGGGAGTGAAATGATCCATTTAAAAAAAAATTCAACCACCACAAATATCGAATTAGGCTCTCACTATGTCCTTGGTAAACCAAGAATGAAATCCATGCTAACATCTTCCCATGGCTTCTTAGGTAAAAGTAATGGATGATATAACCCTCTATGTTGCTTCACTCCATTCACCATCTAACATACTCTACAACATTGCACAAGATACTTCACATCTTTCTGCAAGTGTGGCCAATAGTAATTCTCAACAACCAAATCAATTATCTTATCTCTACCAAAGTGTCAAACCAATCCTCTACTATGCTTGTCCTTGATTAGGTTATCTCTCATGGAACTTCTAGGAATGTACAACTGACTTCCCTTGAAAAACATACCATCTTTGGTTATAAAATTGAACCACTTTGTCATGTCAAGGCTAACAAGTTCTATATAATATTTCTAAGGATCACCAAAATTATGATCCTCTAGATATAAGTTCTTGAGTTCCTCAAACCCAACAACCTCGATTTTCATTTCTGTCAGCAAAACTTGTATTGTATGAAGAGCATCTACAACTATGTTAGACTTCTTGGTCCTATGTTTCAAAACTAATGTATAAATCTAGAAAAGCTCAACCCATTTCAAATGCCTTCAATTCAATTTTTCTTGACTATTCAAATATTGAAAATCTTGATGATTAGTATATTAAAAAACTCCTTTGGAAGAAGATAGTGTCTCTAGTTCTTCAATTCCTGAACTATTTAACATAAAATTCCTAATCATAAATAGAATTATTTCTTTTGACATCATTCAATTCCTCACTTAAATAAGCAACATGTCTACCTTCTTGGCTCAAAATAGCTCCTATTATAGTACCAATGACATCACATTCTAGTTGAAACACCTTATTAAAATCTTGAAGTGCTAAAACAAGCTTCTCAGTAAAAATTCTATTTCAACAGATTAAAACTCTTGTCTAATCCTATAGTCCACTTATATTCTTTCCTATCCACTATCATTGTTTTAGTCAATGGTCTTCAAATACTACTAAATCCTATGATAATTTTCTTTAAAACCTATCTAATCCATGTAAAGATCCTACCTTTATTGTACTCATTGGAGTAGGCCATTTGAGGATAGCCTTCACTTTCTCAGAGTTCATTTTCAGACCTTTGGCTGATACCACAAATCCCAAGTACACCAACTCATTCTCAAAACTATTGGAAGTCTTATTGGGAAACAAGATGGGGGCATGAATCAGGATCTATAAAAAAATTTAGTGATAAAATAATTAACTATATTCACACCTAATCCATCTCATATTTAATGCCCTACCATGTGACCCAAAAGAAGTTACCCTAAAGTTTGACTAAGTTTGTCAAACAACTTTTTTTAAAACTTAAAGATAATAACTTAACAACAACAATTAAAATATAGTGGAAGCAATTAACATTTACATAAACACATACCATAAAATAGATTACAATTTTTAAGGGTCCTATTACATTGAATCACATTTAAGTTTAATTAATAATAAATCTAATATATAGTAAATCAACATCAAATAATAATATACTAGTATGAATCCATTTAAATAATATACAATTATATATGATACCACTTGGCAATAAATAGAATGCACAATCATCCACTGTACATGTTACAAGGTATGAAAGGCTGAAATAGTATACATCATGAAATAAATTACATCATCTCTTAAGATCTTATGAAATCAAATACAATACAATAGTACAACCATCCATCATAGAAATACAAGAATAGATATAAAGGAACATCTTCACAAACACATCTAGCAGTGGCATTTGATGATCAGATCACAATGGTATAAGAGAAAGCACTACCACCCAACCTCATGGAATCTAAATGGCCCACTCCCACTACAATAAGGAGATAGTCTCAAGTCTCAAATAGGATAACAAACTCAAAAGTAAAAAACCAACATTGGTTCAAGGAATCACCTGAAAGAAAACTATGTCAAAGGGTACCAAGACACAAGTATCAACTAATCCCAGAGGCAACACAAACATGTAGGAAATCTACTATGCAAGTGGGAAAGTGTCATCACATGAACCAACTCTAGGGTTACCCAGCTAGTCTTTTAATATTTTTGCCCCTTAGTGACTTCATGCGACACTAGTATCCTTTTGTATTGACAAGGCATATTAACGAGTCAACTCTAAGGTTACCCAGCTAGTCTTTTAATCCTCTAGCCCCTTAGTGACTTTTGGTGGTACCAATATCTTGTTAATTCATTTTAAACCCATTTAATAGAATGTTATCACTTGTTAAATAACCTACAATGGGTTACCTTGGTAGCCTCTTTGGGTGTCGACCTCCATTGCAAGCCACTTCCCAACTTAACATACAAATAATCTACCCTAATCTTAGTGAAATCAAAAGATCACAAAAGACCACATACCATACATCAGTTCTTAAACAAGCAACTAAAACGTATTAGAAAACACTAAACATAATCATAGATTTCACCAATATGATCATCCTAATAGGACTGATCCCAAAATCAAGTATACATAAGCCAATCCATGTCATAACATGACATCACTAAGAACAACTTATACAAACACCTTAATCCTATACAAGTGACTGAAAAGAAATCCAAATACAGTTGATCAAAAACTCAAAGGTTATATTAGATAGGTCACACCATTCACCTCAGCTTCACACAAGGACACTGGAAAGTAATAACAATCAATGCATCAAAACATATCATAGAGCATACTAGACACATTACCATGGTTGAGTATAAAAGATCAAGATCAAAACATCATCATGACATCACAAAATAGAACTCTCAAGCCTCTGGTAAACATCCTAACTGGCCAAAGCTAAGTCAAACCCAAAAAATCCCAACACCAGTAAATCACACGTAACATAAAGTGGATACAAAAGTGAATTTCATAATTCATTAGGTTTTGAAAATCCTAAAGTTCAATATTTACTAAAAGTTTTTAGATTAAATCAAAGAAAATTCTAGAATGGAAATCAATTTTCTCAAACAAGAGTTTCAACCCAGAGAGCTTATGAAAACATAAACACAACAAACACAAAGAAGATAGAAATCTAAAGAACAAGCAACTACTGCATAAACCCACAAGATCCTACTTGGATTTGATGCTAAAACAATAAATGCACAAACACGCAAGAATCTTCCTTTTCCTTCGAAAACCCTCGTTTCAAAAATTGGCTCCTCCAAACTTGTGTATCTAGGAATGAGCTCTAATTTCCTTAATAAAGAGTTTTCCTCCAAATCAAGGATTTGTTCATGCAATCATGCGAAAACTCTTTGTCTTTAATTAATATATTTTATTTTTCATGCACACACTTTATGTAATTTAATTGAAGAAAACTTTATTAAATTAAAGCTTTCTCTCCTTTATTAAATCATGTGACATTTTTAATATAATATTTATTAATTTAACTAATAATATTATTTAGAGTTTATTAAAATAAAACTCCTAAATAAATTATTATCAAATAAAATAAATATAAATATGCCTAAATTAGAATTTGAATCAAATCTTTTAAATTTAATTCTTTCATGCACATTTAAAGAGTTTTTAAATTAAAATATTCTTTTATATTTTCTTTTCCTCCACTTATTAATTAGTGTAAGCACTATTTAAAGCATACTTTATTATTTAAATTAATAAGAATAATTAAAGCTCATTATTTAAATGCAAATCTAATTCAATAAATATTAATTAAATAATCATAATAAAAAATATTGAATTTTTAATCTTTTAATGTTTTAATTATATTTTTATCTAATTTCTTAAATTAGACTTTTAAAATAAATATTTTAAATTGAAGTACATATTTAATTAATTTATATTAATTAAATAACATCATATTCTAATATTTCTTTAGCCAATTTTCTAAATTTAGACATCTAATTTAGACTTTTTATTTAAAGTATAAATTTAATTAGTTTTTAATTAATCAAATATTCATGTATTTTAGTATTTTCTTTTCAATTAAATAAAATTTATTACTCTACTAATAATATTGTTTAGAGTTTATTATTAAAATAAAACTCTTAAATAATAATTATTAAATTAAATAAATATAAAGATGCTAAAATTAGAACTTTAATTTAAACATTTAAATTTAATTCTTTTATTTAATTAATTAAATATAATTAAATATTGAATTTTCTATATACAATTTTCATGCAGCAACTTTAAGCAATTCAAATTCAAATATTTTTATTAAATTAATTTTCTTTCTCACTTTAATTAATCATGAGATGTTTTTAATATCATATTTATTAATTTAACTAATAATATTATTTAGAGTTTATTAATTAAAATAAAACTCCTAGATAAATTATTATTAAATTAAATAATTATAAATATGTCAAAATTAGAACTATAACTTTATCTTTAAATTTTATTCATTTATTTAATTAATTCATGAGATATTTTTAATAATATATTTATTAACTTAATTAATAACATTATTTAGATTTTATTATTAAAATAAAAATTCTAAATAATTATCATTAAATTAAATAAATAATAATACATCAAAATAGAACTTTAATAAAATCTTTAAATTTAATTTTTTATTTAATTAATTTCTTTATTAATTAAATATAATTAAATATCAAATTTCTTTATAAAATTTTCATTAAATTAAATCATTGAATTATTTTTTAATTTGATTTAATTATAATAAAAAATCACCACATACCCTCAAAACCAAAAATGACAACTCAACTGAAGGAAAAGAACATAATGAAACTCCAGGGTTAAAATAAAAAATTTATGTCACTTGATCAATTTGGATGGGTAAATTAACTCAGATACTTGTCCTATTTTTTAGGACTATTGGCTTAGGGTTTAGGATTTGGACTCAAGAGTTATTTCCCCACTTATACCATTGAAATACTATGATAGGGTATGCTCATCCTAACAATTCAGGGAAGTCGATACCTAGTACCTGCAATCTAAATAAAATCCATGCATGTACAAACACAATATTCTAAACTAAATAGGCAATGGTAGGAAGTGGTTCATCATGTAGATCCTAACTAGTAGGTGAATACGATTCCCTTCCTCAACCACATCAGAAACATCAAACATAAAGAAAATATACATGCACACCATACACATGCAAGTATGGGGAAAGTATCCATAGAAACCTCATAAAAAACATTTGTCTAGCTAACATCATTCAATAACTAAAATAACTGGCACTAAGTACCTCAACATATATATATATATATATATATATTGTTGGCATTATGATACATTTTTGTCATTAGTTACAACACTTATTGGATTCTGAATGCTTACTGAGCTCTCACCGAACATTCCTTTGTAAGCCAAGCTTTACCTAGTTATCAGAGTTTACCGAGTGATCAAGGTGAACAAAGAAGTCAGTGTTTACTGAGTGATCAAGGTGAACAAAGAAGTCAGTGTTTACCGAGTAATCGAGGTGAACAAAGCAGCCAGTGTTTATCGAGTGTTCGAGGAAAAGAAAGGAATCAGTTTTACCGAGTGAAGATGTACTTAGTATTGACCGAGAACTTCGTGATAACCGAGCTCCTGAGGTTATCAAGGAAATTAATTTTACCGAGCTCAGACGGTTATCAAGGAAACCAACTATCACCGAGTCACAAGGTTCTATTAAGTGTTTCTTTTGATCATCGAGCTACAGTTCAAATAGAAGTGTTCACCGAGTGACATCTCTTCTACCGAGTCTTTAGTGGTTACCGAGTTTAGAACTACTCGAAGTGTTTAGTATGGACCATGCCTTCACTTCTACCGAGTGCATGACGATGCCGAGTAACACAGTGGACACCGAGTATCAAAAGGGCATCGAGTCAGTTCAGTGAACCCAATTTTTTTTACCTTGGGCCGACTTTGTATAGAGATTTGCACTTGTTGTTTTGGCCAACCTTGCATGTATTATTTATTTGGATGGTATATATATGCAATGTATTGTATCATTCAAAGGAAGAAAAAGAAATCAGATGAAAAGCAATTGTAATGGAAATAGTAATGGTAATGAATATGCGAAAGTGTGAAAGAAATACATGCGTGCGAAAGTACAAATACATGCGTGCGAAAGTATGTGTACTGAGTTTTGAAGGAATTCAGCAAGGTCGAGTTTTGGAGCAGAAAAGTTTTATTTATCACATCAAGGTGAATTAGAGCATAGCGGATCTTATCAGCAATCAGTTGTAATCAGATCCACTGTTTCATTCTAACAGGTGAATTAGTTTTTGTAAATCCTTTAACAAGGTAGACTTAATAGTCTTTTGTAAATCTCCTAACAGAGTGCATACTTTATTGTATGTTTGTAAATCCTCTAACAAGGTGGATCTAGCAATCCTTTGTGCTCCTAATAGGGAAGATCACCAGAAGTGGTCATTGTAAGCCTTAACCGGCCAACTTCATACTGCAGTAATGAAGCTTTGTGAGTTTCATCCCCACCTCAGTTTTACTTTCTATTTGGAAGGTTTCTGGGTCACCAAATCTGTGTGTTCAAGTGTTGCAAATAATTTTGTTTCATGCTTACAGTAGGTTACTTGGATGAATGGTGAATATATCAGTATGCAGTTTTATTGTTGAAATTTTAGAAGTTACTGATTCACCCCTCCCCTCTCAGTAACTTGTCATATCTTGAATATTTCCAAAAATTCGTATAAGAGCTTTAAGGTTCTCAAGATAAAAGTTTCACAGCTTGAGAAAAGATCAAAGACAATGAGATATTCAGACTTGACAAAACTATTGAGAATGAAAAGCTAGATCTGAAAATGGCCATGGCTCAACTCAATGAAGCAAAAGAGCATCTTTCACAATCCTTGAAAAGAAGAAAATAACTTGCAAGGCAAATGAATGACCATCAGTATGTTGAAGAAAAGATTGAAGATCTCTCACCATCAAGTAGTTCAGATGAAGCTGAAAAAGCAATCAAAGAACTTTTAGAAAAGAATGGATCTCTGCAGGAAGAATTAAGAAAGCTCAAAAGAGAACAAGAAATCTAGTCCATCAAGCTATGCGAAATCTTGGAGCAAAGGAACAAGGCAGCTAAAGACTTAGAGGTAAGGAATAATCAATCCTCTCAGCTTGAAAATCTTGTAACTCAATTATCTAATGCAAATGAAGAAATTATGAATCTAAGATCTGAGAATGAGAATTTGAGAAATGACTTAATTACTGAAAGGCAAATCAATGCAAGCTTACAAAGTGATCTAATCTCTGAAAAACAAGTCAATGAGAGAATGGTAAAATCTCAAAAGGACATGGATCAATTGAATCTGCAAAATGAAGAAAACTTTCATAAACAAAATGGTAAAGCAGGCCTTGGATACAAGGAAGAAGGTGAAACCTCCAAACAGGGTACTCAAAAGAATCAAAGACCTACTTGCAGCCACTGCGGTAAGTTAGGTCATACATCTAACAGATGTTGGAGCAATGGAAAAGGCAAATTTAATGGAAAGTTCTGCAATTGCAATCAACATGGACACAAAGCCAATGAATGCAAAGAGAAATCGAAATTTGAAGGTAAATGTCACAAATGCCAAAAGCAAGGTCATAAGGCATCACAATGCAAATCCAAATCATTTAATCCAGCTGAACAACTTGTCAAAGCAATATTTGGTTGGGACTACAACACTTGGTGCAGATGTCATTATTGTGGAGAATATGGTCATACTGGCATAAACTGTGCAAGGCATCACCTAAGAAAAAGGGATACCACTGTAAGATGTTATACATGTACAGAACTTGGTCATATATCTAAAAACTGCATGAACATAAAGAAAGTCGAGGATGAGAAGAAAATCAAAGTAGACAATATTCAGAAGCAAATGAAGCAGCAATGGATTCCAAAGTCTACTGAGCCAGATAATTCAAGTAATGGAATGGTCACTCAAGAAGTGAGTGACTCTACCATTTCCAATTAAGACTCATCAGGATAAGACCAGGACTGTATCTACAAAGCAATATCCTAAGCAGTCCTAGAATGAAAATATGATCAAATCAGTATTTCAAATACATCAGGATCATGGTCGGTACATGACCTTACCGAGCTCAGTCGGGTGCAATAAGGCTTCTTTCACCAGGTTGCACTTACCGAGCATGGTTGGTTCTTCTCTTACCGAGTTAAGGTCGGTTTAACCTATTTTCTTTTGGTCACCGAGTTGCGAAGTTTAAGCCGAGCTAGTGGATGACAGTCTGTCGATCGCAGCTACCTCCGTACTGAACATTAATGGTGAATTTTTCATCAAAAGGGCAGATTTCAACCTCATTTTTCACCACAAATTCGAGATTTACACAAAAAGAGAGGCTTTCAAGCGAGTTCAAGTGATTTGAAGAGATTTTCCAGCGAAGTATTCTTACGAAACCTTTTCACTCACCGAGCAGCAATGGCATCTGCAAGCACCAGCAGCAGTAAGGCGAAGAGAGGTTATGAAATGCTTGTGAAGGGAGTCGAATGGAAGGTGCCCAATTTCAAAATTGTTCCTGCCATCGCTGAATCACTCGACCCGCATGGAGCTCAATCGTAGATCCCTCCAAAGGTACTTCTAATCAATGATATTCGTACTCATTTCAAGTGTACTATGCAAGAAATAGGGACACTAGATATGGATAGTACCCTAGCTGAGTTATGCATGGATGGAACCCTAAAACCTGAGTTCAAACATTTGGAAACCAAAGGCTTAACCCATATCCCGCATCTGCCAAGGAGTTTCCAAGTGAAATGGGTGAGGTATATCTTGAGTCGAGTGCATAATGGTCAGTTGTGGTTGGAACAACCAGTTTTGATAACCAAGAAGATGATTCACAAAATCACGGGTCTCCCGATGCTCAGCAAAGCCAAAACCACCAAAAACCCTACGACAGGATGAGTTACAGAGGAAAACCCAAGCTGAATGGGATGGCAGAGGTTTAAAGCTCAACAATGTTTCAGATATAGAACTGAAATTTGGTATTTGTGTTATTGCATACAAACTGTATAGTTCCAGTAGGCTAAATAGTGTACCCTGTGAGGCTGTGGATTTGGCATATAAAATTGTAAAGAAAAATATGGAGTTTGACCTAGCTGATGTGCTATTAAAACAATTCAATAAAAACATGGATAGCATAAGGACTGCAAAGACAAACCCTTGTAAATTTGGTTCTTTGCTAGTTTGTTTATTTTTCTATGTACAGAAATTCTTTTCATTTAAGGGTGCAGTTGTATGGAGGAAAGATACTCCAATTTTGTATCAAATAAATGAATTCATAGTAGAAATAGGTATGAATTTTGACAAAGTAATGGATAATTATTTTAAAGATTTCAAGGAAAGGATGAACAACAGATTCAAAATACCTCCAAAACTTGTTGAAGATTATAAGGATGATGTTTGTTTCATGGTTGACTATGACAAGGTGTACATACAGGCAGTTAGACCCCGAGTTGCATGGGTGAAACCTCTTCCATATAAGGTAAATATTGATGAAACAAGGGATATCATTGAAGCACTGGTAAATGAGCCAGTAGACCCAAGGCAACGGATTTTTGGTACTTATGATGAAGCAAAGGCCAGAATTGAACTGGAAATCAAAATTCCACAGGCCATCAGCAAAGGTAAGAGGAAAGTGGCCAAACTGAAAACTGCAATAGGTCCTCTTATGCTCACCGAGGGACAAGGTGAAGATAAAGAAAGTGAAGAAGAAGAAGAAGGAAAAAAAGAATCAGAAGAAGAGCAACCGGCAAAGAAGAAAGGCAAGGTAATCATTACCAAGCCCAAGAAGCAGCCTACTGTATTATTTACTCGGAGGACAAGAAAAGGTATTCAGGAACCTGTATTGGTCAAGCCTGCACCTACATTCGAGAAAAGGCTCAAATCATTGGAAGAAGGAACTGGCATCACAAATTTCAAGGCATTGAAATTTGAGACAAGGACTGATGCAGAGAAAATGCAGATTGAGGAACTGGTACTTAACAAAATGGGAAAATGGAAATACTCCCCAGACCAGATTGCTCCTCATATCTCTAAAGAATTACTGGAGAGAGTACAGTCAAGATGGGAGTTAGCCACCAAGATGGTAAAAAATATATATGAGCAATCCCTGAAGAATCTTCGGCCTAGTCTCACTGGAGCAGAGGTAAAATCTGAATTGAAAACCCATGAAGGTAAAATGATGATCAGATTTCACACTTGTTTGATTTTGATCAAAGATATAGAGCATGTTGTAAATGATGCTACAAACATGTGGAAAAACATCTATCATCTACATAAGCCCAGTGTAGACCCAGTAGAAATAAAGGATGATGACAGCAGCAGCAGCAGTGATGAATCAGATAGCGCTCCATCCATCACAGTTACACCAGGAGAGTTGCATGCAATAATGGAAGAGAAAGAGGAAGAAGACAAAGAGGAAGAAGCTGAAGAGGAAGATAAGGAGGATGATACCGTAAAAATTGCAGCAGCAGTTATTGCATCCCTTCCTCACTCCCCAGCTAAACCTGTGACATCATCAAGGTTGGAGTCAGCTTCAGCAGGTTCATCTACACTAGATTTACCATCTACACCTGCCATATCTCAGCTCCAGGTATCATCAGTGGAAGTGACTACCACTTCATCTACCGAGCTGCATCCCTCTTCGTCTACCGAGCTGCACCCCTCCTCATCTACCGAGTTGGCCTCCTCGACTCCATCATCATCAGCTGGTATTGCTGTGAGTTCTCCAATTTTGACTACTCCAATTTGTTCTACAATTTTGTCACCATCTACTTCAAGCACAGTGAGCTTAGATACTATATTACCGAGTGTATCACCATTTTTGGCCAGTACTCAAATTTTTGACCCTGTACATACTCCTATTGGCACTCAAACCTCAAGCATTCCAGTTTTTACTGCTAGTCCTTCTGTCTCTACTGTTGTGTCTATCCCAAAGGTCAAACCAGTCATCTCAGAAGTCAAACAAAAGAAACCATTAAGACTTATGATCACTGGAAAGGAAATTTCTGAAGACATTGACTTGGACACAGAGATAGTAATTCCAAAGATTGACTTTGATAATGCTACCATTGAAGAAATGAGGTATGCTAGTCAACTTATTGAGAAAAAGGCTACTCATATGTAGTTAAGATTAGAAAGGGATAAGGAATACAAGATAATTGAGGATGCCCGGAACATAATTACTGAGGCTATAGGTGTTGATGTTGATACTTCTCAACACATTTTGATTCAATTGGAAGAGGCAGTTAATAAATTCAATGAAGATGCCTCCGGACAAGAAAAGCTGATTGAGCGTGTAGCAAATAAATTTGATAATAAGGTGTTGGGGCACATTGCTCAGAACATTGCAATAAATCAGGTTGCATTAACCTCAGTTTTGGTAGATATGGAAAATTCTTTTAATAATGTAACATCTCTTTTTGCTAAGCTTTGTGATGTTACCGAGTACACTAAGGGAATAAGAGAGAAACTAAATAAAATTGATGAAGATCTGAAGGTGAGTGCACAAAACTTGAAGCTTGACCCCAATTCAAGCTCATCTCATCACCTCAGGATCAAATTTTTGTCAGAGAAGCAGGCAGAGCTGTTGAGAGAAGAGGCAAGGATCCGATCTACATTGATAGATATCCAAAACATGATCCTTCCCATCATGGATTCAATGCAGAAGCACATTGCACATTCAAAGACATTAATCCATGATAATAACTTCTCCATTGGAGATCATGTGATTGAACTTTCGGCTGAAGTTCAAGTAGCTCTTTCCACCTGCAAAATTTTGCAAGAGAATTGGGATAAGACTCTCTAGCTTATTCTCTAGGTACATTCAGAGTTCATCTCTCATTTTGGTGTTTCTATATAATTATATATATTCTTTTATTCTTTGGCATTATTGTCAAAAAGGGGGAGATTATTGTTGGATATATATACTATGGGTGAATAAGTGTTATCGGAGAAATTGTACAAAGGAAGAGATATACAGCTCATGTAAATACTGTATGAACATTCTATGGGGGAGTTGTATATAACAAAGCTATGTATATTCAGAATTAGTCATTAGCATGTCAAATAAATTTTGTCTCATAAGTGTTTTTGTCACTAATGCCAAAGGGGGAGATTGTTGGCATTATGATACATTTTTGTCATTAGTTACAACACTTATTGGATTCTGAATGCTTACCAAGCTCTCACCGGTCATTCCTTTGTAAGCCAAGCTTTACCTAGTTATCAGAGTTTACCGAGTGATCAAGGTGAACAAAGAAGTCAGTGTTTACCAAGTGATCAAGGTGAACAAAGAAGTCAGTGTTTACCGAGTAATTGAGGTGAACAAAGCAGCCAGTGTTTACCGAGTGTTCGAGGAAAAGAAAGGAATCAGTTTTACCGAGTGAAGATGTACTTAGTATTGACCGAGAACTTTGTGATAACTGAGCTCCTGAGGTTATCAAGGAAATTAATTTTATCGAGCTCAGACGGTTATCAAGGAAACCAACTATCACCGAGTCACAAGGTTCTATTAAGTGTTTCCTTTGATCATCGAGCTACAGTTCAGATAGAAGTGTTCACCGAGTGACATCTCTTCTACCAAGTCTTCAGTGGTTACCGAGTTCAGAACTACTCAAAGTGTTTAGTATGGACCGTGCCTTCACTTCTACCGAGTGCATGACGATGCCGAGTAACGCAATGGACACCGAGTCAGTTCAGTGAACCCGAGTTTTTTTACCTTGGGCCGACTTTGTATAGAGATTTGCACTTGTTGTTTTGGCCGACCTTGCATGTATTATTTATTTGGATGGTATATATATGCAATGTATTGTATCATTCAAAGGAAGAAAAAGAAATCAAATGAAAAGCAATTGTAATGGAAATAGTAATGGTAATGAATATGCAAAAGTGTGAAAGAAATACATGCGTGCGAAAGTATGTGTATTGAGTTGTGAAGGAATTCAGCAAGGTCAAGTTTTGGAACAGAAAAGTTTTATTTATCACATCAAGGTGAATCAGAGCATAGCGGATCTTATCAGCAATCAGTTGTAATTAGATCCACTGTTTCATTCTAACAGGTGAATCAATTTTTGTAAATCCTTTAACAAGGTAGACTTAACAGTCTTTTGTAAATCTCCTAACAGAGTGCATACTTTATTGTATGTTTGTAAATCCTCTAACAAGGTGGATCTAGCAATCCTTTGTGCTCCTAATAGGGCAGATCACCAGAAGTGGTCATTGTAAGCCTTAACCGGCCAACTTCATACTGCAGTAACGAAGCTTTGTGGGTTTCATCCCCACCCCAGTTTTACTTTCTATTTGGAAGGTTTCTGGGTCACCAAATCTGTGTGTTCAAGTGTTGCAAATAATTTTTTTTCATGCTTACAGTAGGTTACTTGGATGAATGGTGAATATATCAGTATGCAGTTTTATTGTTGAAATTTTAGAAGTTACTGATTAACCCCTCCCCTCTCAGTAACTTGTCATATCTTGAATATTTCCAACAATATATATATATATATATGAACATGAAATACAACTAATGAATTCTAGTAATGGAACACCACTAATCATAAAACATAATAAAAAAATTGGCCTAAAAAAATCTGATAATACAATTAGAAAAGTCAAGTTGAGGTAGGCATTACATCATACCATATAATCATAACCTATAATGTTGAAATCAAACATATCTAAGAATAACATGCATGAAAACATACACACATAGCACAATGATTTTTATAATCTAGAAACAATTCAAGATGAAGGTAAAATTGAGGTGGGGATGTGTTGATCTTAGCTTGGTTTTGACAAGTGAGTGTCAACACACTTAAGCTATTTACTTAGTTCATGCCAAACAAGTAGTACATGTCGAGCACAACATGTAAATAACAAACCATGCCAAGTTCACAATGAGTGTCGAGTAGATAGTGTATGATAACTGATTTAGGATTCAAGTGAACAGTGGATGCCGAATGATATAGATGTCGAGTCATAGTAGAAAGATTAGTATATGTCAAGCATTAGAGACATCAGATGTCGAGTAAGACAATTTTCATATATTTATTTGTAATGACACAAACAACTATGTAAACCATTTTTGAGCCGACTTAAGGATGAATTACGATATTTTAGAGATAAGGATGAATCTTAAGTTGAATTCCCTATGAAACTACACACAACCAATCAGAAAATGGGAAGGATTAAGGGACAAAATGGATGAATCTCAGTTGTAGATTCATACCTAACCCTAAGTCACCAAAGTCTTTTTAAGGATGAAAAACCATAAACTTTCTATGAATATTGAAGGAGCTAAGTGAGAAGTTTGCATGCACAAATAGAGCATTCATGGTGACTAAGAAGTTATGAAGTGAGACAACATTGCTGAATTAGTTAGAGCACAAAAGAGGGAAGGAAAATGATACAACAAAGAGACATCTAATCAAGAAAGATCAAGAAGACAAGTATTTAGAGGTGATTTATTATTAGACAATCAAGTCCTAACCTAAGGATCAATACTGAGACATTCTTATAGGTGATTTTAGTGAAAATCTCTTAACAGAGTAGTCTTAATAGGCTATATTGAAAATTTTTAATAGGGTGCTTACATAGTTGTAAGTTAAAGTCCTTTAGCCAGGCACACTTCTAATAGGGTGTTGAAATCCTCTAACACAATGAGACCTAATAGTCTTTGTAAGCCTTTAATAGGGTAGACCTTTCATAGGGTAGATCATGTCTCATGATCAAAACATTGGAACTTTCATTGGATACACTTTATTATTGCAATAGTGAAGACTTGTGGGTGTCATCCCCACCCTAGTTTTACATTCTCACTTGGAGGGTTTTTGGGTAATCATAGCTGGTGTCATATGTGTATGAATGTTTACTTGATTACATCTTTTAGATATATATGCTTTACATGTTATTTCAGTTTACTCATTGAATGAATGAGATGGATGAATGGTGAAAGTTTTATAGGTCCAAGTTTAAACTACTAATGTACCCCACCCACCCCCTTCCTCAAATGTTTATTTTATCTTTCCTATTGTAATTCCAAAAATTGGTATTAGAGCCTTGTTCTCTAAAAGAGAACCTTTGCAGCTTTGAAGAAAGATATTGAAATGGGAGTCTTCAAGTTGGGAAAGACTATATAGAATCAGGAGATTGAAATACATCTCATTCTACATCAACTGAATGAAGCAAGAGAAGAACTAAAGAAATCCTTGAAGAGAAGGAAGGAAATTGCTATTGCAAAGAATGACACATGATATAGAGAGATAGACACTACTAAGGTATTAGTAGATGGAGACTCCAATGAATTTGATGCAACAATTGTAGATCTAATACAAAAGAATAGAGTCCAAGCTAAGGAGATCAAAAATCTCAATTTACAGCAAGAATCACAAACTATAGTGCTATACAAGGTGACTAAATAGAAGAAAAAAGTCATGGAAGACAATGCAATGATTGAAGAAGACAAAAAAAATTTGGCCAATAGACTAGAAGAGAAATCATCAGAGCTAACCAAGATTTCTAACATGCAATTGGATACTCTAAGTCAAATGATGAATGCCAACTATGAGCTAAATGTCAAGGACATTGAGATAACAACATTGAAGTTGTAGAATGAATAATTTTAGAGTGGCCTAAAAAGGGAAAATGAATTTTCTAAAAGTTTCAAAAAACTAAATGAAGCCATCAAATACTTTGAGAAATTATTGAGATCCCCTAGATCTAATAATGATACATTTGGACTAGGATACACAAGCATTGAAGAAGGAGGGTCATCCAAAACTATTGAAGAAAGGAGCAAAAAAGGTAAGAATTCAAAACCTACTTGTCATAATTGTGAAAAGAAAGGACATATTGCTAATGTGTGTAGTAGCAAGACAACAAATCAAAATGTCAAGCATAAGAGCATGGTTCACTACCATAAGTGCAACAAACAATGTCATTAGGCACATGAATGTAGAACCAAGACCATGCACACACAAAGATTTGAAGGATAATGCTATAACTATTAGAAGTATGTACATAAAGCTTTTGAGTGCAAATCCAAACCAATGTGGTCATCAAACAAGCAAACAAAGGTATGGAAGAATGACAATGCTTATAACTAGGATTATAATACAAGGTATAGTTGTCATTGTTTTCAAGAATATGGACATGCTCCTGAAAATTATATTAGGACACACTTTAGAGGTGACTAAAAGAGGTGGTTGAGTCAAACCACATGTTTTATTTGTTTGAAGACTAGTCACATAAGTAGATATTGTCCAATTAGGTCAAAGGCACCAAGTTGTGAATTTGATGAAGGAAAAGTCAAGGGAGATGTTGAACACATCAGAGATGAGATG
The DNA here is from genome assembly GCA_028749045.1 of Cupressus sempervirens. NCBI lineage: Eukaryota > Viridiplantae > Streptophyta > Pinopsida > Cupressales > Cupressaceae > Cupressus > Cupressus sempervirens. Next base: position 882,577,544 of record CM053787.1, read on the forward strand.
AACAAGTTATGGATGAAGAAAGATGATTGTAGCACATCAAATGGAGAAGGGATCACTTCACCCAATGGGTCAGGTGATCACACCTTATCAAACTAGGCAATCAAAAGGTATGTGGGACTAATATTTAAAGGTTATATCATACATCAATTTCAAAAGGAGTTAGTACTAAAAAGATTACATTAGTAGAATGAAGATGCAAGATTTTATTAGGAATCCAAGATAAATCTTTAATTTTTCATGTTACTGTCGAGCATGAAACATTTCCTATGTGTGTCGAGTTGATGTTGAGCTAATAGACTGACTAGTTGATGTCAAGCTTGTAGTGGTTGCCAAGTGGTTGAAATGGTAATGGATGCCAAGTGTTCCTAAAATTGGTTGATGTTGAGTTTACATCTATGTAAGCACTCAGTATTTATTGAAAGGTTTTCAAAGGGTATTTGACCAATTTTAGCTCATTTTTCATCATTTCAAATTTGAGAAAGAACAAGCAAAGTAGAAGATGATCTAGAAATCTATTCAAAGTAGTTACAAAAGATTCTAGTAGCAATCTCACACAAGTTCATCAAATCTCATAAGGTATTTATCAAGAGTTGAGCTACACAGTTTAAATTTTTGTAAAATCTAGTTTCACAATAGCATTGAGTTAAAAGAATGTAGAGGGAAAGGAAGTTTTGAATGTTCAATTAGTGATTAATGAGGTCAAGCTACCCATTTTCAAAGCCATTCCTGACATTGCTTACAAGCAAGACCCTTTTGCTGCATTGTCCATGATTCTACCAAATATTTTAATGGTGCAAGATGTTAGGAAATGCTATAACTATTAAATTGGTAGTATTGGGGATATAGAGATTAGGGAAGCATACAAAAGACTCTATAATAATGGTGTATTGGAATAAGAATTCAAAATTGTTGAGAGAAAAGGGTTCACACAAGCCCTAGATTTTTCAAATGTGTTTAAAACTAAATGGATTAGGATAGTGCTTAGCTGAATTTGTGATGGTTCACTATGGATGGACAATGGGCCTATCAAGATAACTAATATAATAGAGGCATGACAATTGACACAGTTACTAGTCCATTGATTGAGTTTGTATATCAGGGTGATTTCACACAAGTTTTACCAATCTAGTAGATTAAATAGTGTTCTCTATATAGACATGGATGTGGGATACAAAATTGTTAAGAAAGATCACACATGTGATCTTACAGAGTTACAATTACAATAGTTGATGGAGAACCTTGGAGCTATAAGGAAGACAAAGAGTGCACAATGCAAATTTTTTTCTTGATTAATATGCATATTCTTTTATGTTCAAAACACATTTCTTTCATTTGGAACTATGGGATGGAAAACCAACTGATTAGTGGCAGTGCAAATTTGTGAATTTATTGGGCAATTGGGTGAACCCACAATAATGGGTTCCACTTTAGTGGGATGAACAAAAATGAAAAAAATTGCAAAATGAGAAATTGAGTTTACCATATGTTCGCGCGAACACACTTATTGTGTTTGCATGAACTTTTTTTTTTAATCATGTTCGCGCAAACATATTTCGTATGTTCATGCAAACATATGTGATATATATGTTCGCGCAAACATGATTTGTATGTTCGCGCGAACATACGTTCACGCGAACATGGTAAATGTGTTCACGCGAACGCCATGTTCGCGCGAATGCCATGTTCGCATGAACATGCAAAATCACAAAAATTTTAACCTTTTTTTTTTTTTCCTTTTTTTTTGCTCTTTTGACTGCCATAATTGTAGGAGAATGATCTCCTACTATAAAATAAAAAATTTCAAAATGTGCTACTCGGAGCAAGCTTTCCAATGACTATAATTTTATTACATAATTTAATCATTAAGACTTTCAAATATGAGTTTAACTCATTATAGGTTCATTACCGATTGAACATCAACCGACTTTGACACCTCGAGAAAATTAGTAAATTAGGTCAAAAAAAAATTTGAAAAATATGGAGGCACTGGCTTATTGAGATACCTTTCTATTCAAAAAAAAAAAATGTTTTATGATAAATTGACTTCAAATTATCTGTGTCAAACGGAACGTATGTTTGAATTACGGTTCATGTCACTTCAAAACTTCATAAACTATACAATATTCATCAAAAATAAATCAAACCAAATGCAGACACTGGATATTGATGTTACAAATCCAACGCCGAAAGAATTACTCCATTATCATTTCTAGAAAAAAGGTTATGTGTGTCAAACGGACTGTCACTTTTTAAAATATTGAATTTTATTATGTACCACTTTTTGGAGGAGATAAAAAAAATTGACATAAATAATTTTTTTTTTTAGATTAAAAAATATGGTTACAAAGTAGGAACAAAGTACTCAAAATCACTAGTTTATGTCATCTTGAAATTATTTATAGTTTTGGAGATATAGTCACTTGAACATGACATTTGTTGCAAAAATATTGATTTTAGTGTCAAAATTGGTCAAAAAGTGGAACCCATTATTGTGGGATCACCCAATTAGGTGAGAATTTTGAATCTTTAATGACAAGTTATTTTGAATACTTCAAATAGTCAATGAAGGAAAGATTGAGAATACTAGTGTAATTAGTAGAGAAACATTATGATGACATTTTTTTCCTAGTGGATGCCAACTACACTTTTGTACAAACTACTACACCAAGGATGAGATGGTTAAGACCCTTAAGTTATGAAATAAACATGTATGAAGCCTCTGCAACTATAATTGCATTACTTGAAAAAGAGGTAGACAAAAGTGCAAAGGTATTTAGAAATTATGAATTGGAAAAGTCCAAAATCATAATGGAACTTAAGACTACCTCAATTATCAAGAAGAAGGATAGGTTGTTGAAGAAATTAAAGGCTAAATTTGGTGAAGGTGCTGAGTAGGAGGAATAAGAAGAAGAAGAAGAGGATGAAGAGGAAGAAGACTCCCAAACACAAGCACCTCTTGCACTAACTCAAGGTATGGGAGAAGACCAAGAAGAGGAGGAAATTGAAGGTGCCAAGGGAGAAGAAGCCAAGGAAGTACCTACTTCTACTAAGCCAAAGAAGAGGAAGGCTAAGGTCCAACTAGTGACTAAAGCTAAGATGATAGCCAAGCCAAGTGAGCACAAGCCCACAACACCTACTACAAGGGTGAGTAAAACTACAATAACACAAAAGGTGAAGGAAAAGACCAAACTAGTAGAGTAAGGAGGTCAAGAGTAGAAGAAACCAAGAAGGAAATATGTGGCACAAGCTGAGTCTAATGAAGAGAAAAGAAAATTGGATGACAACATCCAATTTAAGGTGGTGAGTCATAATCATCTTTCAAACTTAGAAAATTTATGTGAAAATGTTAGGGATAGTGCAGATCTATCAGGATTTTCTCATATAGATTTTGATAAATTGGAAAAAGTAGAGAAAAATCAAGTGGAGGGAGACATATATACCATGATGGAAAAATCCAAAATTGCTCCACTAGAACTTGCCAACTCAATGCCTAAGAGTTTATATACAAAGTTGAGTAGAAATGGCACTATTCTTTGAACTTGGAGAGACAGATTAGAGAGACCTCACTTGCACAAGTGATGCATGAACTAAGGAACATATTGCTAAGGCTGTAAAGAAATATGCAATTAGATTTATACCTAAATACAAAGCTTTTAGCATTTTGAAAAATAACATTAAGAATATAGTTAAGAAGTCCACCCAAATGTGGAAAGTAAGATATGGACAAGTACTACAGTCAATGAACATGAGGAAAATACCATTGAAGTGAAATATTATGAAGAAGATGATCAAGATGACACTGTTGAGGGAGGAGAAGAAATTCATATAGATCACAAGGCAACAACTGAGCCAGAGTAGCAACAAGAGGAATAGAGTGTGCAAGACACATAATTGTTGAGTGTAAGTCCTCAACATGTCACAAATGAGAACACTAAAAAAATCACCATTAAGGATTTTTATAATGTTAGAACATAGAACATCAATCCCCTTATAGAGGAAGATCTCAAAAAGATCCTAGATCAATCCACACTATAGGAAAAACTTTATGATAATCATGTATTGGTGAGTGTGAAAGAATTACAGAAGATAGTGACTGATACAACAAGAGTAGAGGTGAATCCACAAGAACCACCTTCTATCATCCCTCAAGTCACTCATGTACAACCTTTGGTCAAAGTTCTAGAAGCCACATTAGACAAGGTTGATACAATTGCCAAAGTTGATATAGTTGAGCATAGTATAGTAGAAACACAAAGTACTACAGAAACACAAAGTGGAATAGGTCAAATAATTTTATTTACACCTATAGCACATACATAAGGCATTGTAATAGAGTAGGTAAAGCATAAAGAGATAGAGATGACACCTAAGGTGAAGGAGCAAGTTTCTGAGAAAGTTTCCATCCAAGCCCTAGTAACCCTACTAGCATCTAGCACTCCTACTCACACTCTTTAGAAGTTGAGCATAAATGCTACACCATTGTAGATCTTAGTGCTAAGCCCAAGTTCATCAAAGGAAAAGGAATTCATACAATATGGAGATTTGAGCCTTGATGAAAAAAATTATTTTTCCAAGTATGAATATGCTAAAATGACCATAGAACAGATAGGCATACTGCAGGAAGCCCTAGCAAGGAAAAAGCATCAATAAATTCTTAGAAGGGAGCACAACAAAGACATATTTTTAGATGCATTTAGTCTACCAATTCCAGATGAGACTAAGCCACTCATAGAACAACTTACAAATATAGCGGAGAAGGTCACTAATGAAGACCTAGATACTAATGCTAAATTCCTAGAATGGTTAGAAAATAAGTTCTAAAACAAAGTGAATGAAAAGATATTAGGTGATATAGCACTAACACAAGTTGAATTGGAAACTAATGTTGAGGATGTGAAGAAGGTACTTGAGAAAATTTTATCATTGTACACTAAATTGTTCAACCCCTCACTCTTCACCCAAGAGACCCAAAGTCACATCTTGAGCTTGGAAAGTTAGATTAGTACATCAACTACAAAACTACCATTGACACCAACTCAGAGTGACAAGCATTTCATGACATTGCTTCAAACCCAGAGTTAGTTAGCTACATTGTTAGCAGATGAGGCCAATGTAAGGGCCAAATTGATTAGTATCCAAACCACCCTTACCCTCCATATAGAAATTTTGAACAAGGAACTAGGCAATGCTGAAACCCTAATGAAGAAAGACCCCAATCTTTCTAACTTAGATGGTCTAGTCCACGTTATTGCCAAGATAGCAATCCAAATCAAGTCATTGGATGTAGCATGTGAGAACTGGGATGTAGCTCTCAAGATAATATTGGATTTCCATAAATCCTTTTTGGAAAAACACATTATAAGTGTATAGCTCATTTGACATTAGTGTCAAAAAGAGGAGAGAGAAAAAAGGGGGAGAATAAGATAGAGAAATATATTGGGGGAGAATAAGAATTATGGGGAGATATAAGGAGAGTGAGAAATAAAGATGATGAGTAAGAAAAGGACTGAGTGAAGTTAGATTAAGCTAAGGGGGAGCAAGCACAAAATAGAGCATGAAGTTAAAGAGTGTCAGTTGAGCCATATTTACTTAGCAAGAGTACACAAATTTTTGATACAGAACAAACATATTAGTTTAGGGGGAGTTATCAAATTTTGAGGTATCCAAGTTATTGCAAAATTTTGAAAATTTTAAGTTTTGTACATAAGCTAAGTTAGAGATATGTTATGCTCCTAATATTAAGGATATTATTGCATACTCAAGTGTTTTTGACACTCATGTCAAAGGGGGAAATTGTTGATCTTAGATTGGTTTTGACAAGTGAGTGTCAACACACTTAAAATATTTACTTTGTTCATGACAAACAAGTAGTACATGTTGAGTACAACATGTAAATAATAGACCATGTCAAGTTCATAGTGAGTGCCAAGCCACTCATGTGCCAAGTCACTCAAGTGTTGAGTAGATAGTGTATGTCGAGTGATTCGGGAGCTGAGTTAAAAGTGGATGTCGAGTCATAATGGAAAGATTAGTAAATGTTGAGCATCAAAGACCTTAGATGCCAAGTAAGAAAATTTTGACATATTTTTTTGTAATGGCACAAACGATTATGTAAACTATTTTTGAGCCGACTTAAGGATGAATTACAATTAAATGTAGCCAATCAAAAAATTGGAAGGATTAAGTGACAAAATGGATGAATCTCAACCGTAGATTCATACCTAACCCTAGGTCACCAGATTCTTCTTAAGTAGGACAAACCCTAAACTTTCTATGAATAATGAAGGAGCTAAGAGAGAAGATTGGATGCACAAACAAAGCATTCATGGTGAGTAAGGAGTTATGAAGAGAGACAAAATTATAGAATTAGTTAGAGTAGAATAGAGGGAAGGAAAAGGATACAACAAAGAGACATCTGATCAAGTAGGATGAAGAAGATAAGTGTTTAGAGGTGATCTATTATCAGACAATCAAGTGTTGACCATAGGATCAATGGTGAGACATTATAATAGGTGATTTTAGTCAAAATCTCTTAACAAATTAGTCCTAATAGGCTATATTGAATTTCTTCAACAAGGTGCTTATTTAGTTGTAAGTTAAAGTCCTTTAGCAAGACACACTTCTAATAGGGTGTTGAAATCTTCTAACAAGGTGAGAGCTAATAGTCTTTGTAAGCCTTTAATAGGGTAGACCTTTCATAGGGTAGATCATGTATCATGATCAAAACATTGTAACCTTCATTGGATACACTTTATTACTATAGTAGTGAAGATTTGTGGGTGTCATCCCCACCCTAGTTTTACCTTCTCACTTGGAGGGTTTTTGGGTAATCATAGCTGGTGTCATATGTGTATGAATGTTTAATTGATTACATGTTTTAGATATATATTATTTTCATGTTATTTTAGTTTACTCATTGAATGTATGAGATGGATGAATAATGAAATTTTTATGGGTCCAAGTTTAAACTAATGATTCAAACCCCCCTCCCCCCCCCCCCTGAAGTTTACCTTTGCTATTGTAATTCCAATAGGATGAAACCCATAAAATATTATTGCTACAACAAAGAAAAAACCTATTAGAGCTAAAATTTGATCATATCTAATGATCTTCTCTATTGAAATATTTCAAGACTATTAGGTCTTACCGTGATTAATGTTTACACTTACAATGAAGTAAAGAATCTCTTAGGAAATTTAAATAGGTTTGTTAAAACCACTTTTAAAAGAGATTTTCTTGACTCAATTTGTAAAAAATGATTTAGTACCCACCCCTTCAATTTTCTCTGAAAGTTGTTCATAGATCTCCTCTCTTTAACATCTCAATCTAATCTCCTTATATAATATGCTATGTTTTGATCTTCACTACTCTAGTTTCTCTTTGTGATCTCCTATCTAACTTATCCTCCTTGCTCTATGTTTGACTTGTTCACTCCTTCACATCTTTGCCATTATCAATCTCATCCACATAATTCGTTAGGGTTAAGAATCCTCTTAAATATATAATCATAGAAAATTCTAGTTCTTGATCAACAATCCATATTGCATCCTTTTTCCATTTTACCATTCTAATTTTATGATTGGTTAATCTAATTTTCTTGGGATTAACACCTTCTATAAAAATACATAATCTACTCCTTAAATATCTCTACAATCTTTAAATGTCATGTAGAAGTCAGCTAAAATGATTTACATAAGTTTTTGTGCCATTACAAACTCATATGTGAAAACAAGTATAATTGATACTTGAATGTTTTGACATTCAGTTATAACTAAGACTCATGCTAGAACTTAACTTCTATACCCTTGAACTATACTGATTCACTTGACATTAACTAGACTTCCAAATGCACAGTCTTTACTATGTTACTGAACATGTATGATAACTCAATCTCTACTAGGGTGCTTAGAAACCTTTAACTTGCTTGGCATAAAAAGAAATGTAAACATGTCCTTTGTAGCTCAAGCTTCTTTGGATGACTTGGTCGTAGTGATGACCATACAATGCTTCCTTGTAAATGACTAAGTGTTGGACACTAATTGGTAACTTGGGCTTAGAGATCAACATTCTCCCCTTTTGACATTAGTGACAAAAATAATTTTCTTATGACTTAGCTATCCATACAAAAATTTCAAAATGTAGCAATTCTTGATATTCAAAACTTATCTCTTCTATACAATATATAAATGTCTATAGAACTTGATGCTAACTAATTTGATAATTTTATCTCTCATCATCTGATTGTGTCTCTCTCCCCCTGTGTATCATCTTCCCCTTCTTTCTATCATTTAATTAGATTTCCCCCTTGTTAAAATATTTCCCTTTTGGTTTATTACTTATGGCTTGCGGTTGGAGGGGTTAGTTTTTATTTATCTAAAATGTTTGATGACTAGCCAAGATTTCTTCGAGTCCTTTATTCCATGTGTCTCTTTCTAATTCCATGAGTTGGATGTGAATCTCTAGCAGAGAAGCTGGATCAATTATGTTCTCTATGGTTGAAAGATGTAGATCTTTTCTTGTAAGATTTCGAGCCACAAATAATTCCTTCTAAACTATCTCCAAATGGGGTAGTAGCATGAATTGAATTGAAATTAATTTATTCATTATGCCACTTTCTCTAGCCATCAACTTGATTAATCTATGTTGATCAAATGTCAACTTATTATACGAAGGTGAGCTTGATGGTGTTCTTGCTCAATGAAATAGTACATGCCTTCATACCTACATATATCAAACCAATATAATGTTGATTCTCCAATTTGAAAAACTCAACAAAACAAAGTTTCATACACAAAGAATGAATGAATTTCAAAATTCCTCCCAATTGAGTGGTAAGGTTAGAAATCTCAACATATCTAATTGCAAGGTATGTATAGGATTGTGGTCAACCAAACTATGCCCTTAAGTGGCAATGAAAAATTAGTGAATCAAGGTTATGTCAAGTTGACGTGCAATTTTAAACTTGTTATGAACTTTTAATCAGAAAGTTATGAGAAAATAATTTGTAAGAAATTGAATTTAGTTTTTGAGCTACTAGGCCTTATCTAAAGAAAGAAAAAATTGATTGGTCAAAATTTAATGTAATACTAAAAAAATTTCAAGACAAAAATAAGAAGTAGGCATATGTCTAACCACCTTAATCAAAATTAAATAATAATATTTTTTAATAAGATTCTAGATATAAGAAGTAGACTCATTCCCAGATGTGATAAATATTTTGGGGATTTTTATTCCAAATAAAAAAATAATTATGAATTTTCTACTATAATATTTTTGGAAAAATAAAACTTCCATGTCTGACCACCTTAACTAATTTAAAACTTTACAAAAAGAAAACAAGAGTTTTTTTTCCTTATAGTAGAAGAAGTCTATAATGTAGCACATCTTTTGGATTTCAAAAATGTTAAACTGTTTGAAAGTTATATTTATTTTCAATGAGTGTGTCAATCAATACTTTATGTGTAACTCCATTAGAAAATAAATAATAATTGCTTACTGAACTCATAATTTTACAGACATTATATTTATGGAAAGATAAGAATATTCTTAACAAACCCTTTTCCTTTAATTAACTTTGGGTAAAAAACAGTCATCATACACATGTTTGAAGTTAAAAAAAATACAAAAGAACATGCCAAAAACATGTTTTTGGGACATTTTATAAGTTGACCATGTATGGTAGGTATCCAAAGAAATACTAGGACTTATAAAGGTATTAATATTTTGGTTTGGTATCAAGATGGGTGGGAAAAAAATAATAATAGATTTTGAAATTCTTTGAGGCATTTCAGAGGTACATATTTTATAGATTGCCACTTTTTAGCACACCATGATCCTGTAGAGACCCTAAAAGTTCTATTGAAACTTTCTCAAAAAATTTATGCTCAAATCTATTTTTAGACCATTGTGTCAATTCATCACTAGTCTCAATATCTTTAGTCTAAACCTTATCAAGTATATACACTAACTAATCCAAATTTTGATTTTTCTCATTGACATAAAAATTCTTAAAAGAATCAACAAACATATCCTTGATATTGTGTAATACCTACTCCTTCTTTTATTGTCTTCTAAAATGTTCTTTCTTTGTCTTGCAACTCAAAAAAGTTTGCAATTCTTGCATTTGTTCTAGTGTCATATTGTTTAAATCATACATAGGAAATGTAATGACCTTATCTAAACTTTCTTTCTCCTCTATTGTATCATCTTTATGTTTCATCATCTATGATCTCAAGGTGCTATCACTAGGTAGTGATGCCTGTAATTGTCCTCCCTTTGCATTCAATCTAGGTGTATTTTCATGTTGAGTTGATTTAACTTATTGTACAGATGTAATAGTTAATGTCTTTGTTGACAAAGCACTTGTATAAGAGCTTGAATAGCTTCTTATTCATTAGGTTTCTTTGTCTTTGCCATCTCTTTTTGTGGTACCATTTGTGACATGGGTTTCGGCATTCCTTTTGTAATACTTCCATGTGAGGTGTCAATATGGACTAGATACTAATCAAAGTAGATTTAATAAATGCATCCTTTTCTTGCAACTCAACATGCCTACTTTGAGTTATCAGTAACCACTAAAAATTTAATTGACTATTACCAAGAGATTGTTTCAATGCGGTCCCTATGATTTGTAAATCTCCCTACAGCTGGTCAATAGCCCGTTGTTTCTCCTTGGTAAAATATGTCAATGTTGCATAGCTTCGTGTATAGAGAGAAAATTTTCTCTAACACCTTTCTTACACTTTCCATCTTGGTTCTTAGATCAACCTATCTAAGTGCAATGGCACTAGATATATTTTCCATAATCTTTGTATGAAACTTCCTTTCAAACCATTCTAATAGTTTTACACTAGTTTCTAGGTCTTCATCCATAATTTTGTCCACTATGCTAACAATTTTCTCTATGATAGGATTTTCTATATTTGAATCTAGGAGGTTGAAAGTATCAATGAATATATCTTTAATTTCATGCAAGAATTTCTTTTTCTTATGCTCCCTCGTTAGGATTTCTTGCCTTTTCTTTCTTTGTAGAGCATCTTGAACAATTCTCATTTCTTCAATTGTAATTTTTTTCAAATCAAACTTGGGTAGAATAATTACCTCATCTAAATTGACATCCTCAAATGATGTAGCATCAATACTCTTGGGTGTTTTGGGACTTAACCTTGATATTTTTAATGGTGTGTCCTATGTATTCGACCTTTGAAGAGTCTAACTATTGAAAGGAGATGTAGAGACTAGCAAAGTGACCAGTCTCTTTATGTAAATTTTCTCCTCAGGTGTAGTAGTCAAATTTTCCTCTTCAATATTCTCTCCCTCCTTTTGTACTTCACCCAGTGATGGTGGAGTGGGTACAAAACTTGCTTCCTTACCCTTGTTCACTTTAGTTCCATCCTTATCAATGATTACTATACCTAGTAAACTTGAACTGGTTAGGCTCAAAGGTGATGTAACTACTGGTTGTGCCTCTACATCTTTCATCTAAATGACTATAGTAGGCATTGCAAATGGTGTCTTTGTAGGGTCATATTTTTGTTCAAGGTTTACGCTTTGATCTTTCTATAGATCTTGTGTCTCTTTCTCCTTTAGCTCTATAGCTAATGGGGGCAAATTTGATGTAGCTTGTTCATTCTCCCCTATAGATGAAATTTTTGCCTTCTGTATTTCATCTACTCTAACCAATAATTGGTTATTGCATGGAATGATCGCATTGGTAGATTCTTTTTGTAGCTTCTTCAAATCATCCTTAGTCAAAGGCTTTACATTTTTGGATGTATTATCAAGAATGTCCTTGATAATAACTGAGCCCTGTTGACTCTCTTGGCCTCCATGTAGGGGACTAGTGCTCGGCAATTGTAAATATTGTGCACCTTGTTCTTCTTCCTTAATTTTTTCTTTTTTACCCTCCATAGTACCTTCCTTGACTATATCCTCTTTCCATTTCTATCATTTCTCTTCCACTACTAATGTGATCAACCCATACATAGTTTTCCATAATAGAGTGCTTTGTGTTACCACCTCCTTTACTTGTTTCTTCACAATATGGAATGCTTGGTATTTGGGAGAAAATATCCCTTTATACTTATACATTTCCTTATCAATCATCTTCTTATCCAAAGTAGGAATAAGGTGGGCTAATGCAACCTCTCTAATTTATCTTTCAATAGTCAAATTTAATTGCCACTTTTTCTCAACTCTAGCATATAGGCTCTTTTATATAGAGTTGGAGATCTCAATTGGAGTGGTCTAGAAGTTTCCATCATATCATTTATGACCTATTCAATATTATTCTTATCTACACCCCCTAACTTATCAAAATCAGTATGAGTGAAACTTGACAAATCTGCATTTGTCTTAATATTTTCATATAAATTGTTAATGTTAGATGAAGGGTTGTGGCATACTATTTTAAAATGACTTATTTTATTTGACTTTTTCTTCTCTTCATCTAAATCCTCTTAAGCTGTATATTTCCTCAGCTTCTTAGTAGGCTAACTCGGCTCTATTGTGGCACTTTCTCACTTGCCTTTGGTCTTAGTATATTCTTTTTTCCTATGCAATGGCAGCCCTTGTGCTTGACCTTTTCATAGCTACAATTAGCTTTTTTTGTGACTTCTTTGTAGTCTTCTTTGGTTTCTCCACTACCTTTTGTTGTTCTTTTCTCTTCTTCTTTGTTTCCTTGGGTGTTTTCTTGACATCCTCTACTTCATCTTATTTATTCTTAACCAATCCTTGTGTAAGTTCCAGAGGTCTTGGACCTTCTTCTTCTTCTTCTACACCTTCACCAAATTTCTCTTTCAATTTCCTTACAATTTTATTTTATTTTCCTTATGACAGAGGTAGTCTACAAGTTAATAGTTATTCTATACTTTACCTCTTCATAATTACCAAAGGATGTAGCATCCTTGTCAATTTCCTCTACCAATAGTGTAGTAATGGTTTTTGAAGCCTCATCAACATTAATTTCATATAGTAGGGATTTCAACCATCTAATCCTTGGTATAGTTGCCTATACATATGTGTAGTCAACATCAACTAGAAAAAACACATGAATAGGGATTCTCATCCTTTAATTCATTGACTTCTTGAAGTTCTCAAAATACCTTGTCATAACTAAATCAAGATTATCACCTAATTGCTTAACAAATTCACCTATTTGCTGAGTAAAATATCTATTTGTCTTCCACACTACCTTGTCAAATGTGGGAAAAGTATTTTTCACATAAAATAATATGCACATGATGAGCAAGCTAAACTTACATTGTGAATTCTTGTCCTTCCTAATAGCTTCCAATTTTTTAAAAAGTTTCTAAAGTTGCAACTTAGCTAGATTGTAGGAATGGTCATGTTTTGCAATCTTGTAGTCGTGGTCAACCACAATTCAAGATACATAATTCAGTCAGCTTGACTAAAATAACTTGTGTTTAGTCACAAACTCTACAAATGCTACCATGAGATTTATGATTGTGTCAATTGATATCCCTTATTTCTTCCACAAGGATCTACTGTTCTTCTTAATTGTTTCTTTTTCATTTCTCCTCATACTCTTTGGTCTATCTAGGGTTGGATACCTTGATACTCTGTGAATGACTCACTTTGATATTCTTATGGGTTCTTATTCCAGCCATACCTGATTTTCATGAATTCTACTCAATATTATTTTTATCCATTCAATCTTGAAAACTTGGGGAAAATCTAGGGCACATGTTAACCCTTTTCTCTCAATTACCTTGTTTTCTTCCCTCAAAACACCATTGTCACACAACTTCTAATAAGTTTCTCTAATATCCATGTCACCAACCTCTCCAACCTTGTAGGTATAACAACATTACACATCCTAGATCATTAAATCCTTTGATGATATCATGGATAACACACCAGATGGATCTTCCTTGTAAGCGATCTTAGGGATGGCACAAAATGGAGGTTTCCTTATGTCATTACTAATTAATTGAACATTGAAAAATTCCTTCCCCTCTTTTCTAACTACCAATGAAGAACTCGCTACTATTTCAATTTGCTAGGGTTTTTTAAAATAAAATAGTGTAACTTGACACAAGTTAAATACCTCTCAAATCTATTGAATGATGTCAAGTTGTAGTACAATCTTGTTTGCAAATTCTTGAACCTCCTTTTGCAAATAACCTTTATTCTCTTCAAACTTTGGTAAGTGAAAATAACTAAAAATTTGAATATATACCCATAAAAACCTTACATTTATTGTGTAGTGCTTATACAACTATAATCTTGATCGATATAAGGTTTCTAGTAAGCTCGGCTAACATAGAGAGCTAAGCTATCACTAACATTATTCTTCTACTCAACATTCATTGTAATACCTCAAATACTCGAAAAGAACACATAAAAAAGTAAAATGATATATTGTCTCATACTCCTAATCACTTCATTGCATCTTGATTCATGCTAATATAATATTTTTACATCTTAGATACTTGGAATTGATGCATAGTATAAATTTTCAAGTGTTAGTTCTAAACATACCTTTCGATTGCCTAGTTCGGGGTGATGTGATCACTTGATCCATTGGATAAAGTGACCTCATCTTGGCTTGAAGTGCTGCAATCTTTTTCCTTTTTCCATATCTTGTTCATCTACATCTTCACCTTCTCAACATAAATTTTTCTTTACCTCTGCTAAATTCGTTTCTTGGTGTAGGTGACCAAGTTGGGCAATTTCAATAACATGACTAACCTTAAGACAAATGAAACATACAATCTCACTTAACCATCTATTTTAATTTCCTTTGAAACATATTCTTATGTAGTTTTAGAAACATGTACATATACCTTGCAATAGTGACAACCATATCTTGTGTTGTTATCCCAATTGTATGCATTGTCATTATGATAAGCCTTGGTTTGCTTCTTGAACCGCCACTTGGGTTTGGATCTATATTCATATGCATTGTGTCTATGTGTCTAAAAATTGTTACAATAACCTTCAAATTTTTGAGTGTTGGTATTCTTGTTCTAGAATTCATTTGTTTGATGTCCTTTCCTTTTTTAGTTAATGTAGTATCCTCTATTTTTCTACTTAGGGTTTTGATTTCTAGCATTGCTCTTGCAGAAATTTGTTGTATAACCTATTTTTCCACAATGATGACAACTGGTTTTATTTATCTTTCTCTTATTACTCCTTTTTTCACCACTCTAAGATGATTCTCCTACCTTAGTAGAAGAATATCCCAATCTAGTAGCATCACCATTTGTCGTGGATGAGTTGATCAGTTTTTCAAAATGCTTTGTGGCTTCACTAGGCTTGTTGAGATTCTCAATGAATTCCTTTTCTATTTTCAATTCATTTTGTAGTAAGTCATTCTATGATTTCAATGTTGTGATTGCAATGTCTTTCCTATTCAGTTCTTGATTTGTAAGCATTATTTGATTCATCATGTCTAGTTGAGTGTTTGCATGTTTCTACGCATTTGATTTCTTCTCTTCAAGTTTGTTTGTTAATATCATTTTTTCTTCTTCCATCATGAATTTTTCTTCTTCAACTTTCTTTCTTTTCTTAGATAATTCACATATCATAACTAATTGAGTTTCTTTCTCTCTCTTTAGATTTCTAACTTCTTCATTTAGGGCACCATTCTTTTCCATTAGATTTGCAATTACTTCATCAATTTTTTTAGATTTCTTGTCTTCAAATAATCCTAAAACATTTATGTCTTGATATTGAGTGTCATTTTTTTGTATGGCTATTTTCTTTCTTCTCTTCAATGATTGTTGCAATTCATTTGTTCCTTCTTTCAACTGATGTAAGATAAGTTGTATTTCAATCTTATAGTTCTCAATGGTCTTTCCTAGTTTGTAGACTTCCATCTTTAGGATTTTACCTCTTAATTGCCAAAATTTCCTTCAAGAGAACTTAGCTTTGATACCAATTTTTGGAAATAAAAATGGGAAAGTAAGTTCTAAGAGGGGGTGTGGGGGTTGGATGAATCAACACTTAAAACCTTTTGCCTCTAAAACATATCACCTTCATCCATCTCATAACTTAACATGTAAATTAAAATAACTAAAGATGCATCACATCCATAGCATAAAATAAACAACATATAACATAGTAAATTGATTACCAAGAAACCCTCCAATGAGAAAATAAAACTTGGGTGGGGATGACACCCACAAATCTTTACTACTACTGTAATAAAGTATGGCCAATTATGGCTACAAAGTTTTCATCATAAACTATGATCTACCTTGTTAAATGTTTTCCCTATTAAAAGCTTGCAAAGACTATTAGGTCTTACCTTGATAGAGGATTTAAAATCATAATTGAGTAAGAACTCAATTAAGAGAATTAAAAAGTTTGTTTGGACTACTCTATTAAGAGATTTACTCTATACCACCTATTAAAATGATTCAACACCTGATCCTTTAGTTAGCACCATTTTTCTTGATGTCAGATCTCCTCGTTACTAGTTGTCTCTTGATCCTTCTGATCAGATCTATCTTCTCTAAACCTTTAACTGATTCTTCTTTTTCCTCTTAGATGGATTCTACATTGCATGAATCTATCTTAGGAATCTTCTCTAGTATGAATTCCTTATACAATATTAGAATTCATCTCCTTCAAAAATTCATACACTCATTCTCTCATACATATACCCCTTTAGGGTTTTCCTCCTTAAATAGTCATTATGAATATGGGCCAGGTCAAGATCAATGGTTGTGATAGATCCATATTTCCACCCTAAGCTTCCCTTAATCTGATTGGTTACATGCATTGCATAGAAATTCATAATATGACTCCATACTTATCTCTTATAATTGTAAATTCATGATTATGTTAGCCCAAAAATGGTTTACATAGTAGTTTGTGCCATTAAAAATAACTATGTCACTCACATTTCACTCAACATCAATAGGCTTTGATGCTTAGCCTTTACTATTCTCTTTATGTTGATACTCAACTCTTGAATAACTTGGCACATATAGTTGCTTGACACCTAGATCACTTGGGATGTACTATTTTCTTGACACCTTCTGTTGGCTTGGCACCTGAGTGACTTGACACATAATTTAATATTAATCAACATGTATTTTCTAGACAATTATGCTTGACATGAATTGATCATTTGGCTTACACTAATTACTTAGCTCGCTCTAATCACTTGACATGCACTATGCAATCAAATCGCACTATTCTTTGCTAAATAATGACTAAGTGTTTTGTCATTATAATATGAAAACCACAATGAGGTTAACACAATTTGGGTACAATTTGAAGTTTTCTTAGATCATCAGACTCTATTCCTTCATTATCTTCCTCCTCCTCAAGAATCATGAACAATTTTCTCCTTGACATATTTGGTAGGTTTTTCTTTTGTTCTTTGGCCAACTTCCTTTTTACTAGGCTTTTTTTTTTCTTTTGCAACTGAGAGTTGAGCTACCTTTGACCTCGTGATAACTCTTCTTTTTGGCTTTAGCTCTAGTGGTGTAACAACCTTCTTCACACCTTTCTTTAGATCCTCTTTAATTTTTGGATAAAAAATCACTACTTTATTTTGTTTTATTGCCTTGGACTGGACAATAAAAAAAACTCTTTTCCCTTTGATTCTTTGGCTTTAGCTTCTTCCCCAGATTCCTCATCCCCTCCTTTTCCTTTAGCTATCTGAAGTTGACCTTCTTTAATTTTTCCCTCAAGATCCTTAATAATCTTCTTTCTTTACATATCTATCTTGGGAACTTTTTTTCCTACTAGAAATAGATAATACTTGGGGGGGGGGGGGGGGGGGGGGGGGGCGGCGGTGGTGGCGAATCAATATTCTACAAACTTTTTCCAATAATTGGATATTATTAATTGTATCACCTATTTTAGTAGAGTAAAATGAACACTAATATATAAAAAGCATTCTCAATACTAAAAATACGTAAACACTTAAGATAGGACCAAAGAAGACAAAATTGAGGAAAGTAGACCAAAGATGGTAAACTCCTCAAGTGCTTCTCATGATGATGAAGCTATGTCCCTAATGGATAGCAGATGTATGCTCACGATGTGCTCAAGCTCCAAGTGGATGAGTGATAATCAAATATGGGTGTGGATGAATGATTCAACAATGAAGGTATGGAGGGGTTTTAGCATTATAATATTGTTTTGGTAGTTTTTAGGCTCTCAAAATAGCATTATAAGTTTGCTTCAAAAGTGGATGATCTTAGTGAAGGAAGAGGCTTCTATTTATAGGCCAAGGGGTAGAGGGATGGATGGTCAGGATGCAAGGATGGTAAGATGGTGAGGGAGGGTCAAGATGCACTCAAAGGGGAGCACATGGATTGTGCTTGTTTGGAGCCAAAAGGGAAGTGACACATGTCACCGGATGATTGGATGTGAGAGGATAGGATAAGGATTGGTCAAAGGAGTAATGAGGGAGGTTGAGCCGTAAAGAGGGATGGTTGAGCCATAAATAGAGATGTTTGGGTCAAATAGAGATGGTTGGGTCATAAATAGAGATGGTTGGGAGGAGGATGAGATTGTTGACTTTGGCTTGGGTTATCAAGTCTTAACACTTGCTTAAGTTGTGCACATGATTAGAAGAGGGATTAGGATTAGCTTAGGAGTTGGCTAACCTTGTTTAGAGAATGTGACAAGGTTAGAGGGGGGATTAGGATTAGAATCAAAGATAAGGATTGACATCTTCTAGAAGAGTCTAGGACTTCCTATGATGAGGATAAATAAGGTTTTTAGGAAATAAATAAAGTTTTATTTATTTCAAGGGTTTGGGTTGAGGAGATATTTATTAAATATTTTGAGTTGGGATTAGGGTTAGGAAATGATGGGATTAGCCTTTAATCAAAATTAAAGAAGGATTAGAAGATTCTAGAAGAGGTTAGTGGTCTTAAGGAAATTGGCCGAGTTTTGGACAACAAATAAATAAATTATTTATTTTGGGATTTTTGGTCAATTTATTAATTAAATAATTAATAAATAAGGAAATAATATTTAAATAAGATTTAAAATTTTTTGGGAGGGATTCCTTAGTTAAATATTTTTAATTAAGATAAAGGGATTTAATGGCATAAAAATAAATAACTAAATTAAATAATTAATTAATTAATAAATGATGATGTCATCAGGGAATTTTTCCAAAAAATAAAAATACTTTATTTTCTAAAGTAATTTTAAGTGTCTACATTAATTACTTTATAACATGCATATCAAAGTAAACCAATAATGTTGAACAATAAGCAAAACCATACACAAAGAGAACTCGTAACACCATTTTTTGTTAACTAGGGAAACTCAAGCCAAGGGAAAACCCTGGCGTGGATGGTACCCAAAAAATGATCCACTAAACAAAAGAATCATGTAAAGGATATTGACCGTATTAGGAGTCTATTAATTACATATATTGTCTTGGTCCTTGTTAGAGGACTAGGGCCTGTTAAAATTCTCAACCCTATTAGGAGTTGGTAATACAATTAAAAATGTATGCAAGAAGAGCCCATTTACCTAACATGTAATTGTACAATATAGTATATTTTATACAAAATGAGATAGATACAAAACCTCTCATTTGTAACCTATGGTACTTCACATATCTCTGATCTTATATCAAAATTCGCATCAAGGATCTCTCATATAAGTTTTCATTTCATATACATAGTTCATATACTCATCATATACTTCACATTTTACTCTTCTATCCATTCACACACTTTACAAGTAGTGACTCTTTACTTACACTCTTTTCTTTCACAAAAACTCTTGTGCAGTTGGCTCAATGATTTCACACATTTAGGGTAAATATCTAGGATGTCATCCCTACACAATTAGGCAATTGTTTCATGATGAAAATAATTCTTTAACACTTTATTCCTCTATTTCTATAGCACTCTATTCTATTGTGTATATTTTCTTTATTGGTGTTTTACTTGTAACTTCGTCTGTACTATCCATATTGATCTACACTCTTAGGTACATTATCAAGATACTTTTTTCTACCTATCCTTAACTGTAGGCATGCTAAATATCTCTATAGCCTTCACACTAGAGAAAACTATCTCTTTATGTCTAACAATTAGATAATTCTCTATCTCTAATTGTAGAATCTCCAACTGTACATTCTACCATCTCATCCTAAGATATATGTTTCCATAAATGACAACCCTAACTCATCCTAGCTAGCCATATTTCCAAAATTTCTATCATCATTTTAATCTTTGTTATGTAATAAGTACTAAATGACTTGACATTCATGTCAATCTCTTCAGATAGTGATGGAGTCACTATTGTTGTAACTTCATCAACATTTACTTCATATTGCATTAGCCTGAGCCATGCAACTCTTGGTAATACTTCCTATGGGAGGGGTGCAAATCAGTATTCTATAAACTTTTTCCCACAACTAGATATTATTAATTACTTTATAACATGCATATCAAAGTAAACCAATAATTTTGAATAGTAAGTAAAACCATACACAAAGAGAACTCATAACACCATTTTTTGTTAACTAGAGAAACCTTGGCCAAGGGAAAACCCTGGTGGGGATGGCACCTACAAAATGATCCACTAAACAAAAGAATCATGTTAAGGATATTGATCTTATTAGGAGTCTATTAATTACATATATTGTCTTGGTCCTTGTCAGAGGACTAGGCCTTATTAAAATTATCAACCCTATTAGGAGTTGGTAATACAATTAAAAATGTATGCAAGAAGAGCCCATTTCCCTAACATGAAATTGTACAATATAGTGTCTTTTATACAAAATGAGATAGATACAAAACCTCTCATTTGTAACCTATTGTACTTTGCATATCTTTGATCTTATATCAAAATTTGCATCAAGGATTTCTCATATAAGTTTTCATGTCATATACATAGTTCATATACTCATCATATACTTCACATTTAACTCTGCTATCGATTCGCACACTTTACATGTAGTGACTCTTTACTTACACTCTTTTCTTTCACAAAAACTCTTGTGTAGTTGGCTCAATGATTTCACACATTATGCTAACTTTATGGTAAACATCTAGGATGTCATCCCTACATAATTAGGTAATTATTTCATGACCAAAATAATTCCTTAACACTTTATTCCTCTTTTTCTATTGCACTCTATTCTACTATGTATATTGTCTTTACTAGTGTTTTACTTATAACTTTGTTTGTACTATCCATACTGATCTGCACTCTTAGGTACATCATTAGGATATTTTTTTCTATCTATACTTAACTATGGGAATGCTAAATATCTCTATGCTAAATATCTCTACAACCTTCACACTAGAAAAAACTATCTCTATATTACCAGTGAAACTATCTAACACTTATAAAATTTTCTATCTCTAACTGTAGAATTTCCAATGTACATTCTACCATAAAATATATATCTTCAAAATAATTTTCTACAACTGACTTAGGTATTCTCATCCTATTTTTCATCTTATTCTTAAATTCTTCAAAGTAATTGTCCATTATAGCTTCAAATTTTTCTTCGAAATGATTGATCAAATCACTTATTTGCTCAATAGTTTTTCTACTTCTCTCCCATGAAAATTTTCCTACTATGGGGAATGAATCCTATACATAGAAAAATATGTAGAAAAGTATGGAACTAAACTTACATGATTTATTCTCTGCTTTCCTTATCGCTCCTAGTTCTCATATAAATGTTCTAGTTACATCTTGAGATGATCATAACTATGATATTCCTTTACTATCTTATATAATAGGTCCACTACATTTCAAGGTATGTTATTTAGTTGACTCAATTGATAGAACTTGTGTGCATTCACACGTATTGAAAACTCAATGAATGGATCTATAATCTCATTAATCAACATACCATGACCATTCCATTTTCCCTTTATTTTTGATGTAAGAGCATTGAGATTGGATTTTCCTAGAGTTATTATTTTCATGGTTATGGATGTGTTGGATACACATTGGGAACCTTTCCTCATGATTGCATAGATATTCGATGGATTGAGTTGAAGTTTGAGTTGTTTGAACCTTGTTGCTGAAATTATGTTTTTCTGGTTTCTAGGTGCCTATTGTAGGTTGTATAACTATTTTTTCACAATGAATGAGAGTTTTTTCACTTCAAAGACTGAACAAGACTTAGATTAATTCCTTTTATCAAGGATGCAAGTTCTAACTCCATATAAGTTTGGAGATATGGAAAGTCTCCTAGAGTATCGATTTCTGGAAGTTTTACATGATAGTTTTATGTGCTTTACTTTCGGGATGGATGCACACTTTCCCTTGGGGAATAAAACTTTGTGCATTTAAGGGGTTATAGATGACCTAAATTTCTACCAATATTTTGAAGCATGAGTTATAATTCAATAAAAGCTAGAAGATATCGCAATTTTACTTAGATATCAATTTTGGGCATTTAATTTCTATTAGAGATTGACTTGTGGCATTTAATTCATGTATGGGCATTTAATTTTTGTTATAGGATGACTTGTGGCTTAGTTGGGTATAAGTAGGGGGTCTTTTGGAGTCTTTTATTCATTCATTCATAGGGGGAGTGAATGTAGGAGTGGTTGAAGGGCAAGTTTTCCTGAGTTTGTCGACAGAGCACCGAATGTGAGGTTGTTTACAGTAGGATTGTAAGGAAGTTGTGAGTGTGTGGATAGAGCACCAAATGTGAGGTAGTTTACACTTGGATCTTGGAGAAGAGCTAGGGCTATGACTAGAAAAAAAGGAGGTTTCTTGGTGGGCTTGCGAGCACAAGTTTATATTTCCTTGTTGGTTTCTTCCAAATTGTTGTTATGTTATAGATCTAGGGTAGCTAGGATTGGTTTTTGTAAGTTGGATCTTGAGCGATCTTGTAGAATTGATTTGTAATTGCTATTTGTATTTGGACCTAACCCAGAAGGCCTTATAGTCAAGCATATTACATGTAATCAGTAACATATTTTATGAACAAATTATTGTGAGTTGGTATCAGATCTTGCATTTATTGCTTCTTGCTGTTGTGTTTCTACTGCATAGTTATATTTTTGGGGGCTAGGACATATCCTTTAGGGATTATCCTCCCTTGTGCTACATCAATTTTCTACTTGACAACATCCCTTGAGGCACTTCTCATCCTGTTTGGGCTATCCAAAGTAGAATAACTAGTAACTTAGTGAATGATAGCCTTGTTTATCTTCACTAGTCCACCTTCTAGCCATATCTTCATACCATGTACTCAACTCAACACAATATTTATCCACTCAACCTTAAAACTCCTTGGAAAGGCTAGGTTATAGGTCAACCCTTTCTTGACAACTATTTTGTTCTCATCTCCTAACACTTCATTGTCGCACAATTTCTCATATGCTCCTTGAACTTCATAATCTCCAATTTCTACAACTTTTCCTTGAAATTTGGTGGAGGAAACTGATCATTCCTCACAATTTGTGCATTGATCAACCTCAACATTTCCTTAGTAGACACAGATGTTGAGGATGTCATTTCCAAACTAGGGTTTGGACAAATTTTCCTCAACAACTTAAAAAATAACTTAGACATTGAATACTTTAATTATTGAGTTCTTCCAATTCAGCAATGACACATTTTAATTCTGTTGTTATGTCACTAAAATTGCCTTAATCATCTTGAATCACTTATGCACTAAAATTTTATTTGTATAATAAAAATAAATACCAAATTTTGATATATATATCTTCAATCTTTTCCATTTAGGTCTATAATAAATGTGTTTGTACTCTTGTAGTCGCACAACAATTATCTTAGCCTTCACAAGTTGTGTTCATGCTTCTTTTCATTCAAAGACTCTATCAATATCACTTCTATTGGTTAATACCATTTCGTTTTTCCAATACATTAGCTTGATCGATGTAAGCTCTTAGTCTATATTGAAATGATCATTCAATACAAAGTATATTATTGATGCTAGACACTTGATAGTGTAACATATTCTTTTACTCAAGTCTTCTCTTAGATTTGTCCTAATACATCTTGATTCATGCTGATGTAGACTTTTAATCACATTTCTTGTTAGGAAATGATGTATGATATAGCATTTAAGTATATAGTCACTTACATACCTCTTTGCTTAGTTGGATGTGGTATGATCACTTGATCTATTGGATTGGATGATCTTAGTTTCACTTGATCCACTACCTTTAGCTTCTACTATCTTTTTCCATGATTTACTCATCTTAACTTTACCTTTTCTTTTTTTTCTCTCATTTTTTGGTGTTGGTGCTCAGGTCCTACAATTGTTACTAATATGTCAAACCTTAAGACAACTAAAAAAAACTAGGTTTCCATTTAATAATTTCTTATCATTTCCTCTGAAATGTGTCTTAATGTAATTCTCTAGAATGTGTCCATACTCTTCACAATAATGACAATTATACCATGTGTTGTAATCCCAATTGTAAGAGTTACCTTTTTTAGGTGCATGTGTTTGTCTTTCAAATATCTAGTTGGATTTTACTCTGGATTTGCATTCATGAGCTCTATGTCCATATTTATTATAGTTGTAATAATATCCTTTAAATCATGGTGTGGTAGGTGCATCACTTGTCTTTGACCTACATTCATGTTGTTGGTGCCCTTGTTTCTTGCAATTAAAATAGTTATCAGTAAACTTAGATTTAAATTTTTGCGTATCATTCTTGCTTTTGCAAATGTTGGTAGTGTGTCCAAGTTTACCATGATGATGACACATAGGTTTTCCTTTGGATTCTACATTTTTTTCTCTCCAATCTTTGATGAATCTCCTTCCTTAGTAGATGAAGAGTGTTTGATATGTCCTAGACTAGAAGTATCACTAGATGACCTTGGTGATCTCATTAGTTCTTCAAAGTATCTGATATCTTCACTTGGTTTGTTCATTCTTTCCAATAGTTCTTTCTCATATCTCAACTCATTCCTTAGTTGGTCACTTTGTGATCTTATATTTTCCATCTTCTTGTCCTTTCTCTTTAATTTGCAATTTACAATTAATAATTGATTCATTATTTCCAACTAATTGTTTGCAATATTATTCACATAAAATCATCTTTCTTCAAGTCTTTTAACCATTTTTCTTTTTTCTTCTTCAACCATCATCTTGTATTCCTGAACTTTCTTCTTTTGTTTAGTCACTTCACATAGTCTTACTACTTTAATTTCTTTTTCTGTTTTGAGTTCTTTGACTTCTTTAGCTAGAATGTTGTTCTTCTCTAATAGATATTCTATAGATGCATCATTATCACTAGTATTTCCCTTGTTGAAAAAATCCTTGACATCAACCTCCTTATATAGTGTGGCATTCTACTGAATGGAAACATTTATCCTTTTCTTTATATATTTTCTTAACTCCTCTTTTGCTCCTTTAGTTGGATATAGTATGATGTAGATTTCAATCATTTGGTTCTCAATGATATTTCCCAATTTGTATTCATCCATTTCCAAGATCTCACCCTCTCAAGTTGTTATACTTCTTTCAACATAAATAAGCTCTGATACCAATTGCTAGAAGTCTTATTGGGAAAATAGATACTAAGAGTGGGGGGGTGAATCAGAATCTATAAAAATTTTCATTGATAAAACAATTAACTATATTCACACGTAATCCATCTCATATTTTAGATATCATACCGTATAATCATAACTTGTAATGTTGAGATGAAATCTATCTAAGAGTAACATCCATGAAAATATAAACACATAACACAATGATTTTGGTAACCTAGAAACACTTCAAGATGAAGGTAAAATTGAAGTGGAGATGAAGCTCACTATAAATCTTTACTATTGTAACAACAAAGTTTTCTTGTTAGGGCTATAATTTGATAATATCTAATGATCTACCCTGTGATGGGTCTTCTCTTTTAAAATATTTTAAGAATCTTAGGTCTTACCTTGATTAAAGAATTTTACACTTACAATGAAGTAAGAACTCTATTCGAAGATTTAAATAGGTATGTTAAAACCACACTATTAAGAGATTTTCCCTAACTCAATCTGTCAAAATTGATTTAGTAATTGATCCCTTAGTTTTCTCTAAAAGTTGTTAATAAATCTCATCTCTTCAATATGTCAATATGATCTCCTTATTTGATATGCTCTATTTTTTCCTTTGATGCTCTTTTTCCTTGATATGAACTCCTATCTGACTTAGTCACCTTTCTCTATACTTTTCTTATTTGCTCCTTCAAATCTTCCCCATCATTGATCTCATCCACATAATGATTTATGGTTCACAACCCTTCTTAAATAGATAATCATAGAAAGTTATAGATCTTGATCAATGATCCATATTTCATCATTTTGTCATTTTACCCTTCTATTTTTTTGATTGGTTAATATTCTTTCTTGGGATTAATGCCTTCTAACAAAATACATAATCCACTCCTTAACTATCTCTACAATCTTTAAATGTTGTCTAGAAGTCAGCTAACATTATTTACATAAGTGTTTGTACTATTACAAACTCATATGTCAAAGTTGGTTTACTCAACACTTGAATGTTCTAATGCTAGGTCATAACTAATAGTCATGTTGGCATTCATCTTCTATACACTCAGCCTATACTAATTCTCTCGACATTAACTAAATTTTCAGATGCTTAGTTTTTATTGTATTACTTGACATGTATGTTGACTTGGTCTCTACTGGGGCGTTTGGCAACCTTTGACTTGCTCAACATATAAAGAAATCTAAACAAGTCTTTTGTAGCTTAGCCTTTTCTAGATGGCTCACTTGCAGTGATGATCGTCCAATGCTACCTTGGAAATAACTAAGTCTTGGACACTAATAGGCAACTTGGGCTTAGAGATCAAGAAAAAATAAACTTCTTTATATTTATCATCAATGTTCCCTTCCTCAACCTATCAAACACCTTACAAATCTACATCAAATTTTTCTCTAGTGTCTTACTAAATATCAAAATATCATCTAGGTAAACAATAAAAAAACTTACCCAGAAACTACTTTACCATCTCATTCATAAACCTCATGAAAGTGCTTGGTGCATTGGTTAGGCCAAAAGGCATGACTAATCACTTGTACATTCCTTCCCTTATCTTGAAAGAAGTCTTCTACTCATCTCCTTCTTTTATGTAAATTTGATGGTACCCACTATCTAAATCTATCTTTGTGAAATACACAGCTCCAGTCAAAGAATCTATAATATCATCCATTCCACAATACTCTTTGGTGCTAATACTACTAGTATGGCACATGGACTCAAGCTCTCTTGAATCAACCCCTTATGTTCTAACTCATGCACTTTTCTATTGAACTCCTCAATTTATATTGGTGTCATTTTGTGTGCTACCTTATTTGGAAAAATCACTCCTAGAATCAAGTACATTTGGTGATTGATCTTTCGAACTCAAGGTAATCCATCAAGTACATTATCTAACACAATATCAACAAGCTCTCCCAAAAAATCAACAAATTTTGCAGGTACCTCCTTGACTTCTTCTTTACCATCTTTTATGATTACAAGAAAACACATATGTTCATGCTTCATACCCTTGATAAAATCCTTTCCATCGACAAAACATATTCTATTAGCACTACACACCTTCTCTTCTTTCTCCTTCAATGACTTCAACTTATGTTTCACTCCATCCTTTGTCAGAGTGTAGGTATTTTCATACCCATGATTTACAACATGCTTTTTAAAATTCCACGACCTACCCCGTAACATATAACATATATCCATAGGTATGATATCATACAACACATTATCTTAATAACTCCAAATATTGAACTTCACTAAGAATTTCTCATTAGCCATGATCTTGTGGCCATCCTGCACCAAGGCAATAGAGTATGGGCATGGGTAGTTTTGCCTCTTGAGATTTAACTTTGTGGCCATCTATTTTGACACTAGATTTTCATCTCTTCCACCATCAATGATCACATCACAACACTTATCTTCATATTTGCACTTGGTGTGAAACAAACTCCTCATTTGATTGGGTTCATTTTTAGCATGCAATAGTACTCTTTGCTTAACTAGGACTTAATTCTCTTTTAGCATCTTCATAATATGATGATTTGGAATATTTATCAACTTGAGCTACTATGGCTTGGCCTTTAGTTCTTCTATCAGTCCTTTCTTGGTGCTAGAAACACTCAAATTCTCGATGCCCTTCTTCTCCATAGAGAAAACATTTCCCATAGAAGCCTCCTCTTCATAGTCCTTGTCCTCTGCCTCTTCCTCTTTGATCTCTAATATTTTGATGATAGAAATGATTTGAATTTTTCCCCTCTCATTGCAACTAATTTCCTTATCCTTGTTCTTTTGATCATCATTTCAGCCTCCACGAGACCATCATCTAGATCTTATGCCTCAACATCCTTTGCTATTTTTTATTATTAAAATTCTTATTTAGCTTGTCCTAAAATCTTAGGGAAAATTTGTATGCCACATCAATAATGGTCATTCAAACTAGACTTATCTCCCTTGAATGCTTGGCCTTAACCCATTAATATAATGGGAAAATTTCTCCTTATCAGCTTCTACATGATCGATTCTGATGAGAACTTGATAGAACTCGGTGGTATACTCCTGAACCAATCTTCCTACTTGAATCAACCCTTGTATTTCCTTTAGTAGATCAAGCTCATATTCTACATGAATGAATTGTTACTTCAATTTGGCTATCATCCAGTCCCATTTGGTGATTTTTCCCTTCCCTCTTCTATTTTGTTCCAATTGAATCTCTTGCCACCAAATCTTTGCATGACCCTTCAACTTAGCCTTTGAAAATTATACCCTATCCAAATCTTGAATATCTTTGAATTCTTAAATTATTCCTTCAATTCTTTTTCTAATCAATCAATTTCTCTAGGTTAAGATTTCCTCAAAATGTGGCAACCTCAAACTTAAGTCTTTTCCCAATCTTGGAAATGGCCTTAAAAAACCTTTCTTCTTCTAGGTTCAAAGTGACCTCTTCTTCATCATCATCATCCTTATTTTCATCTCTTATGGCAAGATTTTATTCCTCTGTGCATTTGTTCTTCCAATTCTTGCATCTTTCTTTGTAGGGCTATAAAACCCTCAAGTGTAACACCTATGACTCTTCTATAATGCTCTCTTTATGGAGGTTTTTTTTTTTCTTCCATCAAATCCTAGTGCAAACTACCTCACAATCGATGATCTATCCACACACTCAACCCAAACCACGGTCATAGTGAAAACTACCTCCCAATCGGCAACATGTTTACACACTCAGGAACTCCTCCTCTAATATCACTTGATAATATAGAGTTGAGGCTATCACTAAGAACTACCCTAGACAACCTACAAGCCTTCCTTATATAGGCACTTTTAACCACCTAAAAAGGTTCTAAACACTAAGCCCTAACACTTGATGTTGACCAACCTTATACTATATTATTCCATTACACTTTATTACATATGATCGACACAAGATAATTTACAAATTACATTTTCGAATGGGTCAACTTCTAGAGACCATAACTTATAAACTGTTGACTCAATGGTCTATTATAGTCCCATTCTTGAATCATTGGCTAGTGATGTATTATGCTTGATCATGCAAGCATCCATTAGCATAGGTTTCACTCCTTTTGGATCTATTTAGGCTTTCATCATTGGACTTGAAATTTGGATAGCCAAAATTCATTTTAAAAATATGCAGTAATTTTACTAATACATAGTATATGACAATAAAAACTCATCCAATAAGATAATATATCAAAGAGAAACCTTTATATATGAGATTAGAATAATTAGAGCACATAATACCAACTTATTAAAAATAGAAATCTCCCACAAATAGAAACTTTGTACAGGAATAACCCTTATTAAAAACACAAAAACTAGAAAACTAGAAAACTAGAAATAGAAATAGTTTTGGGTGATGCAAGATTTCCCTTACACCTAGGATGCTCCTATATCACTCTCCCACTCTCTCTAACATTCCCTACTACTCTTTCTCTCCCATGGGTTCTTTTTCTATATAGCTCACCTACCCTCTCTCACTCTCCCTCCCCTCCCTTATCCTCTCTCTCTCCCTCCCCTATTGTTCACCTCTCTCTCTCTCTCTCTCATAGTCTTCCTCTCTCCTACTCTCTTTCTTTCCTACTCTTGTCCTCCTACTATCTATCCTACTTTCTCACTTCCCTACTCTCTCACCCTACTTTCTTTTACTCTCTCACCTACTATTTCTATCTATCTCTCTTGCTCACTTATTGTTTATATCTCACTTACTCTCTCTCTAGCTCTCTCTTACTTTCTTTTTCCTAATATCATTCCATCTCCTCTTTCTCTCTCCCCCCTACTTTTCATCTCTCTCTCTCTCTCTCTCTCTCTCTCTCTCTCTCTCTCTCTCTCTCTCCCCTACTCTCTCTTCCATTCTCTCTCTCTCTCTCTCTCCATTACATTTTATAGCTCTCTACTCTCCCCCCCCCTCCCATACTCTCTAACTCCCTACCTTGCATAGTCTATGTCTCCTTATCTCTCTCTATCTCTCCTACTCACTCTTCCCTATTCTCTCCTCCCATCTCTCTCCTACACTCTCTATCTATCTCTCCTACCCTCTCACATAGGTACTCACCATAGTTACACCACCCTATGAGATGGGGGGATAGTGGGATGGGGGGATAAGTTTCTGAGATGGGGGAATAGAAGGGGCTTAATTTGGTGATGGTGGGGGAATGATGGGGGGATGACAATGGGGGATGGGGGTGGCAGGGGGAGCAGAAGTGTATATACCATACATATGGTACTTAAAATGCTAGTTATGAAAATATGTACTACAATTCTACAATATAACTTGATATAATCATATAAAGATATAGAAAACAATAAACTAAAACAATAAAAAATTAAAATTGAATGAAGTTTTCAATTGGAACATCATGATTCATGATCAAATGAAAAAAAAATAATGAACATTGGCATTGAACATCAACAAATATTACTCTACATATCAATCTTCAGATCAATAGTATGAGTATCTAGATTCTTCTATCTAGAAGTAATCAATAATCACATGATTCATGACTCATGACATAAAGATGATTACAATAAGTATCATGTGCCATGAATCATGATATCAAAATAAGTATGTAATATTATAATGCAAACAAAAACTACAAGTCTCCCTACACCCACAATAAAGGAGACTTCATCGTATCCCCCCACACCCACACAAGAGATGTCTTGCTATCTCCGAAAGAGGTGGTGCTCTAAGTGGCACCGCTTGAAACTCTGAGACATCCTCCCCCATCC
Organism: Cupressus sempervirens; assembly: GCA_028749045.1. NCBI lineage: Eukaryota > Viridiplantae > Streptophyta > Pinopsida > Cupressales > Cupressaceae > Cupressus > Cupressus sempervirens. Next base: position 882,608,745 of record CM053787.1, read on the forward strand.
CAAGGATGTCCCATCTCTAATATGACCTTGTTTGGGGGGGGAGGGGGGTGGGGGGGCGAGGGCATCCCTATGTCACACTAGTCACTCTCTGAGGTTTTCTCTCCTACTCTCTAGTACTCGCTCTCTCCCAAATATTATAATTATACTAAAATTAATAATACCTATAATACCAATCTAAATAATATAATAATAATAAATATTATAACTAAAACTTATATAAATAATAATAATAATATGATAGTAATATACATTATAATTGAAAACTTCTATAAATAATAGTATAATACAAATTTAAAAATACTAATGCTAATATCATTATATTAAAATAATAATAATACTATTTTAAAAAAATCTATAACAAAAATAAAAAGATATTTTAGAATTGGAAATATGAGTGAAATGAAAATATTGAAATTTCAAATGAAAAGAAAATTGTGGGTTGTCTATTTAGGGAAGAAATCAAATACTTCATAATTTAATCACATATCCACTTCTAGCTAAAATCAAATTATTATTATTGATTTTATGTGGATATTTGATTGGTTTTATTGGTATCTAAAACCAAATTATTATTATTTGGATCCCTCAATTTGAGAACCATGTAATTTGCTAAGAATTTTAAAAGATTAGAAATGTGGAGGACAAAAGGCAAGTTTTTCCACCCTTTTTCTTGGAAATTTATTGATTATCAAAAGGTTTTGTATCACATTTTTGGTCTTAACATGGGGGTAGAAATCACTGAAAGCATAAATGAAAGAAAAAGTTTAGAAATGAAGAGATTGATTTGTATAAAGAAATAGACAGAGTTATCTATTAGAAGAAGAGATAATGTATGCTAAATATTAATGAAAGTGAGGCCATATGCCCACCTATAAATGTGGTTTAAAGTGAAGAATAAATTAAATTTCAAATAATTTATTACAATAATCTTGAAAATGAGAATGTATGGATTGTTGATTTAAAAACATTAGATTTAAAAATGAACATGTAGATGTGGACAATGGAAGTCTAGACATTGGCAATGACAATCTTATGATTAAATATTCACATTTAACCACCAGATTGTCATTGCCAATGTCTACACTTCCATTTTCCATATATAAATTTTCATTTTCAAATCTGATGTATGAAGGAGCTAACAATAATAATTGTGCATAAGACTGAACTCAATGATATACATCTCTAAATTATGAGAATTAAAAAAATGGTTACTTAGAATATATGAGAACATAATGAGCTATTTTGATGGAAAGAAATCACAAAGAACCATTTGGTTGTGGGCTTTAAGACTATTTGATCTTTCTTTTTTGCCACAAGACTTTGGTTGAACAATGCTTAATATTTGTGTAGTTTTTAAAGATGTAGAACATAAGACCTATACTAGTCAAATTGAAGATTCATGTGAACATGAAAATAGAGAGGACTACTATTATTGTGATAAATAATTGTAGTGCTCTCAATTCCATTGGAAAGACTACCAAGAAAAAAGACAAGAGAGTTACTCTGAGGGTTATTACAAGATCCTTTTTAAGTCATCATTTGAGAAAGGCTCATTTGATGAGACAAAATTATTGACTTGAATCTAAATCATAAAACTTTGGATAGGGCACTTAGAAGAAGAGAAAGACTTGGTGATTCTCTTCAAAATGATGTGTGGGCTTATGGCGAGATACTTCCACATTATGACAATAAGATTACCGATTATATGAAGGATTAAATTCAACTATTTTGGCAATCTAACTCAAGATTGTCACCAAATGTGAAGGATGTCTTGAATTTAAAAATTGGCATTTGAGACCACACCTCGCACCTTGCATCTTGAACATTATTTGGAGGTGAGTTAAAAATGTTATTCAAAATTTGTTTTCAGAAACATCTAGTATTGCAAATATCACAAAGGGATTTTGAAGTCTTGAAGTCATTTTTTGTGTACCTCTTAACAATTGAAATACTTGTTATTGCAAATATAATGTGGAGTTTCCAATGCACAATGAACTATAATGATCCCTTTGTTCTACTTTGCATACTAATGAAATATTGGAGGAGTTTGGTGCAAGTACTATTTTGAAATCATCAAGAGACATCATAGATCATTTGTACTATCCTATAGATGATGGTTGCTTCTTTTAAATAGAAATAATTACTTAAATGACAAGAAACCAAAATGTGGTGGATTAAGAAAGTTTGTTTCATGTTTTCAATTGGCTACAAACACAATTTTGGTAAAGACAGTTATCCAAAAAAAGGTATATCAAATAATTAGCTAGTTTTATTTCAGATTTTAAGAAGATTTTCTTTCCAAATATAGAAATCATAATCATAGGTCTCAGTAGTCGATGTTGCAAAGAGCTATACATTAATTGTGTCATTTGAAAAAAAATTAAAAAAAATAAATTCTACTTTTTAAAATTGATAATAAGACATTTAATGCTAAGTATGGAACCCTATAAATATTTATTCCTTTTGAAACTACATTTTCCACCTAATAGTTAAAGATGGAATCACTTAAATTCTTACATATGTTTGATAGTCTTGATTACTATTATTTTCACTATAATACCCATGAAGAGATCTAATTGATATTTAACATTAGCATTAAGCTATATACATACAAATATAAATATATGTGGATATATTCTAGTACTACTTCCTTTACTAACAATTGGCATTCGAATGGTTTATAAAGAGTCCACTAGGAATCAAGTGTTGCTGAGTGCAAGATGGACCCTCAATTTGTACACTTGGAAAACTACACTTCTATTGTTATTTGTCATTATTATTATTTGAAATAAAAGAAAGAGTGAGCATCTAACAACCCTATCAAGATATTCTCATTTATTTCTTGTCAAGGGTAATGCATAACTTAAATATAATAATTATATTTGGGTGATTGCCTTGCTATAGTTAATTAGATATTGTGAATATAACATGCATGTGGGGGTGGTTTGTAACTCCCAATTTTATTTGTAACCATCTGTCTCTGCAATGTAAACAGAGTTGGAGGATCTAATAATGTAGCCATGGTGATGCTTCCTATTCCTATCACATCACATGGAACATCTTTAAACGATGTGATCTTCATAGGGGTGAGTCATTTCTGGACAAGAATTGGTTTCCTTCGTTGCTAGTGCAAATATGGATTTCTCATCTCTTTTTTCGTTTCTTGCATTGGATATTCCTTCATAATCGAGCTTTGATTTAATCAGCCTTTGCAGTAGATTCACCACTGGCAAAGTTTATATTACATTATGTTGACTCATGAAGTATTGCAGATTACAATTCAAATTGTGTTTATGAATGTTAGAAATGCATTCTCTGTGCAGATTCTCTTCATTATAATTGATTTATTTTGAACTTATCCTTACTGCTAGTCACATCTTATCGATCCTTTTTTTCACGATTTTGGCAGCTTTGATTTCACTTAATATTGTCTAAACTTCTGTTCCATCATTTAAATGGACCAAATTTCCCTTGGTTTTTAATTTTTAAGTTTAATAGGCTATTATTTTCCTTCCAGACTTTCACTGCTTTGGACCCATCACATCAAAAGTAACATCTAAGTCTATAGACAATAAAATAAGAACCAAAATTAGAACTAACAGCAACTATCAAATAGAAACTAAAACTAAAAATCACTTTGATTAATGTTAATTGAAAATTTTCACACTTATTTTTTTTAATTGCATTTTTTTTAACAAACTAGAAGTTAATTTTTCTGATTTTAATTTTTCAAGATATAGAATTTAATGTGTACATTTCATTCCTTGCAGCTTAAGTTAAAGTTTATAAGTCTTACCTTTAAATGTTCTTCCCTTGTTCTTACAAGTCCAATTATATATACATATTACTTTTAGGAATTGTATCTTAATTGTAGTGTTGGAATTTAGAAAACAAGAATAACACTTATTTATTTTAGGAATATATTCTTTTTTCCCCCAAATTCTATACCTGTATTAACTAGCTCCAATTTTTTTACACGTGGAAATATCTCTATTTTTTAGTTAATATTTAATACAAAAGGTTTTAGGTTTAGCTTCATTTCACTTATATGGAAACTTGATGGTTATGAGTTTCTTTTAGAATGATACTTATATAAGATTTATAGATTACATCTCATTTGATGAGACACTTGTTTGGGAATTATGGAATAGGTTACTTATTATAATAAATTTAGGTAAATAATGTATAATAGTTTGTAGATTAAAATATCTATTTTGGAATTTTCTGAAAGGTTAAGTACTAAGTTTTAGGAGAATATTGTAATCACCATAGAGAGAATAATTATTTTAATAACTCTATTTTATTGTGGTATTATCAAGTTAAAATTGTTATAGATAAATAGAATAAATTATATTTAGTTAACTTTGAAGGGTTGATATTGCTTGGCAATGTTGTACTATTTAGGTTTTTTTTATTAATAGAGTTTCTTCTAGTAAATTTATTGTACAGTTATAAATTTACCAAAAGTAAGATTGAGTATTGAGTAGTTATAAGTTTGACACAATAATATTCATTTTAGAAATTATAAGGAACGAAATGCTGCTGAAAATGTTAGAAATAGTCAAAAACCCATGCCAGTCAAATCCACATCAGCTTTTGTTATAATCACTATAGATTTTCTTGCTAAAAGGATATGGATGTTGTCCTCCAGAATAGGTCATACAACTCTATAAAATCCACATCTCCTTGTGGACTAAGTCTTACAGCTCATGCAACCATCCACTTGTCAAAAGCCTAGAATTTTCCTCTACTGGTTTTATAGCTGGAATCCTCTATTTATAGAGGTTATGTAATTGGTTGTTTGTGTGCAGTCAGATTAATGAAATAATTTTGTTATCTACTCTCACCATTTTTCTTTATAGTTTTAATTTTCAATATGGTATCAGAGCCTAGTTTAGCCAGGTTTAGCTGGAGATTCATTTAGAAGTTCAGCTAGAAATATTGCTAGAGGGTTTTGTTGAAGGAAAATATATTGCTGGAAATGGTGTGTTTGCAATTTTGGGCTGTGATTTAGAAGATATGTTGTTGTCAAATGAAAAGAAAGGTTGATCATTGAAGTCAATGGTTGCAATATGAAGATCAAAATAGTGATGGTTGTAGCAAGAGGTGCACTATTGGTTGTACCTGACACCTCAAAAGTTTTTACTATATTGATGAACCATGTATCTGAAAAATATTCTTAGAGAACTAGTGAGCACAGTGGCTAGGTACCCATGTGATTTGGTAGATGGATTATTTTTCATATGGACTCAATATTAGTATGCTAGAGAAAAGTTTAGAGTTGGTTTACCTATCATTGGATCAATGGTTTTGTGAAATTTGAAGGGTTTGTGGTAATCCAAAACCACTTGTTTAAGTAAATCTATTGAACGGTTTGTGGTAAGCCAAAACCACTTATTTAGGTGAAAAACCTAAAAGTCTTGAAGGGTTTGTGGTAAACCAAAACCACTTGTTTGGGTGAAAGATCCTAAAGCATTTTTTTTCCGAAGAGTTTGTGGTAACCTAAAACCACTTAACAAGAAAAATGAATTTTCTATGTTGTAAATGGGTACCTCAAAAGGCTTAATGCCAGGACCTATCATGTTTAAATTTCTTATTGTAATTTCTCCTATTGAAAGATTCTTTAGTGGTAGAAATTAAGGGAGGATGTTAGAAATAGTCAAAAACCCATGCCAGTCAAATCCACATCAGCTTCTGTTATAATCACTATAGATTTTCTTGCTAAAAGGATATGGATGTTGTCCTCCAGAATAGGTCATACAACTCTATAAAATCCACATCTCCTTGTGGACTAAGTCTTACAGCTCATGCAGCCATCCACTTGTCAAAAGCCTAAAATTTTCCTCTACTGGTTTTATAGCTGGAATCCTCTATTTATAGAGGTTATGTAATTGTTTGTTTGTGTGCAGTCAGATTAATGAAATAATTTTGTTATCTGCTGTCACCATGTTTCTTTATAGTTTTAATTTTCAATAAAAAATAGACCAGAGAAGTCAAATTAAAGGAAAACATTGCTGATTAGAGAGGCTTGTGCAAGGTCTAAAACAAATCTTTGTGAGCCTCTAATGTTCCCTAGGATATCTTTGATATCTTTGCTCTATGCAGATAATGTATGCCATTTGATGTTGTGAATAGGAGTACTATTAATATTTAAATGTATTTTATGAATGCAGGTAAGCTTGAATGGAGGTGGATAGCAGTGGAAAGAGATATTACAAAGATGGAGACTGCACATTGGTTTTTAATAATGAAATTGCTAATGCCCCATTCACATACATAGAATCAAATTCTTCACGTAATTCTTCTTATAATCAAAGGCATACCTAGCCGAGATCTTCATCGGATTTTTTTTTGAAAAAGTCATGTAAGAGAGTTTCATGTTTTACATTTGGTAAATTTAAAGTTGGTCAAATTTCTCACATCTGAATGTCTACTGTGTACAGCGCGGATATTACAAAGTTCCCCAAAAAGCCATGGAGAGATCCCGGAGTAGATTTGTCAGATTACTTCAACTACAGTTTTGATGAATACACATGGTGGCAATACTCTAAAATTTTGGTATTTTCTTCACCTTTAATGTTGGGACCATTTGTTTCATCGTAAATGAACATACTTTAAGTTTGATTATTTAAACATCACATTGACTTCTATAATATGATATGCACATTAGTGTGATTTGAGATGAGTTATTTAAGTAAGTCAAAGTCTAAAGTGTGTTATTCAGGTTAAATGTGTAACGCTTAATAGAATATAGTGAGCCAAATATATAGAATCTACAGTTAATCATTAGTCTGGTTTGAGATGAGATAATTTAGAAAGTTTAAAGTTTAAAATATACTCTCTAGGTTGAGATACATTGAAACTATTAGTCAATCAATTAGAATGACTTGGAAATGCTTTGCAATAGTTACATGAGATTTGTTGAAAAGATTGATAAAAGTAGAAAATATCAATAGGATCTCTCAATGTTTTAGTTATTAGATTATTTATGTATTCCCTTCATCTAATATTTGGTTTAAATGTTATTTGCAATAGACTAAAGGTAACTTTTTAATAGTTGATAAAAATTTTTCATATGATCTAATCTTGAAAACATCCAAGCTAATGATGTATAGACATACAAGTTATGTGTTTCATTGTGTGTGAAATGGGTAATTTTAAACAACATAGTTTAAATTCAGATTTGTTTAAAAGTAGTTCATCTGAAATCATATTAGCTTCTCCAATATGAGTCATTTGATTAGTGTGTTTTAAACACTTTATATATCTATCAATCAATCATTATACTCAACTAATTTCTATTATCTAAGTTTTTCTTAAAATTACTCATAAAAGAAGAAATAGTCACATAATCTAGATTATCATATGAATTTGATTCTGTGAGTTTTTTCCTTCATCAATATTTTAGTGTGTGGACTTGTCCCTTATCTAATGCAAAAGATGTGTGGGAGAGCATCCCAAGCACAATCTTTGAATATGTTCTAAATCAAATCAATTTTCTATATGTACTTGGATTCTGCAGCATGATATTAAGAATTATGGAGCTTGTGGGAATGAGTTGTATGCTCTAGTTCAAGGATATAACGAACGAATTCCAAATTTGTTTGGATTTCCTTCTGATAGGTATGTGAAATGTGATATTTTATCTTTCTAAAATCATTTGAAGCTCCTTTGATTCTTATTCATGTTGTATGTTCAGAACGCTTTTTGATATTGATGTCAATGCACTCGATGAGAAGCCTTGGTTGATTCCTAGAGCTGATCCCTCAAACTTCTTTAACTATGGTTATAATCCTACCACTTGGAATCGTTGGAAAAATCACATGCTTCAGAAGCCTAGAAAATGGAAATATTATGGCTGAGAGATCACTTAAATGAGCTTGTTATTTTATTTCAATTAGGAAATTACTCTTGGCTTATTGTAGATTGATTTGGATAAATTAATTTAAAATAGATATAAAATAAGCTATATATAAAGCTTATTATTTTAAGTATGGGGATCACAATGGAGGTCCCATCTCCATTGTAATATCTAAGCTTGAGAGTGTGACATTTTTTCAAGATGTTTCACAAAAAGACTTGTGGTCTTGTAAGTGGATTAGTTGTCATATAATAAGTTTATTAATAAATATTTTTCTATTTTGTTACATTTGAAAAAGCTTTATAATGTGATTATTTCAAAGTTTTATAATATCATTATTTTTCTCTTAGAAATAAAGAATATTCATATAGTTACAAATTACATAGATTAAAGTCTATTTTAAACATATATAAAAGAAAAAATGCACAATTTTAAGAAATAATTAGTTTAGATTAATTTATTTTCATACATATGATCAAAAAAAGTAATTTTATGATAATTCTTACTTATCTTTAATGTTTATTGATATTGTGCTATCATAATTTTTTCACCATTATTAATCACATCCTCATAATCATTTGTATCTTCTTAGACCAAATTATCCATTTCCTATTTGAATCATCTCTTGTAGTTGTTATGGCCTCTAAATTAGTCATATGGTATCATCTTATGTCCATTGATCATTATTTTATCTTAAAAGATATAACAATGTTGAATACTCACAAATTGTACTCCTGGAAATATATTTTTTGTTAACTCACAAATTGAACTCCTAGAAATATATTTTATGTTTACCTAATCCTTAGGTACTTTTAGAGCTGCTTCACTCCACCTTAATTTGTATTACTTCTTTTTGCTATTGGTTATTTTTATTTGTGTCCCCTTTCACTCGAGCCATTAACTCTTTCTTCTTTACACAATACAATTGTAACATTATAGAGGTTTATCATACTTAGCTTCTAGTTTTGCATTTGTCTATAATATATATTTTATAGGTCATTAGTTTTTACAATACACTACTTTGTTATTAGTTTCATTAGGACACAACATCAAACCTCTATACACCACCATTCACTAATTCCTTTTCTATTTTACCAACATGTGTCCTCTATGACATACCATTAGATGAAATAATTGAAAATTTGACAATCAATTTTTTCTTAATGAAGTAGGGAACAAAAGTATGTTGTTTCGAGATTGTATACAAAAGGATGAAAGAAGAGTCATTAAGTTGCTCGATGAGAAGAAAAAAATTGCAATTATAGTTCATAGTTTTTTAAAAATTGGCTTGATCTTATCATGGACTTTGTCATACAATAGGATTCATTTTTCATTTATTGAAATATAATATTGTTATAGTATCTATTAAAGTTAGGTAGGTAACTAAAACTAATAAGCTAGCATCTAATATGGATAGGATGACATCTAAGTAAATTTATAGCCATCATAAAATGCAAAGATCTTAATATACAAACTTGATCGTAATAATTGAACAACAAATATAATATTTTTGAAAAAGTACAATATAATTATAGTTCAATGTTAAGAACAATATAATTATAGTTCAATGTTACCACTTATTTTTATTTGGCTCCTTCATAAATATAGTTTATAGTTTGAATGTAGAAAATGAGAATGAATTTTCATCTTTTGAGAATCCTAGACCAATCACTAACAATAAACTCATGAATGTTGATAAAATATCAAGTGGAAATCCTAAACTTGTATGCTCTATTAATATTTTGACAAACCTATAAATTTCATGACCTTGACTTGTTCTTTATAATTAGAACTTAACATATTATGCCATTATTATCTCTAAAGAATACAATGAGTAGCATAACGTAGGCCATTTGTGTAATCATAACATTACTATCCCATGGCTCATAAAAGGATCTTGAGTGTTACCTCTAGCATAAAATTAGAATTTATCATGTATTGTGAAGTGTTATAGGAAATTTGGATGGTAAGTGAAATATAATTCAATCTTATGGAATATCAATGTAATAGGTACCCAAATATTATTGGTTTATATTAATGTGGCTTTTAATATAAAAAAGATTATGAAGGTTAATAGATAAAGTTTATAATATTAAAAATATAAATGTAGATTTATAGTGAGAAGATTAAAAGATGCAAGAATAATGATAGCATTTAGAGAATTGTATTGTAGCATTAATATTGATAGTAAGTTCTAAATTAATGTCAATTTTCTCTATTTTTCATGGGATAGTAAAATATACGTAACAAATTTAAAATGATATTTGGTTAATAGGTTAAAAGATTTTAGATAACTCTTCCCAACTAATAAACAACTATCATATCAGTTGTTATGATATCATTGGTGTTAAGCCTTAATTGGGGAGACATTATGCTAATTTAGTATAGTTTTGTATAGTTTGATTGATGAAGAGGATTTGTAGAAAGGAACAAAAAGGACACCATATGAACTCTAGTATGGCCATACACCAAATGGAAGTTAGTTCAAAATCTTTAAAGTAGGTATTATATTCATAAAGATGAAAAAAGTGGAAAAGTGTTTAAGGCCCATAGGAAAAATAGTTAAAACTAGTTCACCCCCCTCAATTATCCAACAATTGGTATCAAAATTGAGTGCTTGAAGAATGGAATTTTTGATCCAAAAGGACATGAAGGTATATTCCTAGGTCACTCTACAAGAAGTAAGGAATACAAATGTTTGAATAAAATGACTGACACAATGATTAAAAGTCCAAATATAAGAATTGATGAGTTTATAGATAAGAATTATGAGGAGAGAAAGAAAGAACATGAAGATTACAATAGATTTTTATACATATGAGATGATGCACCTAATAATATACTTATGCACTTAACTAATTCATTGCAATGGCACACTAAGAAACAACAAAGAGCTACCAAGAAACATCCTACATTACTCAAGTCATAGATCGAATGGTCCAAGTAGAATGTTGAGACCCAACTAAGTGATTATAATGCTAGAGAACATTGAACCAAGCCTATTTTAGAAAATTATGTGAGAAGGAACCATTCAAATGATCAAATTATTGGAGATAAGAGTGTTAGAGTCATGACAAGAAGTAAGTTGAAGGATAATATATGTTTGATTGCTGATTTTGAACCTAGAACTATAAGAGATGCGCTTGAGAATGATGAATGGATCAATGCTACGAATGAGGAGATAAATAAAATTGAAAATAAAAATACATGGACACAAGTACTAAGACTCATGGCCAAAATGTGATTGGAACAAAATGAATATTTAGGAACAAGTTAAATGAGAAAGGAGAAATTGTGAGGAATAAGGGAAATTATTTTTTGTAAAGGTCATGCACAAGAAAAAGAAATTGACTATAGTGAGACCTTTGCATGTGTTTCTAGATTGGAAGGAGTCTAAACACTATTGGTATATACATCTTATAAGAGATTAAAAATTCTATCAAATGGATATTAGAGGAAGAGGTCTACATTGAACAACCTAAAGAATTTGTGGAGCCAAATCAAGAACACTTGGTATGTAGAATATTGAACAAAGCCCTTTATGGATTTAAGTAAGAACTAAGAGCATGGTATGAGATATTTTATTCATTTTTAATTAGAATTAAACTTTTTGGAAAAAGTGATAATAGTAATTTGTATTTGGAAAGTGAAGTTAAAGATAAGGTACTGATTGCAAAAATATTTTTTGTGCAAGCCATTTGTTCATACGATGAGTAAAGAATTTGAAATGTTTATGTCTGATGAGATTAAGTTCATCATTGTTTTACAAGTTCATCAAAAAAATGGAGTAATATATGTGGCTTAGTCTAAGTACATATAAGATATATTGATGACATTTTTCATGGATGAGTCAAGATTAGTTGGTACCCCTCTAACAACTAGATGCAAATTATATAAGGAGGAAAACACACATTACAGATCATTGATTGGAAAGTTCTATTATGTAGTAAATAAAAGACCTGATATTGCACATACAATTGGTATAGTTGCAATAGTTTTAGTCAATCCCAAGGAGATACATATGACTGCGGTAAAGAGAATATTCAAATATTTGAAAGGGATAGAAGATTATGGATTATGGTGTAAGAGAGAAGGTGATTTTAACCTAAGACTATATATTAATGTTGATTGGGCTAGAAATATTGATGACAACAAGAGTACAAGGGGTGGAACTTTATTTTTAGGAGAAAGGTTGGTTACATGGTTAATCAAGTTGAGTATGTTTTCATTTCTATTAACTATTCAAATATTATATGGATCAAACAACTGTTGGAAGATATCCAATAGGAATTCATTGAACCTGGTGCTATCAATTGTGACAATATAATTGCTATTAATATATCAAAAAACCATAAGATGCATGTAAACACACACACACACACACACACACACACACACACACACACACACACACACACACACACACACACACACACACACACACACACACACACACACACACACACACACACACACACACACACACACACGCGCGCGCACGCACGCACGCACGCACGCACGCATGCACACACGCACACGCAAGCACGCATGCATGCATGCACACACGTGCACGCACGCACGCACACACACACACACACACAGATATGTATGTATGTATATAATCTTTCAAGCATCACTACTTGAGAGAGAAAGTTCAAGAAAAATAAGTTAGATCAGAGTATGCGAAGTCTAAGGAGAAGATTGTAGATATATTCAAAAAGTCACTACCTAAGGATTGTTTTGAGTATTTGAGAGATAAGTTAGGGGTCCTTTCCCTATCCAAGATTCTTTAAGAAGGGATGCATAGTGCATCAATTCATGGATGATTGAAATATGTTTATGGAATTGATACACAAGTTCACTCTTTAAGAGTTATACTAGAGTTATGAAAATAATTTTAATGTAGAAATTTAGTACATGCAAGGTACAAGGTATAACTATAAGGTTTTATAAGTATCTCATTGAAGCTTATAGTTACATTTGCCATTTTTTCAAAGGGGGAGGATATTAGTCTAGGGGAAATAAGATATGAAGGGAAGGAAGATAGGAAACAAACATCAAAGGGAGAGAAGAACAATAAGATAGAGTTGAAGTTGAATGAATGAGTAAGTACAAGATGAACCAAATGTGCTAGGTATTGCCATTTTATATGGTATGTATTTTCCAAATGCAACAACCTCTTAGATTTATATATTAAGAATAAGAAACTAATAGACATATCCCTTCATGGGACATGTCTAATCGATAATCAGATAATTAATATAATAATAAAATTTAATCATAGTTATCTATATATATTATATTAATTATGAAAATACCTAGTATGCATTTATACAACCCAAAGATAATGGTTTTAATGATATCTAAGCTCTTAGTTGTTAGTCTCACAAAATTCATACTAACCTCATACCCAATATGCATCTATGCAAACAACTCAAAGACAGTCAATTTAATGACATCTAAGCACTTAGTTGTAAGTATCACAAGATGCATATTATCATTATTCTCAAAATATATAACATAGAATTTAACCCACTAAAACTACCACACATCAACACTCCCTCTTAGCTAGGAAGGATAAAAACAAGACATATATTACACCATTGGTAATATTATGAATGAAAAGTTTTAAGGATCTCTTTGCTTAGAAGATATCCATCATTTTGATATCACATTTGATATCATGATTATTGTTCTCCCAGAATACATGATATTCACCAATTAATCAATTGTATGATATCACATCTGATATAAGATTATTGGTCTCCCTTAATATCAATGATATTCACCTAGTACTCAATGTATTTTGATATCACATCTTATATAAAGAGTATTTCCCTTAGAGAATATCAATGATATTTTATGAATACTCTTTGAGTCATGGCCTTCCAGAATGTTGAGAAACAAGACATTCACCATATACTTAATTTGTTTAATATCATGATACTAGCTATTGTAAGATCATCACCTCTGCAAATACAAGTGCCATCATTTGGAGGTCATTACTTTCTCATGATATATGCAAGGGGTAGCCCCATACATACATGAAGTCACCATGAATACTATCATGTGGTGTTGTCATGAAATCCACCATGGATCATACAAGAGAATAGCATTTTCTCCTTAAGCTTATCTTCCATAGACAAGAATGTATTATAAAGGTTTTCACTTGGAACTTATTCTTCATGAAGAAATACTAACCTTTTGACCTCCTTTTCTAGATTATTTCCAATAAGGTGTTATGACTTCCTTTGAATCTAAAATATATCCTCTCTCTCTCTCTCTCTCTCTCTCTCTCTCTCTCTCTCTCTCTCTCTCTCTCTCCCTCTCTCCCTCCCTCCCTCCCTCCCCCTCCCTCCCTCCCCCTCAAGCCCCCCCCCCCACTCTCTCTGTAAAAAAGTATTATCAAGCTCCCTCTTTTCATTGTAACATTCTTGGAGGAAAAAAAGATCAAGTTGCAAAGCTCTTATAACAATAAAAATAACTTTTAATAATTATTGTCAATAATAACTATTATTATTTAATTTATTTATAAGAACATTAGAAATTTAATTCTATAATTAATTTATAATATATTAATTATATTATAGTTGTTATCATCCATATATATAAGTAAATATGATCATACAAAACTTAATGTACGATCATCATAGGTTGCCTTGTAATCCTTCTCTTTCATTCATTTTGGCAATGCCAACCAAGTTCTAATAGTGTCAATCGAGTTCCAGTAGTGTCAATCGAGTTCTAGTAGTGTCAATCGAGTTCTAGTAGTATCAACTAAGTTTTCTAGTGTCAACCAAGTTCTAGAAATGTTGACTAAACTATCTGGTGTGAACTAAGTTCCAAGAATGTCCATTAATCTATCCAGTGTCAATCGAGTTCTAGCAGTGTCGACCAAATTGTATAGTGCCAACCAAGTTCCTGTAGTGTTGACTTAGCTGTCTAGTGTCAACTGATTTGTATAGTATTGACCAAGTATTCTTTCATGCATTGAGTGAACCAATATTTGTTGGTGCTTAGGTCCTTCATTGACCAAATTGTCTATGTTTTTGGTTCTTATTTGGAGCCAAATATTGTATTTAGTTTGAGTCATAAATTCAATGATAAGATCTTGTTTAGGGATGAGTGTTGACACTTTGAGATTGACCTTTCTTTTATGTAATGTTCTAGAATCTTCGATAAGCCATTTTGGAAAGTATAATTAGAGGTATTTGGTTTAGTTTAGGAGAGAGTGTGGGAGGACTTAAAGAGTTCAGAGAAGATTTTGTGAATATGAAGCTAATTGTAGATCTTGAAGCTGCATTTTGTAGTTGGTTGTAACCAAGAAGGCCTTACAACTGGGCATGCATGTTGATAATTGGATGAATCAATAAAGTGTGTTATTCTCTCTCTCCTTGGTGTTGTTCTCTATGTTTTTTTCTTTCATTGTGTTAACAAGGTGACTAGATAGTTAGGTGTGCCTTTGGCCCTAGCCATTTAGATTGCCTCCTTGCACCAGGTGGTATTAGAGCTTGAGGTTCATCCTTGTGGACATTGGATGGTATAGAAACCTAATTTAACTTTGGTTTTAGGGTGGAAAATCTAAGGATTTCACCTATAACTTGCAGAGATTTATAATCTTCCAGGAACCTAATTGAGAAGATGGTTTGAAGTAGAGGAAATATTGACAATGTCATATTGGAATATTGAGACAAATTGAAGCTAGATTAGATGTTATGGAGACATCCCAAAGGAGAGGAGCACATATTGATGATGTGAGTGAAGATGAAGCAATAGCACTAAAACCTAATCCCGAACATGAAGAAGATCAAGATGAGGAAATATTGTTGAGAGTATTGTCAAGGGCACATCAAAGACCATTATAGAAGTTGTTCCTTATGATGGAAAATTGGACACCAATTTTGTGTTGGATTGGATCTCTCATATGGAAAAGTTCTTTGAATATTAAAACACTCCTGATAATAGAAAGGTGAAAATTATAGTCATTAGGTTGAAAGGTCATGTGTCACTATGGTGGGAGCATTTGAAAACTGATAGACAAAGGAGAGGAAAGGAAAATATGAAGACTTGGTAGAAGATGGTGAACAAAGTGAAGAAGACATTCCTTCCTATTGATTACCAAATTATCTTGTTGAGAAAGATGCAAAATTTGAGACAAAAGGACATGACTATGAAGGAATATACTAAGGAATTCTATAGATTGGACATAAGATCTAGACATGTGGATGATAATGTTGAGAAAGTTGCAAGGTATCTAAATGGATTGAGATCTAGAATCCAAGATGAAATAATTTTTGTGAAATTGAAAAGTGTGGAAGAAGTATATCAATATGCCTTGAAAGTTGAGGAGGTCTTGAAAAAGAAGCATGAGAAAAGACAAAGAGGTAGAGGTGGTAGATTCTAGAGAGGCAGAGGTAGATCTTATGGAGAAGGTGGTAGATCTAACAATTTTGTTCAATATAAGAAAAATTTTGAATGGAAAAGTGATGACAAAAGAAAGATTTAATGAAAAGGTGGTAATTCTTACTGAGGAGGTACTAGTTCTTACTGATGAAGAGGTAATTCTTATTCTAGAGGTGGTTTTCATGGTAATTGTTTTAGATGTAGCAAAGAAGGGTATAGATCCTTTGAGTGTAGATACTCTAGTGAGAATGAAAAAAGTAATAGAAATTATATGATTCAAGGAGATCTTGAGGGTTCCCCAAGTGGACGTGGTGCTAGAGAAAATTTGATGGTGAGGAGAACTTAGTGTAATAAGGGAATTGATAAGGAACCTATTCTAAGGAGAAGTATTTCCAAGACCAAATGTAAGATGGATGAAAAATGTTGCAAGGTGATCATTGATAGTGGAAGTTCAAAAAAATTGGCGTCAAAGGAACTCATTACAAAGTTGTAGTTGCAAAAGCTAGAGTATCCTAAACCATATCATGTTACATGGATCAAGGATAAGCATAAGATATTGGTAAGTGAATAATGTATTATGAAGTTCAAGACTGGAATTTACTTTGATGAAGTTTTGTGTGATGTTATGCCTATGGATTGTTTTCATATTCTATTGGTTAGACCTTGGCAATATGATAGATATATTATGCATGATGGAAGAAAAAAATATTGTTACCTTTGATTGGAAGTCCTAATGAAATAAATTGTACTGCTATGAAAATTTGCATTGTTAATGGAAAGCAATTTGAAAAGGAAATGAAGATGAATCAAATATTCTTTTCCATACTTCCTATGAGAATGAGTTATGCCAATAATAATAGAGTGGTAAAGGTTAGTAGTAACTGAGTGACAACAAAATTTGGTAGTATTGATTGAGTACCAATAAAAATTGCAAGTTTACTAAAAGAGTATAACTTGATATTGTTTTAGAGGATATACTTGATGAGATACCACTAGTAAGTAGTGTAAGTCATTGTATGGATTTGATTCCTAGAGATAGTTTTCCAAATAAAGTACCTTATATATTGATACCTACATATAATAAAGAACTTAATAGACAAAAGCATGAGTTGCTGCAGAAAGGTTTGATTAGAGAAAGCTTGATTCTATGTGTAGCACATGTTGTATTAGCACCTAAGAAGAATGGAGAATGGAGAATGTGTATTGATTCTAGAGCTATTAACAAGATTGTGGTGAAATAGAGGTTTCCTATGCCAAGGATGGATGACATAATGGATTGTTTTAGTGGAGCAAAGTATTTTACCAAGATTGATTTGAAGAGTGGTTATCATCAGATATAAATTAGATAAGGTGATGAATGGAATACTACTTTCAAGACAATAGATGGTTTGTATGAATGGTTGGTAATGCCTTTTGGTTTGACTATTGCATATAGTAAGTTAGTAAGGTTGATGAATGAAGTTCTCAAGAGATTATTGGATAAGTTTTCAATTGTTTGTTTAGATGATATTTAGATATTTAGCTAGACTAAATAAGAACATCTTGACCATGTTAGATAAGTATTGCAGGGATTGAAAGAGGAGAAATTGATGATTAACTTAAAAAAGTGTTCCTTTATGCAAGAGGAGATTGTATATTTGAGATTTTTGACTTCAACTAATGGTTTGAGGATAGATCTTGAGAAGGTTAAAGAAATTTTGGAATGGCCTAAACTTGAGAATGTGGGTGAGGTAAGATCATTTCATGGTTTGGCTAGTTTCTATAGAAAGTTTATAATAAATTTCAATTCTATTTGTAATGCTATGAGTGTGACAGTGAGAGGAGATACAAAGGAATTCAAGTGGACACATAGAATGGATAAGACTTTTCAGACTTTAAAACAAAAGGTTGTTGAGTTACATGTATTGGTTTTGTCTAATTTCAATAAGTTATTTCAAGTTGAATGCGGTGCTAGTGGCAGTGAAATAGGAGTTGTGTTGATTCAAGAAGGGAAACATGTTACTTTCTTTAGTGAGATGTCAAATGATGCTAAAAAGAAGTATTATGTGTATGATCAAGAGTTTTATGCTATTTTTCATGTCTTGAAGAAGTGGAGACATTATTTGATTCCAAAGGATTTTGTGTTATATATTGATCATAAAGCTTTACAATATTTGGGAAATCAACATAAGTTAGATCAGAGACGTGTGAAGTGGGTTGAATACTTGTAAAGTTTCACATTTGTGATCAAACATAAAAGTGGAGTCACTAATTGAGTTGCTAATACATTGAGAAGAAGATATTCTCTGTTGATTGAGATGAAGGTTGAAGTTCTTGGTTTTGATGAAATGAAGGAGTTGTATGATACTAACCCTAATTTTTTGGAGGCATGGAGAGAGTGTAGAGCACTAAACCTATAAGATCACATGAGTAAGTATGATGAGTATTTAACTCAAGAAGGTATATTATTCAAATGAATTCACTTGTGTATACCAAAAAGTTCTATGAGAGTTTATTTGATTAAAGAAAAACATTGTGGTGGATTGGCTAGACATTTTAGATTTGATAAGACATTGAGTTTGTTAAAGGATAAATATTATTGGCAACAGATGTATAATGATGTTTAGAAGTTTTGAAAGAGTTATGGAGTTTGTCAAGTTGAAAAAGGAGTAAGTCAAAATATTGGTTTGTATACACCTAGTTTTGTTCCTGGAGTGATATTAGTATAAATTTTGTTCTTAGTTTACCTAAGACAACAAGAGGGTATGACTCAATATTTCTTGTTGTGGATAAATTTTCTAAGATAGCACATTTCATACCATGTAAGAAGACATCATATGCTATGCATGTTACTGAGATTTTCTTCAAAGAGATTATTAGATTGTATGGATTATCAAAAAGTATTATTTTTGACATAGGCAGTAAGTTTGTTGGTTATTTTTGGAGGACTTTTTGGAAGAAGATGGATACTGAGTTGAAGTTTAGTTCTACATTCCATTGTGAGATAGATGGATAGATAGAGGTTGTGAATAAAAGATTGGGTAATTTGTTGAAGCCAAATAATTGGGAGCTGGTATTAGCACAAGCTAAGTTTGCATATAATAATTTTGTAAATAGGAGTATAGGAAAAACACCTTTTGAGATCTTGTTAATGGAATGCATCCTAGAGGTATATTAAATTTGAGGGATGTTTTTGGTGAAGAGAAGTATTGAAGGAGAAGAATTTTCTTGTTTTATGAAGTCTTTGCATGAGGAAGTGAAGTTGAAGTTGGACCAGAGTAATCAAAAGTACAAAGGGAATGCTGATAAGTCTAGAAGGAATCATATTTTTGAAGTTGATGATGAGGTGATGGTTCATTTGAAGAAAGATAGATTTCCTATTGGAATATATAGTAAGCTGAAGATGAAGAAGTTTGGACCTTGTAAGATCTTGAGAAAGGTTGATAGTGGTAATTCTTATGAAGTTGAGTTACCTAATGACATGGATATATCCCCTATATTCAATATTTCTAATTTGTATAAGTATCATGAGTCATAGGATGAATTTTTCATATCAAAGGATTATCCTAAGAAGCAAATTGAAGAGGTTGAATAGATATTGGAGTAAAGAGTTGGTAATAGCACAAGAGGAAAAGATTACTATGAGTATTTAGTGAAGTGGAAGAGTAGACTAGTTGAAGATGCTATGTGGATTTCTCAATCTGAATTTGATTCAGCTCAAGTTGTGACACTTGCATAATTCAAGAGAATCATTTCTTTCAACCTTGGTTGTCTAATGTAGGACTATCCTAGCTTGTCTTGTAATCTTGGTCTTTTGTTCATTCTGGCAATGTCAATTGAGTTTTAGCAATATCAATTGAGATCTAACAATATCAACTGAGTTACAAAAGTGTTAATCGAGTTTTCTAGTGTCAACCAAGTTCCACCAATGTCAACCAAGCTATACAATGTCAACTAAGTTCTAGCAGAATCAACTGAGTTGTCTAGTGTCAACTGAGTTCCAACAACATCGACCAAGCTATCTAGTGTTAACTGAGTTCCTATAGTGTTGATCAAGTTTTTGAGTGTTAACCAAGTTGTTTAGTGTTGACCAAGAGTTCTTTCATGCACTGAGTGAACTAGTATTCGTTGATGCTAAAGTCTTTTATTGATTGAGTTGTCTATGTAGTTGGAGTTGACTTGTGTATTCAATTTGGGCCATGTATTTAATGATAGGATCTTGTCTGGAAATGAGTGTTGGGGTAAGTGCACCAAGATGGTGTACAAAAAAGTGGACACCCCCCCCCAAAAAAATGAAATTTTCAATAACTCAATTAGGTTATTTAAAAAGTGAAATGATAGCCATGCTCAGTATCGAAGCCTAGCCATTGTAGTTTACAAAAGCTGGTTAGGTTTTATAAGCTATATATTTTTATTGTTGTCAGTGTTTGAGGGTATTTTTTAACCCTCAAATGACAATAGCAGTGTGAATTATGAAGGAGACCAATGAAACCTGATCGAGTTTACCATAAAAAATAAATTTCAATTGTATCTCCATCCATGGCACCCCGCAAACAAGGTAATTCTTCATTCTATTCATTGTTTATGTTTTTTTTATCAAATTTTATAATTTTCTTTTGTAATTTATAAGTTTTTAAATTATTTTTAAAATAATAATAATATAGATGCATCAAGGAATCAAAGAAAATGAGGGAGAGAAGAAAGACCACCTCCTACACAGTCAAACCCTCCACCTATCATGACACAACCACAAAACACTCCCCCCATTGTGACACAACCACAAAACCCTCCACCCATAGTGACATAACCACAAAACCCACCACTCAATATTCTCATTCAACAACCACTGCCTCCTATAAACACTTCACACATACAATTACATAATTTAACTACTACACAAGAGGACTTCATAAACCACTTCTCACAAAATAGTGCTAACATTACCCAAATAGTCAATCAATTTCGATCATCTACACCTGATCACCACTCAACCTTAGTGAATACACTTGAACAAATGGCGCAAAATGAAAATGATCTATCTAGGGAGGTTACAAAATGGGGTACATGGAGGGATAGGTGTCATGCATTTTTTTCCAATGGGTTATCATATCAGCAAGTGAAAGATAAAGACATAAAGAAAAGTACCATATGTTCTCTTTTCACAAATCCTATATCTATTAACTCCCTATTACACACAACCAAAACTTTTCCTATTCATTGGTGCACACATGCTAGGATGCGATCATGTTTTTGGGATAGGTGGTATATGGTATTTGACCTACCACCATGTAATAATTATGAGGTGTCTCTATACTTTTTGAGAAAGCTATATTATGAGTTTATCATGGGCGAGAAGCCAAATTACTTTGACATCCGTCAGTTCCAAGGTAGAGGGAAAGGCTCTACATAGGTTAGACCTAGGCCTCATAAGGTGGTACCACAACATGAGAGGAAATGTACAACATGAAAAATCATGCCTCATGTTGTTCTCCCATCAATTGTAAAGGAGTCTATTGATTTATAGACTCTTCATGAGGTTGCATCATTGATAGATGTTATCATTCAACATTGCTCACAATTAGGTAGTTTTCCTTCACCTATGGTAACCCTAACCATCATTAGATGCACCTTTAGGGTCATCATAGCATGTGAGAGCTCCATCATCATCATCTATGGCACTAGGGTCATCACAACATGCGACAACTCCATCATCATCACCTCTGACACCTCGATCATCACAACCTATGATAGCTCCATCAGCATCACCTGCACCACCAGTGTCATCTCTGCTTGTGTCACCTACATCACTAGTTTCATTTCTACTTGTGTCACCTACACCACTAGTATCATCCTAAATTATGCAACTTGCATCATCATCACGTGCATCATTATAGTCTTTGGGGTCCAATCAACATTTTTGTTTTAGCTATCAGCACATGTGTGATGAGATAGATATAGATGTGTCTCAAGATGCAATATCATCTCATCCATGTGTACATTATGGGCATACTTTTTATTTATATAGAGGTGGGGATTTCACACTCATAGATGATTTGATGGCATTGGTCTTTGCTGGACAAGGGACATAGGTTTGTTTGTTTGAGTTTTGACATGATATTATTTAATCATCTAAATATCATAAAAATTAAAAAATATATAATTTATAGATCACTCTAGATTTATATGTGAACAATATGCAATGTGGGTTGCAACAAGTAGTATGATAACTTCATATAGTACTCGTTTTGCTATAGGTGTGAGGTTAGGAGCAAGAACACTCGAGGTAAAGTTTTTAAAATATTTGTAAAAGTACAATAATACATTGG
The DNA here is from genome assembly GCA_028749045.1 of Cupressus sempervirens. Classification (NCBI taxonomy): domain Eukaryota; kingdom Viridiplantae; phylum Streptophyta; class Pinopsida; order Cupressales; family Cupressaceae; genus Cupressus; species Cupressus sempervirens. The sequence goes on from CM053787.1 coordinate 882,631,314, forward strand.
CTTAAGAAATTTGTTTCTTAATCGGTATGACACTAATGACCTGCTTATAGATCCTCTCCCATCTCCTACCATCATTAAAACCCTCCCATTCATCAAATCCATCCAATTCCCATCCACATCACTTGCTCCTAGCATTACCCAAACCCCATCTAATGAACCTCATTAGTTTTGACATGATATTATTTAATCACCTAGAAATATCATAAAAGTAAATATTTTTTAATTTTATAGAGAACTTTATATTGATATGTTCAAACAATATGCAATGCGAGGTGCAACAAGTAGTACAAGAACACTACATAGTACTCATTCTACTAGAGGTGCGAGGCTAGGAGCAAGAACACCTGAAGTAAAGTTTTTTAAATATTCTTAAAAGTAAAATAATACATTTGATTTGAAATATTGTTTCTTAACTGGTATGACACTAACAACCCACTTATAGATCCTCTTCCATTTCCTACCATAATTGAAACCCTCTCATTCATCAAATCCATCCAATTCCCATCCACATCTCTTGGCCCTAGCATTACTCAAACCCTATCTAATGGACCTCATTAGTTTTAACATGATATTATTTAATCACCTAGAAATATCATAAAATTAAATACTTTTTAAATTTTATAGAGAACTCTAGATTGATATCTTCAAACAATATGCAATGCAGGGTGTACCAAGCCATACAAGAACACCGCATAGTACTCATTCTACTAGAGGTGCAAGGCTAGGAGAAAGAACACCCTAGGTAAAGTTTTTTAAATATTCTTAAAAGTACAATAATACATTAGATTTTAAATATTATTTCTTAATTGGTATTCTTAAAAGTACAATAATACCTTTCCATCTCCTACCATCATTGAAACCCTCCCAAATTCATCAAATTCATCCAATTGCTATCCATGTATCTTTCTCCTAGCATACCTGAACTCCATCTAATGAACCTCATGTGAGTTCATCCTCCATATATACCAATCTGCATTGAAGAACCTCCATATCACATATGGTGTCTTACTAGAGTGTGGAGATCATTAATCTCCACTTTTATTTTTTGACAAGGTGCCAAAAGTTCATTCACATCTCTCTTTTCCTTCCTGGTCTCTTTGTTTTCAATTTCTAGGCCTTGTACTATCCTTCCAATATCATCCTTAAAGTCTTTTTTTCTTCTTTCCCTCCTATGATCTTCTTGTTGTTATTGTGCCTTCTTTCCATTTACAACATTATCTTATATTTATAACAGTACTCTTTACTATTTTATAGGGCTTGTCAGGGGCTGAAATTTCTCAAATTGATGATGCCACGCTTTCTGCCAATAACTTTTTCCTTGAGAGCTATTTGGTATTATAGCTTGTACACCTATCAAGTTTACAATTTGAGTTGAGCTCATAATGTGTCTTATTGATTCCTCTTATGTTATATTTGTTTCTTCCTTAGGGTACTCCACGTAGCTTGAGGTTTGGAGGAAAGGGAAAGAAATCAATAAGAACACCAAAACAAAGAAAGGTATAATATACAAGTCAAGTTTATATTTTGAAATTTAATAAGAATGAATGTATATACATGTACTCAATATTGATGAATACATGTTGAATTTTTTATTGAATATATGTAGAAACAATTTAGTTTTCTAGAGTTGATGAATGCTCCTGAGACTAACAATGTTGAGGCAATGGAAGAGGTAAAATTTCATATTTTCCTTCTCATAAATTTTAGGTTATAGTATGCATTTGTTCTATATACATATTAAATAATTTCATTTACAAATGAGTACATCCTTTTTTTTAGTTTTATAATAATTATCAATAATTTGTCTTATTAACATGTTTTATATATCTTTTACCTATCATAGTAGTCTTTGAGACTTCAAGCAAAGCCTTTCCCATTTTATTTTTTTAGGAATCCCAAGTGTCAAAGATAGGATCAAACACAATAGAGGCCAGAGGTATGTATGTAGAGTCTTAGTTGAAGCCCTTTTGTGATCTCAATTAGGATTGTGTGTGTGATAGAAATCTCTAATGCCTACTCTACAATTCTAACATTTTAATGCTTCCCATATAGGTTGTGCCTCATAGCAGCATTGATTCATCAATGCTTGTACCTCTTGCTAGAACTAGAGATCTAGCTTAGGCTACAATAAATTTTTTATTTTTTTAACTCTATTTATAATCCCTAATGCCACTCTATAATGCTAACAATTTATTACTTATCATTCAAGTTGTGCCTCATAATAGCATTGATTCATCAGTACTTGTACCTCTTGCTAGCACTAGAGATCTAGCTCAAGCTATAGTACATTTTTTGTTTATTTAACTCTATTTATAATTCCTAATGCCACTCTATAATGCTAATATTTTATTGCTTATCATATAGGTTTTGCCTCCTGTGAGCATTGATTCATTGGTAGTTGTGTCTCCCGTCATCACTCTACCTCATCATTTTGTGAGGAGTCCCATCCATTGACAAAGAATCCCATTACTACTATCATTTAGTCCAACCATGGGACAAAGGGATGAGGTAATGAACAACTCAACTATCCACAATTTAGAACCCAATTTCTAGTTATTTTCATATTACTCATACATAAGATATTTGATAGCGTATTTTAATTTTTCTTCTGTAGACACTTGGTGAGCCACAAACTGCATCAAAGAGGTTCAATTTTGATGATTCTTCACAATCATAGATGTTGATAGTGATATACATATGTAGTTTTTATCATCGCATGACATTGACATATATTCAAGTTTTGTGTTTTATATATTTGAGATTTTTATTGTGCACATTCAACATTTATATTGTACACATCTTTTGTATTGTATATATTCGATATTTTATTGTGCACATTCGACATTTCTATTGTACACATTTAGCATTTGTTGAGTATTTGACTTTTGTATTGCACTGATGAGACATAACATCTTTTTGTTCCTATATGATTGATATGACATAATATATTATTCATTTTGATATACATTAAACTTGGATTTCCATCTAGCTTGTTCAATGCGTGCATACAAACATGTATTTCACCTTACTTTCTTGCAATTAATCAAACACATGAATGTTCATTATTTTATACAGAAAATGTAACATTATTATCAAATTAATTAAAACATGTAATCATATATCACTTATTTTGATGAAATAAGACATGAAAAGTAAAAATATGTTCAATGACTTTTGTATTTGTGTTAAAGATTATAGCTAGATAGTGCATAGAGACCCTTAGGGGCACTTCCATTTAGTGTGGTTGATACTATCAAAGGTACAATGTGGCTAAAATGAGGTTGGTCCTAGCCCAAACCTGACCAACTAAAGCTAATAGAGTAGACAATTCAATCCTAGGACCAATGGTGTGAATCATACACAACCTTGCTCATTTTAACTGAGCAACATTGCAACTTTTGGCAATAGGCAAGATATGGGTGCCAAATCCAAACAAAGTTGAATCTCTAAAAATTGAGATAGATTGTTGTGGGCCTAGATAATGAAATCTTATAACACTTGATAGTTTGTTAATATCTTTCACAAGCTCAGAGAAATGTTCGATCAAAGATCGCAACCCGATGGTGCTTAGAGACCCTTAGGGATGTTTCTCTTCAATGTGGTCAATATTGTCAGAGGAAAATTGTGGCTAAAACAAGGTTGGTCCTAGCCTAAACCTAACCAAATAGAGCTAATAGATCAGACAATTCGATCCTATGACCAACAATTTGAAATATAAACAACCTTTCTCAATTTAACTGAGCAACATTGCAACTTTTGGTAATAGGCAAGATACATGTGCCAAATCCAAACAAAGTCAAAACTCTAAAAAGTGAGATAGGTTTTTGTGGGACTAGATAACATGATCCTATAGCACCTAATAGTTTGTCAATACCTTGCACGAGCTCAGAGAAATGCCCAATCAAAGATTGTAGCTTGATGGTGCTTAGAGACCCTTAGGGATGCTTTTGTTTAGTGTGGTTGATATCATCAAAGGGAAATTGTGGCTAAATTAAGGTTGGTCCTAGCCTAAACCCAACCAATCAAAGCTAATAGAGTAGACAATTCTATCATAGGATCAACAGTTTGAAATATACACAACCTTGCTTATTTTAACTGAGAAACATTGCAACCTTTGGCAATAAGCGAGATACGGGTGCCAAATCCAAACAAGTAGAATCTCTAAAAAGTGAGATAATTTTTTGTGGGTCTAGATAATGTAATCTTATAGCACCTGATAGTTCATCAATACCTTGCATGAGCTCAGAGAAATGCCCAATCAAAGATCACAGTCTAATGGTGCTTAAAGACCCTTAGGGATGCTTCTATTTAGTGTGGTTGATATTGTTGGAGGGACATTATGGCTAAAACAAGGTTGTTCCTAGCCTAAAGGAAACCAATTAGAGCTAAGAGAGCAAAAAATTTGATCTTAGGACCAACAGTTTGAAATATACACAACCTTGCTAAGTTTAACTAAGCAACATTGCAACTTTTGGCAATAGGTGAGATACAGGTGCCAAATCCAAAAAAATGTACAATCTCTAAAAAGTGAGATAGGTTGTTCTAGGCCTAGATAACATGATCCTATAGCACCAGATAGTTTGTCAATACCTTACATGAGCTCAAAGAAATGATCGATCAAAGATCATAGCCCGATGGTGCTTACAGACCCTTAGGGATGCTTTCATTTAGTGTGGTCAATACTGTTAGAGGGACATTGTGTCTGAAACAAGGTTGGTCCTAGCCTAAACTTGACAAACTAGAGCTAATAAGGTAGCCATGGATTGCTAAGAAAAGCCAAAATTGCTACTTAGGTGCTAAGTTGGTTAAAAGTTGAGCTCAATGAGCCAAAAGTTGTTGAATAGGTTAAAATTTTTAGGGATGGGAAACTGAGGTATTAGGTTGCTTAATACATCCTAGGAATCTTAACTAGGGTCCTAGAATAGTCTTAGATGGACCCATATGACCAAAAGATGTCAAGAGCAAAAATTGATCAAAAGTTGGTTGAGCAACTTTTGCAATGACCCTACCTTAAAATTAACCACAAACCTTATCTATGATAAAAACCTAACCCTCACTCTTTGTGGACCCTATTGACCTTATGATGATGTCATCATGATGTCTTGTGCCAATCAAAGGGCTATTTTAAGCCTAAAAGGAGTGACATAGTGTGACAGCAAGGACACGGTCCAAAACAACGCATCCAAGTTTTGCATATGTTGTAGAGAAGCCAAATGGTTATCCAAATCTATAATTTATTTTTGTAGTGTTTTGGGAAATTTGGAAGAAAAATGCAAGAGGACAACCATCTAAATCCATATAAGGTGAAGATAATTAAATTTTTTTTAAGGATATCATCAAACCCATAAAAAAATATATGACATATAAATAGGCGTGTGTTACATGTCTTCTCTTTTTCATATACAAAATTTGGCATCTACATATGCATATTACTACGAAGTTGCAACATTTTGCATTACATATATACAAAATTTTGAAAATTAGTCTACCATATGTAGAATGATTTAGCTATATATAGCACACAATCAATCAAGGGAACCTTATGGATCAACTCTAACCCTTATTATATCAAGTATTTCCTCATGATCAAATTCACATACTTTCCACAACTTCTTGTTAAGAGGCCTACCACAATATGGTATCAATTGAATATTTTTTGCAACAATAAGGTTAGAGTAATGAAGAATATGTCTGTGTGTCTCAAAATCTTCAAATAACCACATGGTAGATTTCTTGATAGGGTACCTACATTTAATTGTAAAAATAATTTAAAGTCATAATTTCAATACATTATACATGAAAGTTGACTTAAATAGATATTCATGGTAGGGGACAAAAATATACTACCTTCTAAGCCATTTGCCTATCACAACAAGGAATCCTATTGGCTACTCAATATTTTCACCATCAATGACTGTAGGTATTAGTTTCCTTTTGGGCTCAATACACTAACATAGAAAGTAATATGTTCCTTCATCACTATTCTCATATGCAATAACTGCATATACATCACCTACATTAAATAGAATGATAAGTTAATGGAAAAATTGAAAGTAATCTATTTTAACCAAGTACTAAATTGATAACTTAGTACCTTGTTCAACTAGGTTAGATACATGGTCAAAATCTTTTGATGCTTTAACCTGGTTGAGTTGTAGTGCTATAGGAAGTTGATATGAATCAATTGGATGCAAAGGTCTACAAGACCATTGGTCAACCCACTCTTTTGATTCACTTTCATCCCATATGCATACATGAAGAGCAAAAGCATGCAAGCTTTCTAGTATGAATAGCTAGTGCATCTCACTTGATCCTATAAATGTATAACAATCTTGAAAATTTTCAATATTAGGTTTTTCATATCAACTAAAAATATCAAGAAACCATAGACTTGCTTGTATTACCTGGTCCCATCATAGAATTGCACCATTGTACAATTGTTTTAGCATTTTATAATATTGCACCACCTTCTTACTTTAATTCCTCTCTATTAAGGGCTATTTTCACATATGCTCCAACACCATCATGCTCTCCCTTTCCATGTCCCACCTCAATGAAATTTCAATAATGTTGCACTCCACTTGTCTCATGCATCTAACTCAACCAATAGAACATCCTTGCATTCTTGAGTTGTGTGGTGCAATTGTCTGACCATATAATGTGTTGATTGTATCTTTCATCTGTTTTCCTCAAATTATCATAGAAAACTCTAAAATATCTTTGTAAAAACTCTAAAGAATGAGTTTGATCATCGCGAATATAGAAGTGATACTCTCTTAATGTTTTTCTATCATCCTTTGTGATATCATGTGCATGAATAAATGCTATATGTACAAAAATTGACATTTGTATAGAGTTGTAATACATTGGTTGCACTTCATTTTGAGGTTTTAGTGTATAGTTTTTAGTGAAGTCAACAACCAACATAATTGTACCCAAGGTAAAAGTGTCCTTACACAACTTTAATTTCTCATCTAACCATCTAGCTCTATGTGTATGACCTATGTAGTCATAAACTATTTTTTCTTGAAATAATTTCATAAAATCAGCTACACATATAACACTGTCCACTAATTCACACATCTTTAATTCTTTTCCATCTTTAACACCATATATAACTAATTTGTACTTTCCAAGAGAAACTAGTGTCTTACCAATTTCATGTGTGCTATCTAGATGTAGGCATCTATGTAACTTTTATAAATCACCACATTGTGGAAAAAATCTTTCAAACACATGGTCTTATAATAAATGTACCCATTATCTCGTTTGCAAAGTACACTTGCAATAAATTCTCTTGGTCACTTAGGAGGTAATTGTAGACCACATTTGTGAAAAATTTCATTAGTATGAAAAGTACAACATATGTAATGATAAACATTATAATGCATAGAAAACTCAACATAAACCCTACAACAACATGTAGTACATGTATGATTTATCTTAACATAGAATGGTTTTGTCATCTAAAAAAACCTTTAGCTGATTTTCATTTGAGGAAATCTTTGAAGAAACATTTCATAAAATTGTTTTTGAGTCATATCCAAAAAATGTTTTGCATGTGGCTCATGGTTTGCTTTTCCAGTTTGTCTTTTGACAACATCTTTTTGGTTTCGTGAAGCCCTTGTGTTGTCATGCCAAAAGTTTTATATTAATGTTCTTAGTGCATAAAAAAAAACATTATCCTTATGTGGGAGTCTACCTTGGAATGATCAAAAAGAAGTCTCATTAGAATTCACAATTTTCTCTCACCTCACTGAGGCTTTGACTAATGTTGTTCTATAAGTATCCTTAATGATTTACTTGTTTTCCTTACAATTTTTTTTCCACTTCTTTTCCCATTATGGTTGATGTGAAGACCTGTTGAGTTGTATTAGCATCTTTACTACATGTTTTTGAACCAATGCATTTGTATACATCAAAGAGATTTCTAACAATGGTTCTTTCACTACTATTTTCAGATGTTCTTAACCCCAAACTTCTCATTGTCTCTCTAAATTTCAGATTTTTAACCATTTCAACAACAAGTTGGCATTTTCTACTTTGATTTAAACTTTCAAAATAGTCATTCCAAATATTTTGAACAATTCTCCTACAATTTCTTTTTGACATTTTATCATGCATTGGCTTCAAAATATTTTCATCAATGTCAATTAGAAAGTTTGGTTTTCTACGAATTATTCTAGGAGATGTTGATGTACGTGTATGCTCTATATTTTTATTACTTACATCATGTGGATTCATCATTTCAACTTGAGATGTCACATTAGGGGAATAAGGTGATGTAAGTGTATTTATCATAATCATTTCAATTGGGGTATGTTGAACATTTTTTGTTTTTCAAATTAGATGTGTTTTTGACATCAATATCAATAGGTAGATTTTCATCACTTAATTTGGAGGAATTTGATGATGTACCTTCACGTAATCTCATCATACAATCCCTTGTTTTTCCTTTGTTGCCTCTCATTTTTTAATCATTCCTCTCTTGTTCTTTCCCATGATTGTAGATGCAAATTACCCTACAAACAATAACATGAATCAAATAAACAATAAGATACTAATATGATTATTGTATGCTCAATCATAAGATACTAACATAAAATAAGATGTTGGCACATGAAAAATATCAAATTTAGCATTTTGAAGCACAAAAAAAATTAAACTTGCTTATGTAGTATACAAATACCTGTAAACAATAGTAGAATCTAGTCCAAACCTCATTGAAACAACATAATAACTGTTGACATGTTTTTTTATTTACAATTTTCAATAACTCGATCAGGTTATTGAGTTCTAATTGCATTACACAAATAACTCAATTAGGTTTTGGTTTACTACTCCAAAAAGGTAGATAAAGAGATAGAAGGGGATACAAAGAGGGAGAGTGAATAAGAGAGATGGAGAGTGAATGGGGGTGAGAGAGAGATTAGAGGATATGCTAGAGAGAGAGAGATTAGGGGATATGATAGAAATAAGAGAGATGGAGAGTGAATGGGGGTGCGTGTGTGTGTGTGTGTGTGTGTGTGAGAGAGAGAGAGAGAGAGAGAGAGAGAGAGAGAGAGAGAGAGAGAGAGAGAGAGAGATTAGGGGATATGATAGAAAGAGTGAGAGAGATGGAGATAATGAGAGAGAGGGAGAGAAGGGGATAGAAAAAAGAGGGGGGATAGGGGAGGGAGGGGGAAGGGAGAGAGAGAGAGAGAGAGAGAGAGAGAGAGAGAGAGAGAGAAGAATTAAAGGATATGATAGAAAGAGTGTGTGAGGGGATGAGAGAGAGAGAGAGGTTAGGGGATAGGAGAAATAGAGAGAGGTTAGGGGATAGGAAAAAGAGAGAGAGGGGATATGAGAGAGAGAGAGAGAGGGAGGGAGGGGGGGATTATGGGATAGGAGAAAGAGAGAGAGGAGATATGAGAGAGAGATGGAGAGAGTGAGAGAGAGGGTGAGAAGGGGATAATAGAAAGAGAGGGGGGATAGGATAAAAAGAGAATGTGAGAGATAGAGAGAGATTAGGGGATATGATAGAAAGAGTGAGAGAGATAGAGAGAATGAGAGAGAGGGAGAGAGAAGGAGATAGTAGAAAGAGAGGCGGGATAGGACAAAGAGAATGTGTGTGTGTGTGTGTGTGTGTGTGTGTGTGTGAGAGAGAGAGAGAGAGAGAGGGAGAGAGAGAGAGAGAGAGGATGGGATGGATAGAAGAATTAGGGGATATGATAGAAATATTGAGAGAGGGAGAAGAGGATGAGAGAGAGAGAGAGAGGATGGGATGGATAGAAGAATTAGCAGATATGATAGAAAGAGTGAGAGAGAGAAGGGGATGAGAGAGAGAGGATGTGATGGATAGAAGAATTAGAGAATATGATAGAAAGAGTAAGAGAGAGAAGGGGATGAGAGAGAGGATGGGGTGGATAGAAGAATTAGAGGATATGATAGAGTGAGAGAGAGAAGGGGATTTGAGAGAGAGGGGGGAGAGAGAAAGAGAGGGAGAGGGAGGGGAAGAGTGAGCTTTGGGGAAAAGATAGAAAGATTGAGAGAGAGAGGGAGGGAGAAAGAGTGAAGGGGGATAGGAGAGAGAGAGAGAGGATAGAGAGAGATTAGGGGATATGATATAAAGAGTGTGAGAGAGAGAAGGGGATAGGAGAAAGAGAGATAGGGATAGGATAAAGAGAGAAAATGAGAGAGAGGTAGTGATGTAGAGAGAGGATGGGATGGAGACAAAGATATGATAGACACTTTTTTATTAGAATACATAACATGATAGATCTCTCTCTCTCTCTCTCTCTCTCTCTCTCTCTCTCTCTCTCTCTCTCTCTCTCTCTCTCTCTCTCTCTCTCTCCCCCCATCCCTCCCTCACTCCCTCCCTCAATCTAACCTAGTGAAGTAGTAATACAAAACTTGATCGAGTTTTGTAGAACCCAATCGGGTTTTTGAATGCTTTTTTTATTTTCATAACCTAATCAAGTTTTTTAAAATGGCTTGGTGATAGCTTAGGAAAATGACCCAAAGGCTTGGGAGATTGTTTTCCCTCCATTTTTTCCTTTAGACATTTTTTTATCTTCTAAGATGAATTCTCATCTTTACCTTCATCAAGTTTTCTAATAGTGAAGTGGGTATCTCTAAAATCACCACCATAATCTTACACATCTTCTTAGCTTTCTAACCATATAATTTTTTCTTTTTTTGGACAACATTAGATTGTAAAGTTTAATTACTTTTTAAAATTCCTTGGCATTCCTCACTAACATATTTCTACCATTTTTTAAAATAAATTTTTATATACTTAACCAAATTCAAAAGAAATTATATATTATTGTTCTATACTTGATTCTATACAATTTTTTTAAAAAGTGTTTTCATTTTCGATTATTTTGATGCAAGTTATGCTTAGCACAGAAACAGATACCAAAATTTCAGGATGTAGTGAGTTCAATAATTTATAATTAAAAAAATACTCATCATAAAATTACAAAAAAATATACAGCTTCTAGATATGACTCTTAATTATCATCATACTAGAGGGATATGCAAGATACTAAATATAACTTGGTGTTTTGTGTTGCACATGAAAATAACTATGTTATATTTTCTAAGAAAATCAGGAACTATTTTTCATGTGTGTAGGGTTTGAATCACCTAATCTTATCTATTTTATAACAACTCTAGTAGTTTAGAAAGTAGATTCAGAGTAATACAATGTATATGTTGTACAAATCTTGTCATTTTTAGTAGATGACCATCTTGAAGGTCTTGTCCAAGTTTAGGTTTACTAATTTTAGAAAAAAGGTGCTCACTTATACCCCCTTTTTGTACACCATCTTGTTGCAGTCACCCGTTCACCATTTGAGGTCAGCCTTTCTTTTATCTAATATTTTAGAATCTTTTGTAATCCATTTTGGCAAGTATAAGTAGAAGTATTTGGTTTAGTTTAGAAGAGAGTGAGGGAGGACTTAGAGAGTTCAGAGCAGATATTACAAATTTGAAACATATTGTATATCTTGAAGTTATATTTTGTATTAGGTCATAACCTAGTAGGTCTTATAGCTGGGCATGTATGCTGATAATTGGATGAATCAATAAAGAGATTTTTTCTCTCTCTCCTTGGTGTTATTCTCTACATTTTTTGCTTCTGTTGTGTTAACTCAGCAAGTTGGCTAGATAGTTGAGTGTGTCTTTGACCCTAGCTATTTAGATCCCCTCCTTGCACCACACTTACTTACCTCTTTCATGTATTATATATTGTGGTATCCACATGGCTATGTTGTAAGGCATGGAATCCATGTGGGCCTTCTAATGAGAATTATGACTTGTTTACCTCTTAGTGCTACTGACATGTCTTTCATTGGATGTATGAATGTGTCATTCCAATATGTTGTACTTTATTGGTCATTGTTATAATCCATCCTTTCCTTTAAATATGTGCTTAAATTTTTTTGCTACACCATGGAATCATGGTGTCATTCAATACTATTAAAGTAACACTACTCCTACCATCTTTCTTTGCACGTGATATGCACTATGACTCTAACATCCAATGCCAAATCAAGTAAAATATTGGCCAAACTCTTTCGAGTGATAATTTTTTGAGATCCATGCAGCTCATTGCCCTCACAAGAGTGCAATCTTAACTCATAAAACCATTATTTTTGAAGACAACACTAGCACAAACAAGCGAGAAAGAAACTATCATGGCTCTTTCAACTCGAGAAATGGAGGCCTTCAAGAGTGGTACTTCTTTGACTACACAACATCTCTTTAGTCACCTTTCACTTTCCTACAAGGTCAATCGACTCTTTAACATTAGCTCCAAGAAGCAATTGAGGTAGGCAATACATTGCAATCACTTCTTTTTGGAAGATATTATCAAGAGAAGAAACAAGTAGCTTTCTCCATCCTAATCTGGGTAACCAAATATATAATTAAAAAAATATATAGAAAAAATAATAATGATCTTCTTTTTTAGGTAATTCGTTATTCTTATTTGTGAACAGAGGCCCCTCCATTCACTCATCAGACTTATCCACTTCCCCATTACACTCACTCACTTCTTTCTACTGAAAAAAGAACATGATGGGGACTGGAAGGAAATTAGGGCCCATTTGGCTACAAGAATAGGAATATCTATTTTGGAGTACTTATTCTAGAACAAAAAATGGGGTTACATATTCCTATTCTTCGTTTGGTTTAGCTAGAATTTGATGGAGAATTCGCAGACCCAAAAAATTATGTTTTATAAAATAAATAAAAATGGAATAGGAATACATATTCCAATTCCACCTATTTTGTTGGAATTGAAAAACCTCATTTTTGGACCAAAATTGGAATATGAATTCCTATTTTATTTCATATTCCAATTCCAATTTGGTGCATCCAAATGAAAAATTCAAAATTTTAAGAATTTACATATGGCTATTCCACTTGTATTCCCATTGCCAAATAGGCCCTTTAGGGATTGTAGTGTTAATTGTGGTGAACATAGTTATGATAATTGTTTTGAAAAATGCTTTTGGAGGAAACAATAAAGCCTTGATGGAGTAATTTCATGACATATCCTAGAAACTGGGAATTTGGGCAATGCTTGTCTATGTTCTAGTTCACACAGTCATGCTCTCTCTTTTTTTTCCTTATGCAATGTTTCAATTTGTACCACAAAAGTCCAACTTGAGAGACTAAGTTCTTGCCAACACATTCAAAGAATTAGAAGTGAGAGAGACAAAAATACTTCCTATTAATGAGTCTCTCACTTTATCAATATCACAGGTCTCTAAATAACAATGCGTCTGTGAAAGAATGTTTTAAAAAAATCATCCACTTTGCCATTAGTTCTCAAAGAATTTTATAAATCTTTGGTGCACATCTTTGTGGAGATTCATCTTGTATAGGCAATCTTCTACCCTGGAGTTGAAGTTGAAGTTGAATGAAGGTGATCTTGTACACACAAAGGGGAAGAAATACCTCAAAGTAGAGAATGAGTTGAATATGTTGTTGAATAGAGAAGATTATCCAAAGGGGAGCATAAGCATGTTGTAGACCAAGAATAGAAGTTGATTCTAAGATCATGAAATTGCAAAGAACATAAGTGAAGTTAGAGAGTTGAAGATGTTTAGGTATTTAATGATGTATTATTTGATGATGTCTAAATGTAATGTATGCATATTTTTTATCAATGTCAAAGGGGGAGATTGTTAACTCCAAGTGACAATGTTGTTAAATGTATGTGAATGTGTCATATCAGTTGTTATGTTGTCTTTGTTATCAAGCCTTAATTGGTGATACATTATGCTAATTTAGTAGAGTATCATATCATTTGATTGATATAAAGAGGATTTGAAGAAAGGAACAAATAAGACACCATATGAACTTTGTTATGGTCATACACTGAATGTAGGTTATTTCAAAATCATTGGAAGTAGGTGTTATATTCAAAAGGATGTAAGAACTAGAAAGGTTTTTAAATCCTATAAGGTAAATAATTACAACTAATTCATCCCCATCTCAATTATCTTTAAAAAAATAACTCCAATATTTAATCTTTTAGATGATTTAAAAGGAAGTTATTTCTTATATTCAGGCATGAACATATACCATTTTAGATTAGGTAGTTAAAAGTCGGCCCCTCAATCATAAAAAATCCCTTGGGATGTTTAGCTTGGTTATTCAATATTTTTTATTAAGGTAAAATAAGTTTTAAAGGGTGCTTGAAAACCTTGTACAAAAAGTGCTAAAGATTTAAACTATTATAGCCTAGAAGACAAAACCCAACATAAATAGAACATGACCAACCAAGAACAAAAAGCCATCCAAATAAATGGAGAAAAAATGAATCAAATTAAACATAAAAAAAATTTCAATGTTAATATGACTCAACTTAAAAATGTATTATCTCAATGGAGAAAAAGGAAATCATTAATAATGAAAAGAAATGAAAAATAAAGCATTGACTATGGGAACTTGGGTGAATGTCCTTTCTCAAATATCACAAAGAGAATTTTTTTTGGCATTGATCCATTTAGAAGTAGGTACATAAAAAATAATTGAGTGAATGATACTTGTGTAACACCGGGTGCATAAGGGGAGGGTCTATGTGATTGATGATAACTCACATATTTGGGGTTGTTCTTGGATTTTTTAAATACCCATCTTCAATAGCCTTTATGTGAGGCCAAGTCCTATATGGGAAGTTTATGAGGATTTAAGAAATACTTATACTTTATATTCAATAAATAAAATGACTCTTATTACTTATAAGATAAAGAAAGTAAATACATTGAATACTTTACAAATAATATTTTTAAATGATACATGTTGGGTTGAGACCATCTTGTTGTTAGGATATTGTTAGTGATGGATTGTTATTAGAGAGTAAAATTATTTTTGGTAATTTTAAAAAATTAATATCAATATATTTTTTCATTTGATAATGGTATATGCTACTATTCTGTGCAAATATTGGTTTTGTGGTGATAGTGCCTATTTTACTTATGCTTGTGGATGTTATGGATTAATTTCCAGAGAGCCTACATACTATGTTTTCCATCACATATGGTGGTGAGATATTTCATTAAAGATACAAAGGATTTCACTCACACTATTTAGTGACAATATTGATTGAAGAACTATCTAAGACAATGATCTAGTTTACCAATTGGATAGTTATAGTGGAGCAAGATTTTGATCTATGATTTAGGATACTTCTTGGAAATAGATAATCTTATGTTTCTGCAAATTTTCTTGAGGATTTTTTGGTTTGGAAGTTAGTTTATTCATTTAAAAAAGGAAATAAATTTATTTTATGACCGACTTAGTTAGGAAATGTTTAACTTTTATTATTGGAATTATATGTTGTAGAGTTAGCATGTTGATTATTAGTGTAATGTATTCTATAAATATGTTTTTGATAACACTTTTGGAACCATATTTTTTGATGTAATTTATTTTTCTATTAGGTATCACATTGAGCCAACCTAATATATGTTTGGGACTTGTATATGTAAGTAAATTAATTAGTGAATTCGGTATGCATATTGATAGGAGTATGTCTATAGATGTGAGACTTGATTAGAAAAATGATCATAGAAGAGGTGTTATTAGAATTTAATGTTTTTCTTAAAAGGTATTTTTTTGATGTAGTTGATGCTTTAAATGAGTTCATATAGTGGAGTATTGTCAACTTGTTGGGTTTATTTCAGTTTCAGGATTAGTGTCCTTATTATAATTGAATTCTTTTCCAAGTAGGGTTGTTTCATTTCTGTATTAGAGAACTAGGCTTCTAGTGTGTTCCTAAATCCATGTGCTCCTATGAAAAGGTTTTATATTTAGTATTACATCATCTAATGGGATTGATCCCCATTGGGCTTTTCCCCTTAATTAGATTTTGGCCGAAAAAATAATAATGGTGTTATTTTCTATGCAATATTTTCAAGGTGCCATATTTGATTAGTTATGGATCCTTTAATGAATTCATTTTCTCAAATTTGATTCAACCATCTCAATTATGGGTGTTCCATTGTTATTCCTAACACTTGTGTTGGTTTTG
Organism: Cupressus sempervirens; assembly: GCA_028749045.1. Classification (NCBI taxonomy): domain Eukaryota; kingdom Viridiplantae; phylum Streptophyta; class Pinopsida; order Cupressales; family Cupressaceae; genus Cupressus; species Cupressus sempervirens. The sequence goes on from CM053787.1 coordinate 882,647,344, forward strand.
TATGATTATTATGTGTATTAAAAATTAACCCTAAATTAATATGGATTTTTGCATTGAGTCCTAAATTAGTCAATTATGATATACTTACCCATTTGTGTGGTACTATAAATCTTTTTATCTATGACTATTACCAATACTAACTATTGAGAATTTATTTATCAAGTGATAAGTAGTAAACATTTCTTTTAGGTCTCTCCACTTTTAATAATATTATAGAAACTTCATGATTCCATGACCATGCTTCATAAATTGGCTCCAGAATTCTTCTCTCAGAGACATTTCCTTTCACCTCTCCATCAAAATTATTTTCAACACCTAGATTCCCCTTTCCTATTATTTCCTTACCATACCTCTCTTCCTTGTATTCAATTTTAGTACTAAAATCATTGTACAGATACATTCCTTCTCCTTTTTCTAGGGGGTACTATTGTATATGTAAAGCTTTAAATAATCTATTACAAACCCTATGATATATGACTAAACTTGGAGTATAATCACAATGAAAGGAAAAATATTCAAATAAATTTTATCAAATTTTATTTATTTAGGATTTTTAATGATACGAAAAATATTTTTCCTAACAATTCCCTTAATGCCAACTTGTCCAAAACTTATGTCTAACTCTTGTATTAATAATCACATCACAAAACTCCCACCTTCTAACTTGTTACTAATTTGGTGGATCTTCTTGAAATACTTAAATCTATATTTAACAAATCCTTCACTATCATTTCATCTTGACAAAAATACTTGACAAATCATTGAAATTTATATTATCTTCAACACATCATCCAAAATACATATTTCCTATACTCCACTACAATTGTTATGATGAAAAATTTATTTTGTTAACATAAATATTGTCTCAATTGAATACCATATTTCTTAGAATGAATGAAGTATATTCTTTAAAGGGTAGTAAAAATGAAATTTCTAATCATATTTTTATATCTTCAATGGTTTCCCACATTTTCTAACAATTCTAATTGATTGTTAAAGCTTAAGCAACAATTGAATTGTTGGAAAGAGTAATAAGTTTTGCATGGAATGTTGTCATTAATGGAAACTACTTCCATTTTAATTTTGATCATATTGCAAAATAGATTCTTTACCAAATTTTGTTAATTATGTGCTATCTATTTACTAGAGATAGAGATTGGAGCAGTGGGTTAGACCAATTGAGCAGATTTTGAAGAGTTTGAGGATGCAATTATAGAACATGAATGTGGGCATATGATTATGTCTAATAACATCATCCCATCACTTTAAGATATTGTTTGGAGGAGATATTCACTATCGAATATCAAGATATAGTAATCTATGAAGGAAAAATAAGTTCGATAATAATTTACTAGTATGATTGATTGATTGAAGGTGAGTAAATTATATATTTTGGTTGAAATGACATAAAATTGTTACTCTTGGTTGGAAAGAATATTTAGTTGATTTGGTCAAGGATTCTACACATTTCATTTGGGATTTGATAGACTTATATTTTTGAGTCATTACTTCATATACGTAAATAAGTTTTGATTGTGAAAAAGATGCATGATTTTATATTAGTAGATGTGAGAGGATGATGAGAATCATGTGATCATAGATTATATTTTATTCAAGGAATGTTTATATCTTCATTTAAATTTTTTAAACATTATTGATTCTATAAGTTGATTTGGTAAAGAATAGTAAGTCCAACTATTTTATGAAATTTGATCAATGAAGTTGAATGACTACTAAGGCTATATTGTAATTAAAAAATAAGCTCTAGGAGAGTACCTGAATGAAATTGCATTCCAATACTTTTGTACTTATTGCTTTTACAAGGAAATTAATGTAGTAGTGAGATTATTTATGGATCCATCCCCACTAAGATTTTTTCCTTAACTAGGTTTTCCTTATTAAAAAAATGATGTTATAAGTTAGTCTATTTTTCTTGTGTTGTGTATCGGTTTACATTTTATATTGTCTTTAAATGGTATTTGTGCAATTAGTTAAAAGTTAATAAAATATTGAGAAGAATTCTAACAACATGGGAGAATCCTAATGGGAACTAGAAATAGTAGGAACAAGCTCCTTATTATACTTAGGACATTAACAAGAAGAAGGTATTGAGCATTGAGTTGAAAAAAAAGATTAAGGAAGATGTCAATTTTATCAAGACTCTTAGAGATCACTTAGAAAAATGAAGTATGAGGGGAAGGAACATGTTTTTTAAATAAGATTATATGGGAATAGTATTTTTGAGGTTGACAAATATCTGTTGGAGCAATTGGGAAATGTGATGAAGAAAAGGGTGGATTAAATAATGATATGGACATAATAGTTCTTAAGTTGATTGAGGAACTCAATGAGAGACAAGAAAATAAAGAAGAGGTAGAAAAGACTTTAAAGTGTAAATAAAATAAATGCCACAAATTAAATACTCAAATCAAATAGGTATAACTTGATCTAGATGAAGTAAGGAATAATGAGTGAGTGTTAGGTTTAAATAGAAAGAAATAATAATTACATGCAAATATAACCAATATTACAAAAGGAATAAATAACACATAAGTGAATAGAATATGTAAAGATTCAATGTGGTTCACTCAATCCCTAGGATGTGTCCAACGAACAACAAATCCAATATTATTATCTAGTAACTTCAAGTTAATTATAATGTGTAATCCCTTTCAACTCAATACCACTACAACTAGAAGCTACTAAATCATCATACATCTTAAATCCATTACGCTAATTCATTTTTGGTAATGAGGGAACTACCCCTCAACCACACCTCATGTTGTAATAGGGGTTACATTTGGGGCACAACATGAGGACTAAGCCTTGGGCACTACCTGTTGACCCCTCTCACAGGGGCACTACATCCAAACCACCATAGTTATTTTTATTTAAATATAAAGGGAAATGATGCCAATGGAAGTGGGAAAGATTAGCCTCTGAGTCTGATTAAGCTTCACATGTAACAACAATATCCCACTTTGAGATAGATTAGACTCCCAAACAATAACCTGCCACTTGGACACTGGTCATATAATTAGTAAATTTGTATCTCCCAATGGAATGTAGACCTACCCTAGACTTTATTGTTCTATTTTATTTCTTTGAGTCTAGAAGAGAAATATAAGCTAAAGAGGAATTCATATTCTCCCTTGGCACTACCTTTATAAACATATCTATTGGATTTTCATATGTATGTATCTTTTCTAGCTTTAGTTGTGCATCATCCAAAATTAATTGCATGAAATGGTACCACAACTATTTTTGTTTTGTCTTTGAATATAAAGACAACTTCTTGTTAAGGTGAATGGAATGAAAGTGATCAATATATAAATAATATAATCTTTGTGAATGTCTAAACTCTTCAATGAAAAATTGAATCCATATCATCTCCTTGGCTTCCTCTGTGGTAGAAACATACTATAGTCATATAGTGGATAAGAATTCACCTTCTATAACTAAAAAATATAATTCACTAAATTATTCGACTAATAGAAAATACATATCCTATAGTACTCTACTTAGTATCTAGATCCCCTACCAAATATGAGTCAACACAACTTTGCAGATTAATAGTAGAGCCCCCAAAATGTAAACATTTACAAAATGCACCTCTCAAGTATCTTCAAATCTAATTTACTATGTCCCAATGCTCAATCCCATGATGACTTACATGCCTTCTAATGAATCGTACAACATGTGCAATATATAGTGTCGTACACATCATGAAATACATTAAACTCCCTATAGTTGGAGCATAAGGTACCTTGGATATTTTATACTCCTCTTCTTGTGTATTTGGACACATTTCCTTTGTCAATTTCAAATGAATAGGAAAATGTGTGCTGACAACTTTAGCATTCTCCATATAGAAATATTGTAACACCTTCTCAATATAATTAGTCTAAGGTGATGTTAGTTGTCCCAAATGAAAAGTTTCAATAGCCACAATACTTAGAACAATATGAATAGAAGTAATTTTAACAACTAGAGAAAAGAACTCCTAAAAATAAATGCCTTTTCTCACCTAAATCCTTTTACAACTAACCTAGATTGAAATCTTTTCTTATCTCCATCCTCTTCTTTCATCTTATAAAGCCATTTGTTTTGGAAAGCCCTTTTATTTGTAGGAAACTTATATAAATCACAAGTCTAATACTTTGGCAAGGTGTCTATTTCTTTTTTCATTTCATACTCCCATTAAATCTTTGTATCCACATAAATAGCTTCATCATATCCTTCTAGTTTACCAATATCTATTACTAAAATAGAGTATAAAGAGGGAGAGGAGGTACACTTAACCTTTTTGACCATCCAACATTCACCAAGGTTTTCCATATTTTTTGTTTTTTTATTGTTGCGGGGCATGAGGAATGACTTGAGCTTCATCTTTTGGAGTATCATCGAGTACAACATAATAATTTTCATTTTTCTTATGCTACCACAACATATTTTTGCACAATACTTTGTCATTGGATATACCATCCCTTCTTCTTAGAATTTTATAATTTTAAAAATCCTAAATTCTATAGCCAAATTCATCATTTCCATATCCAAAAAATACACATTTGTTTTATTTAAGTTCTAGCTAGGTTCTATTTTCAAATTTTATATGTGCAAATGCTTCAAAACTAAAGGTTTTGAGAAAAGAATAACTTGTCTGCTTACCTTTACATGATTCCTCTAGAAAAATACAACCCAAAGGGGTAAAGGGACCTCTTTTGATCAAATATATATTATTATTAATATCTTATTCCTACAAGTCTAAGAGTATCCCAACATACAACCTCATGATCCTTATAGGCTCCATTATTGTTCTGTCCATGCTTTCAGTCACTCCATTTTCTTGTGGAGTCCTTAGAATAACCTTGTTCCTAATAACACCATTAGAGGAATAATAATCTTCAAAATATTATTTGAATTACTCACAACCATTATTATATCTGAGACATTTTAGTCTTTTACCAATCTCATTCTCAACCAAACACTTTAATTTCTTAAAATTTTAAAATACATAAGATTAATATCTTAGGAAATAAATAGATACTTTCCGAGTTGAATCATTAATGAATTTAATATAATACAAATATCTACCAAGGGAAGATATTGGTCCCCATATGTCTATATGTAGAAGCTCTAATTTATTTATTTATTTTTCCTTCCCACTCTTCACAAAACTCGCTCTCTTTTGTTTTTCATACACAAAACTTTTACAGATCCATATTGACATACGTTTAGACCTAGTAAAACATTCTTAAATGTAGTAATCTAATACTTATTTCACTCATATTCCCAAGTTTGTTGAGTCATAGTGTTATTTTAAAACATACAACAATTGTTTGATATTCTTCATACTTAACTACATCAACTATTCCTAAACATTGATATTTCTCTGAAATAATTAAAGTAGATGGAAAAAAATAACATGTGTAAAAATATATAAGGTTCCTACATCACATATTTTTCTACTACTAACAAACCTTTTGAAATATTCCAATTTTTATCATAAATAGTGATTGTGAGCCCTCATTACCAGGTTGCTCTTCTAAAATTATATTTATACTCAAACTTGAAACATGTCTTGCCTCTTATAGTAGCCAATGATTCCCATTATAAAACTTAATCATAATTATTCCCTTTGAAACAATCTGATAGGGCTTATTTTCTCCTAGATAAACTATCCCAAAATCCCCTTGGACATAATCAATAAAATAAATTGTATCGGGTATATCATGAAATGAAGCCTTGAATCTAAAACCCATGAATCATCAACATTTTTAACAGAAAAAAGAAAAGCTTCCTCATCAAATTTACTACTTACCATATGTGTCTCCTTATTTCCTTCTTTATTGTCTCCTTCATTATTCTTTTGAGACCATCAATCCTTCTTCTTATGACCTAGTTTCCCATAGTACCAACAATCTCTTGTTCCTTTGGATTGAGACCTCTTTCCTTTTGATTTTTCTCTTCATTTTCTATTATTACTAGAATTGTTTTCTCTCTCATTTTTTGTGCCTCTACTTTATGCATGAAAGGAACTTCTTCATGGAGATCCACCTAAGTTTTTCCTATGAGTTTTGTCACTCAAAATAAAACTATTAACAATATCAAATTTTAGGGTATTAGAACTAGAAATAGAGTTTCTCACACTCATTGTCAAGATATTCCAGCATTCAAAAATATATTACATGATCAAGAGAGCCATAATTTCTTTCTCAAGTTTGACAATTAAAAAATATTTGTAACTAAATTAAACTCATTTAAATAATCAGCAATAGACCCACCTTATACCATCTTCATATTAAATAAATTCTCATGAGAAATACCTTATTTGAAGTGGAAGACTTTTCATATAAATTTTATAGGGTTTTTATCAACTCTTCAGTCATCTTCTCCTTTATAATATTAAATTTCACTAATTATGTTAGGCACAAAGGAATACTTTTGAGTCTCTTTCTATCCAAAATATTCCAGCCCTTATCTAGTGTATTTTCTTCTTTCATTGATTTTCCTCCCAATGTCAACCACAAATCCTTCTAATAAATATAGTTCTTCATTTGCATTTTCCATAACTAAAATTTCTTCCTGTTAAACTTCTCAACCATAATCTTACCCTTGTCTACCATTTATACCACTTGACCATGATAATTTTGTGTATAGGATAATTGAAACAACCTCACTCTGATACCACTTGTTAGGTTTAGATACACAAAAAATAATTGCATGCAAATATAACTAGTATAAAAAAAAAGGAATAAAGAAGACATAAGAAAATGGAAGACACATATTTTATGTAGTTTAGCCAATCCCTAGGCTACATCCACCAAACAATAATTCTAATATTTTTATCTAGTGATTTAAACTTTAGTGAAATCTACAATTCATTGCATCTCAATATATCATAAGAAGATACTAAATCATCCTATATCATAAAATCCCTAATCTTGAGTCATTTTATATTAGACTTATGTCATGTACAAAATTAGGGCTACAACATGTGATCTGATAGAAAATAGTTCTCAATGCATTTTACAATAGTATATTCATTTTTGGCCTTAGGGGCCCTACCCCTTGACTCTACCCTATATTGTGTCAAGGAACATGCTTGGGGCACAACCCTAGAACCCTACCTTGGTTGTTGCCCCTTGACCATGAAAGGGAGTTGGTTCTTTCCCCCTATCATGGGGACACTACACCTAAACCCTTGTAGAATAAATTTGGAGGGAAACTGCAGCAAACAAAGTGGGGAAAATTAACCTATGAGTCTAATTAGGCTCCACTAAAAACACTAAGAACTTGAGAAAGTGAATGATGTCTTAAGGAGTGACTTATCTAAAGTAAATAAATCCAGTGAAAGATTCAAATTGCAAATTAAAAATATTAATGATCATTTGGAAAGGAAAAGACTAGTTGGAGATAAGTAAGGATAAGGTTCTAAACAAGGAGAATGTTCCAAAATATCTAAAGTTATACAGAATATGAATGAGCAATCTAAAGAGAATCTTAAAAAATAAGTGAATGAGAATAAATTCAATATAATGTGTTTCACATGAAACAAGCTTGGTCATAAGGAAATGGAGTGTCAAAGCGATTCAAATGCTAACCCATATCTAGATATTGTTTTACATGCTACTAGTATGGACAAGATCTAGTGAATAAATATGTATAGGTGGACTAAATACTAGACCTATTGAAAATGGAGCAAACCCTACATGCTATAAATTTGATAACTTTGGACACATTGGAAGAAATTATAGGTTCAAGGAAAATTGAGATAATCAAATATATGTAAATCAAAATGTCATTTGTTACAAATGAAGTACTTATGGACACATTGATAAGAATTGTAGATATAGATCTAATGAAAAAAATTAATGGTTTGGTTATGAAGATTTGTTTTTAAAAATGATGTCAAAGGAAAGAAAACTAAAATAAGTAATGTGAGAGATAAAATAAAGAAGACATGGGTTAGGAAATAATATAGTGACTCAATTGGAAAAATATCACCAATCCCCAATGAAAATTCTTCATCACCAGCATTATTAGGTCAAAGACCTAATTGGTCAAATATAGTACAAAATTTTGAAAACCCTAGGAGATAGAATCATTTCTTGATGTGATATTGAGCATAATCAAAGATCAATACTATAATGTTATATCTTATATTTCAAGAATATTAGTTAACACAACAATGACCATTAAATATTTTTGATTAACCAATTTTTATTAACTTCATTGGTAGTTAGGGAATGAATGACATTGAATGGTTGGATTAAGAAGATCAAAGAAATATCTGAAGACATATTACTTACATTGTGACTTGAGAATCTTGAGGACATGAATCAAAAGTGATTTGGTGATAGAATTGAGCAATTTATTAGGCTTACAAATGAACCCTAGTGGTATTAAAAGGTATTTATATTAACAAGATTTTATCAATCTTTAGGTATAATCATGGATACACCTATGATAGTTAGAATAATGGAGAAACCAAGATATGAGTTCAAATTATGCTCATTCCAATCAATTTAAGACGACCTAGAAGGTGCATTTTCTAATGTGCCAACGTGATGTTTTTCATGTTGAGGATATTTTCTTATACATTCACTCCAAGTTGGAAGAAAATGGTAGTCTACTATTCACGAGAAATATAAATCAATGTGTAAAAATAGATTTTTGAAGGATGAAACAAAAATAAATCAAGTTAATGATCAGGTCACATTAGTGTGTACCACTTGTTGGCCAACATTTACATTGGACTCAACATTCTTAAAAAAATAACTTCTCTTTCTTTTTGAACAAAACTATTAAGAATTTGAAGATGACATAAACTAGCGTCTTTTAGAATTTTGTTTATAGTTTCTAAATATCTTTTTTTCTAAATGGAATTTATTTGTATTCATTTTTCATGCTCATTAAGAAAGTGGTCTATGTGAAAAAATAATATTTTTAAGGAGTGTCAATCACTTGGATGAGCACAACCTTTTTCTTAAATGAAAATGATTTAATCATTTTGAGGTAACATTTTCAACACTAATAGATAGAGGATGGAATTGGTTTCTTTTATTTATGTTCAATATTTTATAGTTCAATATTTCCTAATGTGGTAATAACTATAATTTAAATAAAGGATTGTTTTGATTGCAATAACTTGATCTTTATGCATCAAAATTTTATTTTTATTTTTTTGATAGAGAGGTAAATGTAACATAAAAAGTAAGGACAAGAGGACCTCAAGATGTATAAAATACGTGTGTTTTTATATTCATTACCTTTAATTTCAAATGTCACAATAGGAAAAGTGAAAGAGAGGTCATCAAGATAAACCTTTCAAAAGACACAAATTAGTTGGCACTACCTAAAGTTGACATAAGGGGCGTCAATGTTGAATTGAAGTCCTTTTTCTAGATATATAATCAAGGAATATCTTCTTTAGGATGTTTTTCTCCAATATTTTTATGTAATTGATTAACTTGACTAAGTGTTCATTTAATGCAAGAAGGGTGATCAATTAAAATTTAAGAAATGAAAAGCATGCATGTGAAAACATAGTACTTGAAATGATCAAATCTGAAAAATAAAATTATGAATTATGAAATGAAAATGGAAAATTAAACTTGCCTTTAGGATCAATAGGAAGGAATACTCCAAATTTGAGAAGTACTTATAGAAGACAATGATAGAAACAAAAAAAGATATGGATTTGGGGCCTAAAAAATGGTATATGTAAAATTTAATAATCAAGAGGTCATTGAACAAGATTGAGTGGAAGGTCACAAATGACTTGAGAGTTAGGAATGAATTGGTTTAGGGAAAGGTCATCCTTGATCTAGTCTACACAAAATTCTCAAATATGAAGCTTCACTAAAGATCTGAGACCCTAGTTCTAAGATCCCAAGTTTTTTCTCTGAAAAACTTGTAAACATACATCTACACACAAGAAAATAGTTTTCTTTTTTTTTTTTTTTTGGCGGGGTGGGGGGTGCTGGGGCATGTATTTCCTTGCTAAATATCTAATTTATAAATCAAATATAAATATAAATATTTATATTTTCCTCATTTTGTGAAATCTCTATGGATGGATTTGAATGCACTTTCCATAAAGATGTATTTATATGTACATGGATGTAAAATGTATAATAGTATTGTAGGAACTTTCCATAGATGCAATAGATCTACAAGTTTCAAATAAAATATCTCTGAAGTACAACTATGCTCTTGAATGCTTGTGCAAGGTGGATGAATGTAAATTGCTTTCTTTGATGGCCAACTCAACCATCTCCAATGAAGAAATAAGCTATATCTTGAGAAAATAATGCATGCTTGATAATGTAGAAAGGAGGGACTTCAATGAATCCTTGCTTTCTTGGCTTCAACCCCTTGAATGTAGTTGTAATATTTCTTGAATTAAAGATCAATTGAATGGATCTTTCTCTTGAAATTGATAATAGTGGTGTCAAAAAAAAATAGATTACCTTAGATTATAATTAGTGTTAATGGGTTATTGAGGATACCCAAATGAAGTGATAAAGCCTCGTTTTATAGTGGTTTCAGAATGAAAATTGGAAGGGAAAACTACAGTAGGTGGAAATTTTTTTGAATACCCCCAAAATGGCATGGGATTTGATGGAAAATATATCAAGTAAGGGATGACCATGAACCTTACCAAGGAGTAAGGGATGATTTTTCCTAACATGAAGGAAAATATTGATACTTGAGGGAAATAGGAATAAATTTTAGGAAAGACAACAATTTAGGCACGAATTCAACTTGTGTATAGGGAATGGCTAAAAGCATGGATAAAAGTTCTTTAAAATGAAGTTTACACTTATAAAGATGATACATTTATCCCCACTTTATGTTGGAAACTACAATTGGAATAATTGTGATGTTCGCATTGATGTCAAACCTTACCGGTAAGACATTTTCTAATAGTATAGTGTGCCTTATCAATTAATTGATGAAGAGGATTTGAGAAAAGAGATAACTAGATGAACTAGTTCATTTATTGAGTAAAGAGGAGAAAGAATGATAGAATTACAATGGGCAAGTGATCAATTATCCTTTGACAAGATAAATTGTTGTTTGATAATTATATGAAGTGAAGAAGACAGTTGAGTTAATGTAAAGAAGATAAGAAAATAAGTTGAGTAAAAAAATAAGCTTGACTAAGTGATAGTTTTATAGGTCAATGAAGAAAAATATTAAGGATATCAAGAGATAGTCGAGCAAGCAGTATTGTCCAAGTGATAGTTATGGCTAAGAAAGATGAAGGATAAAAATGAAGAAGTGACGGAGTGTAGTGAAGATCGAGTGAGCTAGTGTAAGTTGAATGAAATAGACTAGTAAAGACCAAGCTACCCAGTGAGGACAGAGAAGAAGAACATAGTGATGGCTGAGTGTCAACATTTTAATAGTTTGTGGAAGAATCAAGATTTGAATCCAGAATGGTTAAAATTTTAGATTGGTCAAAATGTGTAAATGATAAGGATTGATGAGCTAGCAATTTAATGCACCAATTGAGATTATTAAAATGATCTAAGGTGAGGATTCATGGAGAATTTTCTAGTAGTTTCAAGAAAGGAGCAGCAGGACAAAATGATGGACAAATTTAATGAATTTGATCAAACCCTAAGATCTATGGTGATGTTTAAGTGGAAAAAGATGTAGTGCCTGCCCTCATTCACATTTTTTTTGGACATATTGTTGCTATTATTGTCAGACTATGTTAGACTAGTTTTATTATGATGGTTAGTAACATTGTTTTGAGACTATCAGATATTGGGTGATGGATTTAGTTGATATGTGATGAGATTACTTAGACTATACATTTCATGTATGTATGATGATTATTACATTACTTTTAGTTATTGATGATGATTAGTTAGATGGTTTATTATCACATGTTTTTTATTATGGATACTTACCGCATACTTGCATGTGTATGGTATGCGTGTTTGTTCTTATGTATGGCATTTTTGATGTGGTTAAGGAAGGGAGTCATAGTCACTTGCTAGTAGGGATCTACACGATGCACCACTTCCTACCATTGCCTGTTTAGCTGAGCATATCTATATATTGTATGTACATGCATGGTTTTTTTGTAGGTTGTAGCTACTGGGTATCAACTTCCTTGAATTTCTAGGATGAGTGTACCCTATCGCACTGTCTCAATGGTAAGAGAAGGGAGATAAATTTTCAAGTCCAAATCCTAAACCCTTGAACCTTTTGTCCTAGTGAGGTAGGACAAGTATCTAGATATTTTACCTTCTGAATGTGTCAGATGACATAATTCATGATTTTTAACCCTTTAGACTAATTTTGTATGGATTATTCTATGATGGGTTTTCATATTTTATTTTGGAGGTCTATGGTGAATTTTCTATTAATTAAGTCTAAAATTAAATAGATTTAATTAATAAATTAATTATTTGGAAAAAAATTAATATAATATCATGATCTTTAGATATTATGATTATAATTAATTAAATGAGAATTAATTGAGAAAAGAATTAAATTAAAATTAATAATAATAATAAAATAATAATAAAGTAATAAATAAATAATAATAATAAAAGTTATAAAAGAATTAAAATAAAAGTTATAAGCTTGCCTAGGAGTAAACACACCTTTTAATTTCATATATGTCAACAACACAGGGTTTAGCGCACAAATTAAGCACATGGTGTCTACAACCTTATAACTCATCTAGAAGGTTGGAAAAAGCTCGTGCTTAGTTGTCAACACCTTCTGGTTATTTTTAGAGACATTCTAGGTGCTTCCTGAGAGTTCTTTACATTCTGAAAGGACTCCTAGAAGCTTAGGGAGAGCATTTTGGAGAGCGTGTTTGGAGGAGCCGGGAATGTTGGAGAAGGAAAGAGCTTTCTCTATGGAATTCTGAGGAGAAGTGATTTAGCATCAGTGTCCAGGTAGGCACTCATGATTTTGCATATGTCATTTTCACTTCTTGCACTTCCTATCTTCTTCGTGTCTTTTGAATACTTTCTGAGGATTCTATGTGTAAATGTTCCAGTTGTTTTATTCTTGTCATGGATATTTAAATTCTTTATGTGAGAAAATCCCACAAGCGTAGGTTTGAGAATTATATGGATTAGGGTTAAAAATTTATAGTCAAACCTATTAGAGGAATTAATGGGTAAATTTAGAGAACAAATATTTTATAGGAAAATTCTTAAAATTGGAAGCCCTTCAAAAAAAATTGTGCATATGTTCTTTGTAGAAATATACATGTTTATATTTTTCAAATTTGCATACATATACATATACATACATACATACATACATACATACATACATACATACATACATACATACATACATACATATATATATATATATAAACATGTGTGTGTGTGTGCTATAATACTTAATAATAAACTACACACACACACACACACACACACACACACACACACACATATTTATTAAATTGCAGTGGAAATTCATTATAGTTAAATTTGAATCGCACATGATTGAACATTTTTGAGAAAAAAAAAATTATTTAAAAAAATACGAATTCGCATAATGGCCTAAACGTTTATTAAAAACATTATGAGAAAATTTAAACAAATCAAAATTTGGGAGGGTGAAGCCCGTACCCCATCGGCATTGAGTGCTGAGTACCTACGTCGCAAGTACTACGACGACAGGTGGTACTCTGTACCATTATCGCCGTAGGCCCTGCGACCATAGGGTACTGCAAACTGCATCAGTGGTATTATAACATTTTTTTTTTTTTTTATAAAATGATTTCAATGCATGTTTTATATTTCAATTTTTATAATGTTTATAAAACGTTATTATTAAATGTTTATAATTATATATATACATATATATATATATGTATGTATATATATATATATGTATATACATATATGTATATGTATATATGTATATACATATATATATATACATACATACATATACATATATATATATATATATATATATATATATATATATATGTATGTATGTATGTATATAAGTATATATGTATAGATATGTTATTAATAATAAATAATTATTATATTAAGAAAAAAAATGATTTGTATTAATAGATCAGTTCTTTTAATATCAAATTATTTTGTAATATTATAGTCTGATAATATAGGTTTAATTTGATTATTTAATTGACTTGAATTATGAAGAAAAGATGTCAATGAAAAGAATTGGTAAATTCTTATGTTAAAAATCTACAATGTAATTTCGATGGGGGTCATTTCAAATAATGCTTATATAAACAATGTATCATTAGAATATTGAAAAATGATTCTAGAGTTATGTGAAATTTTAATCAACACATGGGTTAGGAAAAACGTTCAAATGTCTTCACTCAATATCTAAATTTGAAAATGAAAACTAAGACCTCCGCACTTAGTTCAAACCAAAACATGTGCTTGCATTGTGTTTTCTCTATGCTATCTATTTTAAGTTTTTGGGTTGCCTAGTGTTGACCAGTTATAGGACGTCTATCAAAGGCTCGGGTGTTATGATTTTGATGTCATGATGATGTCTTTTGATTCTGATCTTTATAAACCCAACCATGGTTATGTGATGGTATGCTCTATGAAATGTTTTATTGTTATTGCTTTCCAGTCTTCTTGTGTGAAGTTGAGGTTCATATGTATGAGACACTTGACTTAACCATTTTGGGTCATTGATCAATTATACTTGGGTTATTTTTTAGTTATTTGATGGAATTGAAATTGTTATCTAATCTTGATGATGTCATGTTGTGACATGTTTTGACTCAACCATTTTGGAGTCTCCGATCAATATTATTTTGAGATGCTTTTTGGTTGCTTATTAAGAACCAATGATTATTGTTATTATCAGAGATACCTTCAGTTGCCAATAGAGAACTGTTGTGGTCATGATTATCTATGGATTCTTTTCAGTTGACTCATGGAAATTTGATGTTTATATTGTGGATTATCTTTTGTGATTTTGAGATTTATGATTTCATGAGCTTAGGGTAGGTTATCTACTTGTAGTTTCAGGAAGTGGCTTGCAATGGGGGTCGGGCCCCTTAGAGGCTGCAAGGGTAACTCATTGTAAGTTGTCTTACTAAGTGAAAACATTCACACCTAATACTAACTTAAATGAATCTAATAAGATAATTTTTTTGTTCTTGCCCATGCCTCGAGTGCTAGTATAGACTAGGATGAGAGTAGAGAGAATGCTTGGTTGCGACCTTGCATTTCGTAGTATGCCTTATCTGTATGAGAGGATACTAGTGGCCGCATAGGGATCACTAGGGGGCTAGGGTCTATTGGGAGACTACCAGGGTAACTCTAGCATGATCCGTGCAATGACACTTTCCCGCTTGCATAGTAGGTTTCCTACATGTCTTTGTTGTTCCTCTAGAATTAGATGTCAGTTTTGTGATTGGAACCTTTGAGTTAGTATACTTTTAGGATTTCTGGACTTAGAGAGTATTTATGCTATGTGATATTGATAACCTATTTGGAACTTGAGACTATCTCCTCAGTGCAATGGGAGTGGATCATTTAGGTACCATGTGGTTGGGTGGTAGTGCTTTTCCACTCTTATCATTTGAGATCTGTACGACACACCATGGCTGATGCATTCTCTTGTTGGTGTCTATTTTCTTTTCATGGATTATGATGTTGGACATGTATCCTTACATTGATCATTTGCATATGTTAGATGATGTTATCTTATGCTTTATTTTGCATGTTAGATTACTTTCTACATATGATGTAGTATGTTTAGGAGTGACATTCCTACTTTGTTAATACCGATGATCTCTTCGATAATTTTGGAATGTTACACAGGGAGGGATGGCTAGGACCCACGATGGTCTAATGATGCTATTTATGATTGGGAGGAACCATGCACTCAGTTAATTATATTTGATGATATATGGTTATCTTTTATGATGATGTATCATGCATGACATGTGATTACCATTACTTTGTGTGCATCATTGATTAGAATATATGTATATTCTTTTAAGCCTTTTATACCCTGTGGCATGTACAGTGGATGATTGAGCATTTGAAAATATAATTAATGAACATTGGACATTTCATTATTATTTCATGTTGATGTAGTGTTAAATGGAATCATTAGTATTGGTTGATTTAGATGTAATTCAATATTAAAGGATCCTTAAAGAATGTGACCATTTATGTATGTATGTTCATGTCTACTTTCAGTTGAATATTGTTACTGCTTTCTCTACTATGTTATGAATGGTTTTACTTTCATGTTTAAAAAAAAAAATGCTACCAAACTTAGTGAAACTTTAGGTTAATTTTTTGGATCCCTTGGTGGCACGTCACAAAAGATCAAAGCTACCTATTTAATAAGGTACAAGACATGTTTCAAGTTGGATCGTTCATTATTGATTGGTGAATTTGTGAAGAACTTGTGAAGAATAGAGTAACAGAGGAAAAGTGAGAAGATTGGTGAAAGTGTGATTGCTTGAAGGGTTGGCAAGTAGATCAGAGATGGAGATTATAATTAAGTCTAGTCAATGAACCAACAATTGATCCAAATGGAGATCTAAATTTAAAAATTAATTTGTATCTTGACAAATCAAACCTAGTTGTTACTTTCTAACTATTGTGGTAGTAAAATCCTTTAGTCAAGGTTGACCTAGCAATCATTTGTAAATCCTTTAATCAAGGTGACACTCTAATAGAATGATCCAAAGTCCTCTAACTAGGTCATTCCTAAGAGGGTGATTAAATACTTTAATAGGGTCACACCCAATAGTGTGTTTTGTAACTTTTAATAGGGTTGGCTCTTAACTAAGATCACTTTAGAAGAGTAAAAAGTGGTAGCATGTTACTTGGTAGTTCATACCAAATCAAGTTTCTACATTCAATTTTGGTGTCATATATCTGTGAATTATTTTTTGTGATGCATGTTATTTACTATTTTCTATTTCTATTACTTGATATATACTAAACAGAGAGCTAGTGATGAATGAATAAGTTAAGTTGTTGATAAGTTTCTATATTGGTGAAGTGATTTTATGAGATTGATAAAGTTGTTTGAATTTTTTAAAATTTGAATTGGTATATCCAAAGTAGATGATAATAGATTAACCCTACCTCCCCCTCTTAGTTATTTTGAATATTCTAACACTTATTAGGTGTATGAGATAAACTTATACTCATGGTAAATTAGATTAAATACAAAAGATGCTTTCATCACAACTAAGAAGGCATAAAAGCAACCAAGCTCCCAACTAACTTGAGTCCTTGTAACATCCAAAATTAAGAAAAGAGAGACCTCTCTATCAAAATGAAAAAAAAAAAAAAAAAAGAGGAGTGTGATTATCCTTTTTAGTAAGATTTGTGTCTCTTACTATGATTTACACAAAAGTGTCACTATAAAAGAGATGGTATTGATAATATATAATTTTTCATGGCATGATAGTCAAATCATCAAGGACTTATGTCTCTACAAGGGGAATATTAGAAGAGATGATCCAAGCATAAGTATGTGTGCATCCTTCTCGAACTGAAAGAAGTGCATGCAGAGATTGGTCCTTAAGGATTGTTAATAATTGTAATAATTTGTCTTAGGCTAGAATTCACCCAAGACCAAGGAACTCAAACACAAGCACAACAGTAGACCAAAATAGATAGTATGATCAAAATGATGATATATTCATTCAATATTCCATATCAAGAGTACACTGGGAGTGCATGTATATAAAGGCCTCAGGAGAGCTTCTAGAATGCATAGAAGTCAGTATCATGATAAGTCATACAACCAGGCACATGTCCACTAGATATGGGTTATCCTCCATTAAGCATGAAATTAAGTGTGATGATGTCAGGATAAGCGTACAATGTGTAGCACAAAAAATAGTGTAGACAACATGTGCTAAATCAGGAGTGCCAATAAGTGTGTTGTCAACATGACAACTCAGTGAATGATGCACACTCCTATGTTGTAGACACCATGTGCATAGTTAGAGTTGTATACTTCAGTGAGAGTACACAAACTCCTAAGTGTCTCACCTAAAAAAATAATAAAATAATAAAAAATAATTATATAATGCATTAACCTAAGTAAACTTAAGTAAAGTGTAAATAGTAAATACTTATTTACACCAACACCCCCCTTTAAGTGCAACTTAGGGGAATGCCCTTAAGCTTACAAAATCTAGGATGATATGCATAATGGGTCCTGGCTACTAGACTGTGTTAGGTACACATGTACATAATGATATGCAAATCTCTCATAAAGCGAGGAAAGAGGGAAAACCTCATGGGAAAAACCCTCCCCCAAAAAGAAAGATGAATAGGGATGCATGGATGGATGGAGTAATCAAGACCCACCCATTACAACATACATCTAGTATATACAAAAGAGAATAACAAGAAGAGCAAGAGAGATAGGATAGCCTCCCCCCTACTAAAGAAGAATGGCAAACAATGACTGCTCCAATGAAGAAGCTGATCCAAGATTATAGAATGGTGTTCCTCTCCTTAGGAAGAAAAAATTCCAGAGGTACACATGAGACACTTCCTCTATGTGTGGAAAGAATCCCATGGATAAGTGATGTCTCTAAAACCTACTCAACTAGCTAAAGAACCTATCTCAAAGAATTTTCTATCTCTGCAATAGATGAAGAACCCTACTAAAACTGTTGATCATAAGTATCTACAATCACTTCAACATGTAACAATTGATCATGTAGAGAATGAGAAAAAGGGTTGAATGGAGCCCTTATGACAACTGAAGAGGTGTTGTTGCATCAAGAAGAAGAGGCATATCATGGATATTATCTCCCAAATCTATCATTGAACCTGGACCTAGAAGACTGGATGTACCTTGTTGTGTTGGACCTATCACTATGGTGATGTAGTGACCTCTCACTAAAACTTTCAATAAAACCCCACATGTATGAATCTATTGAAGCACTATCACTAGTGTCACTATCAATTTCCACATGATATGATGTACAGAGAAGATTAGAGGACAAACTTGGTGAACCTTCCTCAAAGTATACATCCTTCTCCACAAAGATTTGATGTGTCTCTAGATCTAGAAGTCTATATGCCTTCATGGTGTTTTCATAACCAATGAAAGTACAAGGCTGCCGTGATTATTCCTTACAACCCCTGGAAGATATCTTTACCCATGAAGGACAACTGAAGACTTTGAAGTGTGTCACAATAGGTTTTCTGTAGCACCATGCCTCAAAAGGAGTCTTGCAATCTAAGGCTAGATTAGGAGATCCATTATGAATGTGAGTGGCACTAGAGATTGCTTCGACTTCTAATGATGGATCTAGAGACTTGGCTTGTATCATGCAACTTGCCATAGACTTAAGAGTGTGGATCCTCAAAGCTACAACATCTATCTTATGTGGACTGAATGCTGGTGCAGTCTAAAGATAAATGTCCTCAATTCTGCAAAAGTCCTTGAGTCTTCTATTCACATACATGCTTCCATTTTCAATTTTTAGAACTTTGATGGCTTTCCTAGATTTTCATTCTACATGAGTCTTGAAGGCTAGAAACTTGTCCAACACTTCATTGTTGTTATGAAGAAAATGGACCCAAGTTTATTTGAAAAGTCATCAATGAAGGTAAGTATGTAGGAACCTAGGCTAAATGAAAAAGGACCTGCTAATACCATATGAACCATCTGTAGAGCACTTGGTGCTCTTGAAGACTTCCCTTTCTATAACTTCTCCTTTGGATGTATATCCATTGAATCTGTTAAACATTCACCCTTAGAAAATTTGATGTGAGGTAGACCTTTGACCATTTGGTTTGTGCAAAGTTGTTGAAGATAACAAAAGTCAACATGACCATACTACTGATGTCATAATTGCATATTTGAATTGGTTTGAGATAACAAGGCCTTTGAAGGAGACTTGGGCACAAAATGGGAGAAAGAGTACAACCTTTTGTTATGATTCACTTTCCCCATTGTAACCAATGAGTCATCTTCAGGACTATGCACCTTTACTGAGTCTAGAAGGAACTCAACTCTATGTCCATCTCCAAGGTGAGTGATTTGGTAGATTGATAGGAGATTTGAACTTAGGTTTGGAACATAGAGAACATCTTGAAACTCTCCATTTTCCATCTCCACATTTCCTTTCCCTTCAACTTCCATTTTTGTATCATCTCCCATGAAGATGTTCAGTACCTTTGATTTCTTCATTGAAGAAAAATCCTCCTTTGAAGAACCCATATGATATGAGGCACCAGAGTCAAATATCCATTCCTTTGAAGAGTTTGAATTTTCCATGAGTGCTTGCCCTTTGCCCTTGGAATCTGAAGATGACCCTTTATCCTTATAAGCATTAGGCAATGGAACATTATGTTTCTTCATGATGTTGGTCAACTTATCAATCTTTTTGAGATAACACTCATGTTCTTCATGACCTGATTTCTTGCAATAAGAGCACTTCTTCTCCTTATTATTGTCCCCTTTATTTTTGGAATTTGAAGACTTGCCTTGTTGATTGGATTGAGGTGTTATCTTTTCTACATCCTCAAATTCATTCTTCCATTTCTTCTTACCCTTTCCTTTATTTGAAGACAATCTAGTTGAATGTTGAGAACCCTCATTGTTGGCCACCCATGCTTTAGACTGAGGTGATTTAAGAATCCCCATTGATTGCAACTTCTGTTCTTCAATGTCCAACAAATTAGCATATTCATCGAAAGTGACTTTCTTGTAGGCAGACCCTAAGGTAGTCTTAGACGTGTTAAAAGAAGATACAAATGTGGAATACTTCAATGACAACTTGTTATGTATGATATAGGTCAATCTGCCATCTTTAATAGAACTCCCACAATCAGTAAGTTTTTTCCTTAGTTCATTCATCTTGATGATGAAATCCTATATGGAATCATATGACTTAGGATCTAAGGATACAAGCTCATCTTCAATTTTGAAAACATCCTCTTCAAACACTTTACCATAAATGTTTTTGAGGGTATCCCAAGCTTCCTTGGATGTAGAACACTTCATGATTTGATACATGATCTTATTATCAACCCCCAAACATATATCATCTAGGGCTTTCCTATCCATTGTTACCCAAGCTAAAATATCACTTACCAATATATTTTTACCTGTTGGTTTAGGAAGAGTACCATCTACATATTGTGAAACTCCATTATGCATTAAGTGATACCACATTTTTATGGATCATGTAGCTATTAGAATTTGAAAAGATTGATAACCCAAAAAAATAGTGCAAAGAATAGATATCTAAACTATGAATGCAACTGATAAAATCAAAATAGCAACATAGAGTTAGTCTCCAAGAGAGTAATGCAAATGCTGGAAGCAAAATAGCATTAAGAGGATGCAAATGAAATTGATTACAAATACAAGCTAGGTAGCATGCTTATATAGACTAGGAAGAGGGAGGAGGTGGCAACACCGACCAATGAGGAGCAACCATCTATAAGACTAAAGATAGCAAAGTATCTTGCTTAAATAGATAATGGATGCTCATATGTAGGAAGGTGACATCTCAGAACCACTTTCTAAATAAGAAATACTTTATTAACCTAAGAAATATTATTAAAAGTGTAGGAAAAAAATAGCAATAAAGAGAAAAATAAATAACCCACTAGGAAATTAAAAAACCACACTAATACCCCCCCATAAGCGAAGCTTAGGTGGATGGAGAAATGGGTCCCAACAAGTTAGGCTTGATGAGGTACCCATGTACATAAAATTCCCCCAAAAGAGAGAGAAAAGAGACTCCCCAAAAAAAATTAGGACTCCAAGTGAGAGGAAGAGGCCCCCCAAAAAGCTGAAGCATCCCGCACCCCCAGCAAAGCTTGCAAATTTTGTCTGATAGATCCACTTACATCAAACAAATTTTCTTCCCTTAGGAAGAAGGACAAGATCCCAAGTGTGGTTCCTCTTCAAGGAACTATACTCTTCCTACATAGTTGTATCCCACTCAATAATACTAGAAGCCTCACGAAAATATGGTGGATCTGAGGTAGTAGCAATAAAGATATGTGTAGCATCCTCGAATGCGAACGAGTCTACCTGTTGTTTGATGGATCCCTAACCCAATCACCTGTAGACTGCAAGGTCTATCTAGCCCAAAGTGGACTAGAAGATGGAGAATCTATAGGAGAATCATCAACCTATGAATGATGACTAGGAGAGGAAGGAGGTGAGTCCTCTATATCACTCTCTACATTAGAAGGGGAGGTAAATGACTATTCAGGTAAATCTAACTCATTAGAAGATTTGTCATGTATTCCAAGTGACTCTAATGTCAAAGTAGAAGGCAACCCTATGACCATGCTCTGTTGGTTAAGATGATGCAAGTAGTGGAAGTTAAGATGGCCAAACCGCTCATGCCATAATTTACTCACATCAATAGAGTGAGTGAGCAAAACAGTTGAAGGAGGATAAGGAACAAAGTGAGAAAATAGATAGAGTCATGATTGATGATCTACTCTCTCAACTACAACTGTAGAATCATTATGCAACTCATGTATCTCCACCAAATCAGGAGTGAACTCAACCCATTTGACTAAATCGGTGTGAGTGATTTGGTATACCGATTGAAGATTAGTTGACAATGAGGGTACACAAAGAACATAATGGAATGTTCCATCCCCCACATCAACAAACCCTCTCCCACACACCTCAATAGGAGTTTCATCACTCATTAAAATAAAAGGCATAGTACATGGCTCCAAGGATACAAGTTCTTTCTTAGATGAATCCATGTGGTGTGAAGCACCTAAATTAAGAACCCATGTGGATAGTGAGGAAGCAACTGCAACAAGGGCCTTGCCCTTTCCTTTCCCCTTGTTATTTTCTTTTTCTTTGTTAGACCCTTCATTAGAACTTTGTTTGATAGACTCAAGAACACTAATATTTTTCTTCTCAAGAATATATGTAAAGTGATCAATTTTTTTCTTCAAACATTTATGCTCATCATGACTAGGTCTTTTACAATAGGCACATTTGACCTTTTCCTTCTTAGGCTTATCGCCCTTGGAAGATGGGGTATCAATAGTTGCTTTTGAAGCAACTAATATTTGATCCTTCTTTTCCTCACT
The DNA here is from genome assembly GCA_028749045.1 of Cupressus sempervirens. NCBI lineage: Eukaryota > Viridiplantae > Streptophyta > Pinopsida > Cupressales > Cupressaceae > Cupressus > Cupressus sempervirens. The sequence goes on from CM053787.1 coordinate 882,670,416, forward strand.
ATTATTTTGTTTCTCGTCATTACTATTGTTGTTACTACTTTGTCCTTTTTGTTCTTTTCTGATTTGCTTGGCAGCTAAGGCATGTGACTTAGAGGACTTAAGAGTTCCCATCTAGATTAGCTTGCCCTATTCTTGAGTTAGATTGATAGAAAAATAGTCTAAAGATGACATGGTGAATTGAGTACCAAGTGCACCCTTAGTAGCATAGAAGGTGGAGACAAACACAACATATTCTAGATTTAGCTTAGAGAGAATACTAAGAATTAGTTGTTCGTCTTTCTTTTCAATTCCCCTTTGTTTTAACTGCAACCTTAGTGACTTCAATTTAGTAAAAAATCTTGGATTGTGTTGAAATTGCCTAGACTTAAACTAATTAGTTAATTTTTCAACGTATAACCGCTCATTGAATCTTGTGTACCAAATAGTGTTTCTAGCTTTAACCATATTTCATTTGGTGTATTCAAAGATTCAATGTGAAATAAAAAATTAGGAGAAATAGAAAAACACAATGTTCCATATGCCTCATCACATTTGTTAAACCACTTAGGCTTGTCTTCATCTTTAGCAAGTTCAGTTTCAAGTCCCATAGTTATCCTATTTAATCTAGCTTTCCTTAAGTGAATTGTCATGCATGATTTCTACTCAAAGTAATTCTACGGAGTTAGGATGGGCATATTCGTTTGATCTATGATGAAGAAATGCCAAAAAAAAAGAGAATCCAGCCATGAAAATGCCCCCCCTTTTACTCAATCAAAGAACCCCACCAAAGAAATATGATTTGGCACTTTATTTTAGTGCATTTACATCTACCACTAGAAAGAAATACTTAGTGGTCTTGATTTCAATGCATTACAAACCCTCATGAAGAGCATATGCTGAAAGTGAAACTTGGGCACAATAATCAAAAAAACAAATAGCACCACTACGATCTACTTGAAAAATCATGCATTTTCAAAAAAAAATCACCTTGATATGAGGTCGTATGAGAAAGTTATGATCCATAGAAGTTTCTAAAATGAGAATTGTGCATAGTCACAGTTGAGAATCTACAATTTTTGAATAATTCATGCATGAAAATAAAAAAAAACTCCACTAGTGGATAGAGTACAAAAAAAAAATCCAAGATCATAACAAGAATCATCAAAATTGGAGTCTATATGAGCAAGAATGAGACATTTGAAAATTGCATTCAAATCTGTGACTACCAATGGAGAGGGGTATGGTTGTAGCTTTTCGTGCTTGATTTTACAAAATATTTAGCTTTTATGCAAAAACTAAAAGATACCCAGATAGTTTTTTTTGTGTTGCAAACAAAACTCAGAAAGTGATTTTCTTGCTGATGTACAAAAGATGTTGCTACAGTGTAAATCATATGCCTTTAATAGTAAAAAAATGACTCCAAAAATCAAGAAATGACCCCAGCAACTAAAATATGACATGAAAATGCTAGATCAGCTTCCTAAGTTCATCAACGGCATGCTAAAACTTACAATACTAATTGAAAACTCCAAATATGCATGTTGGTTGTCAAATTTGAGATTGAAGCCTTAGAGAAAAAAAATATTTTTGTCAAAACTTTTCTGATTCTCAAGATCATCCAAAGATGCAAGAGAAGAGCATACTTCATTTTTAAAAAACTACAATAAAATTTATTAGCCGCACCCCAAATCTCTCAAATAAGGAAACTAAAATCTACTCTTGCACATAGAAAAGCTTGGATACCATGTTAGAATCTAAAAAGATTGATAACTTAGAAAACTAGTGCAAAGAATAGATATCTAAACTATGAATGCAACTGATAAAATCAAAATAGCAACATAGAGTTAGTCTCCAAGAGAGTAATGCAAATGCTGGAAGAAAAATAACATTAAGAGGATGCAAATGAAATCGATCACAAATACAAGCTAGGTAGCATGCTTATATAGACTAAGAAGAGGGAGGAGGTGGCAACATCGACCAATGAGGAGCAACCATCTATCAGACTAAAGATAGCAAAGTATCTTCCTAAGATAGATAATGGATTCTCATATGTAGGAAGGTGACACCTCACAACTACTTTCTAAATAAGACATGCTTTATTAACCTAAGAAAGATGATTAAAAGTGTAAGAAAAAACTAGCAATAAAGAGAAAAATAAATAACCCACTAGGAAATAAAAAACCACACTAACACCCCCCCATAAGCGAAGCTTAGGTGGATGGAGAAATGGGTCTTGGCAAGTTAGGCTTAATGAGGTACCCATGTACATAAAATTCCCCCAAAAGAGAGAGAAAAGAGACTCCCCAAAAAAAATTAGGACTTCAAGTGAGAGGAAGAGACCCCCCAAAAAGATGAAGCATCCCGCACCCCCAGAAAAGCTTGCAAATTTTGTTTGATAGATTCACTTACATCAAACAAGTTTTCTTCCCTTAGGAAGAAGGACAAGATCCCAAGTATGGTTCCTCGTCAAGGAACTATACTCTTCTTGAATAGTTGTATCAAACTCAGGAATACTAGGAGCCTCATGAAAATATGTTGGATTTGAGGCAGTAGCAATAAAGATATGTGTAGCATCTTGGAATTGTGAACGAGTCTTCCTGGTGTCTGATGGATCCCTAACCCAATCACCTGTAGAGTACAAGGTTTGTCTAGCCCAAAGTGGACCAGAAGATGGAGAATCTATAGGAGAATCATCAACCTATGAATGATGACAAGGAGAGGAAGGAGGTGAGTCTGCTATATCACTCTCTACACTAGAAGTGGAGGTAGAAGACTATTTGGGTGAATCTGACTCATCAGAAGATCTGTCATGTACTCCAAGTGACTCCAATGTCAAAGTAGAAGGCAACCCTGTGACCATGCTTTATTGGTTAAGCTGATGCAAGTAGTGGAAGTTAAGATGGCCAAACCACTCATGCCATAATTTACTCACATCATTAGATTGAGTGAGCAAAATAGTTGAAGGAGGATCAGGAACAAAGTGAGAAAATAGATAGAGTCGTGACTAATGATTTGCTCTCCCAACTAAAACTATAGAATCATTGTGCAACTCATGTATCTCCACCAAATCAGGAGTGAACTCAACCCATTTTTTTGAACTTGTGTGAATGATCTAGTATCCCGATCGAAGATTAGTTGACAATGAGGGTACACAAAGAACATCATGGAATGTGACATCCCCCACATCAACAGACCCTCTCCCACACACCTCAATAGGAGTGTCATCACTCATTAAAATAGAAGGCATAGTACATAGCTCCAAGGATGCAAGTTCTTCCATAGATGAAGCCATGTGGTGCGAAGCACTTGAATCAAGAACCCAAGTGGATGGTGAGGAAGCAACTGCAACAAGGGCCTTGCCCTTTCCTTTGCCCTTGTTATTTTCTTTTTCCTTGTTAGACCCTTCATTAGAAATTTGTTTCATTGACTCAAGAACACTAATATTATTCTTCTCAAGAATGTATGTCAAGTGATCAATTTGTTTCTTCAAACATTTATATTCATCATGACCAAGTTTTTTACAATAGGCACATTTGACCTTTTCTTTCTTAGGCTTATCATCCTTGGAAGATGGGGTATCAATAGTTGCTTTTGAAGCAACCAATATCTAATCCTTCTTTTCCTCACTATCATTTTGTTTCCCATCCTTACTATTCTTGTTACTACTTTGTCCTTTTTGTTCTTTTGTGCCTTGCTTGGCAGCTAAGGCATGTGACTTAGAGGACTTAAGAGTTCCCATCTAGATTAGGTTGTCATATTCTTGAGTGAGATTGACAGCAAAATTATCTAAAGATGACATGGTGAATTGAGTAGCAAGTGCACCATTAGTAGCATAGAAGGTGGAGACAAACACAAAATATTTTGAACTTAGCTTATATAGAATACTAAGAATCAGTTGTTCATCTTTCTTTTCAATTTCACATTTGTTTTAACTGCAACCTTAGTGACTTCAATTTAGTGAAGAAATCCTGAATTGTGTTGAAATTATCTAGACTTAAACTAATTAGTTCATTTTCCAATGTATGACCCCTCATTGAATCTTGTGTACCAAATAGTGTTTCTAGCTTTAACCATATTTCATTTGGTGTATTCAAAGATTCAATGTGAAATAGAAAATCAAGAAAAATAGACAAACACAATGTTCCATATGCCTCATCACATTTGTTAAACCACTTGAGCTTGTCTTCATCTTTAGCAGATTCAGTTTCAAGTCCCATAGTTATCCTATTTAATCCAGCTTTCCTTAAGTGAATTGTCATGCATGATTTCTACTCAAAATAATTGTATGGAGTTAGGATGGGCATATTCGTTTGATCCATGATGAAGAAATGCCAAAAAAAAGGAAAATCTAGCCATGCTAATGCCCCCCCTTTTTACTCAATCAAAGAACCCCACCAAAGAAATATGATTTGGCACTTTATTTTAGTGCATTTACAACTACCACTAGAAAGAAATACTTAGTGGTCTTGATTTCAATGCATTACAAACCCTCATGAAGAGCATATGCTGAAAGTGAAACTTGGGCACAATAATCAAGGAAACAAATAACACCACTACAATATACTTAAAAAATCATACATTTAAAAAAAAATACCTTGATATGAGGTCATGTGAGAAAGTTATGATCCTCTAAAGTTTCCAAAACAAGAATTGTGCACAGTCACCGCTGAGAATCTACAATTTCTAAAGAATTTGTGCATGAAAATCAAAAAATAGTTCCACTAGTGGATAGAGTATGAAAAAATAGCCAAGATTGTAACAAGAATCATCAAAGTCAAAGTTCGTATGAGCAAGAATGAGACTTTTGAAAACTATGTTCAAATCTACGACTGCCAATAGAGAGGGGTATGGTTGTAGCTTTTCGTGCTCAATTCTACAAAATATATAGCTTGCATGCAAAAACTAAAAGATACCCAGCTAGTTTTTTTTGTGTTACAAACGAAACCCAGAAAGCGATTTTCTTGATGATGTACAAAAAATGTTGCTATAGTGTAAATTAGATGCCTTTAACAGTAAAAAATGGCTCCAAAAATTAAGAAATGACCCCAGCAACCAAAATATGACATGTAAATGTTGGATCAGCTTCCTAAGTCCATCAATGGCATGCTAGAACCTGCAATACTGATTGAAAACTCCAAATATGCATGTTTTTTGTCATATTTGAGACTGAAAGGCCAGCGAAAAAAAAGTTTTTGTCAAAGCTTTTCTGATTCTCAAGATCACCCAAAGATGCAAGAGAAAAGCATACTTCATTCTTAATAAACTACAATAAAATTTATTACCCCCACCCCCCCCCCCCTCCGAATCTCTCGAATAAGGAAACTAAAATCTACTCTTGCATATAGAAAAGCTCTGATACCATGTTAGAATCTGAAAAGATTGATAACTTAGAAAACTAGTGCAAAGAATAGATATCTAAACTATGAATGCAATTGATAAAATAAAAATAGCAACATAGAGTTAGTCTCCAAGAGAGTAATACAAATATTGGAAACAAAATAGCATTAAGAGGATGCAAATGAAATCGATCACAAATACAAGCTAGGTAGCATGCTTATATATACTAGGAAGAGGGAGGAGGTGGCAACACTGGCTAATGAGGAGCAACCATCTATCGAACTAAAGATAGAAAAGTATCTTCCTAAAATAGATAATGAATGCTCATATGTAGGAAGGTGACACCTCACAACCACTTTCTAAATAAGACATGCTTTATTAACCTAAGCAAGATTATTAAAAGTGTAGGAAAAAACTAGCAATAAAGAGAAAAATAAATAGCCCACTAGGAAATAAAAAAACCACACTAACAGTAGCATAGTTATGGGGAGTTAATTTAGGAAACTTAATGTTTCCTATAATGCATAAAATGAAAGAAAAGTGTAAAAAAGAGAGAGCACAACAGCAAGAACACCCCCCCTTTTCACTAAATCAAAAAACCCCTGCAAAATAGATGATTTGGGCACTTTATCAGTAGTGTGATTACAATGGGCCACTTGCCAATTTTGGCCTTTGTATACTTTTGATTTTTCTTATTACAACCTCTTAATGGATTACAAATCTAGAACTTTATAATGTGCTACAATTTTGAAGCATTACAAGGCAAAGAAAGACCCTATTGCTGAAAGTGACACTTTTGTCCAAAAAATTCCTAGAATCTTACTATATATCTTGAAAGTAGATGAAAAATAATGCACTTTCAAAAAAAATAGAATCTATTTTTAACTCCAGATGTGCCCATACAGAGCGTTTGAAGTTGCCAAATGCAAGATTATGCAAGTACAGTGACCAAAAAAATCAATTTTTAAACAATCTATGGACCAAAATTAGAAAAGAGCTACACCACTAAAAAATTTAGGAAATTCTACTCAATTTAAAAAAAAATTGCACCTAATTTGGAGTCCAGATGTCTAAGTTATGTCTTCCCAAAGTCGAACTACAAAATCAAAGATGAATTTGGAGACGGGTTGCATTAGCAAAAGATGGGGTTAAATTTGATAGTCATATGACCATAGAAGTAGTTCAAATTTGGCTAGAAATGATGGTCAAATGGTGGTCAAATTTATGCATGTGAAAAGATGATGTCAACATAACTCAAGCCCTATGACAACGTCAATCATATGGATGATGATGTTAGTGTATGGATCTATACGACCATACTATATAAACTATATGGACAAGGTAGGTAGAAAATGATGTGGCCTACCATGTGTTGCTAACGTGTCCCTATCGAGTCAAAGGTATAGAAGGCCACATGTGCTAACTGGGATGGTGTGTCAATGCTGACTGTACAGGCTACTGACTGGTTGGGCTAACATGGTAACTGGCCACATGGAAATAGGAGATTCATTTGTAGGTCATTGAGCTAGCGGACACATAGAGGTCATTTCCATGTGTTAGGTACTTTGTACTATTTGCATATGCGAATAAGCAAATGTCGCTTAGCAGATATGGGTGGCCACGGAGATGCCATGTCTCATCCTTTCTATGCCCAGGCAAGCAGATAGGAGCATCATGTGGTGTGATGAGATTTTTTGGCATGGATGGGCAGGAGAGACTACACAGGTAGATATGTGAAATGATTAACCCTTCGCCGCAAAATCTTTGCCTGTCATCGAAGACTCCAAATAAGGGTGCCAAAATCTAGTTGTGTGGCCTAAAAACCTTAGAATTAGTCCCACATGCATGGGATGAGGGGTCATAATGTTTTATAAAAACTAGATCATGAGATACACAAGCACAATGAAGTCTGCCAGACTTATGGTGTGAGCACCAAATATTTAGACTGTCAATGGATCTCGTGTGCTATTGTGGAAAGTACATAGTGTGGGTAGAATTTGTCTGATATAGCCATAGGTTAAAATGTAGTATGGAGTGTCCATAGAATTAGTATTGTGTTGTCTGTGTATTAATATGACATGCCTACTGAAAATTTATTAAAACCCTATAAAATAATAATATTCCAAAATTGTAGAGCTGGGATCTGACAACCTGGTTCTGTAAAAAAAAATTCTCTGCCTGACCTGTTGATTCTGAAAATAAAATTAAAAAAATACCCAGATAGGAAAATAAATTACAAAGAGGAAATAATATTCAAATCTGAAAACCCAATTAATTAGATTCAAAAATGATCATACCCAAACTAAAAATTGGGGTCTCCAGGTTCGCATTTGCAAAAAAAATTTGCCTCACAATCAACTTTCACCCAGCATAGGCAAATTTATAGTTGATCTTCATTAAATTGATGCTCTAGACACAAAAATGAGGCCAAATCTAGCTCTAGATGCTCCCAATTTCTATGGATTCTCTAAATTTGGGTTGAGGTATTAAAGCATCAATGGTCTCGAATAGCTAGTGACAAGAATCTCCCCAAGGTTTGATACCATGTAAGAATTTGGCTTAGGCTAGAATTCACCCAAGACCAAGGAACTCAGACACAAGCACAACAGTAGACTAAAATAGAGAGTATGATCAGAATGATGATATATTCATTCAATATGCCACACCAAGAGTACCTATATATAAAGGCCTTAGGAGAGCTTCTAGAATGCATAGAAGTTAGCATCATGATAAGTCATACAACTGGGCACATGTCCACCAGATATGGGTCATCCTCCATTAAGTATAGAATTAAGTGCAATGATGTGAGGATAAGCCTACAATGGTGTAGCATGCAAAATAGTGGTGTGGACAACATGTGTTAAATTAGGAGTGCAAATAACTATGTTGTCAACATGAAAACTCAATGAATGATGCAAACTCTTGTGCTGTAAACACCATGTGCATAATTAGAGTTGCATACTTCAGTGAGAGTACACAAAATCCTAAGTGTCTCACCTAAAAAAGTAATAAAATAATGCAAAATAATTAAATAATGCATTAACCTGAGTAAACTTAAGTACAATGTAAATAGTAAATATTATTTACACCAATAATAATTTGAAGGATCTAAAAATGTATTGATCAAGCCTTGAGGACTTTTAGTAATCTAATAATGGATCCAAAGATGCAGAATATCATGAAACATAGTGTGTCTATGGAAAATCTAAGAGGATTATGTGCCCCCATGTTAAGGAAGTTTCTAATACCTTTAGTGGAAGTGTACATGTATCCACTAGAGATATTTCCATAGTGAGATGTCCCTAAGAAAGGACACATAGAGGGAAATAAGAATATTTTAAAGAAAAAGAACACAAAAGGGATCTACCAACTCTAAGGTTGGTATAATCATATGATAATATATAAAATATTGTGTGAAATATGAAATGTTATCATTTACAAGGGAACTATAACTATAGTGCAGATAAAAGAAATGTTGGAATTATAGATAAAGTAATTGAGAGGGGGGGTGAATTAGTTACCACAAAAACAAATTCATAGATCCCTTAGATGTCTTAAATAACTAGTTACTGTTGATACTCAGTAAACACTTCACAAAATGTTGTAACTTGGTATATTAATTTATTACTAGTCTTTAAGCATTCATAGTCATTAACATGCATGCAAAAGTAAATAACATGAACACAAGATACACCAGATTTAATGTGGAAACCCAATATGGGAAAAAAGCACCAAATGACTAGCTATCAATTTTCACTCTTCTAAAGTGAGCCCTGTTAGGAGCCAACCTGGTTAAAAGTTAAAAAATACACTATTAGGTGTGATCCTATTAGAGAATTTAATCACCTTGTTAAGAGTGACCTTGCTAGAGGTCTTTAGAACAATTCAACTAAACTGTCACCTTGTTAGAGGATTTACAAAATGGCTACTAAACTAGCTTTATTAAGAGATTTTGAAATCACTACTACAATGGTTAGAAAGTAACAATGAATTGACTTGAATATGATGCAACTAAATTTTCTGATTATGGATCTTTATTCTCCACCAATAGATCCTCCTTGATCAAATATAGCTTTGCTACTCCTCAAAGATCTCTGATCATCCTTCAAAATTCGCTCTCACAATAATCTATCCTTCTTCACATTTATTTCATATCAAATTCATCACACACTTAGAATTTGCAACTTGACCTCTTATATATACCATTCAGATTATCAAGTTGACTCATTCACAAGTTACATTTACCAATAAACCATACATCATTTGGCTATAAATATTACATTAAAAAAATAAACTTTATTTCACAAAATAATGAAATCCTTCATTGGCCAACCCTACTCGGTAAACACTGTTCTAGAAATAATTTTTTGAGTTAACCATCTCAACTCGATTAACATTGTAACATCTACAAAATCTTTTGGTTTCCGAGTGAACTCGGTTAGAATTGTTTTCCTTTACTGTTCATGAGAGCTTGGTAAGAACTATTTTCTGCCATATTTCCCTTTGATGACCGAGTAAGCTCGGTAGACACTGAATTGTCTTGCTTAACCTTAAAATCTTGGTAACAATTGTTTGCACAAGGTAAAGCCTGAGAGCACTCCGTAGACACTGTAAACCTTCCTTTTTAACCTTTTGAGCTCACTAGACTCTATTTTTTACCTTATTAACCAACTGAACTTGGTAGACTCTGACTGATAACTGATATGACATTTGTGTAACATCAAAGACAAAACACAATTGAACAATTGTATCCAAAAATCTCCCTCTTTGGCATTGATGGCAAAACAATATGTCATAGTAGAATGAAATTTCAAAAAAAGTCTTCACTGACAAAATGCTTTACCTTCTTTCATTTCAATCCACAAAACTTCTCAAATACAGTAATCTCCCTCTTTCATAGTAATCTCTCCCTCTTATATAAACTCTCTCTTTTTTGCAAATTTCAGAAAGATATAACAATAAACTCTCCCTCTTTGACAACACATGTCAAAGATAACACAATTTCAAACTTAAATGAAATTCAATGTACCTTAAGTACTGATTCATATGCAATGTCTTCATTTCTTTTCTGCATCAACTAATAGATATCCAATTCTTTTCTTGTTGATGCATCACTAAAACTATATTTTAGTGAGCTTCAGATAGGGGAATGACCCCTAACTTACCTCTTAAATACAAGAATGCATCCTTAGGTAAAGGCTTTGTGAATATGTCAGCAATTTTTTCCTTTATATGGACATATTCCAGTCTAATCTCCTTATTCTGCACCAATTCTCTAACAAAGTGATACTTTATAGAAATATGCTTGGTTTTTGAATGCATCACTAGATTCTTGGATATGTTAATTGCAGTAGTATTGTCACAAAACATAACAACAGGTTCTTTGATTTCTTCCTTCATACCTTCCAATAATTGTTTGAACCAAACAATGTTTGAACAATTTACTACTGCAACAACATATTCAGCCTCTATTGTGAACTGGGATGTACAGTTCCATTTTTTACTTGTCCAAGAAACCAACCTCTTTCCAAGAAAGAAAGCTCTTCTACTTGTACTTTTTCTGGCATCAATGTTCCCTGCCCAATTTGCATCAGTAAACACTTTTAAATCCATATTTCCTCCAAGTTCATACCATAATCCATAATCTTCAGTTCCTTCCAAGTATCTAATGATCCTTTTGATTGCCATTATATGATTTTCTTTTGGTTTTTCTAAAAATCTTGCTACAATACCAAGTGCAAGAGCAATATCTGGTCTTGTGTGCACTACATATTGCAACTTTCCAATCATAGATCTATACAATGTCCGATCCACTTCCTTTGATTCATCATCCTTGGTAAGTTTGAATCCAGTAAACATAGGAGTCCTAACTGGTTTGCAGTCTTCCATAACAAACTTTTTCAGTATCTCCTTGATGTATTTAGATTGAGTGATATAGATGTTATTCTTATTCTGCTGAATTTGGAGACCAACAAAGAATTTGATCTCACCAAACATTGACATTTCAAATTCCTTGTTCATTTGTTCTCAAAATTATTTGCAAAAATCATTATTTCCTATGAACAATGTATCATCTACAAATATTTCTACCAAAATAATCTTATTATCTGGTCCTTCCTTGATATACAAGGTACTATTATCATTAGTTCTTTGAAAATCAATTTGAATAAGATAGCTGTGCAATCTTTCATATCATGCTCTCAGGGCTTGTTTCAGACCATACAAAGCTTTATGCAATTTGTAGACCATGTCCTTCTTCTTTGGATTGACAAAACCTTCAAGCTGTTCAATGTAAACCTCTTTATCTAGTATACCATTGAGAAAGGTTGACTTGACATCCATTTGATAAACTTTGAATCATTTGTATGCAGCATATGTAAGTAAGGTTCTGACACCTTCCAATCTTGCAATAGAAGAAAAAGTCTCTCCATAGTCTACACCTTCTTCTTGAGAGTATCCTTTGCATACCAGTTTAGCTTTGTTCCTTGACACCTTACCATCTTCATTTAACTTGTTTCTCAATACCCACTTAGTTCCAATCACATTTTTGTCTTTAGGCCTAGGCACAAGAGTCCATCTCTTATTTTTCTCTATCTACTCTATCTCTTCATTCATAGCTTCAATCCAACTTTCATTTTCTAGTGCATCTTTGATATTTCTAGGTTCAAAATCAACAAGTAAACAAGTTTCTTTCAACTTCTTTTCATAGTTCCTTCAAATTTATCTCCAATGATCTAATATGGTGCATGATGCCTCCTTTCATACTTGGCTAATATAGGTTCCTTTCCTTTTTATTGCTTTGCATTTTCATTGTCTTGCACTTTAGCTTCAAGCTCTAGTTGCTCAGGCTCGATAGCTATTGATTTAGTAGCTTTTGTTTGCAACTTGGGTCCTTGGAGCTCAGTAGGTATTGAATAGATTTGAACTTCCTGTGACTTGGTTACTGAAGTCTCAAGAGTTGAAGATTCCTGATTGACAAGTGTATTTGGCACTGTATCATGTTCAATGTAAACAAATCTCTTGTAATCTTTTGATTCCCTTTTGCTTTCTTCTTCAGTTCTTTCTGCAAACTTATCAACTTTCGCATGTGCACTTTCTATGACTTTGTGAGTAGACAAATTCAAACATCTATATGGTTTACTTTTACAAGAATATCCCAAAAATATTCTTGCATCAACCTTTACATCAAATTTACCTTTTCTAGATTCTTTCAAAATGTAACATTTTCTTCCAAATACTTTTAGGTAACTTACATTTGGTTTGTAGCCATACCATAACTAATAGGGAGTTTTGAATGAGTCATTCTTCAGCTGTACTTAGTTCAAGGTATGAACTATGATGCTGATAATTTCCTTCTAGTATTTGATAGTAGTGTTCTTTCCAATCATTAAGGTTCTTGCATAGTGCATCATAGATCTATTCCTTCTTTCATCTATTCCATTTTGTTCAAAAGTTCCAAGTGCTGAAACTTGTCTTTTGATTCTCTTTTCAATACAAAAGTTATTGAACTCATGTGAAATGAATTCCCCACCTCTGTTTGACCTTAAACATTTTAGTCTTTTGCCTATTTCCTTCTCTACTCTGGCCAAATACCATTTGAACTTTTTAAATGCTTCTTATTTCTCTCTTAGGTACATGACAGTCATCATTCTTGAGTAATTATCAACAAAAAGAATGAAAAACTTTTCACCATTATAACTTTCAATTCCAATAGGTCCACATAAATTAGTATGCAAAATTTTTAAAACTTTTTTAAACAAATAGTTTTTACTTTTAAAGCTAGTCTTTCTCATCTGGCTAATTTGACAATTCTTGCATAGACCAACCTCAAGTTTCTTTATGTTAGGAATGCCTCTTACTTTCTTGAATTTATTTATTTTCACCAAGTTATCAAAGTTCACATGACACAACCTCCTATGCCATAACCAACTTTCTTCAACTTGAGTAGTAAAACATGAGAATTCACCAAGTTCAAGATAAAACAAGTTACCTTTTGTTTGAGTGCTTGATCCAATCAGCTTTCCATTGCCATCTAGCAGTCTTGCTTTACCATGCATGAATTCCACTTTGATTCCATTATTGAGTAGTTGTGCCACACTTAACAGATTGTATTTTAGTCCTTCTACCCAATATGCATTATCACATACAAGTTCCTTGGTTAGTGAGATTCTTCCTTTTCCTTTTATGCATCATGGTTCATTATTACCAAACCTTACACTGCCACCATCATAATCTTCAAAATTTTCAAACTTAGTTTTATCACTAGTCATGTGATGAGAACAACCACTATCTATAATCCATGTATCATTTTTTCTTATATGAGAAATAAGTGTCATTTCATCGTCATTATCAGACTCATCCTTTATAGCAATGTAAAGAATTTCATCTTCTTCATCATCATCATAATCATTAGAATCTTTAGCGATGAAGCATATTTTCTTACCTTTATCCTTGAATGATTTGAAGTCTTTCTTGCCATTGCACTTATGACCTTTCTTCTTATACTTATTCTGCTTATTTGGGCACCTAGCAGCAATATGTCCAATTTTTTCACAAGAAAAATAGATTAGAGGAACCTTACCTTTGTATTTCCCTTTGCCTCTTAAATATTTCCTTGCTAGCAGAGCTTCAACCACCTCCAAATCACTGTCTGAACTCTATTTAGGTTCTTCATCACTGTCTAACTAAGAATCCTTTATCTTCTTGCCTTTCTCCTTGAGTGAAAGCTTGGCTTCAAATGCTAATTCAACTTTCTTGGCAACTGAAACATAATTATCATAGTTATCTAGCTCAAATGCAATCAATCTTCCAACTATGGCCCCTAAATTTATCTTATGATTTTCTTCACATCTTCTTTCTTGAATTGTAGAAACTTTGATTGCATAAATAGGAAGTAGATTTTTAAGAACTTTACTTATAACTGTTTCCTCCTTGATAACTCCTCTAGATGCTTTGATGGCACTAACACATGCTTTAACTCTTTCAACATATTTTACAATGTTTTCATCTTCTCTCATCCTCATTTGATCAAACTAACCTCTCAAACTTTTTCCTTTGGCTCTTCTCACATTATCATCACCTCCATAGATCTCTTTCATCTTCTTCCACATTTCAAAGGTAGTTTTGCAATCCTTGATGTCATCAAATTTTTTATAACATAGGAAAATGCAATATCTATCATCATGTTGTTGTGAGTCTTCTTTTCAACAATATCATTGATAAATAATGTACTAGCAGGTTTTGCATATTTTTCATCAAGGTATTTCAACTCTGTATCACCAATAGAAGCTAGATGAAGCCTCATCAACCCCTACCTTGCTGAGAAGTTGTCCCTGTTAAGTCTTGGAATTTTCCTCTTATAAGACATCCTGATCTTTGGCTTAGATCATTGAAATTTTTTCCTGAAAGCACCAAAAGCTTTGATACCAATTGTTGGAATTATAGATGGAGTAACTGAGAGGGGAGGTCATTCAATTACCAAAAAGAAAAATCCACAGATCCCTTAGATGTCTTAAATAACTAGTTACTATTGATACTCGGTAAACACTTCACAAAATGTTGTAACTCGATAGATTAATTTGTTACTAGTCTTTAAGCATTTATAGTCATTAACATGCATGCAAAGGTAAATAACATGAACACAAGAGACACCAAATTTAATGTGGAAACCCAATATGGGAAAAAACCACCAAGTAACTAGCCACCAATTTTCACTCTTTTGAAGTGAGCCTTGTTAGGAGTTAACCTAGTTAAAGGTTAAAAAATACACTCTTAGGTGTGACCCTATTAGAGGATTTAATCAACCTATTAAGAGTGGCCTTGCTAGAGGTCTTTAGAAAAATTCAACTAAACTGTCACCTTGTTAGAGGATTTACAAAATGGCTGCTAAACCAACTCTGTTAAGAGATTTTGAAATCACTGCTACAATGGTTAGAAAGTAAAAATGAATTGACCTAAATATGATGCAATTGAATTTGTTGATTACAAATTTATATTCTCCACCAATAGATCCTCCTTGATCAAATATAGCTTTGTTGCTCCTCAATGATCTCTGATCATCCTTCAAAATTTGCTCTCACAATAATCAGTCCTTCTTCACATTTATTTCACATCAAATTCATCACACACTTAGAATACACAACTTGACCTCTTATATATACCATTCAGATTATCAAGTCAGCTCATTCACAAGTTACATTTACCAATAAACCATACATCAGTCGACTACAAATATTACATTAAACAAATAAACTTTATTTCACAAAATAATAAAATCCTTCATTGACCAACCTTGCTCGGTAAACACTGCTCTAGAAATAACTACTTGAGTTAACCATCTCAACTTGGTTAACATTATAATATCTGCAAAATCCTTTGGCTTTCGAGTGAACTCAATGAGAACTATTTTCCTTCATTGGTCATGAGAGCTCGGTAAAAAATTTTTTCTACCATATTTCCCTTTGATGATCGAGTAAGCTTGATATACACTAAATTGTCTTGCTTAACCTTGAAATCTTAGTAACAACTATCTACACAAGGTAAAGCCTAAGAATGCTTGGTAGACACTCTAAACCTTTTTTGCTAACCTTCTAAGCTCGATAGATTTTGTCTTTTACCTTATTGACCAACTGAGCTTGGTAGACTCTGACTGATAACTGATATGACATTTGTGTAACATCAAAGACAATACATAATTGAACAATTGTATCCAACAAGAAAGATGCATAAGAGTTACAAAGACAAGTTTTTTTGTACTGGAATAAAAAAGAAACAAAAAAAAAAAAAAAAAGGTAGTAATGTTAATGATGCAAATAAGTTTTTTGTAGCTCCTAATCAAAACATGCATATTTACATTAATTTTTTACCATCTCACTCTACCAATATTATTCCCCAACCCTCTTCTTCTTCTATACATATTATTTATGGTGATAAAGTTGAAGAGGACAATCATGTTGTTAACCATATTGAGCATGTCCAACTAGAGCCTAAGCCCCAAAATCCGTCAAAATCTCAATCGTAAAAAATTCTTTTTTCTATCTATGTGTTGAAAAGTTCTATTGAGTAAATTTTTTTCTTAAACCAACCAATTTTCTAATTTCTTTTTTTCATTAGTAATATTTTGGAATTGAATAGGAGGAAGGCATGAGGCATTGCCACTATCATCATGCAAATAATTAGAGTAATTATGCCATAGGCATTTTCTTATATGAGATGGATGAGCTAATATTGTCAATAAATGGCTTATAGTAATGGAGAGGGGTTGTACAACCATTGAAGCATCCTAGGATGTTAGATTAGATTAAGTTGAACTCAATACCACACAACTTTATTTGAGCAGTGCTCAACAGGTCATCATCATCCCTAGTAAAGATTTTGAATAAGAGAGATGAAAATAAAAAATTGGGAAAGCAATAAACAAAGTTTGAATGGAAAAGTTTGAGACATCACAATTTTTTTTGACAAACCTTGCCCTCTGATGTTCCAATCTGATTATTAGTGTTGCGTCGCCTACCACTATGAGTTTGCATTACCATATATTGACAAATTGAATTTGTATATACATAGTCAATAATCACTTTGCATTGTCAGTAAACTCTTATTTCTCTTTGTCTTTCCCAACTCCTCCATAGGTAATCGCAGAATCATTTGTTTTTTTCAATTAATCCTATGTGTAAGATTCTTTGTAGTCTGAGCAATAAATATGTTCATCATTCTCTGTGCAATCTCTCTTATTTGAGTTAATTATTTTAAAATATATATATATTGGAATAAGAACATAACAAGTTGTCAAAAAAATATTGGTGTGATGCCATTATGGGCAATCATATGAGTTTTATAAATGAATTCTCTTTTCAAAATATAAGGAATATATTTAGGGTTTCAAGTATTTCCTTTAAATTATTTGTATATTTCTCTAACCTTACTAAAATTTTAGGGGTTTTTGGGCTCCTCCTACAGACCAATGAATCATGGAAGTACTCTCATATCCAAACTACTACTTAACTTGGATGCCTTTTTCAAAGTTAAATCATTCACTATCAAGCTCAAATCTATTGCTAAGGAAAATGTTTGTCAAACTCATCAAAAGAGAATTGAAAATCCATTTAAAAAGGAGTTGAGGTTTTTGTCACATTCTAAAATCATTTATGTTTATGATTCAATTCTAGGAAACCCATAATGAAGGTATACTAACATATTTTCCTCCAGCTTAATTAATTTATTGTATGCTAATGGTGTGAACACTTACACTGAAGGAGAAAATAGATTAATTGATTAACTAAGGAGAGAGACAACTAAGATAAATGATTACACAGATTAATGGTGAGCATCTTAAGCATTACTAGCTTGAAGAAACTTGTAAAATCCCTTTGAATTTTTCATGTCCCCTTTTCAAATAATAAAAAAATAATAATCTTTGCTAATGCAGGCAGGCCCAAGAAAGTGAAGTTTCAAAAAAAGGGGGTTAATCTTTGGAAACTGTTGGACTAATAAATGAAAATTATTATTAAAATATGTTTCATTAACCTCTCTTGGACGTGAGTTACAATTATGCCCTCTTTTAAGGGTTTTTTAGGCATTTTGGGCTCATTCCAGAACTTGATTTTGCTGATTCTTTGTTATTCTTCAGAGGCTGCCAAACCTGTGGAGAAGGAGACCCAAGAACGGGAGTTTGCAGGTTTCCAGGGAGACCCAAGAATGGGAGTTTGCAGGTTTCCAAGAAGGCTAAGGATGGGAGTTTGAAGCCATTCCATGTGCATGCTCATGCAGAGTTTTCCTTTGTGCTAAACAGTGCAGATTTGTGAGTTTCGGGTGTATTTTTTGTAAGAGTTTGGTGTTTCCGGTTGAGTATTTCATATCAGTTTGGGTTGCTGCTGTATATCAGACTTTTAAATGTTCAAATAGAGCTGAAAATATTTATTTGGACATGATTATACTTTTGTGATAGATTATTAAGTTTTTGTTGTGATTTCGGGCTATTTTGTGTTATTTTCGGGAGCCCAATGAGTATAGTTTTTGTCCTACATTTGTGAATTGTTGTGTACAGGCTATATGGATCTGAAAATTTCATTTTATAGGCTTTTATTCTGCTTAAATTTCTGTAAAAATGTCTACTTTCAAATTTAGTAATAACAGGTGAAGATGTGAAGCTTTTTGGCACTATTTTCGACATACCCGATTTGGGGTTTCTTGAGAAATTTGGTGGATCTTTGTGATATCAGTTGTTTGATTTTGAAAATCAGATTAGAGGTGTGAAATACCATATCAAATCAGAAAAGGGGAAATTTTAGTGGTATCAGAGCCATGATCTTGCCAGCCTGAGGGTTTGTAGAAGTTTGCATGTCAGTTTTGACAACTACCCAGATCTTGCATTTCAGTTTTGAGAACTACCCAAATCTTGCATGTCATAATTTATGGTTGCATGTTGCTTCTAATCAGCTGCATGTCAAAATTTATGGTTGCATGCTACTTCTAATCATTTTCATGTTAGTTCTTGGTAAATTTTGTGGTTGTAGAAGTTTGCATGTCAGTTTTGACAACTACCCAGATCTTGCATGTCACTTTTGACAACTACCCAGATCTTGCATGTCAGTTTAGACAACTACCCAGATCTTGCATGTCATAATTTATGATTGCATGTTGCTTCTAATCAGCTACATGTCAAAATTTATGGTTGCATGCTACTTCTAATCATTTGCATGTTAGTTCTTGGTGAATTTGGTGGTTGCATGTTGCTTCTAATCAGTTGCATGTCAAAATCTATGGTTTCATGCTACTTCTAATCATTTGCATGTTAGTTCTTGGTGTTTAAAGAAGTTATATCCTATTGGGGTTACACTCTACTTTACCCAGAATGGACAAGTATAGTACAGAGTCTTAGAGGACACGATCTTGGACAATTGATATCCAGAGTTAAAACAATAAAAAGGATGGTTATTTAGACATTTGAGATAAACTTATGAAAATAAGCCATGACATGTCTGAACAGTTGGTTGAGCACCACCGTATAATGAATGACATGTTTTTTGACCCAGCTAAGGTGGATAAGTTGACTGGATTTCTATTTGGCAAATTTTCTCACAACACAGATGACGCAATTCCCAAGAACTTGCATGAGGAGTTTGAGAAACTAACTGATAGCCAGGTAGAGGTCTCAGATTCTACTCTACCATAGGAGGTGGTGGGAAAGGATATTACACAGATTGATAGTAACGATCAACTTGATACTCAAATTGAGACAATTGTTTATAGGTCGTCAAAGGGTGATGCCACAGGTATTCAGGATGGTATAGTTACAACAGGCAGTGACTACAATGTAGTGGGTTCAAATGATGATTATGAGGATGTTGTTGTGCAAGATGGTGAGATACCTAGTAGAGATGAGCAAACATTGAGCATTCATGACTTTGCTAAGAAAGAGTACCAGGCACAGTTAGATGCGTCATCACATGAGGTTGACGCTGGTAGTACTTCACATGATTTGTCCAGCCAGCTGAAGGTGAATAAAGATAGTATTGTGACTTCATTATCTCATCATGATAGGTATGTGAAGTTAGTTGGTATTGGTCATATTACTCAGGTGAGGAGTTTCCTTGAGTTACCAATTGATTCTAGTTTACGGATATGGACTCGAGATTGTTATATTGGCATTTGGGATTCAGTTGACTGGAGATCTTTAACACTTTTTGGTAGCAGTGTTTGTTTGGGTGCTATCATGGATTTGATTAGCAGATTACATGGTGTTGTCTTTTCTTGTGCTAGTATCTTGTCTGATGTTGGTATTATTTTTTATACACCGATGTTGGGCTTTGTTCATATATCCAGTCGACCATACTTGCTAGAATGTGTTGATGATATTTCATATTTGGCAGTGTCTATAGATGAGTCCCAAGATCATATTGGCATTGATGACATCCAGGAGGATGCAGTGGGCAGTTTTGAAGACTTAGTTTCCTTGGGTATAGAGGAGTTGGACAGCAATGCTAATGTTTTTGATACTCTATATGTTGATATGAGTTTTAGATTTGATTCACAAGATATGGATGGTAATACTCTAGAGACTAGTAACTTTGAGGATACTCCTTCAGACAATGCATCAGAGGAGGTTTGTAGGAGATAGTCAAGCCAGTGCCATCATGTGTCTAATCAGTTGAGAGTTAGTGACCGAGACATTGCTATCACTTGCCAACATTTTGATGCTGCTCATCAGTTGTTAGCAGTTTATGGATGGGGTTCTCCTACTAGTGATGAGCAGGGAGGAAGTTATCTTTCCTTGACAGAGTTCCACTCTTTATGGGAGGCTATCAAGATTCTAAGATAGAATTATATGCAGTTGGTAGCCGACAGAGATTATCTTATGAAGTGGGGCAGTACAACGTATGATGCATTGTTGGCCAAGGAAGATGAGGTGAGTGAGCTTACTAAGAAGCTTGAGGTGACTTCTGAGATTCTTGAGAGTACACAGTTGGCTTTCAAGGAGTCACAGTTTCATTTGGCTAAGGTGACCATGGAGTTAGAGTGACTACAGTCTTTACCTGATTCTATACAGTCACAAGCTATGGTGTTTGGTGATCCAAGGATGTCCATGGCCGAGATTGTCAGAGACAGTGGAGATGGGGATGCATCCATTCTTGATACTAACATTGGCATATCAGGTTCATTCCCACTAGAGTCAGGTTCAGTTGAGTTGGGTGTTGTAGCAGATTGTTGTATGCCTGACATGGTGGTGGCCTCTAGTATTGATGGCATAGAGACTAGAGATGTATCAAAGATCATGTGTGATGTTGGTGAGTCAACAGTTGGCATGGGTCTTGCTATTAATACTACTCCCTTGGTGATATCTTTGGAGGTAGTAGTTAGTTCCAACATGGTTAATGATCAATTGTAGTTAGTTTCATCTGGATTACAGTTTGAGCCACTAACTGAGATTGGCGCATTCTATCGGCATTACACTGTGAGGTACACTCATCAATTTACATTTGATGACCATGTTGATGAGATAATGATACACAGATATACTTTGGTTCCTAGTGCTTATCATCAGTTATGGGACAATTTGATGCCTCAAGATGAGATTTTTGATGGGCATGACATGGTGATAGGTTCTGCAGTTGACAGCTTGATAATATGTGACTTAGAGCAGGAGTTTGGGAGTGATGCTTCAGTGGGTGTTGTTATTGATTCTACTCCTTTGGTTATGACATCTCCTAACTTAGCTAGTGATCAGTCACAGTGGGTTGTATCACTTTTTCATGGTGAGCTGTTGACTGAGGTTGGTTTTTTTAATGAACATTATATTGCAGGGTATGTACATCAGTTAGTAGTTGATCCTTGTTTTGAGGAGTTGATGGCAGGCAAATTTGGTTTGGATTCCATTTCTTACTCTTTATCTTGTAATTTCTTTTCACCATCAGCAGTGCATGGGAGTTATGGTTATGAGATAGTGGCTGGTGATTTGCAGAGTTGTGTTGACTACAAGAGTTGTACAGTGTGTGGATTCTCCATACTTGGTACAGTTTCATTCGAGAGCATTCACCATTGTTGCAGAGTTAGATTGTACATTCCATATAGGCCCGTGGGATGCGTTGATGGTATTTACTGTGTTGGTAGTTTGATTTGTCCACTTTACTTGGGTTCTAATGTTCTAAGAGTTTGTGTCTCATGGGTTTTTGACTATGGTGGTGGTGATTTTGGAGTTTGGTTGAGCTATAATTGTCAGTTTGATTATGGATTCCTCTTGGTCATATTGCAAAGGATATTGCAGGAGCCTGTGTTAATTCGTAGTAGTATAGTTCATGACTACATTTGGGATCCAGGTGGATTGATTGGTTTATTTTTCAGCCATTTCTTGAGGACAAGCAATGTTTGGGAGGGGAGGACTTTTCATGTCCCTTTTTCAAATAATAAAAAAATAATAATCTTTGCTAAGGCAGGCAGGCCCAAGAAAGTGAAGTTTCAGAAAAAGGGGGTTAATCTTTGGAAACCGTTGGACTAATAAATGAAAATTATTATTAAAATATGTTTCATTAACCTCTCTTGGATGTGAGTTACAATTATGCCCTCTTTTAAGGGGTTTGGAGGCATTTTGGGCTCATTCTAGAACTTGATTTTGTTGATTCTTTGTTATTCTTCATAGGCTGCCAAACCTGTGGAGAAGGAGACCCAAGAACGAGAGTTTGCAGGTTTCCAGGGAGACCCAAGAATAGGAGTTTTCAGGTTTCCAAGAAGGCTAAGGATGGGAGTTTGAAGCCATTCCATGTGCATGCTCATGCAGAGTTTGCCTTTGTGCTAAACAGTGCAGATTTGTGAGTTTCGGGTGTATTTTTTGTAAGAGTTTGGTGTTTCCGGTTGAGTATTTCATATCAGTTTGGGTTGCTGCTGTATATCAGACTTTTAAATGTTAAAATAGAGCTAAAAATATGTATTTGGATATGATTATACTTTTGTGATAGATTATTAAGTTTTTGTTGTGATTCCGGGCTATTTTGTGCTATTTTCGGGAGCCCGATGAGTATAGTTTTTGTCCTACATTTGTGAACTGTTGTGTACAGGCTATATAGATCTGAAAATTTCATTTTATAGGCTGTTATGCTGCTCAAATTTCTATAAAAATTTCTACTTTCAGATTTAGTAATAACAGGTGAAGCTGTGAAACTTTTTGGCACTATTTTCGGCATACCCGATTTGGGGTTTCTTGAGAAATTTGGTGGATCTTTGTGATATCAGTTGTTTGATTTTGAAAATCAGATTAGAGGTGTGAAATACCATATCAAATCAGAAAAGGGGACATTTCAGAATTATAGTATTTGGAGTGTACAGATCAGCCTAAATAGAACACACATGGGCAAGAACATGTTAGCTCTATAAAACCAAGATAACATTATTAGAAAATACATTATAACAGGAAGTTATCATGATTTTTACATCACATCGATCCAACATATAATTTCACAATTTTCTCAAATAGTTTATGAGTTGGGAAAACTATCAATTCCTTCACAATCTGATCTTTCCTACTGTTGGACCATCTCCAGACTGGCAGCAAACTCTTCTTTCTGATCTTTTACAACACCCAACATGCTACATTTATGCAATTTTCATTATGTTTATCCAATCAATATTGGTCGAACAACATTCAAACATTTTGCTAGACCATCTGAAGTTTTATCAAACTAGACAAGATAGATGGGCTATTCCTTCATCCTGTCTAATTCATATATAGTCTTGTTAACTGATACATAGATAATGAAAGTGTTCCCATCATTTTGAGACAAAGAAGTAGAAACCTCTTCTTTGGAAAAATTGTTGTGGGCATCTCGAAGTACAAGTTATTGGTAATAAAAAGTGTCAAAACTGCTACTGTACTCCAAAAATGAGATTCATGGACCAATTTATACATAAGATGGGTAGTTCATGAGAATGGAAATAATGGCCTAAGTTGGACACACATTGCTAAGTTGTAGATTAGCAAAGAAGAGATTGGGAAGACCAAATATGGGTTCATCACAATCTTTTTATAACTTGATCTTGAGCAAGAATATTAGGTCATATTTGGTTAGAAGATCATTTAGGCATTGCAAGTCTAGAGAAAGTAATTCCTTTGTTCTAACTCCCTTCACTTCCATTTATTAAATAACTTGTGTCAGAATGCCTGGTTGATGTTGTACTGAGTACCAAGACATTTTCAACTGTAACAAATGTAGGTGATGAGTTCTAGGTTAAGGATAAGAAAATCACCAGAATTAGAAAAATTTGTCTACAAATAAAGAAATGAGTGAGGGTTTTTGAGAGGTGAGGTAAGATTCATACAATGATATGGATAGATTTGAACTATAAATATTTTTTGGAAAATCTGGTTGTAAACAATTTATTTCAAATTTTAATTAAAACTATTGATGATTGATATTTCAATAGTGAATACATCAATATATATATATATATATATATATATATATATATATATATATATATATATATATATATATATATATATATATATATATATATATATATATGAGTTGTGTTAAGATCATAATTATTTGAAATACAGAAATAAAATATGATTAGATATTTGTAGAAATAATTTTATTATTATTTATTTGTTCCACTTATCACTATTCATAAAAAAAGTTGAAATAATTATGTAAATAAGATCTTAAATCTATGTGGTGTGCTCTTTTATTAAATAACTTGTATCAGAATGCCTGGTTGACATTGGATTGAGTGCCAAGACATTTTCAACTGTAACAAATGTAAGCGATGAGTTCTAGGTTAAGGATAAGAAAATCACCAAAATTAGAACAATTTTTTTGCAAATAAAGAAATGAGTGAAGGTTTTTGAGAGGTGAGGTAAGATTCATACAATGATATGGATAAATTTGAACTATAAATAAGGTATTTTTTAGAACATCTAGTTGTAAACAATTTATTTGGAATTTTAATCAAAACAATTGATGATTGATATTTCAATAGTAAATACATCAATATTTTAAAAAAATATGAAATTTGTTTTAAGATCATAATTATTTGAAATACAAAAATAAAATATGATTAGATATTTGTAGAAATATTTTAAAAAAAAAAAATTTGTTCCACTTATCATTATTCATTAAAAAAATAAATTTAATAATAATGTAAAGAAGATCTTAAATATTTCTTAAATTTGTGTTGTATGCTTAATGACAAAAATGTTAGCACAACTATGAAATTAATACTATTGATAAAAAAGATTATTAACATAAAATTGTAGGTAATTAATTTTTTATTCTAAATTTATAAAATTAAAAACATTTATTGATCAAAAAGAGGCCTAGAGGTTAGATTACAAGTGTAAGACTATAATGTTCAAAACACAGAAAACAAAAAGATCTAGAAGCTTAAGCAAACAAGTACCATGCATATTTCTAAAAGCATAAGGTAAAGGAGCACAAAGACATAAGTTCCATTTAGAAAAGGCAGAAAATCTATTTTTCCTACTTTCTTACTTATTCAGTGTACCTATTGTACACTAAGGTGCGCTTGGTAGTTATTTTGTATCCTAGTAGTAGGATCATAAAGAATTTCATGTCCCCACCCAAATAAGATTTTAACCATAATTAAATAATTAAATATTATTTATTATTGTAACATATATAATAAACATCAATAAATAAATAATGAATATATTATCACTTGGCTATATAATATATTAGAGTAGTAAGAAACAATAATTAAATAAGTAATTTACTATAATGGCAATAAGTAAATTGACTATAATAATAGGAGCAAACCATATAAGAGAATATTTGAATGATATCACATTAATAATAAAAATTTAAAAATTTGAATGATATCACATTAATAGTAAAATGCCTTTGAATTAAAGACTTCCTTATAATAGTTTACCATTTAATGAAGAAGGCTCAATTTGTTGGTAACTAACTAAGTGAAGGAACAATTAAGAGAAATGGTTAAGATAAAGAGTCGTGACTCATCATCTTGAAATAGGCATGAACACTTTGTTTTCCAAGATATAAGAGGAGGATATCATAGTACACAAGATTATTATTAGGAAAGTTGACGAAGTGAAGATTTTCTAGCAACACCCATAGTGTAGGTTAATTTAATTTCTCTTACATGAGACAAAATTGATGGGAAGATCTAACCAAGTAGTAGGAAGTGCTATTAGTACTCAGTGGCAATAAAGTATCAAGGGGAAGGAAGAAGGTTATAAAAAGCATTCTATAGATATAGCACAACCAACGGTTATGCAAGATTAAAATTATGAAGAATATTCATAAGTTTTTATGTAGAATACAAACCTGAAAACTATAGATAAAATTTATGAAATAAATATATGTATGATAGATAGATAGATAGATAGATAGATATATGGATAGATAGATAGATAGAGAGACAGACAGACAGATAGACAAACAAACAAACAGATAGACAGATAGACAAAGAGGCATGTAGGCAAGTAGGCAAGAAGAAAGCCACATAGATAACCAAATAGACATATAGATGGATAGATAGATAGATATTTTCTAATATTCCAACAAGGTCATCAATACAATGATTTCTTCCATTTTCACCTTGTCAACAATTCGTGCATGAGAAAGAAAAAATTAATAATAATATGGCTTGAACGAAATCGATGCATAATAGAGACAAGTATATATGCCACCAAACTAGAAAATCTAAGCTATCAACCTTAGTAAGGGATGTATCCACGTAACATTGACAATCAGTTAAGGTGTTATTATATTGGAGGCATAAGAGTTAGTTCTTTATGTATTTGACCTATTTTGACTATTTTCATAAGGAGAGCATAGAAATTGGGAAATGAACAAGGAACAAAATAAAAATGTCAGCTATAAGTAGGCATGTAGCAATAGAAAGTATTGAGAACCAAATTATGAAGATATTTGTTCAAGAAAATATAATAAAATAGCGTGTTCTTAACATGGCTAGTGAATAGATGTAGCTTAGTGGTGATTACCATTTAGACTATTTCTTAATATTATATTATATGAATTTCTCAAATCAAGCAATTATCTAAGTGGAAAAAAGTGGTTGTAGGAGCATATTTTAAGCATCAATACAAAGACAATCAGTAAGGCATCAGTAACACTTCAGTCAATTTGGAGTAAAATTATCTCTTATATCTAAGGTATAAGGATATAAACTAAACCACTATGTAGATCAGAGATCTACAGGGATAGCATTGACAACAAGAATAATCCACAAATATAGTATCCACAACAAGTATTAGATTCAATGGGGATCTATCATATAATGCATTCTGATCCAATTTGTTACATATTAGATTTGTGGGCCAAAGTTGTTCAATGAAGTGTGCCAATCAATTGTGTAGAGTATCAAGATACTTATTGAGAGGAAAGTTATTTATAGGAAAAATACATTTACACATTGATATCATAAGAAAATTATCTTGATATTAAAAAGGAATGTGACAAGGACATTACAAAGCAAGTTGATCTCATCAAGATTCTAAGAAAAAGAAAGAAGAATCAGGATAAAAAGAACCCATGTGTCTACAAATTCTTCTAACTAGAAAGCCATAAGTGGGACTCAAAGTGAGTTCATGCACAAAGAGATAAATTAACAATGTATCAAAGATATAATGTAAAGATAGAAGATAAAAAATGGATAAAATATATCTAGCAATTAAAGTATGAGATCAAAGAAAGATAGACCAATGCATTCAATGAAGATACAAGATGAGATCTAACTATCAAATCAAAAGAGATGAGTGTAAAGAAGAGGGTTCACCAAAATGTAACATAAAAATAAGGTTAAGAAGTCATCAAGATGTATGAAATGTGTATGTTTTATATTGACTACCCTTAATTTTAAATTTCATATTAGGGAAATTAAAAGAATGACCTTCAAGAATTACTTTTCAAAGGGGCCAAATTAGATTGACACTTCCCAAAATGGATATAATGGGTTCTAATGATGAATCTTTATTTAGTGCAAGAATGTTTATCAAATAAAATGCAAGTAATAAAAAACACATATGATAGAAAGTACTGGAAAGGATTAAATTTAAAATATAAAGGTAAAAGAAAATCATTTTTCATACATTTATAAAGGAAAAGGTTAACAATACCGAAATGTTAAACTTTAAGGACATAAAAGTGATATATTTGTTGTAGAAGTTGAGAAAAATAATCAAATACAAGCAAATAACCTATTACAAGGAAGAAATGAAGAAAATAGAAGAAGATAGCTCTCAAAGATGAAAAATATATTTCAGAGAGAATGAATTGTATTTGAATAAAAATGATCAAATCCTTGTAAAAGAAGATCATGTAATCCCTAACTTAACCCTAAAGGGAAAAAGATATTTAATAATATAAAAAATTATTAGATGTCAATAATACATAGAGGGAAATATTAAGAAGGAATAAAACTAGCACTTTGATTGGTACACCAAAGAAAAATTAGTTTGTCATGAGGAAACACAAACTTAGTAATCAACTATTGAAGCCATATAACCTCCTAAATAGATAACATTGTTACTCATTAGTTAACCTCTATAGATGATAATACAATAGAAGACTAATTCTTGTAAGACCATGTGATAGGACAAGAACAAAGAAAAAAAAATAAGACAAAAAAAAAATGCAGAAGTAGATTTTTGATCATTGACATCACCACCCCAATTTGAGTCAGTAAGGATAATAATGTATAGGGATCTTGTAGTGTAGTGAATGCCATAGTGTGAAATTCCCATTGTTTGAAATATAAGAGGAGTAACTAAGAGAGGAGGGGTGAATCTATTACCACAAAAATAAATCTAAGTCCCTTAAGATGTCAATACAAAATCAAAATCAAAACTCTATTGAAACTAAAAATACTAGTTCTAACTCGATTAGCACAAGATAGTTCGATTTACACTAAGAATAATCGTCACTTGATTAATACTGAATATATGCACTATTACTTGGTTAATACTAAACATGTAGATCTTTAAGATATTAAGTGTGAGTAACCTTAATTAACTTAGTTGCATAAATATAAAGCAAATAATATGAACACATGAGACACCAAGATTTAATGTGGAAACCCAATTTGGGAAAACCACCAATTGCAACTAGTTACTATTTTTCACTCTTATGAAGTGAACCCTATTAGGAGCCAACCCTATTAAATGTTACAAAACACATTGTTGGATGTTACCCTATTAAAGGATTTAGTTCACCCTATTAGGAGTGGCCTTGTTAGAGGTCTTTAGACACTTCAATCTTGAAATGCCACCTTGTTAGAGGATTTGGAAAATAGTTGTTAGGAGATTTGATTCATTGCTACAATTATTAGAGAGTAACAATGACTTGACTTGACTACTGATGCAACTATTTTTTAAATTTCAAATCTCTATTCTAGCTTGATTACTTGATCCTCCTTGATCAAAATATTCTTTGCAACATGGTTAACTTGGATACTCTGCTATCCTTCCAATTCACTTCCCTTTCTCATCTTCTTTTTAATTACATTCTTTCACATTCAATCCACAACTTGACCTTATACTTAAATGAATTACCTTGTCAAGTCAACTTGAACATACTTATAAACAATCAATAACCAGCCTTAAGTCTAATAGAACTAACAAATTAATCCATCAAACTCAATATGATGTTATTGAAAAATCGTTTGTTAACTTACCCAACTCGGTCAACACTAACTCAGAAAAGAATTTCCTTTGGTAACTAAGTGAACTTAGTTAACACTACATTTTGCTAACTTTACTTTGGTAATTGAGTGAACTTGATTAACACTAGTTCCATGCCAACTTTCCTTTGGTAACTGAGTGAACTCGGTTAACACTGAATTTTCTTCGATGCTTGAGTGAGCTAGGTACATACTAAATCTGGACTTGGTTGACACTGGAATACTCAACATGCAATGAAACTATCTTCAATGCCCGACTGAGCTCAATAGACATTGATTTTCTCAGTAAGGCTTGACATTTTGTGTAACATCAAAGACAACATATAATTGAATAATTGTTTTCAACAATATCCCTCTTTGGCATTGATGGAAACACAACATGTCATAACATAATGAATTTTTAGAGAAAAAAATAAAAATTAAGGATAATATTCTTGATTCCTTAGTTTGATTCTAATTCTCATCAATGAGAACTCCCTCTATCAGTGTGAGCTCCCTTTGAGATCAATCTCTCCCTCTGGAATGATTCTCTGATTTCTTGACTGTAATTTCTCCCTCTGATAGAAAACTCTCACTCTTTGATATCTAAGTCATTCAAAAAAATTCTTTGATATGACAATATAAACTCTTCTTTGACATCTCATGCCAAAGATAACAATAAATGAGCTTTCATGGACCTGATGTATTGATTCATATACAATTTGATCTAACAATATTGCATCAACACTAACTAATCTTTAAATTCTCAGTCGATGCATCACTAAACATTGTTTAGTGAGATTTAGATAGGGGAATAACCCCTAGCTTATTGCTTAGATACAAAAATGCATCCTTAGGTAACGGCTTGGTGAATATGTCTACAATTTGTTCTTTTTCTTTCACATTTTCCAATCTCACCTCTTTGTCTTGCACCAATTCTCTCAAAAAGTGATATTTTATTGCAATGTGCTTAGTCTTGGTATACATCACAGGATTCTTTTAAATGTTAATTGCACTAGTGTTATCACAAAAGACAACAACTAGATCCTTGATTTCTTCATTCTTACCTAACAACAATTGTTTGAAACAATCAAAATTGGAACAATTGACTAATGTTGCAACATATTCTTCTTCTTTTGTAGACTAGGAGATGTAATTTTGCTTCTTTCTTTTCTAAGACACTAGCCTTTTTCCAAGAAAGAATGTTCCAAGACAAGTTCTCTTCCTATCATTAATACTTCTTTCCCAATCAGCATCCATGAAGGCTTTCAATTCAAGATTGTCTCCCTTCCAGGATTTGATTACAAAATATAATTGATAGGTTATTGATGATCAATAGGAACCTATAAATGTTGAAGAAGATACAACTCAAGTAGGGGAAGGAGTTGGTAGTAATCAAAATATTTTTTCTAACATGAAAGATTTGATAAAATTGAAAGAAGATTATCTTTTTAATAAAGTATCATCTAAAAGCATGGTACTTATGCCACAATAAAATTACATCTTAGAAAAATGTGGGAAGAATATTTTGAAAATAAATCTTTGATAGGAAAAGCATAACTATTTGTCAAATTATTTAGAAAAGAGAAATTATATCAGTTTTGGATTTGTTGGGTTTTGTATATGTGAATTGTGGGCCTCAAATCCTCACACACACTTCAACACCATTATTACCTAATAGATCATCCTGGAATGAACATTGAATTGTTCATCCAAGAAATCCAACAGAGCAACCTATTGCCTTCTAACTAGAAGGATTTTGCCTTTGCTCTCAGACTGAGAAGCAGGCAACCAGACCTTTTGGTATGAAGGATTTATGCAACTATATGATGATGCAATTAATCTAATAACAAATAAAGAAAATTAAGCTATGTGATTGCATTTTAATCTATATGATATTAAGGCTAAGCAAGAAAAGCTATGAGAATATTAAGAAAATGAATATGCAATTCAAAAATAATTCAATGCAATTCAATTCCAACCTCTGAAATGAGGAATTAGAAGCCTCTTAAAGAGAATTCCCGAAATCAATCAACAATTGAGATCAACTTCAGATCAATGGTCAAGATCAAAGTTGAGATCTAGTCAAGATGGAAGATTCCCAGTGTAGGTGAGGTTAACTAACTCAAATCTTGAGTGTAATGAAAAGTTAACTAAAATTAAGCTAAGTGTGAGAATAAGTGGATTAAGTCAACTCCAATTTGAGAGATAGATCACTTGGAGTTCCCATTCCTAAACTGAAGAGAAGAAATTGGAAGGCTATTTAATTTAATAAAAATGAGATATGACCTCATAAATGCATATTTCAACTAATTGAATAATTACATTCAATAATTAAAAT
The DNA here is from genome assembly GCA_028749045.1 of Cupressus sempervirens. Taxonomy (NCBI): domain Eukaryota; kingdom Viridiplantae; phylum Streptophyta; class Pinopsida; order Cupressales; family Cupressaceae; genus Cupressus; species Cupressus sempervirens. Next base: position 882,702,226 of record CM053787.1, read on the forward strand.
GAGAGCATTATTAAATTAAATACATTTAATTCCCTAGTACATTAGCTTTAGGAGATAATTTAATTTAATTAAAGTATAAGCACTTATAATTAAATTAAATCTAATCAATAGGTTTAATGTAGCTAATTCAAGTTGATACTTAGAAATTAAATAAATAGTGTGATTAATGTAGATTAGGGTTTTCTATATTTGACAATTAAATCAAGTAGCGATAATTAGAATGAGAATTGCCTAGTGAAATAGGACTTTAGGGTTGATCAAAATAGACTAGAATTGGTTGTCATGGCAATGAGCCAATTTTGGGGTATTACATTTTCCCCTCTTTGAATGAATGTACGAGTAACACGTTCGATTCAAAGAAAATAAGAAAGCATGATGCATAGATCAAGATATGAGATTCGTTCTACAATTGATGGGTAAAAATACAAAGTTGTGTTACCTTTCAGGCTAACTTATTAGAATGACTGAATTTGAGTATTTTTATCCAAAAATCAATTTTTTTCAAGCATATGATCTTGATAAATTTATTCTAGCTAAGTTATACATGGTCTCACACTTTTCCAATTGGAAATATCTATTAAATGCATGTTTTATACAAGTTAGTATCCAATTACTAAAGATATAAAATTATTCCAGAAAACTAACATTTCAATAACTATTACTATTTTTTATGATATAATTTTAATAACATACAAAAATCATTTTATAGAGCTCAAAGTCAAGAATAATCTGATATAGAGTTCATAGTGTTTTAATTAGATATACTATATTGTAATATAAAAAATTCTACAAGTGTATATTTTAACACTTGAGAAGATGTTGATTTTGGGATAGAAAAAAATATTAAATCAAATTTAAAAAATTTAAAATTTATATGACATTCTAGAGGAGAGAGTCCTCTTCCAAAATGTATAATTTTTCTTTTCATTGGATAGATTTATTTTGAAAACTGTGGTGTGAGATGAGAACTATCAATTTGAGGTTAGTTGAAATTTGAATTGTTATAAAAGAGAAAAGATAGATCTAAAGCCAATTTTATTTTTAGATTGTTCTAGTTACATATGTTATCTATAACATAATCTGAGATCAAAGGGAAATAAGTTTATTTGTATACAATTTTGTGGTTGGAATAGACCCCTAATTTCTACCATTTTTCAAAAACTAAAAATATCATTACTTATTCCAAATAATTATTAAAAATTATAATCCTAAACTTCATCCATTTCTACACATTTCATTATTTTATGTCATTTTCAAATTCTGAATAATAATACTAGTTTTATGTTATTCAAGGTGAACAATTATAGTTTTGTTAGCCTTTTCCTTTATAAAAGGGTGACATAGGTTTGTGCTTTTACCCTAATAACATAGAGACCAATTGATAAGCTTTTAAAGGTTATCTCTAGAACGAAGCTTAACCTTAGGGGATCCAAATAGAACACCTAGATACTGAGATTGATAAGCTTTTAAAGATTATCTCCAAAATGGAGCTTAATCTTAAGGGATCCCGATAGAACACCTAGATACCTAGAGTGACAAGCTTTTAAAGATTATCTTCAGAATGGAGCTTAACCTTAAGGGATCTAGATAGAACACCTAGATACCTAGAGTGACAAGCTTTTAAAGATTATCTCCAGAATAGAGCTTAACCTTAATGGATATAGATAGAACACCTAGATACCTAGAGTTGATAAGATTTTAAAGGTTGTCTCCAAAATGGAGCTTAACCTTAAGGAATCCATCTAGAACACCTAGGTACCTAAAGTTGATAAGCTTTTAAAGATTATCTCTAGAATAGAGCTTAACCTTAAGGGATCTAGATAGAACATCTAGATACCTAGACTGATAAGCTTTTAAACATTATCTCTAGAATGGAGCTTAACCTTAAGGAATCTAGATAGAACACCTAGATACTAGATTGATAAAAGATAAAAAGATCTAATCATGAGTCATAGAATCATCCTCAAAATGAGGCTTGATCCATAGGAGTCTGGGTTTAGACTATCCCAATACCTATCCATCAAACTCTAATAAGGACTGCTATAAGATGTGATCAACTGATGAAAAGATGAAATAGATGACAAAGATGCTAGATAGAGGGGAACACAATGCCCCAACTGATGAGATACCCCTAGTGATTAGGACATAAGAAGGGAACAAGATGCCCTGAGCGGTGAAGATTCAAATTGATTTAGCATTGGTTTTGAAAGATTCAATGATGCAATCATCTTGCCTCTTCTAGAGCGAAATCGAAAGATGACATACTAGAAATATGATGTAAAGTAGTATATGAAGAGATAAAAAAGAAATCTAAGATTCAATGGAATGGAGAATAGATCACAATGATTAGAAGAAAATTTAGAGTCAATTCGAAGTGATTTCGAGATCCAAAAGACCAAGTTTGACCAAAGTTGATCAAATTTGACTAGATTTGACTTTTTCCAAAATTTTGGAGAATTTGAAGAAAGATGTGACTTGAATAGATTCCAAGATTCACAAAGTATTAGAAAAATGGACTACACAAGCATTCGATCACATCGGTCCCAAAATTTTAAAATGTGTTTTTGAGTTGTTTAAGTGTGTTAGATTTCGAATTTGATCTCGACAATGGATTCAAAGCAGTCAAATTAGCCAAGGGGTTATTTTCACGCCAATTAGAGCACTTTAAAAACTTAGGTCAAAACTTATATAAGGGCCTATAGGGTCATTTTCAAATCATTTTCATTTTTGTCTTTAGTGAAGAAGAGAGATCTGAGGAGAAGATGGTGATTTTGTTGTCTACACATTGATTTGAGCACTCCCAATGACAAAGCTAATCAGCAAACTATGGGCACCCAGTGAGTAGTCGATAACCTTGCCCTGAATTTAATTTTTCATGATTTATGATGTATTTTTAGCACATTTTAGGTTTTTTTTGAAATTTCTTGTCGATTCTCATGCAAGGATCTCTCTCCTCACGTGAAGAAGCACTACGCTTGTATTTATTTTCCTGGAGAAACATGTTTTCTTGCATGGTAGATGCCCACATGTCGCATAAGAAATTATAGTTTTTAGGTATTTTTTGCTTATGTTTCAATTTCTCCTTGCACAAGGAGTTGTATCCTCACATTAAGATGTGCAATCTCGCATAATGAAGTGAGATTTTGCACGAGAATCTGGTGCTAATTGCAAAGTCCAAAGTTATAATTTTGATTGTTCATAACAGTTTTTTTAGTTTTGTTCATTTTTTGAGTGGAGATTGATCGTTTACATGTTGTATTTGTTTGTGTGTATATATTACCTTTGAGGATATTGGATTTTTTTTTCATTACCCACCATATGGAGCTTTTTTGTGGAGACTCGATGATGTTGATATGGCACATATAGACAGATTGGGGTTGTCATATCTATGTTGGATTCCATCAGTGTTGGTGAATCATGGCCTATTGATAGTACTAGTGGAGCATTTCCATTTGGAGATGAACACTTTCCACTTGCCCTAGGGAGAGATGGAAATGACACCATAGGACATTTACAAGATTCTCTGCATACCATTCCATGGGCTGAGAGTGGTTTACAACATAGTTTCAAAAATAGGTACAAAGGCATTGAGGGTCATGTTCTAGGAGGACTTGATTATGGGTAGAGAAATCACGAGGGATGAGCTTGTGCATACCTATGGTCCCACTCACAAGTTGGCATCAGTTTTGGATATATTCATCAGTTGCTTCTTGATGCTAGATAGAGGGTGGCATAGATTAGAGTGCAGATGGGACAAGATGCTCTAGATGATGTTAGAGGCCCCTAAGAGATATGGGTGGAGTCAGTACATGCTTGCACAAATGTATCACAAGATGCACAAGATCATGTATCATGACAGGAAGAGCATGGCCATTAGGGTCTATGTTCTCCAGATCTAGGCATGGGAGCATTTGCTAGTTACGAGGCCCATTTTTGAGGATGAGAGGAAACCTATGAAGCCTTATATTTGCAAATGCAAAGTCCAGCTTACCCAAATAGCTCTGGGGAAGACTAAGTAGTGGAGGGCATGTCTTGATGACTTTGTGTTTGTAGTATGGTAGCCCTAGAGAGAGACCAAGGACTGGGATTATGCTCCCCGGGAGCTAAGTCATATGTTTGCATCATGACCACTGATAGGTCGAGCTATATAGATAGTGGAGCAATTCCTGCCAACTCGTGTGTGGCATTAGTAAGGATAACCTCAGGATATATCACATAAGTACTACTCTTATGCACAACTAGCAAGAGATGTGGACCATGGGTGGTTGCAGACATTAGGTCCTAGGAGGTCTACAATTGATGTGCACAACTTGGTTGTGGCACAATGGGATTAACCACCAGTAGTAGTAGACAAAGAGATGATGCCAGCTTACCAAGCGTATTTCATGAGTCATCCCTTCCCATAATTTATAGATCCAATGGGGATGACAGCTCCTAGATAGACAGTACAAGCTCCCCAAGCACCACCACAATAGCCAAAGCAACCATTGTAGGTTAGAAATCTTACTAGACAAGTTTAGATTCTAGTGAGATAGATGGGACTAGACCCAGATGTTCATGGGAGTGGGACAAGCTAGAGATGACAACAAAGAGCTCAGACAGAGGAGTAGCATCTAGTTGAGCAGGGTGATGTGGAGATGTAGGATCAACCTACTGTGGGAGCCTAGGGTAGAGATCTCCTTTTACAAACATAGGATGCTCTGAGGAGAGTGAGAGAGAGGATACAGGTCACACAGTGGCAACTTGGAGAGCTAAAAATTTAGGTAGTTGTAAGAGACTCGAATTGTAGACCAAGAGCGAGAGATTTGTGGGTTGTGGGAGCAAGAAGAGTGCAATTCTTAGAGGTCAGAGTAGTAGCAGAATGAGATCTGGCTATAGTTAGCCTAAGAAGCCTACTATTTTGTAGTGTACGCAATACTGGTTTTAGATGAGGCCAAGCAAGTGCCTCAATTTTCATGATATGCATGAGAGTCCAGCGGAGCACAAGCAGAAATGAGACCAAATATGCCTCCTCTGCCTCCACCTCCTCCTCTATCACCGAAAGGTGAGGGGAAAGGAGAGAGTTAAATAATTGTGACTCCAATTCTGATCTGGCTTTGTAGTGATTGGTGTGCTGGAACCATTTTTTATCATTTTTGATTGACAATGCTTGAGTAGCGTCCATTTTTGCAGTGATGTACTCTTTTTGATAAACATATATATACAAGATTTTGATTTGAGTACCATTTGCAGGTGTCACTTTTTGTCTTTCAATTTGATGTACATGAGATGTTTTTTTTTTTAATGTTGTGATTATAAAATTCAAATGTGATGTGATGTATGAATGCACTTTTGATTTGATGTGTGAATGTAGTGTAAATGAGATGAAATGATGAGATTATGTATGAAATGCAAAATGTGAATGGATTGGCATCTCATGTAGCATTCCACATTTTTGTTGATAGTGACAAGTATCCCTTGAGGAGTGAGAGGAAGACCCAAAGAACCTAATGCTTGTGTAGCTATGAAGAAACATGGTACTTTGAAGAAGCCAACAATCCCTCATCACAAAGGATGTAAGTGAATTACTCATAAAACCATGTATTTATGCAATGCAAGCCTATACTAGATGCAAACCTTAGGCTAGATACAACCCTAGGTCTAGTTACCAAGCTTCGACAATTATCATCACTAAGTTTTTAAATAAATTCCATGTGTCATACAATTCCTACTAACATTGAAATCATAGAAATATGAATATAACATGTGTTCTAGTTTTGTCAAGATTAAATGTAAGCATTCAAGGTAGAAGAAGCCAGAATGACCAGGACATTTGTCCCTTTTAATGTAGCAAGTTAACATAAGCATCAAAGAATAAATGCTAGGATGACTAGAATGTTTCTTGTAGGTAGACACACCAGACACATGAGAGATCCTTCTTATGCTAAGTAATTAGTAAGTATTCTATCCACAATGACCCTTGCATTTGTAACCTAAGATAGAAGTGTGCTTAGTATACTCACAGTGACCTGTACATTCACTTAGTAAGATGAGTATCAATATTTACTATAACATAAATAGTTCACTCAAACAAGAAAGGGAAAGAACCAACCTCAATTAAGAGCCCATAGAAAAGGAGTTAAGGTACACACAGCCATCTAATACAAGATGGAGGCTCATATACTGGACACTCCTTTTATATGGAAGCTTTACATCATTAGAACTAAACCACAAAAAGAAAGCAAAGAAAAGATCATGTCCCCGGTCCTTCCTTCTCTAGTTGAAAGTGACATCATCGAGTTGCTCAAAGAGGCATGATAAAGTGAAAGCAAAGCAAACAAAGAAAATCTCAACATATCCCAAACAAATTCATTATTTTTCAGTTCAGTGTTTTTGTGTTATAGGATTGATGTCAAGTGTCAATGTTTAGAACATGTTTGAAAGAAATATCTTTAGTAGGGTGATGACAGTAGATAGACATAGTCAGAACAACTAGTGACTGAAGTCAAAGAGGAATCTTCAGGAAGAAGAACCTTAGTGGGAAACTAAGCAATAGTAGACAGACACAGTTAGAACAACTGGTGACTGATGTGAGAGAGATCTTCCATGAGAGGAATCTCAAAAAGAGACACAAATGATAGTAGGAAAGTGCAATTAGAAAAATTGGTGACTATCATGAGAAAGATTCAATTAGGGGAATCTTGAAAAAGTGACAGTAGGCAGACACAGTTAGAATAATTGGTGACTATCACGAAAGAGATCCTATGACACTATAGCGTGTTGCCCTTGAGTTATGACAAGATTCAATCCATGGATACATGAGCGAAAGAAAGAAACAAAAGAAGGAAAGAAATTGTATAGGAAGCCAAAAGGTGCATTGCAAGATATAGCATTTGGAATAAGAGGTGCTTGTTTACCAAGTTTTCACCTTCTTGGCAGAATTTTTTTTTCCTACCATGATGCCTATTTGCCAAGTTTCCATCAATGACACTGTTTTTTGTTATTCATTTTTTTTATTTTTTTTATTTTTCTATTTTTTTTCGTTATTACTAAGGTGCCTATTGCTAGGTTTTCACTAGGGTAATGATTTTTTTCTAGACATTTTGCAATTTTTAAATTTTTTCAAGACATTTAGATATACAAAAAGAGATTCTAAAATTATATTAGTTGTAGAACCACTTTAGGTGGAGAGTGTTGATGGGCTCCTTGAGTGCCTCTCCCTCGGCTGTAGAAAGCTGGTAAGCACTAGATCTAAACTCTACAGTGACTATGTAAGGACCAAGCTAGTTGGGTTCGAACTTCCCTTTTTGTACCCATTGTTACTGATTCTTAGGGTTTTCTCTCAAAACAAGATCACCTAGTTGGAAGTCACATGGCTTAACTTTCTTATTATAACTTCTGGACATACGCTATTGATATGCTCAAATATTATTGCACACCACTTGTGGACGTTCATCTAACAATACTAGCTCTTGAAGCTGAGATATTCTATAGCCATCATCAGTAATGAGGCCCTTCATGGAGATTCTTAGAGTAGGAGTCTCAACCTCAATTGGAAGCACGCCATCAACTCCATAGACCAAAGCAAAGGGCATTGTACCCATTAGAGTTCTTATACTTGTTCTATATGCCCATAAAGCTAGATTAATTTGAAAGTGCCAATCCCTTCCAAATTTTCTAACTGTGCGATGCAAGATCTTAAGGATCGCCTTGTTGGATGCCTCTACTTGGCCATTACCCTGATGGTAATAGGTAAAAGTCCAATTTTGCATAATTCTAATTTTTTTGCATAATTCCAAATAAATAGTGCTACATTTTTTCCATTTTCTATTGAGAGGGGGACTACCTCTACCTTCTTAGTGAAGTAGCTTGTAGCTATAATAATGAATTTATGTACATTAGAAGAAGATGGGTGAATCTGGCCCACAAGATTAAAGGCCCATTGTTGGAATGGCCACACTATGATAGATGGAATTAGCTCCTTGGTTGGAGCATGAATCAAATTCACATGGAGTTGGCATTGTTTGCAGCACTAAGTAGCATATTTGATTTCCTCTTGATCCATATTCAGCCAATAGCAACCACTTCTAATATGTTTATGAGCTAGTGTCAAGCCATTTGTGTGAGATCCACAAATGCTCTCATGGACGTTGATTAATGTGTGTTTTGACTTGTCAAACTCTAGACACCTAAGGAGTGTTCAATTGAGACCTCTCCTAAACAAGTCATCAACAATAATAACATACCATAAAGCATTATGGATAAGGTGATATTTTTCATTAAAGGTCAAACTATCCAAAATGGTTTGGTCATGTAGATAGGAGTATATATGGTGGTAGCGAGATGAATCCTATCCTACAATAGAATAGATCATTTGAGATTCAAGGGTATCATAGGAAGGGTAGAGTAACATTTCCACTAGGAACTCGTGTTGGGAATTGAATTTTGGCATTTGTAGCAAGGAAGCTAGAGTAGCCATGGCATCAACCACTTTGTTGTCTGCTTGAGGAATTTGCTAGAAAGTGATATGAGCAAAGTATTTCTTCATGTCATCCACCATGCATTTGTAAGGGATCAATTTCTCATCCTTTATTTGATATACATCGTTGACCTGGTTGATTATGATCTAGGAGTCCCCAAAGATGTTTAATTGATCTACTCTCCATTCAACTGCAATCTTCATGCCATTAATCAAAACCTCATATTCTGCAATGTTGTTGGTACAAGGGAATAGAATCTTGTACACCTTAGGTAGTGAATACCTCTATGGTATTATAAAAAGTAACCCAGCATCAAATCCTTGTTGTGTGATGGAACCATCAAAAAAAATCACCCAAGTCTGGTGTATGAGTGTCAGAATTGATTCATTAGGAAAATTAATGTTCAGTGGGAGAAGACTTTGTATTGATGCATATGCTAGTTGATCAAAAATTTCTTATCCCTTAATAGCATTTCATTCAACATACTAAATGTCAAACTCACTTAGTATCATGATCCACTTAGCCAACCTTCCTGTTAGAACTACCTTGTTGAGTAAGTACTTCAATGGATCAATTTTAGCCACTAGTCATGTAGTATGAGCTAGCATGTAGTGTCTTAACTTTTGGGAAGCAAAGACAACTGCCAAGCAAGCTTTCTCAATGATAGAGTAATTCATTTCATAGGAGATTAGTGTGAGACTTAGATAGTAAATAGCTCTTTCTGTGTTATCATTGTCTTCGTGAGCTAGCAAGATACATAGAGATGTATTTGTTGCTAAGATATACAAAATTAGAGGCTTTCCATAGATGGGAGGCATCAAGATTAGTGGATTAGCAAGGTATTTTTTTATCTGTGTTAATCCTTAATCACAACCCTGACTCTAGTTATATTTCACACCTATATGTAGAGCCTTGGTAAAAGGTTGTGATCTATCTGCCAGTTATGAGATGAATCTATGAATAGATTGAAGTCTTCCCTATAAGCCCCTCATCTGATTGATATTATGGGGAGGAGACATATCTAGGATTGCTTGAACTTTCTCTATATCTACCTTGATTCCTTTTGTAGATAGGATATAGCCTAGTAGTTTCCTTGATGTTAAGCCAAATGTGCATTTCTTGGGGTTGAGTCTCAAACTAAATTTTTCCATGTGATCTAGGATAGGTCCCAAATCTTGAAGGTGAGTGTTGCATTTTGTGTTCTTGACCAAGGTATCATCCACATAGTCTTCCATGGTCTTATGCATCATGTCATGGAAAATTGTAGTGACTACCCTCTGATATGTAGCACCAACATTTTTCAAGCCAAATGGCATCACATTCCAACAGAAAGTTCCCCATGCACAAGTGAAAGAATTATTTTCCTAATATTTTGGTGCAATTTTGATCTAATTATAAGTAGAAAATATGTCCATGAGTGAGCACATCTCATATCCTGCCATCATCTCCACTATCATATCAATGTTAGGGAGTGAAAAATCATCCTTAGGACATGCTAAGTTCAGAGCTCAAAATTTTGTACAAACTCTAATAGATTTGTCATGCTTGGAGACTAGAACAATGTCTGATATCCATTTAGTGTAATCAATGGCATGGATGAAACCAACTTTTAGAAGCTTTTCCAATTCAGCTTTGACAAGCAATGCAACATGAGGATGCATTTTTCTAAGTTTGTGTTTGACTGGTTTGACACCTAGTGTGATAGACAATTGTTGTATAATGAGATCAAGATCTAATCCTAGCATGTCTGAGTATGTCTTAACAATTTTATTTTATTTTCTCTTGGAAGAAAGCAATGAATTCTTCTTTTTCTTCTAGAGATAGTGACTATGTAAGATGTATCATGTGAGGTTGTTTCTCTATTCCCAAGTTGATCAGTTGTGTTGGCTCTATCAACACTGATGATCTTTCCTAAAAATTATTGGGAAGTGCATCAAATATCTCATGCATAGGCACCTTAGAGAGGTTCACCCTTGGATACGTCTTTTATTTTTACTTTTTAAGGTTTTGACACTACCACAATGTGGTTTTCACCGTTGGACCTTCTATTGTTTTTCTTTTTGATTGTATGATTGAGATATTGTATGCCAGCTTTATTGATGTTGATGCTTTGTTCCCTGGTGGAAGATGTTACTTGTTTGACAATGTTTAAGTAGCAAGCAAGAGCATAGTCATTCTAGAATGTGAGGACTTCACTAGATGCATTGGAATTCTAGTCTATAATCTTGGGATAGGTGAGTGAAAGAGACATGGTGGGTTCACTTGTGTTCATAGTATAATCATTAAATGCTTGGACAAGCAATTTGAGACCTAGAGTGGCTTCATCCACAAGTGTGGTTGAATGTCTTTGAGCACAAATGTCATCAATCGAAGACTCAAGGATACTAGTTGGATAGGACTCATCTGACCTAACCCTAGAGGTTTCACCTAATTTGAGGAGGTTTTCATAGACATGAACTTGATCTATTTCTTTGTCTATAGTTGCTTCAAAGAGAAATTTGAATTCATAATCTCGAGAGTTTGTACTACACAGAGAAAAACTGTAGAATTCTCCAACAGTGATAGGAATAAACTCTCCATCATTTGGATTTTTTCAAAGGCACTCAATGCGTAAAGAATGACTAGACTCTCATTGTTCCAGTTGAGTATGATGTGAATTAGTAGTATCATTAGAATAATCACTATCACCATCCATGGTGTTGACATGTGGTACAGAGTCATATGGTTCTACAAAGAATTTAGCCAAATCATTAGAAATTGGATAAGGATAAGGATCCTCATCATTATCATTATCTTCATGGTCATCAGACTCAGCTTGTGACTCATGTTTAGATGAACTCTTAGGCTCTGGTATGAATTTGTTAATCCCTAGATGAAAGGGAATCTTCTTGAAGCCTAGACTAGATGTGGCTTGATTCCTTCTAGTTATCACTTTGACAAGATCAATTAGACCAATTTTGTTGTATCCAATAGGACCAATTCCTTTATATCCAAAGCATTTCATGAGTCTAAGACCAGGACCATACTTCTTAGGATTCATATCATGGCTTGATCTATGAGGTCAACTAGAGTTTGTTCTTTGTAAATCCTCTAGGGGGAATATAGCCTTGACAAAAGTACCATTATACTTGGTTTGAGGTGTTAACACAAATGGCCTCTTTGCTTTAGATGGTCTCCCATAATGATAGGGAGATTCAGGAAGAGATGCCAAACATAGTACTGGTTCTATGTGATATTCACCCATTCCAGTTTCCTTCAACTTGAGTGACTACTCAATTTTCTTTAGCTTGTTATCATGATAATTAGTAGATTCCCTATTAGAAAGTACAAAGTTTTTAGTAGCTTTCAGCATATTGCAAGTATAGCTAGTGCTTGCTCATATGGTGACTTTAGAGACATGAAATGGAAATTTTACGCATTGATGATAAGTGGATGGAACAACATGCATCTCATGTATCCTTCCTAGTAGAATATTGTAAGCAAAGGGAATGGCAAGGACCTAACAAGTGACATCCCTTTCTATAGGACCAACAGAAAGAGGCAACACCACAAGACCTAAAGACTTTTTCTCAACTTTGTCATACGCTTTAATAGTGATCTTGCAACAAGGATCAATGGACTCTTTAGAATAGTCCAATTGTCTAAAAAAAGTAGTAGATACAATTTTCAAACCAGCTCCATATCGACAAGTACATGACAGACTGGTTTCTAATGTATCATGACCTCAATATGTAGAGGTTAATTGTGTAGTTGACTTAGTGAATTGTTGTCCTCCTCAGAAAAAGGCATATAGTAAGGTGAGGTCAGATGACCTACCATAGATTGAAACTACTCAAGATTAAGATCTTGAGGAATGTTTCCCTCAACGAGGGGTTTATTGAGAATCTGCCTATGAGCAGGTGAGATTTTGAGTAGCTCAAAGATCTTGATTCAAGCATTACTTTGTTGTAACTAATCAAATATATTGTAGCTAGTAGCCACAAAATTTGCTCTAAGTTTTTCACCTTTGCTAGATAGACTAGCAAGGGCTTTTTCTTTGTGTTATTCTAACTCAAGAGCAGAAGGTGTTGGGCCTTTGAGAACCAACTTAGCATGAGAACACCTAGGAGCATTAGCATGGGATTGTAATGGTTTGCAGTCAGATGTGTTGGAAGTAGGACCTCTTAAGACAAATGGTTTATTATTGTCTTGTTTCCCCTTGATGGTAATAACATCATAGTACTCAAAACCCATAGGCTCAACCATGTGTACTATCTCATCATCGTTATTAGAGTATGTATAGTTGACCTTCTTGTTAGGTTTTGGTTTTGAGCTCTCTCCTTTTTAATAAGATGGGAATGGCTCCTTCAAATCCTTTTGATTTTTGTTTTTGTTATGTCCATCCACAACAATTTCACCATCATCAATTAAGTCTTGTACTTTGTGATGCAAGTTAATATAGTTTCTAGTTTTGTGACCTTTGTTTTGGTGGTATTTGCAAAATGCAGTTTTGTTCCACCATGGTGGTCACGGTTGTCAATTGTAAGGATGAGTGTTATCCAAAGAAGAGATGATTTTTTTTGCAATAGGGTCTTGCTAACCACATCCAAAGGTTCACCCAGAGGTGTATATTCTTGTTTTGGATGTGAGACCCAAGATGAGTCCTTCAGTTTGTTTCCAAATGTCTTATTTTCAAGAGGATACTTCTTAGCATTCTTGGATGCTTTGAGATTTCCTATAAGATTGAATTTTACCTTAGCAAGTTTAGGAGTGATGTTGTCAACAACTCCATCATGCACAACCTCTTGATTTTTGTTCACATACTTGGATTTTTCCTTGTTAGAGGTGGATCCTTGTTTTGTGTCCTTTTGAAGAGCGAGTTCACCCTTTTTTACCATGAATTCCTCTATGTGGATAGCTTGTGTGACCATGTCTTCGAAGGTGTGTGGACCTTGAAGTTGGACCTTATACCCAAAATCAAGGAGGAGGTTATCAATGAAGATGTCAAGCTTTTCCTCTTGCATGAATTTTTTGTGTAAAGTTGTCTCCATCTTTGAAGGAATGTGAGGAAAGGTTCCCCAACTCTCTGTTTAGGATTACACAAGTCTCAAATATTAATTGAGTGTTGTATGTTGTGAGAGTACTATTGGAAAAATAGGTTTGAAATTTTATCAAACATTTTGATTCTAGTGGGAAAGTGTGAAAACCACTCCATAGCCTGACCATCTAGATTTCTTGGGAATAGATGCATCAGATATGTCTAATTATGCATAAATTCCATAGACAAGGCCTCAAATTCCTGCAAATGATCTTGGGGATCAGTAGTTCCAAAGTATTTATCATACTTAGGTAACTCAACCCCTCTTGGAAAAGGAGGCATATCTATACTCTTGTCAAATGGGAATGGACAAAGAGCATGTAAGGTGTATGTTTTTGCAGGTTTGTCTTTATCACGCATCATTTGAGCTAGTTGGTCTTGCATGATTTTTAATTGTTTTTGGAGTTAGGAAGTTTTAGTTTCTTCTTTAGTTGTGATTATAGTTTCAATGTTGATGTGTTGCAATAGCTTAGCTCCTTCTTGGGAAAGTTTAAGAAAGTATTTCTCTTTCTCTTTGTTAAGCAAGATATCCATGACCTTTTGGAAGTTTTTGTCCTTACAACATCTTTAAATGTGTTTAGGAAGTATTTCCACCTCTTCATCATTCTCATCAGTGAAGAGAGGTTCCTTTTGTTTTTCATTCCTATCTTGATCTTGGTCTCTACTATGTTCACCATGTTCGGGTTCATGATCAACCATTATAGGAATGTGATGAGTTTTAGTGTGCTTTGATTGGAAAGGTCCTCTAAATAAGAATTTTGTTGTATTGTTTGGAGATGGAAAGGTCCTCTTGATAGAGGGGTTCTTGGTCTGTTGGAAGTTTATAAAGAATGTTCTCTGAACACGAGGTGATATGACAGGTGAAGGAGATCATGAAGACTCCTCACTAGATGAACTGGACATAGACCATGTATAAACTAGAAAGTGACCTTTTCCACGATTATTACCCCTAGCTCTACCTCATCTAAGTCTAAGGAGATAAAACATGTTTCTACTTCTTGTTGCCATAGTCATAGACCAGGACAAGAAGCAAAAACCTAGACAAGGACCAGACTAGAACATAGTCTCAAAAAGCAAGATAAGAGTGTTGTATACTAAGGTATGAGTTTCTGTGTTAATGGCTAGAATAGCCAAAGATTATGACTATCATGATATAGAGTATGACAAGCACTAACGGACAAGAACAAGATAACTAAAAGATGAGACTAGTTTAAGTGTAGGTCACAAGCCATTAGCTAAGCAAGATGTTGTTGTTTGACACTATTTGCAGACAGGAAAGAGGTAAACTATTATAGAAAACAAACCAAACTTAGAGCATATATAGCTCTGATAAAGCAGATGAATAGTTTTAGGACAACACTCAGCACAAAGATTCTTAGGGAACCACACGAGAAAGTGCACTAAATCAAGCAAAGACTCAGAATAGCAATTTTAGGACTAGTATTCTCGCATGAGAACTTGTATAGAGTCACAGGAGGAAGTGCTAAACTGACACGAAATTAGGATTCTGACAAAAAGGACATAGTTGCAAGATCTCGTGCAAAAATTTGCGTAGGACCATGTGAAAACTTGGACAAGGCCACATAAAGAAATGCTGACTCAAAAGGTACTCACATGAAATCTTGCAAAATTGGGTGTGAAAATAGAGACCATACTGACAACTGAGGCTGAATTTTGAAGAAACTTTGAAGGTTTCAGACTATTTTGGATAGATTGTTTGGTTGTTTTGATAGATCTCAGGAAAATTGCAAGGTTGGTTTTCAAGTTGTTAAACAACATTTGGTTTTGAACAAGACAAGTGTTTTTAGAAAGACACAAGAAGCAAGCAGTAGTCGAATACAATCCAACCGAGGACAAAGCAACTCGAAGGGATGGAAGAGTCTTGACTTTTAGTTTGTTTAGATAGGTTTAGAAAACTTTAAGACTCAATAAAAAACATGCTTTATCCCTATAACCAAAAATGGTAGAGGAAGGAAAACCTTTGTCCCACAACTTATGTGCATGCATTCACCTCACACAGCCATGTCACCCCACTAGAGGGCACCCATGTTTTTGGTGTATTTCAAGGGCTTAATAAAATATACACTGAATGAACACCATTGTGCCAGGGTTCAAGCACGTATACCACCTTCCAATGCCCAAGCACATGCCTATGGTGAGTTCTATAGGAGAGATTCTTCCCCCTCCTTGCACAATGATAATGCCCCCTTTCATAGGTGAAATGGGTAGAAAATAACTAAGAGGTTTCTACTTGGATTTTGTTCATATTAACCCCTAATGGCTTCACAAGTGAAGTTGAGGTCAGCAACCCACACCAACATCTAAAAGTGCACACACTTGACTAGCAAACTGGGGTCAGCGCCAGCCAGTGCAATAGATAGAGCCTCTTCTTGATATATGATATCAGGACGAAGAAGAGGAAATTAATATGGCTTTGGAGTCTTTCACTCTACAAAGCTTCTTTATTATAGTGAGTTGGAATCTCTGGCGAAAGGAGTGTGCTCACTTGAGTTGTTCTTGGAGGTTGGATCGCTCTGGCAGGCCCTCTAAGGGTTGACTTGGACTAGTGGATCGGATCTAAGGGTTTGAGTTTCTAATTTCCCTCAAGGGGAAAGAGCATACTCCTCTACCTCGACACCTCACCCGAACACACAAGACATGTTAATCACCAAGTTAGCTTAATCGATCTAGACTTATCCCTTTCTCAAGATTCTAATTCCCTCAAAGGAAATCATCATCCCTTCATAGAAGAGGACTCGTACTAGAGAACCACTAACTTTCTTTCCTCCCTCAAATGTTGTCTTTCAAAGACTTCTAGGTTTTTTATTTACCCTTTCTCATGACCTCCAATTGGTAAAGAGAATACTCCCCCATTCCCCTATCTTGCACCCTACAAAGTTCACAAGCCCTAATTATACTATGTATGGAAAGCAAGAAAAATATACATCATTTAAAGTGGGTTTAAAATTGGTCTTCGACATTTGTGTCTTTGGCAAGTGTCCTGCAATCACACAGTTAGTTCATGTTTAAAGTGCTTCTATAAAAGGTGTCTTCGTCAAAATGTCCTGCAAACCATTGTTATGCTATAGAAAACTAGAAATTTGAAAGAAAATGCTTTAGAGAAAACACGTTAGTCAAATGAAATGATAAATTGAATTCTGGAAAAATTTCATTTTGCATGTGTTGTTGCAAAATTTTGTGCAAAATCTTGCACAAGCATGTGTGAGAAAATGATGTGCCACATGAGAAACTGTGCAATTAGGAACTTTTTTGCATGAGGAAGTACAAAGAAAGGGGCAAAATCTTCAAATCTTTGTGCAAAAATGAGATTTCTTGCATGAAGATCTAGAATTTTGTATAGATGAATGCGACAAAATCATTAAACTAATAGAAAATAAAGCAGATGAGACCAGAAAATTTGATTTTCTCTACCCCATAGTGGGCACCAAAAAATATATATGTGAACTGCGGGCCTTAGATCCTCACACACACTTCAACACGGGCATTACCTGATAGATCATCCTAGAATGAACATTGAATTGTTCATCCAAGAAATCCAATAGAATGACCTATTGCCTTCTAACTAGAAGGATTTTGCCTTTGCTCTCAGACTGAGAGGTAGGCAACCAGACCTTTTAGTATGAAGGATTTATGTAACTATATGATTATGCAATTAATCTAATAATAGATAAAGAAAATTAAACTATATGATTGCATTTTAATCTATATGATATTAAGGCTAAGCAAGAAAAGTTATGAGAATAATAAGCAAATGAGTATGCAATTTGATAGTAATTTTATGCAATTCAATTCCAACCTCTGAAATGAGGAATTAGAAGCCTCTTAAATAGAATTCTTGAAATTAATCAATGGTTGAGATCAACTTAGATCAATGGTCAGGATCGAAGCTAAGATCTAGTCAGGATGGACGATTCCCAGTGTAGGTGAGGTTAACTAACTCAAATCCTGAGTGTAATGAAAAGTTAAATGAAATTCACCTAAGTGTGAGAATAAGTGGATTAAGTCAATTTCAATTTGAGAGATAGATCACTTGGAATTCTCATTCCTAAACTGAAGAGAAGAAATTAGAAGGTTACTTAATTTAATAAAAATGAGATATGACCTCATAAATGCATATTTCAACTAATTGAATAATTACATTCAATTATTAAAATGAGAGCATTATTAAATTAAATACATTTATCCCTAGTATATTAGCTTTAGGAGACAATTTAATTTAAGTAAAATATAAACACTTATAATTAAATTAAATCTAATCAATAGGTTTAATGTAGCTAATTTGAGTCGATACTTTAGGAATTAAATAAATAGTGTGATTAATGCAGATTAGGGTTTTCTACATTTGACAATTAAGTCAAGTAGCAATAATCAGAATGAGAATTGCCTAATGAAATAGGACTTTAGGGTATTACAGGTTTCAATAATAAGAAAACCTTAGGAGGTTAAGTAAAAGAAATGACACTTTTAAAAAAATATTGATGCTTTGAATGTTGTGAAGAGGAAAGAATACCCCTAATAGTGGCTTACACCTTTTGGTCTAAACAGATACTAAACTGTGAATCTTTAAGAAGATTTTCACTTTTGGATGCAACTTGTCATTTAACAATTACAAATTTGAAGATGAAGTAAATTATATTCTTTTAGGATTTAATGTGTAGATTCTAGATACAATTTTTATTTTATTTTTTAAATTTATTTGATTCAATCATTTTTCTCCCATGAAAATTGGTATGTCATCAAAAACCTAATTTTTAAAGAGTAACACTATTTTTTATATGCATATTTTTTTTATATAATAGATATCAATGCAATTCTTTTGAATTTTAGTGTTTTAACATTTTTACCAAGCTCGTGGAGGTGATGTCTTTATCCATAGTATTGCATAGGTTATTGACATTTAAAGTTGACCTAACTCTAATTTTGACATACATTATTTTTTATGCATATAGCTTATTTTGTATTTGCCCAATCTCAAAATTCTTTTTTGATAGAAAGTGGACTTGAAAACAAATCTTTTGGTTATTTTTTAGGATTCTCATTCTCTAGTTTGTTATTTTTGCATGAGAGTCCAATAAAAAGGTTTATTTTGGGCAGTAATCCTACATTTGATTCATGTCAAAAAACATGTACATAATGAAATAAAAATATATCAAATCTATAACTATTAGAAATTTTATTCTGAGTACATGTTCCATGCAAATGGGTGTGTCTTAAATTTTCCATTTGTGCCCTCTAATTGAGTCCCCAAGAAAAAAAATCAAAAGTTATCCAACATTTGCAAAATAAGCTTATTCAGGGCCTTTCTATCAACATTACTTTAGGTAGATTTTATTAAAACTCTTTCAAAAGTTTCATATGATTTCATGCAAGTACTTTTGACCAAATGATCTTTACTTTCAATAGAAAGTACCCAAAAAAGGTACCTTTGATAAAAAGTAAAGGACTTTCTATTGAAACAAAGGGGTTTCTATCAAAACTTAGCAACCAAAAACTTTGACATTTTAGTTTTTTGAGGAATTTATTTCTCCAAAAAAGTTTAATCCACTATTGCAGGTTCACCATTGATATCAATGTTGATATTGATGTTGATGTTGATTCATGAGGATTCTTTAATGACTATACACTATTTTGATTACCAGTAGATCATGGATGTTAAATGATGTTGTTATTTAGTTTGATCGTATCTACATGATAATGCTAGTGATGTGACATGATATTTTTTGAATGTACTTAGTTTATTTTGTATTCAAACATAGATTATGATTAATATATTATCATATGGATGTTATTAGATTCATTTATGGTGTATTTTAATTTTATAGATATTTGTCTTTTACCTTAAGTATATCTATGCTCAAATAATGAATAATGATTATTTAAATATGTTTTGTCATGTAATTATATGTTTTTATATTGTATTGTAGCACTTGTATGCATGGATTTCCCATTGGTACTAGTATGAAGTGGGATTATAGTCATAGTCACTTGCAAGATCTACACTGTAATTCATTCTCCTTCACGTGACTATGTGTTTGTTTGTACTTTAGCTATTATATATTGAGCATCCACACGTGATGTTTGTTAAATGAACACCAAGTACATTCACCCTGAATTCAAGATCCAGGTGCTTACCTATATCCTCAATAGTGGACACCATGAGATAGTGACTTTGAGCTTTCATGTGGATCCAATATCATCCATAAATGGGTGACATATCTGTATATTTGCTATTATTAACTCTTTGTTAATAAGTAAATATGAATTCATAATGCATTATGTGATTAGCCTCATGAGTATATCTAAGTTTTTAGGTTTTGCAGTTGTCACAAAAAGTATTAATTAAATACTAATTTAATTGATTTGGGTGATTTTATATATTTTATTTTGATTGCTAGCTAATTTATCATAGTTTAAGTTCAAATATCTGGGATTAATTTAGCTAACTTGGGATAGGTGCCAATTATTCTATTATGTGATTTAATATTCTAATGTATAAGCTACTTTAATAAAAGTGCTAATATTAGGCAAACATGAGTTTTATTACTCACTCCTCACTTTGCAATTTCATGTCTTGGGGATTTTGCTCAAACCCCTCTTGTGAGGATTTATTGTTTTACTCTTTGTTGGAGTTTGGCTAATCTGATCTTTGCAAGAGCAATGTCCTTTGACTCATAGCGGAGATCTCCATCTATGTTGTGACTTTTAGTGTTTTCAAAGCTTTCTCTGAATTGTTCTTTATTCCCCATTTTTTAACTTTTAGCTTGAGGTAGGCCTCTTGTAATTTAATTAAATGCTTGGTTACTATGATTCCTTTCACTTGCCAAATGATTGGAGGTTGAAAACTAGTGTTCCCCTCTATTTGCATGCAATTCTATCACTCGATTAGATGAGAATGAGCATTTTTTTATTTTATGTTGTTGGAAATGAAATTTTTGGTAGAGATATGTTGTTGTTTTTCATGTATTCTTGGAAAGAGATTCTTATTAGGCTTTTGTGAGTTTACGATTATTTTAGAAGTGGGTTTTCAATTTCATCAGATTTCAAGATGTTTGAATTTTGGGTGGTTTTACAATTGCCTTGTTTTGTGTCATCTAGTTTTTGTCTATCACCTTGTTTCACTTGACTTGGTTTATGTTCTAGTAGTCTCTTCCGCAAAGATTATAATCGTGGAGTTGGAATAATTAGATGACATTTTGAGGCATTTTATATCCTGATCTAGAAGTGTGATATTAGTTGTAAATGTCGACTTTTGGTTCTAATCAAATTTTTCTTGGGAACTCGGTTTGGAAATTTTATTAGACCCTTGGTAGTTTGACCACATTTTGGAAGTGGGTTTTTATGTTTCTTAAAATATGAGAAGTTGGAATTTTGGATATTTTTATCTTTGCCTCATTTTGTGTACCACCCATGTTTTACTGAGATTTTGGTAGCATATGTTTAGATAATAAAAATGGATTGTAGTTCATGAACTTCCATTTATTTCTTGGTTTTACTTCGTGGAATTTGAGATTCATTATTGAATATGTGCTCCTCACAAGATGTCAGGTTAAGGGAATTTGTGTAGTCAATTCTTTTGTTGTTGGTTGTGTCCATATGGTACGATCTTGTGTGACCCAAACTCCCATATTTATGTTGGTTGAGTGTTTGTTTAAATAGAAGTTGGGTTGGGAAATTGAATTTCCTATGTGCACTCATTGTGTGATGAGCATGGATATATAGGGAAGAGGGGTGGAGTGGCTTTTGTTGTGTACCCTAGGCTAGAAGTAGCCAACAAGGTGATGTGAAGAGATTTTACTAAGTGATAACCAAATTAAACAAATGGGATAATCAAACTTAATGAAATATAAGATTATGGAATACCTAACGTCCCAAGGGAGTTAGAATGAAGATGTGGTGTCTGGCCTCTAAAGGAGTTGGAACAAAGACATGGCATTAGACCTCCTAAGGGAGTTTTAATGAAGATGCATTCTGAGTCTGGCCTCCTATGGGAATCAAAATGAAGGCTTGATGCAACTTTTTCTACGTGAGACAAATAATGATACTCCACTAGAGTCCCTACATAGTTATCATGTAGTATGCCAAGCTAGTGACCTAATGTATTACATCACATTCATGATAATTGAGTTCATGTGTCATGCACTAATTGGCGTCAATGTTATCCTTGGATGCCTTTGTCTTTTGTGACTGTGGTCAAATCATTATCTCCATGAGCATCGTGGGGTGGGCCTATGAGTTCCACATGGTTAAGAGGCATTGCTACCTATACCATTGTCAAGGATCAGGGTACAAAGATGGTTTTCGTGTAGCTTTAGGATTAGAGCTTGATGCTTATGTGGTTCATCAATCTTCTCTTGATGCATGTTTTACTTGTTGTTTCTATAATTACTTGATTTATATGTTATGTATCTAATGTTGTATTTTCATGGTGATTAATTAGAACTGTAATTGAGAGGATTGTGCTTTAGATGATAGTACTTGTTGTATTTTGAGGATTATGCTTTAGAATGCCTATCTCCTTGATACACATGTTTTTGGCACTCCATGTTGTGGAGATTTACTTATGTTTGATTTTGATTAGCATCTTAACTTGAGCTAGATACTTAATTGTACCCCTTTTGTGTATCAAATCGTATGATGAAATATTGGATGGTGCTTCATTAAATGCAATTGAGAATTTCGTCGTGTGTAGTTAGGGTTGTATTGTGTGATACTAGAGTTTGCACACTATTCAAGGTTGTATTCCACAATAGAGGGAGTTGTATCGCATGTAGTTCCATCTTATTACATGTCTTGTGAAGTTTTATCTACGATGTCATAGGAGAAACATCATACCTCAAACAATGAGCATTTCTCAACTATTGTGGAGGTTGCAAATTGATGTTTTACATACCCATTTGGGAGTTGCACCTCCCCAAACTGGAACATATTGCCTATCGGTCATTTTTGGGATTCATTGAAATGTTGTCTCATGTGTTTTAGGTTTGAGACTAGTAAATAAATTGGTATGTTTAACCATGTGAGAATTTGTATCTGGGCATTAAAATGAACGTTGCATATAAGGTTAATATTTATTTAACAAAAAAGGAATTGTTTTTGTATCTTGTATCCTTGTTTCCAAGGATTTCTAGGTGGGGCATTACACAAGATTACTTTGATGGAATGACCAAGTGCTTGTATTGGAATACCTATTTAGTCACTGATTCTGAAATCATTGTGTCAAAGACTATTTGATAGTTCAGGAAATTGAATTTGATGGGTGTGTCCATTAAGCTAAATATACTTATAAATTTAATGAAAAATATTTTTCTTTGACAG
The DNA here is from genome assembly GCA_028749045.1 of Cupressus sempervirens. Classification (NCBI taxonomy): domain Eukaryota; kingdom Viridiplantae; phylum Streptophyta; class Pinopsida; order Cupressales; family Cupressaceae; genus Cupressus; species Cupressus sempervirens. The sequence continues at coordinate 882,725,098 of CM053787.1, forward strand.
ACTAACATTCTTACTAATCAAACTTCTTTCAAGAATTTCTCAATACAAAACAAAACATGGACTAAATTTCCCATTCCTAGTGTTATAAAAATTATTCAAAGCTTAATGAAAGCTAAATGTCTCATATTCCATTACCTCCATTACCTCATTGAAACTTAAACCCTTTCAATTTTCCCTAAAAAATATTCTAATCAAAGATAAAGTTATTTGTTGAAAGTAAAAACAATCCATAGACCCTTGGCATATCTCTAAGCTTTTTGATCCCCTTCATTTAAGAAACACAAATTCTAAAAATTAGGATCTCCAATGCTGCGGAACTTCAATATAAAAATTCAACTCCATCAAATGTAGAGTTAACAAATATGACAACTTTAGATTAGATAAGAAACAATCTCACCTATATTTGGAGATGTTCAAATGTATTAAACAAAAGAACAATAGAGTCTATTGTGTCCCAAATTCTTTATTCATAGTGTAAGAAAATCCATAATTTTCTTGTTCAAGTGTAATAAAATCTATCAATTTATTGTTGCAAGCACAAAAGAACACAACTACTAGTAATAGCTTTTAATAAAATGAAATGATATACAAAATAGAGACATTCCAACATATGCAGATGGTACAATGTAAGCTTTCCTTTTCCAGTCATACAATAAAAAATAACAATGTGTGCCTTTCCAAAAGATCCCATATTTTCAAATTTAAAAACAGATTTAAGGGTATGTTTCTTTCTGTATGGATATGGATACACACAACAGCAAGCAAGCCATAATGTTTGAGCAATGTAGTATTTCATAAGATATCCCCAATTCCATAATGGGTTTACAGTGAGCATAGATAGGAGACAGTAAACCCACTAGTCTCCCCGTTAAGAATTTTAATTTTTTTCGGCATTTGGTACTGTATAGTATTGGTACATTCTCCTGATCAGCAACGTCCCTAATATTACCACCTGAAATTCTCAATCAGGATTAGTTACTTTTCACATACATTCAATGTCATCACGAACTTTGCAGTAGACCCAACTGGCACTTAACCACACAACATTTGAAATCAATTAAATTAAGAGTGAGAAACTTTCTCATTTGCAACTAGAAGTGTTTTGGTTGGCGCCAGTACCTGCAACATTCTTGACTTTACAGAAGCTGGAAAAGTTTTTGCAAAGCAAAGAGGAAATTAGAGAGAAGTAAAATAATAATGATAACCGAAACACAAATTCTCATGGAAATGAAAAGAAATCTATCAATAAAATAAAATAAAAATATTAATTATTCTCACCATGAATAACTTTGTAATAGACGGTACTGCCATTTGGGTTTACAACATTTGAAACCACTTGAGATAAGGGTGAGTTACTTCCGCCCTTGCAATAAGAAGTAATTTGGTTGATGTCTGTGTCTGCAACATTCTTAACCTTTGCAGCAGCTGAAATGATTTCACAAAACAAAGAGAGAATAAGAGACGACTAAGATTATTATCATAACCAAAATTTAAATTCTCATGAAAATGAAAACAACTGTATAAAAGAAAAGCTAAAAACATTTATATATTCTCACAGTAAATGTTCATGTACTTTGTGGGAGCTCCAATGTTCACTGAAGTTTGGATTGCATTTCCACAACTTGACTTACTGCTAATAATTTTCTGTTTAAACATGTAAAAATCATCAGAAATAATAAATGTAATCAAAATAATTCTTTGGCTTTCACTTTTGTAACTAAATGAAGATCTTTCAAAGTAAAATAGGGATATGTCACAAAAAGATATTGCTAGCAAATTACACAGAATTCTCTATTCTATGAAATGCACAAAATGAAAGATCAATGCCTACCTATATCGTGTACAATGTGTATCTGCATCTTGTACCCCATACATCAAGTTAATCTAGTAAAGAAGTGACAGATCCTAATCCCTCCGAATCCATTCCAAAATCCATAAGGGAGTCTGTTATGAATTTATCAAATTCAGGATCAATAATAGGAATGTCAACAGAATTCATTTCACTGCAAGTGATGGAGGCAAGACATGGAGATATGCAATCAGTTGATGATGCCTCGTCTGAAACTGGTCTGATCACATTAAATGCTGAAGTTGAAACCAAACAATTAAAATCCAACCCAGTTTTGATGTGCCCCCTTCTCCATCGCTTCCTTGGGTTTAACTTTCTTGGAGAAGGATCTTTACCAGAGCTTTCATCTTTTGTAAGGGCAATTGGGTTTGCAGAATAGCTAGAGGAATTCAAGATTTCAGAGAATCTAGTCTCAAAAGTTTTGATGTCTTGATTTGCTTCTTCCTCACCATAGACAACATTCTTGTATCTGAGCAATGAGTCAAGGTTGCAAGCAAAGCCAACCGGAGTTTTGTTGCCATTGATGGCACAAGTGGCTTCCGCTGATGATGCAGAGCTGTTGGGCTGACTGTACAATGACTGTGGTGGGGAATTTGAGTCATTATCTGTCTCAGAATTTATGTGATAGGATTTTTGCTTTCCTTGTGCAAGTACAGTAGATGGTTGATGGTATATACTCTGACCTGTGGATGATGAATCACTTTGGACCATGGGGTTTGATGGAGAATGTGATCGTCTCCAAGAAGGATGGCCATTTCCAAAGCAAACTTGCCCTGCTTGAGAAGCTTGGTAGATTGTATTTGCTGCAATCTGAGGTCCTTGAGAACTTTCTGCGACAAATAATATCCCATTATTCATAACTTATGACTAACTACCAATCCTATTTGCACATATACTGATTGAAGAGTTATGTTATTCACAATAAAAATTATATTGTACGAATATCCAAGCTGCAGCTCTGTGCTATAAATGTCATAAAAATTTAACAGCAGATAAAAACAAAAGGAATCCTGAAGGCCACAACTTGTGAAACTTCAAGGATCTGTTTGCTTTTAATTTTCATACCTGGCATTAGTATTAATTTTCCATAACAGTCAGCTTTCTAAGCCATTCCAGAATCTTCCATTTTCCAACCATGAAATATTCTGATACAGCTGAAATTCATAATGGAAAAAGGTAAAACTGCAAGAGGAACTTCATAGGCTAATAAATACCTGAAGTTAATGATTGGGAAGCTTGATTTAGCTCATGATTTTGAGCTAATTTGTTTGCCTGCAATTCAATCTCAAGCTCGACAATGCGATCCTGGAGCCTTGACATTATAACCTCGTGCAAGCGTCTTTCCAAATCCCTTGGTGAAACAGAAAAGGAAAAACTGTTATCTTCTTCTGATTCTGCTTTAAACCTAAGCCCATCCTCTCTCAGTTCTCCATTAACAACATCAACAATGTTATCTGGATCAGTCTGCCACAAAAATGAAATTCTGAGGGTTATGCTGCGTGATCATAAAACACCGTTGGAAAATCTTAAACATGAAACTTAAAAAAACTTCGAACAGCTTTGCAAATATGTTACGAGAATGGAATGGCTGCCACAAATTTTAGGCAGTTAGCAGTAGCACAGCTTTAATATCTATCAGAACAAATAAAGTAGGTCAGTTTCCAAGAATGATAAGTAGCCAACCTCATTGATTCCAACATAACTTCTTTGTTGATTAGAGGAACACAAGTTGAACTCTAGCTTCTCCAACTCCGCTTCAAGCTCTGCTTCAATACTGTTCATGTTCTCCATTTTTCGAACACTGTTATTAACTAGAGCTATCTCATCAGCCTCATGGGCTCCAAAACAAACCAAAAGATGGCCTCCAGATGTACCTGCGAAATATAAACATTGTAATCGACCCAAAAGTCTAAAGATCTATAATTCAAACAAGAAATGCATTTTAACCATACCTGCCAGACCAGGGTTGCTACTGACATCCACAGCTTTATTTTCTAGAGCTTCCGAATAAGAGCTAGAATTGGAGTGTTCTTTCTCTGAGCCTGAGGATAATGAAGAACAGGATCCAACATTAATATCAAACTCGTTTGGATTTGCATTATTCTCTTCCTGAGCTGCATAAGAATTCAGAGCATTTTTTGCTCTGTTTCTCATTCTCATTCTAGGTTTCAAATTACCATCATCGGTTGGATTCTTTTTGCAACAATTCCCTAAAAAACCACGCGCTGCAGCCGCTAAACCTTTCCACATTTTCATCTTTCAACCAACTTCAGGCGTGAAATTGTCAATGCAGAGGATTTCTTCTTCTCCGCAAATACAATCACATATATTTCTCGCCTCATAACTCACTCTGAGGCATTTCGGCAACGTGTTTACTCCGCCAGCGTCGGCAGACTGGTTGAATGCTCAGATTCCTCCAACGGTTCAAAATTTTAATGAGGTGATCTGGTTCCTGAACACCGAATCCTCAAATTTATTCCCCTTGTTGCCGGCAACAGCACTCGGTATAATTAACAGTTGATAATGTAAGGAGCGCGAGTGTAAGAGCTAATGCGAGAAATTTTTGTTAAGAGAACGCCATGGCACTATTTAGATAGTACATACGGTCAGATAAATCACAAACTTTAATCAGATTAGATTTTATTACAAAGAAGAATCGTATGAAATTCTCTATAATTGTCCATTGTAACCTGCTAACATCGCCAACACCATCAAGTATTTTAAATGCATTTCAAAATAGAAATCTTCAGCAAAGTTTAAGGACCCCCGAATCAAAGCAAATTTTACCTCCCAACTAATATATTCTTTTACGAACAGCAAAAATCTTGTTTCGAACTCAAGAATCTGTTAACTGTAGGACTCCGATATTTTTAGTTCCCTGCAATATGTTATTTACCAACAAATTATCTATGATTGGGTTTGCAGAATTTTGTCCAGTATATGCATATTTTGGGGTTTTAATTTTTAAACTTTTGAGATTTGCTATTCGATCCTAATTAGGATCAGCTACTGCGTTTCCTATAAAAGCTTTCCTCCTTTCGGATCTTGTTTAAAACCCTAGGTGTTAACACAGCCTACTGATGTATCATAGTTTTTATTTTATTTGTTTTGTTTTTATTTCTGGAATGCTCTGATATTCATTTATTTGAATTATTTAGCATTCGGGCGGTTACTGGTTTATTTCATTTTTTCTTCAGGAGGGTTAATTGGAGATACTGATTGTGCCATTCTCCATGTCAGTATTATCAGCATAACTATCACATTGCGAAAAGTACAGTGTAAATTATGCAATTTGTTTCGTTGTTTTTAATCGGCATCCGAAATCATTTGCAGTTTTGACATGGCCGTGAATGAAAGCATTCTGTTTTCCGCTTATGCGAGTGTGAAAATGGAAATAATATTGCAATATCTTTGCAGAGAAAATGAAACTGAATTCATGTATTGGCTAAAGATAATAGTGTTGTGCAGGAGCTTAAAGAGGTTTTGGCGATAAAATAAATTAGCAGAGGATTGAGCTCTGGATAAAGATGTATGTCAAAACACAAATTGATCGCATTTAAACTGTTTGACAAAATGCCTATTTGATTCCAAGGTGAAGTACAGAGAGAATAAAAGGAAAGATGGAAGTATGATGTAGCAAATCATCTCCAATATGATGTTCCAAATCTTGCTAACATCTTTAATGATCTCCAATACAGTGTTCAAAGTCTTTGTAAGATACTCGTGGGTGTCGCATCAATGTAATGTTGCATACGTTGGAAAGTTCGGGAAAAATACATGCCAAAAAATTAGGCCAGCGACACTGCACACGACTTGTTTGACGGAATGCCAAATAAATAATCATTATTTTATAATTGAAATTGATTAGTTTTTAAATAATTAATTCATAACTAAAACATCGAAGGACAAAACATTAAGTAATAAAATTAAATAATAATAAAAGTTGACCATATAGGTTTGGTATCAAAAGATAAAGTAGACCTTATAAAGATATTAATTGTTTTCATTTAGTATCAGGGTGGGTCGGAAAAAAGTTGGAATAGAGTTTGAAATGGTTTGAGATATTTTAGAACTACAGATTTTTCAGATCGCCACTTTTTGGCACACCATGATCCTGCACATACCCCAATAAGTAGTCTTGAATTTGATGGATCTCTGTCATGCCCAAAAAAAAATTTAAAGCCAAACACACCAAATTTTTTTTTTTTTTAAAAATTTAAATTTATTTATTTATTTATTTATTTAAACTTAAGTGCACTAAGCTGACACGGTTAAGTTACATGAAACAAGGATGCCAAGAAGGCGGTTACACGAACTCTCAACAATTCAATTGATTCAGTTAACAGCTACTCTTATTAAATTAGAAGACCCAATTAATTAATAGATTTAATAAATCCCTTTAAAAGATTTACATTCTTAGAACATTAGTAAATTCCTTAAATACAATTTATTTCAATTTTGCATATGAATTAGTCATCAACTTCGACAAAGGAGTAAAAAAAAAATAAAAGAATTCCTTCAATCTATGAGTTAATCTGGATTGCATGTCCCTACAATTGACATAGGTCAAATTTTAAACTATATAATTCTGATGTTTAAGACATATACATTTAAGCTACATTTTACTAACCCCGAAAGTAGACTTCTCATTAAGAATTGCTAAACGAATAATTAAACTCAATCAAGTAATCCTTAATTAAATAATAATTATATTTGCATTCACATAAATTAACAATTAACGTTACAAATTAACAATTAATAAATAAACAGATAAAACTTTTTAGAAAGAATCTTTGATTAATAATATTTATTAATTATTGAATTCGTTAAGTAAGTATTATTAAATTTATAAATAATAATGAGTAGTTAATGAACTTCATTAATACACATTATAAATTAAACTAATAATTAAATATAAAAAATAAAAATAAAAAACTACTAACAACTATTTTTAACTAAACTATATTAAACGGATTTTAATTCTAACAAAAAAAAAAATTTAAAAAAAAATTTGACAACGCGCGGCCCCACGCATTTATATGCGTGGGGGATCCCACGCAATATATGCGTGGGCCTCACGCATACACATGCGTGGGGATCCCACGCATTTAAATGCGTGGTCCTCACGCATGTGTATGCGTGGGGTCTTCCACGCGTACGAGAACTGGAGCCGCCGGGTACGAGCCCCAGGCTCTGCCCGAAATTCGAAATTTTTTTTTTGTTTTTTTTTTCTTTTTTATAATTTTTTTTTAAAAAGTTGTGGGGTTGCATTTAATAAGGTAGGTCGCCCCAACCTTTGAATACTTATAATAAGAGGGTGATTCCTTTTTTTTTTATACTTTATTGACTGTAATAGAGGGGTCTCTTTTTTTTTTGCCCATACATTTTCCAGCAAGTTTGAGCACCTACAGGCCTCTATTTTTTTTGTTGGAGTTTAAGTCTTTATCAAATTTCTCCATTGATCTTGAGACAGGGGTGTCAATAGATTGGTGAGTCTATACATTGCATATTACATCTTGAACACAACCATACATTAATCAAATGATTTGCTTATAACATTTTTATATACTTACTTTAGTTTCTCTTCCTTTGTGGTTGGATCAATACAATTCTATTTTCTTTCACATACAAATGCAACAACTGTATATGAATCCAAGTTTATACATAATGCAACTAATTACTCTATGAGAATGGAAAATAGAAAGGTCACAATGGATGTTTAAATTCTCTATAAATTCATATGCATATATTTTCTCCATACCATTCTAATGTCTACTTGAACTCAGCCTTTCCTAACATGATTCCTTCATATTCAAGATTAACGTTCAACACTTTCAATACATCATACAAGATATATGATAACTCAATACATTTTTTTTTTTATTTTTTTTTTTTACTTTCATCACAATAACATGCATGCACAAAAAGATGGTGGAATTGGCTATAACAAATTTCACACATTGAGAAGACCATTTAACATACATTACGCAAATTTTCCAAAGAAACATGGGAGCAATGCAAGGAAATTCTCATAATCTCTTTTTTTTTTGTTATTATTCATCCTGGTTCAAAGGCTCCACTCGGGAAAGAACCAGTAAGAAAACCCGAGGTCATTGCCCAATACTTCCAAGTTTCCAATCCATTTTACATCATTTTACAACTCAAATAAATCTCTACAAACTTCCAACATGTGCTATCTTCCAAATAATCTTCAAATTACAATAAAGAATAATGGGGAGGACTAAACTGAAACAAGGTGGATAATCACAACAACCTCAACTCAAAACATACACCCCAAACCCGCTTTGCACAATAGATCCATACATGGAATCAAAATTAGGAGGGATTTGGATTTTCCCAATGGGAGAAGTCAATCACCATTCCATTACATGGCCCTTTCGGGGCTTCAATTTTAAGAATTTCCATTCTATTATAAGGCCCTTTCGGGGCTCCAATCACAAGGGTATTCATTTTCTCTTCATACACATGATTTCACAACATCAATAAGGAAGGTGATGACAAGTAGGGGCCCATACACCCTACCCTTTTTCCCTCCTCTCACCATGAAAGGAGACTCTCACCAATGAGGTCCAACTAAAGCCCTACCCCCATACATGGCCACTTCTTCCCTATCCAAGGGTGAGTGATGCCATCACAATCCCCATGAAAACTCAAAGAACAAGGTCTCAACAAGCAAAAAAAAATGAAATCCAAAACAAGATAAAATTCCCTCCAATATCCTCCCAATACACACAAACATATAAAGACAAGAACCTTCACAATACTATAAACAAGATTTACACATGATCAAACAAAAAAATGAAAGCTAAGCCCATGAGAGAGGAATTCCTACCTCCACAAGTGTTATGGCAACAATGGAAGTTTTTGAGAAGAGCTTCTTTCCTTTCTCCTTCCTTCAATCTTCAAGCTTGCTCTCTAAAACTAGAGATTGGGTAACAACCCTCCACTACTTCCAAAGTGCCTCTCAATAAGAATCTACTTAACTAGGCTTAAGGTAAACCCCTTGGTGGAGTCAAGGTCACCAACCTATGAAGTGACAACCAATTTCGAATTCAAGCAAAGATGGAGTGTTTGAGTGACCATAAAGGTCAACCAAGGAGACTTGGGGAGTGGAAAACACTCCCAACCCAAACCCTTACCCCTAGGGTACTTAATTTTGAAGTTTTTAAGACTTAAGGATTTAATAAGGACAATAAAACTAGGGGAAACAAACTACCAAAAGAAATACACCTTAAAGATGGACTAGGTAAAAAAAGAATATAGCACAAAATAAACATGGGGTTCAGCTTTTGTCTTCCCATTGGATTTTCTGGCTAAATTTCCTGCACACTCATTGCACACGTCAGTAATTCGAGAAGCACATGTATATATATATATATATAAATACGCATCAACAATTTCATGAAATTTAAAACATCCATTCTTCCATAATCTATTCATTCATCTCATTCTACTCATTAAAATTGGAGATTCAAAGTGTTAGTTTGCATTCATTCATTTTATCAGCATATACGTTATAAAACATTAAACTACAGAAATCAAATATCTGAAATAAAGCATCATACATCATAATTAGCAAAATAATGTTCAGTGCCACAAATAATGCTCTGACATATCGAGCCACAAAAAAAAAATAGAGTATCATCGAGGCTAGGATGGGTCGAGGCGGGGCCTCACATCCTCCCCCACTAGGCATGAACTTCCTCCTGGAGTTCATCAAAAAGGTATGGGTACTGAGATCGCATTTGCGTCGTATCCTCCCATGTGGCCGTGACCTCATCGTAGCAATCCCACTGGACCCTAACCTGGTCCAGCTCTCAACCTCGAAGTGCGAGGGTCCGTCGGGCAATAATACGGATGGGCTCCAGCGCTAACTGGCCGTCCGACTCCACCTGCAAAGCATCCCAATCTATAATATGAGACTCATCATAGATATATCTTCTAAGTACTGAAATGTGAAACACATCGTGGATGCGTGACAGGCTAGGTGGCAAAGCTAGACGGTAGGCAACTGGTCCTATCCTCTCTAGGATCTCGAATGGCCCAACGAAACGGGGTGCCAACTTAGAGCCCCTTCCGAATCGAATCGGACTCTTGTGTGGCCGCACCCTCAAGAAAACTCTATCCCCAACCTGATACTTTCGATCCATCCTATTCGCATCAGCATACTTCTTCTGCCGATCCTGTGCCTCTTTCAGGCGCTGTCTAATCAGAATCACCTGCTGCTCCATATCTTTAACTAACTGAGGTCCAATAGAAACTCGATCCTCGATCCTGTCCCAACTCAAAGGCATCCTACAGGGCCTCCCATACAAAGCCTCATAAGGCGGCATACCTATGGAGGAATGGTGCCCATTGTTATAGGCGAACTCAACTAGGTGGAGGTATTCCTCCCACTTGACCTGATGATCCATCACGTACATACGCAACATGTCCTCCAACACTTGATTCACACGCTCAGTCTGCCCATCAGTCTGAGGGTGGTACACTGTACTGAAATTGAGCCTAGTGCCCAAAGCTGACTGCAACTCTCTCCAAAAAGATGAGGTGAATAGTGAGTCCCTATCAGAGATAATCTTACGGGGAATGCCATGAAGTCTGACAATGTCTCACAAAAACACTTGAGCTATGTCCCGTGCTGTGTACGTAGTACACATAGGTGAGAAGTGAGCAACCTTGGTCAATGTGTCAACTGTCACCAAAATGGCATCATGACGACGAGAAGACAAAGGAAGACCAACAATAAAGTCCATCGATATAACATCCCACTTCCACTCTGGAATCTCATGAGGCTGAAGGAGCCCACCGGGATGACGATGTTCTGCCTTCACCCTCTGACACTCGAGGCATCTCGCCACTATGTCGGCAATCTGTGCTCTCATGCCTGGCCAATGGTACAACTGCCTCAAATCTGCATGCAACTTCTTAACACTAGGGTGTGCCGCATAAGGTGCTCTGTGAGCCTCAAGTATGATGAGCTCGCGCAAACCCCCTATGGAAGGTACATACACACGTCCTCTATGACGCAAGAGTCCATTGGACTCCAAGGAATACTCTGAATACTTCCCCTCCAAGGGTCTCTGAGAATGCACAACCTGACTAACCTCTGTATAAAGCTCATCTGCTGGCAGGTGCTGTAAAATCTACTCTCTCAAATCGGTGCCCGTAGTCATAGATGAGAGCTCATGGCGCCTTCTACTTAAGGCATCTGCAACTACATTCTCCTTTCCCTTGATGTAATGTACATCAAAATCGTACTCGCAAAGGAACTCCATCCACCTTCTCTGTCTAGCATTCAGGTTTGGCTGCGTGAATAGGTACTGCAAGCTCTGATGATCGGAGTGAAGTTCAAATCTGTGACCTAGTAGGAAGTGTCACCACTTCACTAATGCATGAACCACAGCTGCAAGCTCTAGGTCGTGAGTAGGGTAGTTGAGTTCATGAGTCTTCAACTTCCTAGACTCGAAGGAAATAGGTCGACCATCCTGCATAAGCACTGCCCCAATGCCATCCAAAGATGCATCAGTGCACACCACAAAGTCCGCCAATGGGTCTGGTACTGCAAGAATAGGTGCACTTGTGAGGGCTCTCTTGAGCTCTAGAAAAGCTCTCTCGCACTTCTCTGTCCATTCAAACTTCTTTCCTTTCCTCTGCAGCGATGTAATGGGGTGCGCCAATCTAGAAAATCCTGCAATGAAGCGTCGATAATAGCCTGCTAATCCCATAAAGCTCCTCACCTCAGTGACACTAGCAGGTGCAGGCCAATCCATGATGGCTCTAATCTTCGATGGGTCTACTGCGATACCATCGCCTGATATGATATGGCCCAAATAATGGATCTCAGATCTGAAGAATGCACACTTCGATAAGCTACCAAACAACTTATTCTCTCTCAACTTCTGCAATACCTATCTCAGGTGTTCCTCGTGCTCCTCCTCACCGTGAGAATATATCAGGATGTCATCCAGGAACACAACTACGAACTTATCCAAGAAAGTATGAAATACTCCATTCATGAGGCTCATGAATACAGCTGGAGCATTTGTGAGACCGAATGGCACCACAGTGAACTCATAGTGTCCATACCTAGTACGAAAAGCGGTCTTAGGGATATCACTTCCCACAATCCTCAACTGGTGGTAACCTGACTTAAGATCAATCTTTGAAAATACACGAGCACCCTGCAACTGATCAAATAGGTCATCAATTCTGGGAAGGGGATATCGGTTCTTGATGGTTACTTTGTTCAATTGCCGATAATCAATGCATAACCTAAGTGATCCATCCTTCTTCTTAACGAAGATCACTGGTGCACCCCAAGGTGACACACTAGGTCGAATATGCCCCTTCTCTAGGAGTTCCTCCAACTGAATCTTTAGTTCACTAAGCTCATGTGTAGTCATCCTATATGGTGCTCTTGATACTAGCTCCGCGCCTGGCACAAGATCAATATGAAAGTCTACTGCCCTAGGTGGGGGTCTACCAGGGAGCTCTGAAGGAAAAACATCTGCAAACTCCTGCAATATAGGAAATTCATCAAGGGATGGTTCCCCTTCTGAGTCTTCCTCTCTGTCACTAATGGTGATTGCAAATAGCTGACACCCCTTTCACATGCACCGTCTAAGCTGCATAGCGGATATCATACGAAGGGATATGGGTCTCTTAACCCCAAGAATCACTCTACTGATACCATCATCATCCACACATTCCACTGTCTTCTGTCGACAATCCATCTTGGCGCTGTGGGAATAAAGCCAATCTATGCCAAGAACAACATCATAAGAACCTAGTGGGGTAATGCGTAGATCAGACACCGTGAATGTGGCTCCCATCTGAATCGGGCAACTATGCACCATGGAACTAACTGACACTCTAGCTCCTGAGGCTAACTCTACCTCCCAATCGACATCCTGTCTAACTGCCACTAGCCCGCAACGCTCCACAGCAAAAGGAGATATAAAGGAGTCAGTAGCTCCTGAATCAAATAAAACTGTAACCATGCTATCCTGAATGATACCTGTAGCCTCAATGACTGTAGCCTGATGCTCAGCCTGGCGGTTGTCAACCGCTGCGAATACTCTGTGTGATCTGCCTACATCACCAACTGTCGGCTCTAAAAATGCCCCTCCCTGACCACTGGATGGTTGTCCCTGTGGACACTCTCTAGCTATGTGACCCATGCCACCACAAGTGTAGCATGGTCCCCGTGCATAAGGCCGTGCACCCTGTGAACCAGTCTGCTGTGGCCCTCCTGACCTGCTAGACCCACTGAAACCACCCCTAGAAGACTGCTGAGACTTCACTGGCTGAGATTGTGGGGCCTGTACTTTCTGATCCTGCTTCGGACCCTGTGAGTACCACTGCTTGGGCTTGGAGCCCTGATAACCCTGTGAGGGTTTTTGGTGCTGCTGCTGCTGAGGTTTCTGTTGCTGAGACTGTTGGCCCTTAGAGGACCCTGCTGAGTAGTTCTGATTCCCCTTCCAAGGGGGTTTCTGCTGGGTAGAGTTCCGATTCTGAGACCGATCTCGTGACTCCTGTCTACTCCGAGTATCCTCTGCAACCAAGGCCATCTCAACTACCTGTCTGAAAGTAGTAGGAAAAGCCATACGCACTGGACCCTGAAGAGAGAAATTTAGGCCCATGATAAATCTATGCACACGTTGTTTCTCATCCTTCATGTACTCGACATATGGAAGGAGCTCGAGAAACCTGCTCTCATACTGAGCTACAGTGAGACCTCTCTGATGAAGAGAATGAAAATCCTCTATCTGCTTCTGCCTGAAATGCTCAGACAGGAATCTCTCTCTGAATCTCTCCAAAAAAGTCTCCCATGTGAGGGTATCCATGCTCATCCCTCTGATCGTCTCCTCCTGATGCCACCAATTGGAGGCATCTCCTCTCAACTGATGGACTGCAACACGTGCCTTCAGATTACTCCCATAGGAATGTAATCCAAAACACCGTTGGAGGCTCTGCAACCAAGCCTCTGCCACTGTCCCCTCTGTGGAACCGGCAAAAAGTGGGGGTCCAAGACGTATCAGCTCTCTGATGTCATCTCCTATGTGTCTAGGAGGTCTCTCGGGTGGTGGTACTCTCTGATGAATGGATTCCCCCTCGTGCTCACCTTGCCCCTCATCCTGCCTCGATGGGGGACTCCTACTCCTCTCTCTACCACCAGGATCCTGTGCTTCCCTTTCGGGAATCTGCTGAACTGGCTCTGCTACAGGTGGGGGTAGTCTCTATTGAACTACACCAATCAGTGTCTGAAGGGCATCCAAAATGTCCTGATTCGGGTTCTGAGGTGGTGGTGGTGGTGGTGGAGGTGGTGGTCCATTCTCCTGTCTGACTCCACTACCTCTCGCCCTACGACCTCTACCTCGGCGGTTGTTCCGTGTAACAGGAGGCATCCTACTCAATGAAAGTTTTTTAATTAATTTCAGAAGCATAGTGGTTTAGGTTCCTAGTGTTGAAACTAGGCTCTGATAATCTCACTACTTGTTTATCTATTTTGGAAGGTGTTATGATCTTCATAGTTCAAATGTTTGTTAGAACTCTGCTTATCTACTTACTAACTTATCATGTATTAGACTTATAACATAATAGTTTCAATGACTATTTTAATAAAGTATAGGAACCAATTTGTTTGTATTCAATTTGGGGTCAAAAGTGTCACTATGAGAATGAAAACACAATTTTAATTACAAGTTTTGTAAAGAATCTTTAGAAACAAAAGCATATTTTCCTATCCACTTTGAGGGGAGAGAATTAGAAATGAACTAATTGTATTAATCATTTATTTACTATAGTTATACATCTTGATTAAGTCTTTAGCAAGGTTTTTGTAGTATCAATTTCCCTTCAATCTTCTATTTTAATAGTGAGATGTTATACATGATCTATGGACAAAAAATGTGGTAAAATGGAAGACTTAATCGTCTGGCATAATCAAGAAAGATATTTGTTCACTTTCTTCAAGCTCCTCAGTCCTGAAAATGGGCTATAACAAATTTTAGAATCCAAAACCAAATTGTTATCCCAAGCTTCTACTTTTTTCTTCAACTAAGTAGATATCTATCCAATTATTACTTGCGGGATACACCTAGAAGAACACCATCAAAACGGTTAAGTTTTTCTTCATGATAGGGAACCATTTAATGAGGTGACTAGAATGAAAAGATGAGACAACATGATAAAGAAGAACAAGCTACATATTATAAACTAGAATATAATAATGACAAGGTTGACAGATGTACACATCATTATGAATTTTGGCCATCACTTTATCCAAATTCCTCAAACATTTAGGTTTAAACAACCATTTGTAAACAAAGGATATGCTAGGATTATCTGGTTCAATTGAACAACACATAGCCACAAATGTCGATGAAATGTTGCTAAGGACTCTATACTAGTCTGTATTTGTTACAAACTCCTTTCCCAAGATCTTGAATACTACTATTCTAATGAAGAAATGTGTATTTTATAGGAGCGTCGAGAGATGATGCTTAGAGATAGCTTCATCAAATGCTAGTTGGGGAAACAAACCCCTTAACTTAATCATGGTATTCATCTTGAGAATCCTATAAGATTGTTTGTTGTAGGGGCATTTTAAATATAAGTCCAAGATCACTAGGAGATCAAACATTCAAATTTTTCTAGAAATGCATTCATTGGGGATCCATGGTAGCTAGAGGCTGAAAGAATAAAAAGAGAATAGAAGAGTAATACTTAGATACAAACAAATCAAATTCTAATCAACCCTAAAAAGTTACTAAGATTATCTTTATAGAGGAAATAACAAAGCATAGGGAAGATGAAACAACAAAAGTCATGAAGTCGAGATAATGTAATGCTTTACTGCATCTCTTTTCTTAAGATGGGAAGATATAAAAATATGCATATGTGGTTTAGTATAATATTTTGGAGATAAGTATGTTGCTTCTTATCAAGGTCTTTGTATTGTATTAGTTTGCAAAGTATGTTTTTTTGTTAGTGTTAGCCAATTTTGCACCCCCCCTTGTTTTTTGTATCGCCATCATTAGAATCCAATCAGAGATATCTATCTATGGCTTCAAGGTTTGCATAGTGTTCCAGGAATATGGCTAAACCCCTAGCTAAACCCTAGTTTTACTCTTCCATGTTATAATTTTGTATTACCTTTTGTAAGGGGTTGGATTACCCATGCATCACTTAAGTTGGATCATTTTGTTAGGTTCATTTACTTTAAGTCTTCCCCACAGTGCCCCTTTCTTTTATAGTGAATCATGCATTTGTCGCATGTTTTCCCTAAGTCCAAAAAAATCATGATGGGTCTAGTGATGATGTCACGCAGTGGACAGATGTTGGTATTTCAAGAGTTTGTAATGAGAAAGTATCTCAAGGGCTTGTGATCGATCGTAGCCATTGGATCTTTTTGGATCAATGGCTGACATTTCCTCGCATTCTAAAGTTGTACGAACTTTAGCTAATGTGGAAATATGATCTTTGGATTGTGTCCTTGTGGGCCAGGTTCTCTCTTATGGCTTGTAAGGATGTCAGTGGAGATGCTAGGTGTTCCTTTTCAATTGGTTGTTCTATAGGCTAGGCTAGATTTCTAACTTCTTTTCATCCACCCTTGATCTTGCTAGATCAACAGTTGGCATATTCCTACTTTCCAAAGATGATTGAAAGTTAGCTGATCCAGGAATACCATAAGCTAGCATGTGGACAAGTGGGGTCAAATTCAATATGTGGGCCACAAAGGGAAATGTATCTAGACAAATGATAGTTGGCATGTTCTAGTTGGTCAAAGAAACTGACATGGGCAGATGAAGGTTAGTTATAGGCATTGTTAGATCTCATTGGATCAATGGTTGTTGCTTCCCTAGATTTTGAAGATGTGCAAACTTTAGCTAATGTGGGGAAGTGAGCATTTGACATGTGGATATAGTGCGTCCAGTCATGGTACAATTTTCCATAGATATGTTGTCAGTACAATCTTCTAGGTGGCATGCTCTGGTTCACCACAAGTTCTAGATGAAATAAAAGTGTGCATCTTCCCAGCCATTTGAGTAGAGGTAGATCAATGATCAATATTTTCCTACATTCTAAACATGGGTGAAGTTTAAATAATGTGAGAAAGTGACATGCCACCACATGGCTCTGGTAGGTATGTATCCTCTTTTGGTTTGCACATAAAGGATGTTTTAGAACATGGTGTCACGTGGCAATGTTTGATTGGTCAAAGGTACTAACTATGACAATGAGTTTTTAGCTTTATCATGACCGTTATATCTTAGAAGATCAACATCTCTATCATTCCTACATTTTGAAGTTGCATGAAGATTTACCAATGCGAGAAAATGCCATAGTGACATGTGTCCTAGGGAACTTCAGTGGAAAAAATTTGCATGAGGTTTTTTATGTCTAAGATCAATGGTGGTGATATAGTAATGGATTATAAGATCACTATTCATTCTTCATGAAGGAAAATGGGATCTACAACTCACAAGTATGCTCGATTTTTTTTGAAGGGACTTTTCAATGCAGGGAGATGATCTAGTATATGACATAAAAGGCTACAAGGTCGTGTGGAAAAGTTAGATGATTGACTCCATTTCACCTAATGACATTGCTGGTTTGGTGATATTATGAATATGAAACCAACAACTCTTTAATGGAAAATAAATTCTTTGATCATCTGCAACCACCTTTTGGTGTTCTCCATGCATGGTAAACAAAAAGGACACTCGATTATCACCTTGAATTATCTATCTAACCAGTCATGCAATTATGGTCACCATTTATGTCTCTTCAAGGCTTCAATTTGCATGAAGAAATATGATTTTGTACATATGAATGTGTGTCAGATCAAATCTTCCCCAGATCTGTAGTGATTATTCTCTACAAACTTGATGGTAGTAGTTGGATTTTGGCTTTCAGAAGAAGTTTTCCTAGTTATGCTTGAACTATAAAAGCAAGTTTTGTGACCCTTTCAAGGGTCAGTCTTTTCCCTGATTTTGTATTAGATATATTGCATACTTTGTTACTGTGATTCACTTTGCCTCTAAGTGAATATAATCCTTTTTTATATCTCTTTCTTTCATGAATATACTATGCAATATCTTCTTGCCTTATGTTGATGTATTGCCTCCATTCCTTAACTGTATGATTGTATCTATCCAATGTTTGAATGATATAGAGTGAAACATCTTCCTTATAGAATCCATTTGGTTTCCAGTCTACATATGATTGTTGAGTTAAGCAAGGAATGAATCTATGTATTCTAAGATTATATTGACGAGCCATGTAGTTCTAGGAAGAGATAATATTGAACATACTATTTGGTGTATCACCCCTCTAGATTACATTAGGTAGTTTAATTTCATGCATTTCCTTCTCCCTTTTCCCCTCAAGAAGTAGTTAGGTGCACCCTAATAGTAAATGAAGTCAACCTTCTCTGGAGACTCAATCTAACTGTTCAAGTCCCACAACTTGGAGATTATTTCCATGTTTCACAAGGTTGCCTTTAGGTCAAAACTTTAGGCAAGGGTGCAAACTTTTGGGACAAAATTTTTTAGCATGCCCGATGGGATAGATGTTGAAGCATTCCTTAAGTCTACTAGTTCACTCATGTCAAAGAAGAGACCTTCAACTTATCCTAAGGAGATAGTGCTGCTCTTGGCATTTCAATACTTCAAGAGGCTCACATTCAAGCACTTGGAGATTCCATCTCTACATCTTGGTTTCCAGAACACAATCGATGCAATCCATGCCCAAGAATCAAACAAGGGCATCTTTTAGAAGTACTCTCCAATATAATGAGCTTTCATTTTCAAAGCCTAAAAGAAAAAGAGATAGACTCTCCTTATCACTAGTTAGGAGTTCAGAGGTAACACATACACCTGCTAGATCTCTCTCTACTCCTCCTATTGTTAGATCACAACATAGGGTGCCATCTTTTCATCTAAATAGACCATTATTCCACATGTCCCAACCTAGGAATCAGGTGTTTTCTACCTTTAATAGTGGGAGTCCTCTTATTTTATCCCAAAGACATGATATCCTAGTATCATCTCTTAAAAGACTACCTGATTTTACTGGTAAGACCTCCATCTCTCCTATAGAACACATTCAAGAAATTTCAAATATCTACAATATACAAGGTATTATAGAGGATGATGTTGCTATTAGACTCATAGCTTCATCTTTAAAAGGAAAAGCCTTACAATGGTATAGATGATTACCACATAACTCTATCAATAACTAGGATGAGTTAGGAGAGGGGCTTTGTAAACATTTTGAAGACAAAAGTGATCATTTAATACTCTTAGAGAAGATAACTACCATTAAGAGAGCACCCAATGAATATATGATAGATTTCAATTATAGATTCCAAAAATCATTGGACAAAATCCCTGTTGCAACAAAACCTTCCCTTCGTAATGCTTTCTTGCATTACCTTAGAGAATTTAATAGTGATATTGCTACTACCGTGCAAACCATGGGAGGGGACACCTTGCTAGCTGCATATGAGATTGCTCTAAAATCCAAAAATATCTTGTTTTAGGGAGGGAAATTAGCCCCAAGGCTTCCAATTCCTTTCTTTCCTGACATACCCTCTCATTAGACTATAATAGCCCCTATTCCTACCACATCCATAAGTCAACCCCTAGCCATAACTCCAATAGCTTCCAGATCATCCAATGACTTAAGATAGTTGAAGAATATGATGTAGGGCCTGATGCAGAATGTGGAAAAGAATATGGAGGACAAATTCTCAGTGGTACAAAAGATTAGCAACAAGTTGATTACCTTGGAAAGGCAACAAGCTCAAAATGCTAGGCCTTTTCAACCTCATTATCAAGGCCACACATATAATAGACCACCAAATTAGAGTGAGGGTTATGTTCCACACAACCAAAATATGCCTATGGGTAATGCAATCCCTGCAACTACAAACACAAATACAAAAAGGTTATTAGTCCCTTAAGAGAACCTTGCTTAAGAGAAATATTTATGCCCTTCTTGCAATTATTCATATGGGTATTGTATTTGATAGAGGGAAGAACCATCTTAGGCATTGGTCACACAAGATCAAGCAACAAAATAGAAATATATTGCCCATCAACCTACTGATAGTTCTCATTTACAATAGTAGGGTGATTTCTCTTTCATGAACCATCAACTAGAGGAGTATTGTCATGCTAGCCATGATAACTATGATGCTATAACTCATAACTAGAAGAAAAAGAAGAGTTATTGAAGATGCTACACCTCCTCCACCAAATCATGCTTCAACTTCAAATATTGCTCCCCATATACTAGTGATAAATGCACAATCAAGTGTTTCTCCCCAATAGAAGAAAAACATAAGCAAAGGAAAGCC
Source organism: Cupressus sempervirens (assembly GCA_028749045.1). Classification (NCBI taxonomy): domain Eukaryota; kingdom Viridiplantae; phylum Streptophyta; class Pinopsida; order Cupressales; family Cupressaceae; genus Cupressus; species Cupressus sempervirens. The sequence continues at coordinate 882,745,335 of CM053787.1, forward strand.
TAATGAACCTCAAGCTACTCAGATTCAATCATTAGTCCCTATAATTCCTAATGCTCAAGTCAAGGTAGTTGACCCTCCTCTCAATGTAGTAGATTAGATGAAAATGACTATTATTAACATCTCTATGTGGGATGTTGTTGCCACTATGGCATTGTAGAGGGAGCTACTACAAAAGGAGTTAAAGGGCATGAAGGTGCCAAATTAGTCAGCCACCTTGGATAATGCAATAAGTTTTGTGTAGCCAATAAAAGAAGGAGATACAAGTAAGAAAATCAAGCCTCCTCCTTTTTATGTCTCTTTGATTATAGGGGACAAACTAGTTCTTAATTGCATGATAGATTTTGGTGCTAGTAGTTCAGTAATGCCTAAGAGTGTAGTTGACCTCCTTGGTATTAAATATGAGCCAATGGTTAGAGATGTACTTTAGTTAGATGCTAGCTCTATCAAAATAGTAGGAATTCTAAAAAATGTGGAAATGGCATTGCATGCATGCCTTGTGTTGGATACAATTGTTCAATTGTGTGTTGTCTTTGATGTTACACAAATGTCATATCAGTTATCAGCCAGAGTCTACTGAGCTCAACAGGTTTGTAAAGAAGGTTTAAAATGTCTATCAAGTGTTCTTAGACTTTACCTTGTGCAGAAAATTGTTACTGAGCTTACTCGATCATCAAAGGAAATGTAGTATAAAATAGTTCTTACCGAGCCCTCATGGTTAACAAAGGAAATTTAGTTCTTACCGAGTTAACTTGGTAGCCAAAGGATTTCATAGAAATTGTAGTGTTAACCAAGTTGAGATGGTTGATTTAGGAAATTATTTCTAGAGCAGTGTTAACCGAGTTGAGATGGTTAACTCAGGAAATTGTTTAGAGCAGTGTTTACTGAGTTGGGTCGGCCAATGAAAGATCTCATTGTTTTGGGAAATAAAATTTATTTGTTTAATGTAATACTTGTAGCTGACTGATGTATGGTTTATTGGTAAATGTAACTTGTAATTGAGTCAATTTGACAATTTTTAATATATAAATAAAAGGTCAAGTTGTGGATTCTAATTGTAAGGCAACGAGTATACAAAGAGTTGATTGTGTGAAGAGGTAGTGTAAGCGAATTTTGAAGAAGGATTAGATATCTTGAGGAGAAGCAAAGTTTTTTTTGATCAGCAAGGATCCATTGAAGCAAAGTAGAGATCTGTATCGACAAAGTTTAGTTGCATCTCATTTAGGTCACTTATTGTTACTTCTCACCATTGTAGCAATATTTCCTAAATCTCTTAATAGATTTGGTTTAACAACCATTTTGTAAATCCTCTAACAAGGTGGACAGTTTAGTTGAATTTTTCTAAAGACCTCTAGTAAGGCCACTCCTATCAAGGTGATTAAATCCTCTAACAGGTTCATACCTAACAATGTGTTTTGTAACCTTTAACAAGGTTGGCTCCTAATAGGGCTCACTTTAGAAGAGTGAAAATTGGTAGCTAGTTACTTGGTAGTTTTTCCCATATTGGGTTTCCATGTTAAATCTAGTGTCTCTTGTGTTCATGTTATTTACTTTTGCATGCATCTTAATAATTATGAATGCTTAAAGATCAGTGACAAGTTAATATACCAAGTTATAGCATTTTTGTAAGTGTTTACCGAGTGATAACAGTAACTAGTTATTTAAGACATCTAAGGGATCTGGATTTGTTTTTGTGGTAACAGATTCACCCCCCCTCTTAGTTACTCCATCTATAATTCCAACAATTGGTATTAAAGCTTTTGGTGCTTGTAGGAAAAGATTTCAAGGACCTAAGCCAAAGATTAGGATGTCTTACAAGAGGGAAATTCCAAGACTCAATAGGGACATCTTCTTAGCATGGTAGGGATTGATGAGACTTCATTTGGCTTCTATTGGTGATATAGGGCTGAAGTACCTTGATGAAAAATATGCAGAACCTGCTGGCACATTATCTGTCAATGATATTGCTAAAAAGAAGACTCACAACAACATGATGATAGATATTGCATCTTCCCTAAGTTATAAAGAATTTGATGATATCAAGGATTGAAAAACTACCTTTGAAATGTGGAACAAGCTGAAAGAGATCTATGGAGGTGATAATAGTGTGAGAAGAGCCAAAGTAGAAAGTTTAAGAGACCAATTTGATCAGACAAGGATGAGAGAGGATCAAAACATAGCAAAATATGTTGAAAGAGTTAAAGCAAGCGTTAGTGCAATCAAAACATCTGGAGGAGATATCAAGGAGGAAACAGTTATAAGTAAAGTCCTTAGAACACTACTTGCCATTTATGCAATTAGAGTTTCTACAATTCAAAAAAGAAGATGTGAAGCAAATCATAAGATAAATTTAGAGGCCATAGTTGGAAGATTGACTACATTCAAGCTAGATAACTATGATAATTATGTTCCAACTACCAAGAACATTGAATCAATATTTGAAGCCAAGCTTTCACTCAAGGAGAAAGACAAGAAGATAAAGGATTCTTAGTCAGACAATGATCTTGAGGTGGTTGAAGCTCTCCTAGCAAGGAAATATTCAAGAGGCAAAGAAAAATACAAAGGTAAGGTTCCTCTAATCTATTTTTCTTGTGAAAAAATTGGACATATTTCTGCTAGGTGTCCAAATAAGCAGAACAAGGATGAGAAGAAAGGTCACAAGTGAAATGGCAAGAAAGACTTCAAATCATTCAAGGACAAAGGTAAGAAAACATATTTCATGGCTAAAGATTCTAATGATTCTGATGATGAAGAAGAAGATGAAATTGTTTACATTGCTATAAAGGATGAGTCTGATAATGATGAGGAAATGGCACTTATTTCTCATGTGAGCAAAAATGATACATGAATTATAGATAGTGGTTGTTCTCATCACATGATTGGTGATAAAACTAAATTTGAACATTTTGAAGACTATGATGGTGGGAGTGTGAGGTTTGGTAATAATGAACCTTGTTGTATAAAAGGAAAAGGAAGAATCTCACTAACCAAAGAACTTGTATGTGATAATGCATATTGGGTAGAAAGACTAAAACAAAATCTATTGAGTGTGGCACAACTACTCAATAATGGATTCAAAGTAGAATTCATGCATGGAAAGGCAAGACTACTGGATGGCAAAGGAAAGTTGATTGGATCAGGCACTCAAACTAAAGGTAACTTGTTCTATCTTGAACTTGGTGAATGTTCATGTTTTATTGCTCAAGTTGAAGAAAGTTGGTTATGGCATAGGAGGTTGTGTCATGTGAACTTTGATAACTTGGTGAAAATAAGTAAATTCAGGAAAGTAAGAGGCATTCCTAACATAAAGAAACCTAAGGTTGGTTTATGCAAGAATTGTCAAATTGGCAAGATGGGAAATACTAGCTTTAAAAGTAAGAACTATCAGTCTGAAGAAGTTTTAGAAATTGTGCATACTAATTTGTGTGGACCTATTAGAATTGAAAGTTATACTAGTGAAAAGTTCTTCATTATTTTTGTTGATGATTACTCAAGAATGATGATTGTCATGTACCTAAGAGAGAAATCAGAAGCATTTGAGAAGTTCAAATGGTATTTGGCCAGAGTAGAGAAGGAAACATGAAAAAGACTAAAATGCGTGAGGTCAGATAGAGGTGGTGAATTCATTTCACATGAGTTCAATAACTTTTGCATTGAAAGGGGAATCAAAAGGCAGGTTTCAGCACCTAGAAGTCTTGAACAAAATAGAATAGCTAAAAGAAGGAATTGATCTATCATGGACTATGCAAGAACCTTAATGATTGAAAAGAGCATTTCTATCAAATACTGGAAGGAAGCTATCAACACAATAGTTCATACCTTGAACCAAGTACAATTGAAGAAGGACTCCTTCAAAACCCCCTATGAGTTATGGTATGGATACAAACCCAATGTAAGTTACGTAAAGGTATTTGGAAGCAAATGTTAAATTTTGAAAGAATCTAGAAAAGGTAAATTTGATGTGAAGGGTGGTGAAGGAATATTTTTGGGATATTCTTGCAAGAGTAAAGCATATAGATGTTTGAATTTGTCTACTTACAAAGTCATAGAAGGTGCACATGTGAAAGTTGATGAGTTTGCAGAAAGAACTGAAGAAGAAAGCAAAAAGCAACCATAAGACTACAAGAGATTTATTTTCATTGAACCTGATACAGTGCCAGATACACCTATCAATTAGAATTCTTCTACTCTAGATTCTTTTTTAATCGAGTTGTAGGAAGTTCAAACCAAGCTAAGGCCTACCAAGTTGCAAGGACCTAAGTTGCAAACAAAAGCTACCGAATCAATACCTACCAAGCCCGAGCAACTAGAACTAGAAGTTGAAACACAAAAGGATAACAATGCAAGTCATTCAAAAGGCAAGGAGCCTGTGCTAGCCAAGTATTTTAGGAGACATCATGCACCAGATCAAATCATTGGAGATAAATCTAAAGGAACTATGAGAAGAAGTAAGTTAAAAGGTACTTGTCTACTTGCTAATTTTGAACCTAGAAGTGTCAAAGATGCATTAGAAAATGAAAGCTGGATTGAGGCTATGAATGAAGAGATAGAGAAAATAGAGAAAAAGAAAACATGGACTCTTGTACCTAGACCTAAAGACAAAAATGTGATTGAAACTAAGTGGGTATTCAGAAATAAGCTAAATGAAGATGGTAATGTGTCAAGAAACAAAGCTAGACTGGTATGCAAAGGATACTCTCAAGAAGAAGGTATAGACTATGGAGAAACTTTTGCTCCTGTTGCAAGATTTGAAGGTGTTAGGACCTTACTTGTGTAGACACCTAAATCCTTTAGAAAATAAAGTATTTTTATTTTATGAAAAAGTCCCTGATGACATCATCATTTATTAATTAATTAATTATTTAATTAATTTATTTATTTTTATGCCATTAAATCCCTTTATCTTAATTAAAAATATTTAATTAAGGAATCCCTCCCAAAAATGTTTAAATCAAGTATTTAAACATTATTTCCTTATTTATTAATTATTTAATTAATAAATTGACCAAAAATCCCAAAATAAATAAAAAATTTATTTTTTGCCCAAAACTTGGCCAATTTCCTTAAGACCACTAACCTCTTCCAAAATTTTCTAATCCTTCTTTAATTTCAATTAAAGGCTAATCCCATCATTTCCTACTTCTAATCCCAACTCAAAATATTTAATTAAGATTAAATATTAATCCTCGTGTTTATTAAAAAAGTTTTAATAAATATCTCCTCAACCCAAACCCTTGAAATAAATAAAACTTTATTTATTTCCTAAAAATCTTATTTATCCTCATCCTAGGAAGTTCTAGACTCTTCTAGAAAGTCTTCATCCTCATCCAAAGCCTAGACTCTTCTAGAAGATGTCAATCCTTATCTTTAATCCTAATCCTAATCTCCTCCTAACCTTGTCACATTCCCTAAACATGGGTTAAGACTTGCTAACCCAAGCCAAAGCCAAAAAATATCTCCTCCTTCACCCAACCTCATTTATTGCCATCCACTTGCCCATCTCTAACAAGCCTAATCTAATCTTAACCCAAGCCTAATCCAAGCCTTAATCATTTGCACATTCCTAAGTCAAGCTTAAGACTTTCTTAATCCAACCCAAGTTAAATATCTCAACTCTCTCACAAATATCCCAACCATACAACTTTATGAAGCCCACAAAGCCATAAATGACTCTTACAAGCCCATTCATTGCTCTTACAAGCCATTATGAGGGTCTTTATGAGCTTTGAGCCTCCTTTGTTGACCCCTCAACCCCTCTTGCTCTAACCAATGACCTTGTGACATGTGTCACTCTCTGATTGGCTATAAGGAAGCACAATCCATGTACTCTCCTCTCATTCATTCTAAACCTTCCATAAGCTTTCTCCCATCCTTGCATCCTAGCCCTTGATCCCTCAAGCCCTTTGCCTATTTAAGGAATCCTCTCCCAAGCCATTTTAACACAATCACCCATAGTAACAAAGTAATGCCATTTTGATCATGAAGTAAACCCATAATGCCATTTTTGAGAAGCTATTTTATATCAAATCCATTCACCCAAGCCAAAATCCATTAAGAACACCATTGAAGCCTTTGGAGAATCAAGCATACATCCTATCTAATTAGAGAAAGCTACTCAACAAGAGAGCTTCTCATTGAGAGAGCCCATTAATGGCTCATATTCTCAATTGAGAGTTCATCTTTGTCTATCTTGAAGTTGATGAATTTTGTTTAGTTTGTAGAAGTTTTATTTAAATTTGGTTTCTATTAGCATACTAACATTGCTCATATACAACTTGCATATGCTACATACAAAGGATACAAAGTTTATTTGATGGATGTTAAGTTAGCATTTCTCAATGGTATGATGGATGAAGAGGTTTACATTGAACAACCTGAAGGTTTTGTTGATCCAAACAAGAAGGACATGATCTACAAATTACATAAAGCATTGTATGGTTTGAAGCAAGCCCCTGGAGCATGGTATGAAAGACTGCATAACTATCTTATTCAGATTGATTTTCAAAGAAATAATGATAACAGTAGCTTGTATATCAAGGAAGGACCAGATAATAAATTTTTTTTGGGAGAAATATTTGTAGATGATACTTTGTTCACAGGAAATGATGATCTTTGCAAAGAATTTTTAGAACAAATGAACAAGGAATTTGAAATGTCAATGCTTGGTGAGATCAAATTCTTTGTTGGTCTTCAAATTTAGGCGAATAAGAATGGCATCTACATCACTCAATCAAAATACATCAAGGAAATACTAAATTTTTTTGGTATGGAAGACTACAAACCAGTTGGGACTTCTATGTATACTGGATTGAAACTTACGAAGGATGATGAATCAAAGGAAGTGGATCAGACATTGTATAGATCTATGATTGGAAAGTTGCAGTATGTAGTGCACACAAGACCAAACATTGCCCTTATAGTTGGTGTTGTAGCAAGATTCTCAAAAAAATCAAGAGAAAATCACATGATGGCAATCAAAAGGATCATGAGATATCTGAAAAGAATTGAAGATTATGGATTATGGTATAAACTTGGAGGAAATCTGGATTTAAAAGTATTTACTGATGTAGATTGGGCAAGAAATGTTGATGATAGAAAAAGTACAAGTGGAGGATCTTTCTTTCTTGAAAAGAAGTTGGTTTCTTGGACAAGTAAAAAGCAAAATTGTACATCCCAATCCACTATTCAAACATTGTTTGGTTCAAACAGTTATTGGAAGGTATGAAGGAAGAAATCAAAGAACATATTGTTATGTTTAGTGACAATACAAGTGCAATTAACATATCCAAGAATCTAGTGATGCATTAAAAAACCAAGCATATTGCTATAAAGTATCACTTTGTTAGAGAATTAGTGTAGGGTAAGGAGATTAGATTGGAATATGTCCATACAAAGGAACAAATTGCTGACATATTCACAAAGTCTTTACCTAAGGATGCATTCGTGTATCTAAGAGGTAAGTTAGGGGTCATTCCCCTATCTTAAGCTCACTAAAGTATAGTTTTAGTGATGCATCAACAAGAATAAAATTGGAGATCTATCAGTTGATGCAGAAAACTAATGAAGACATTGCATATGAATCAATATTTAAGGTACAATGAAATTCATTTTGGGTTGTGTTGTCTCTGGCATGTGTTTTCAAAAAGGAAGAGTTTTCTGTCATATCTTTCTAGAATTTGCAAGAAAAAGAGAGTGTATACAAGAGGGAGAGACTACTATGAAAGAGGGAGATTATTGTATTTGAGGAGTTTTGTGGAATGAAATGAAAAAGGGAGAAGCATTATTAAAAAAAAGACTTTTTTTTCAAATTTCATTTTTCTATGACATGTTGTGTTGACATCAATGCCAAAGAGGGAGATAATTGGATACAATTGTTCAATTGTGTGTTGTCTTTGATATTACACAAATGTCATATCAGTTATTAGCCAAAATCTATTGAGCTCAGAAGGTTTGCAAAGAAGATTTACAATGTCTATCGAGCATTCTCAGACTTTACCTTGTGCAGACAGTTGTTACTAAGCTTTCAAGGTTAACAAAGGAAATTCAGTGTTTATTGAGCTTACTCGGTCATCAAAGGAAATGTGGTAGAAAATAATTCTTACTGAGCCCTCATGGTTAGTGAAGGAAATTCAGTTCTTACTGAGTTAACTCAGCATCCAAAGGATTTTGTAGAATTTGTAGTGTTAACCGAGTTGAGATGGTTCACTCAAGAAATTATTTCTAGAGCAGTGTTAACCGAGTTGACATGGTTAACTCGGGAAATTGTTTTAGAGTAGTGTTTACCGAGCTGGGTTGGCCAATGAAGGATTTCATTATTTTGGGAAATAAAGTTTATTTGTTTAATGTAATACTTGTAGCTGACTAATGTATGGTTTATTGGTAAATATAACTTGTAATTGAGCCGACTTGACAATTTGTAATGTATAAATAAAAGGTCAAGTTGTGAATTCTAATTGTAAGGCAACGAGTATGCAATGAGCTGATTGTGTGAAGAGGTAGTGTAAGTGAATTTTGAAGAAGGATTAGATATCTTGAGGAGAAGCAGAGTTGTTTTTGATCAGCAATGATCTATTGAATCAAAGCAGAGATTTGTATCAACAAAGTTTAGTTGCATCTCATTCAGGTCACTTATTGTTACTTTCTCACCATTGTAGCAATATTTCCTAAATCTCTTAACAGAGTTGGTTTAACAACTATTTTGTAAATCCTCTAACAAGGTGGACAGTTCAATTGAATTGTTCTAAATACCTCTAGCAAGGCCACTTCTAACAGGGTCACACCTAACAGTATGTTTTGTAACCTTTAATAGTGTTGGCTTCTATTAGAGCTCACTTTAGAAGAGTGAAAATTGGTAACTAGTTACTTGGTGGGTTTTCCCATATTGGGTTTCCATGTTAAATCTGGTGTCTCTTGTGTTCATTTTATTTACTTTTGCATGCATGTTAATAATTATGAATTCTTAAAGATCAGTAACAAGCTAATCTACTGAGTTACAATATTTTTGTAAGTGTTTACCAAGTGACAACAGTAACTAGTTATTTAAGACATATAAGGGATCTAGATTTGTTTTTGTGGTAACTGATTCACCCCCACTCTTAGTTACTCCATCTATAATTCCAACACCTTGGATGTACTATCACTCAAGATATATCAGTGGCTGAGGTTGCTCCACATTTTTTCCATCTGAATTTCTAGAGACTTCACTACACAGATAGGTGGTTATATCACATCAAATTGGTATTATATGTTTTTTAGGATAAGATATGGGATAAGAGCTTCCATAAGGGAAAAACCTTTATCCCTTAATCACGTAGAGACCTACACACCTAGTCCCATGAACATGAATTGTTCAATCCATGAGATAAATGATAAGGACATGAAAAATGAGCCTACCACTTCCTTAATAGAGGTGCTTGATTATCTTTTGGATGAGTGGGCCATTTCTCATCAATTTGATCCAGTACAAGAAGCTCTACATACAGGTCTTGGAACATATTATATTTTGGAGAAAGATGCTCTTATTCCTAACCTCATAAAATTGAAAGAAGATACCAATGAATTATGGAGCATGTTTTTTTATGGATCAAGAAACAAGAATGGTTCAGGTGCTAGTGTGATTGTAGTCTCCCCTAGTTTGGAGAAGTTTTACTTCTATTATGGACTCTGATTTAGTTACAGAAACAACATAGCATAATATGAAGCATTTTTTCAAGGCATCCAACTTGTATAAAGGAGAGGAATAAAATATTTAAAGGTCTTTGGAGATACTGAGCTAGTTGTTAACAAAGTAAAGAGATAGAATATCATAAAGAATAATATGATCAAATCATACAAACATAGAGTTTGGGATCTTCTTGAGGGTTTCCAAGCATTCAATATTCAAAGTATTCCTAGAAGAGATAATAAACATAATGATAGAATTACAACAATAGGTGCTCACTATGATGTACTAGAGAATGTTGAAGATAAAAGAAAGCAACATATCAAACTAGTTGTAAGACCTACAATTCCAAATACCATGCCAATTGGTAGGTGTTTGACTCTAATGTGCAAACTATCAACTTTCTATAGAGTGAAGCATAATTCTCTAATATTGATCAATCTAGGATACGAAGCCAATATGGTGATTAGATCATGAACCTTAGTTCTAACAGGTTTCCTAAGGGTCTAATCACCTTATAGAGTGTTTTCAATCCTGATGACCAAGTAAAGAGCAAAGGTTTGAACTTGGCTACAAACAAAGATGATCACATACTAGTTGCAATTGCTGATGAAAAAGTTATCAGTTTGGGAAAGGTATGCTCTAGAGCTAAACAATAAAATTTTGTTCAATTATTTCAAAAATTCAATGATTTTTTTTCATGATTTAAAGGGTTTTGACCCAAGTTTGTTTCAACATACCATAGATTTAAATAATGATGCAAAGATTATTAGGCAAAAGAAAAGACTAATCAATCCCAAGATTGAACCTATGATGAGAAAGGAGTTATCAAAGCTAATAGAGGCTAGTATCATTTTTCCTATGAAGCATTCCTCTTGGGTAGCCAACGTTGTTCTTATTAGGAAGAAGGGTGGAGATCAAGTTATGTGTAGATTTTAGGGACCTTAATAAGGCTTCTCTTAAAGATCGCCATCCCCTTCCTTCTATGGAACAAAGTTTATCCAAGGTTAGGGGATCTGAAAGATTTTCCTTCCTAGATGGGTTTTCACATTATAACCAAGTGTTAGTCCAAGAGTTAGACCAATATAAGACAACCTTTACTACCAAATGGGGCACCTATGCCTATAGAAACATGTCTTTTGGACTAACCAATGCAGATACTACCTTCCAAAAAGAAATGGAGATGGCTTTCAAGAGTATGGTTGAGAAGTTTGTGCTAGTCTACCTAGATGATATAACAGTCTATTCAAAGAAAGTGGTAGACCACTTTGGTCATCTGAGGCAGGTGTTCATCCTATGTAGGGAATATGGTGTTTCCCTAAATCCAAGTAAGTGTGTGTTTTCCACTAGTCAAGGAAAGTTACTAGGGCATATTGTGTCTAAGGATGGCTTGATTATTGATCTAGAAATAACCAAAGCAATCCTTGCCCTCCCACTTCCTAGTCATAAGAAAGGGTTGTATAGCTTCTTGGGTAGAATCAACTTTGTTAGAAGATTCATTTCTAATCCTTCTACCATGGTCAAGCCTCTTATAGCCATGCTAAAGAATAACATGGTGTTCACTTGGACAAAGGAAGGAAGAGCTAGTTTTGAAGAAATCAAAGCAACAATAGCATCAACCCCTACCCTCTTCAATCCCAATTTTGATAAGGATTTCATTCTCTATAACCTTGGTGGTGAGTGAATCATATCAATTGTCTTGACACAGTTGAATTATGTAGATGAAGAGAAACCTATTGCCTTTTTTCAGTAAAAGGCTAAGGGATTATGAAGACAAATATAGTTATGTGGAAAAGAAAGTTCTTGTTGTCATAAGAACTTGAAAGAAATTTAGGCATCTTTTATCACACAATAGGGTCCATCTCTTGGTCCCACATGCACGTGTGAAGGAGTTCTTGCTAAACAAGGACATCAATGAGAAAAGAGATGGATAGATCACCAAGGTCATTGAATATGACATTAACATCAAGATCACTAAGGACTAGAGGAAAAGGACAATGTTAGCAAATGATTCCATCCCAAGAGATGCCTGTGGAGGTTACATTAGTATTAGTAGATGAACAACCAACAAGAGATGAAAATTTGAACAATTAGATGTATGATATGACAACCTTCTTGTTGGGAGGATGATATCCACAATGATTAGATGGAGCTAAGAGAAGATAGAATAGATTGCAGTCTATTCCTTTTGTCCCAGTGGATGGGACTATTTTTAGGGAGGATCTCAATGGAGTCTTATTAAGGTGTATTGTCCCTGATCAAACAAATAGAATGATCAAATAGTTTCATGATGGCCCTAATGGTGGTCACTTCTTAGCTAGAACAACAACCATGAAAGTTATGAGAGATTATTATTATTGGCCAAATCTATTTAATGTCTATCATAAATATGTTAGAAAATGTAATAAGTGTACCTTCTTTATAGGTAAATAAAGACTAACAACTCTTCCTCTTCATCCTATTTAGGTTGATCAACCATTTTCTTAGTGGGGGTTAGATTTAATTGGTCTAATCAATCCACCTTCCAGCTCTAGTCACTAGTGGATCTTAGTTGCAATAGACTACTTGACAAGGTGGAAAAAAGTAGTAGCTTTGAAGGATGCCCCAGAGACTTTAGTGGTGGAATTCCTTGATGGAATTGTCACCAGGTTTGGTGCCCCTTCAACAATAATATTAGATAATTCCAAGTCCTTTATTGGGACTCATATTGTCTCTTGGGCAGTTGATCATGGTATTTATTTGAGCGCTTCCTCAAATAACTATCCCCATGGAAATGACATGGTTGATTCCTCTAATAAGAACCTAATCAAGATCATCAAGAGGAAAATTGAAGATAATCAGAGGTGCTGGCATTCAAAGCTAACAATAGCCCTTTGAGATGAAAATATTACACTTAAGAGAGCAATTGGGAACTCCCCCTTCATGGTAGTATATGGAAGTGAAGCACAACTTCCTATTTCACTAGAGTTACCCTCTCTTGAATTAGCTCATCACTTGGACCTGATTGAAGATGATGTCATGATAGTGAAGATCACATAACTAATGGAAATAGAAGAAAAGAGACAAGCTATGCAAACACTTGAGACACATCAACAACAAGTCAAAAGGTGTTTTGACAAGAAAACTAAGGCTAGGGTTTTCAAGGAGGGAGAGCTTGTTCTCAAGTGAGATGCAAAAGAGCTAAACTAGGTAGAAACTCCAAATTTGATGCTATGTGGAGTGGACCATACATTATCATTAGTTGTAAAGAGGCCAATGCTTTTCAATTATCCAGGCATGATGGTGATATTATGCTAATTCTAGTTAATGGAATTTATTGTAACCTTTCTTTTAGAGAAGGTTTCTATACATAAAGTAGTTTTTTAGTTTTCAATAAGTACATGAGCATGAGCTATTTCTTTGTGAAATAGTAGGGTTTTTAAGTTTTGTAGTTGCATAGGTTATAGTTTTGTTTGTAGAACAGGGCTCATTTTAGTGACTCCATAAACCAATAGATTGTGTAACACCACTAATCCTATGCTTAGTAGGGAAGCATTCCCTTTGGGTCATAGGAAATGTTAGCCAATTTTGCCCCTCCCCTTTTTTTTCTTTGTTTCCATCATTAAAATTTGGTTAGAGATATCTATCTCTAGCTTCAAGGTTTGTAGAGTGTGCCAGGCATATCGCTAAAACCCTAGCTAAACCCTAGTTTCCCCCTTTGATGTTATAATTTTGTATTACCTTTTGTGAGCGGTTGGATTACCCATGTGTCACTTAAGTTGGGTCCTTTTGTTAGGTTAATTTACTTTAAATGTCCCCCCACTCCCCCCAACACATGAGCTCCTTTCTTTTATAATGAATCATGTATTTGTTACATGTTTTTCCTAACTCCAAAACAATTATGATGGGTTTAGTGATGACATCGTGTGGTGGATAGATGTCAGCATTTTAAGAGTTCATAAGGAGGAAGTGTCTCAAAGACTCGCAATTGATCATGATTGTTAGATCTTCTTGGATCAACGATTGGCATTTCCCCACATTCTAAAGTTGTGCAAACTTTAGCTAATGTGAGAATAGGAACTTTGGACACATTTCCTTGTGGGCTAGGCTCTATCTTACAGCTTGTAAGGATGTCAATGGAGATGCCAGGAGTTCCTTTTTAACTGGCTATTTTGTAGGCTAGGCCAGCTTCTTTATTTCTTTTTATCCACTATTGATCTAGTTGGATCAATGGTTGGCATATTTACACTTTCCAAAAATTGTTAAAAGTTAGCTAATATGGGAATACGATAAGCTACCATGTCCATAAGTGGGGTCAAATTCAATATGTGGGCCGCAAGGGGAAATGTTTCTGGGAAAATGACAATTAGTTTATTCTAGTTGATTGAGGAGACTAATATGGAAAGATGAAGGTCAGTTATGGGCACCATTAGATCTCATTGGATTGATGGTTGTCACTTCCCCAAATTTTGAAGATGTGTGAACTTTAGCAAATGTGGGAAGTGAGTGTTTGACATGTGGATATAGTGGGGCCAACCATGCTACAATTTTCCAAATACATGCTATCAGTATGATCTTCTAGGTGGCATGATTTGGTTCACCATGCATTCTAGATGAAATGAGAGTGTGCATCTTCCTAGCCATATGATTAGAGGCAGATCACCGATCAGTGTTTTCCTACATTATGAAGATGGCTAAAGTTTAAACAATGCAAGAAAGTGACACATTTCTATGTGGTTGTGGTAGGCCTATATCCTCTTGTGGGTTGCACATAAAGGATGTGTGAGAACAATATGTCTCATGACAATGTCTGATTGGTTGGAGGTATTGACTATGACAAAGGGTTTTCAACTTCATCATGATTGTTAGATCTCAGAAGATCAAAGTCTCTTACTTTCCCACATTTTGAAGTTGCATGAAGATTAACTAATGTGAGAAAATGATATAGTAACATGTGTCCTAGGGAACTTAAGTGGAAAAAAATTTCACGAGTGTTTTTAGGTCTAAGATAAATGGTGGGGATATAATAATGGATTATAAGATCACCTTTCACTCTTCATGAAGGCAAATGAGATCTATGGCTTGCAGGTGTGCTTGATATTTTTTGAATAGACTTTTCAATGCTGGGAGATGATTTGGTGGATGACTTAAAAGGTTATAGGAGCACACAATTAGAAAGTTGACTCCATTTGACTTGATGACATTTCTGATTTGGCATTGTTTATGAATATGAAACCAATAGTTCTTTACTGGAAAAATAATTCTTTGATCATCTACAACTACTTTTCAGTGTTCTCCATGCCTGGTAAATGCAAAGGACACTCCATCGCCACCTTAGGTTATCCATCTACCCAACCATGTAGTTATGGTCATCATTTCTATCTCTTTAAGGCTTGAATTTGCATGAAGAAATATGATTTTTTGAATATGAATGTGTGCCTAATAAAATATTCCCTAGATCTACAATGATTACTCTCTGTGAACTTGATGGTAGTAGTTGGATTTTGGTTTTCAGAAGAAGTTTTCCTAGTTATGCTTGAACTATAAAATAAATTTTTATAACCCTTCTAATGGTTGGTCTTTTCTCTAATTCAATATTAGATGTATTGCATACTCTGCTACTATAATTCCCTTTTCCTCTAAGTGAATATAATCCTCTGTTCTATCTCTTTCTTCCATTAATATACTATGCAATATCTTCTTGCCTTATGTTGATGTATTGCCTTCATTATTGAACTATATGATTGTATCTATTTGGCCTTTGAATGATATAGAGTGAAACTTCTTCCTTATAGAGTTCATTTTTTTTTTGCTATATATATGGTTGTTGAGTTAAGCAAGGATTTAATCTTCACATTCTAAGATTATATTGATGAACTATGTAGTTTTATGCAGACATAAGATTGAACATACTATTTGGTGTATCACCCCTCTAGATTAGATTAGGTAATTTGATTTCATGCATTTCCTTCACCATTTTCCCCTCAAGAAGTAGTTAGGTGCACCTATATAGTAAAGGAAGCCAACCTTTTATAGAGAGTCATTCTCATTGTTCAAGTCCCACAACTTGGGGATTGTTTCCATGTTTCACAATGTTGCCTTTAGGTCAAAACTGTAGGCAAGGGTGCAAACTTTTGTGACAACCATTAGTTTATCACTTTCTTTTATTTCATTCCTAAGGGAAGGGTACTTACCATATCTTGAGGAATAAGAAATCTATATGTTCTCCTTATTTAAATCCTTTAATTATCCAAGTATAGAGTCTATGTACCTTTTCCCAATATATAAGGTATTATTTTTGTGTAGTATATTCGTAATTAATTATTATTTTCCTTTAATAACGATTCAATCTACTTATTTTTGTATGTGAGGAAGATAATAGATTTGACCATCATTCAAGGGCATATTCAAGATTAAGGAAAAAAATACTTTAGAATTACTATGTTAGTCCCAAATTGTGTTGGAATTAAAAATGGGAAACATATACTTCTAAGAGTTGGGTGGGGGGAGGGGGGGGGGGGGGTGGTGGTGAATCATAAGTTCTAATCTTTAACCAATAAAACTTTTGATTAAAAACATCACATGCCTTAACATGTTGAAATAACATGTAAAGTAAATGTATCCACACAAATACTTGACACCAGATATGATTATCCAAAAACTCTCCAATGAGAAGGTAAAACTAGGGTAGGGATGACACCCACAACTCTTCATTACTATAGCAATAAAGTCTAACTTGTTGAGGTTACAAAGTTTGACCATGAAACATGATCTGTCCTCTAAAAGGCGTACCCTGTTAAAGGTTTACAAGAGACTATTAAGTCTTACCCTATTAAAAGATTTTAACACCCTATTAGAAGTGTGCTCGATTGGAGGACTTTAGAACATTCACTCAGAATGTCACCCTTTTAAAGGATTTCACAATGATTGTTAAGTCAACCATAGTCCAAAGGATTTCACCCTACTGATACAATTGTTAGAAAGTAATAGTAGAATATTTGATCTGATAACTTACAACTTTGTCTTCCTAATTTTAGATCTCAATTATGTTCACCTTGATCCTTTTGATCTAGTATAACAATATTTTTTTGTTGATCCTCTATTTTGTAAATTGATTCTACAATTTTTTTCACTCTTCTAAGTCATCTTGAATGTTTTCCAATCAATTCACCCTTTTTCTTCCTTCTATTCTTCGCTCACTTCATTTTTGAATTATGGGACTTCATCTTCCTTATAAATAATTTGGTGGCTTAAGGTTAGGTATGAATCTATGGTTGAGGTTCATGCATTTTTCTGCTTAACCTTTTTAATTTTCTAATTGGTTGCATGTTGATTGAATAGGGAATCTAAATAGATTCATCCTTATCTTTAAAGCTTCAATATCTATACATAAGTCAACATAATTTTTTTTTGTGCCATCACAAACATCTATGTCCAATCTATGTTACTCAACACTTGATAATACTGATGCTTGGCACTTAGTGTAATTATGTCTAGCTTGGCACTTGAACTTTCTTGGCATCAATTGTATGCTTGACACTTAAATCACTTGGCATGGTCTATCTACTCGGTACTTGAGTGACTCAACACTCATTGCAACTCAACATCTATACATATTATACTCGGCATACATTACTAGCTCAGCATGAACTTAGTAAATAATTTAAGTGTGTTGACACTCAATTGTCAAAACCAATCTAAGATCAAAAATCTCCCCCTTTGACATGAGTATCAAAAACACTTAACTGTACATAACACATCTAATCTCCTCAAGTATAATACATTCATAGTTTGAAATATATACAAAACTTCAAAATTTGTAATAGACTTATATACCTCAAAATTTTGTAACTCCCTTGAGTTAATGTGCCTATTCTATATCCAAAATCTATTCTTCATAGATTTTTCTAATGTTGAGACTCTTTGTCTAATACTCCTTATTTGATACTCTATTTCTACTCTTTTGCTCCCCTTTTTGTGTGCTGTGTTTCTGCTCTTTTCCTCCCCTTTTGTGTGCTCTCCCCCTTTCGGTCATCTCCCCCTTTTCTCTTATCTCCCCTTGCATATTTATGTCCCTTCTTTTATCTTTTATCTCCCCCCTTTTAGCTTTCATCTCCTCCTTTTTGATACTTATGTCAAAGGGTCTATATACTAAGGGTATATTTGTTCAAAAATCTCTTGTGGACTTCCATTATAATCTTCAGAGCAACATCCCATTTGTCTAATACAATATCTAATGATTTTATTTGGATGATTGTCTCTGATACAAGGTAAACTAGTCTGTCTAATGTTGAAAAATTAGGATATTTCTTCAATATTTTTTCTGCATATGCTAGTTCTTTGTGGAGTATTTACATATGAGGGGTTAGGGGGGCTTGAATGTTAATCAAATTGGCTCTTATATTAGCCTCTTCTATTGTTAACATAGCTAGTTGATTTTTTGTTTGAAGAAATGAATGGAAATGCTTCTCACTTTAAGCTGGGTTTTGAGGTAATTGCATCCCTCATATCTTTGAGTTTCTCTCCAGACTCAAAATCTGTTGGTTTGTTTCCTGTGTGAAGAGTGTGGGATCACACAATTTTGTATACAATGAGAATATGTTCTCAAGCATCCTCTTCACTTTATCGATTCTAGTGGCCAATTCAACTTGTGCTAGTTCTATATCACCATATATTTTCTCATTGACTTTCCCTTGAAATATCTTTTCAGACCGTTCCATAAGTTTAACATTGGTTTCTTGGTCTTCATTATTCACCTATTCCATAATTTTTTATAGTTTTTCTAATATAAGATTTGATTCATCAAGTGTTTGCAAGCTAAAAGCATCTAAAAAGATGTCTTTGATCTCTTGTAGTGCTTCCTTCTATTTGTACTCCTTTCTAAGTACTTCTTGGTGTTTCTTCCTTTCTAAGTCTTCTTGCATCAAACCTATCTACTCTAGTATTATGGTTGCATAATCAAATGTAGGTATCACTATCTCTTCATCTAGAGTTGAGTCTCCATAGTGAAATACATTAGCAACCTTGGATGAGCTAGAGCCTGGTGCTAAAATTTGTAGTGGTATTGCATTAGTGCTTGATCTCTGAAGGACTTTTGTAGGAGAGCCAGATGTTGGTAGATTTACCAATGTTTGTATGGCTTCTTGCTCCTTCTCCTTTGGTATGTCCTTGTCATCAGTTCTGCTTTGGTCAATTACTATTATCTAACCTACTCCTTGAGTTTGTGTATCAGGTATAGATACCTATATTTGTATTGTTTGTGCTTCTAAAGTTTTCTCCTCTTGAGCAATCTGAGTTTGTTGTCCAACCATGACAACTTTTACAATAGTGTCAACCTGTGCAGATGTATCATCTAATGTTTTCACTAGAGGTTGAGCACTAGTAGTTGAAGGGATGATAGAAGGTGGTTCTTGTGTGTTCACCTTATCCCTAATAATATTAACTACTACTTTTTGAAGTTCATCCACATTGACCAACATAGGATTCTCACACAATCTGGCTTGTAGTCTGGATTGGTCAAGGATCTTCTTTAGGTCCTCTACAGTTAATGGATTAATGTGAGCAATTAGGAACATCCTTTACTTTCATGGTTTATGTAGGCCTATTTTTTTCATGTGGAGGGCTCATGGGTGGCATTTATGTGTCTTGCACACTCTGTTCTACTTGCTACTCATCAGCTGTAACCATTTCATCTTTCTTCTGTTGTGACTCCTCCACATTGGTTTCTTCTTTTTCTTTTTCTTTTTGCTCTTCTTTTTCTTCCTCTTCTTCTCCATAATTTCTTCCCTCAAAGGGACCCTCCTCTCCTACTTTGGCAATAGTCAAATAATATATCAATTTCCACATATGAGTGGATTTCTTTCCAACATCTTTAGTGTTGTTCTGAAGGATGTTGAATGCCCTACATTTTGATGAAAATTTGCTACCATATTTCTTATTTTCCTTGGTAATTTGACCTCTTTTCAATTCAAGCATCACTTGGGCTAGGGTTGATTCCCTTATTTTCTTCTCCAAGTTTAGGTGGTAATGCCCACTTATTCTCAACAATGGTATACAATTCCTTTGGTATTGTATTATCTAATTCAAGAGGAGTGTTCTTAAATTTGGCCATCATTGCATACATTGACTCTTTTTATCATGTTTTGGTCTTCTCTACCAAGTTTTCCAAATTCAATGTTTTTCAATCCTATTAGATCTATATTATCCCTAACATTATCACAAATATTCTCAAGATCAGATTTAGGTGTATGACTTACCACTCTAAATGGACTTGTATCCTCAGACCTTGTCTTCTCATGATCTATTTCAGGTTGTGCTATGTATTCTGTTCTCAATTTCTTCTACACTAGGCCCTTCTGTGCAGTAGCCTTTTTCTTCTCTTTCTCTCTGTGATTTTGAGTAGTATCCCTTGTACTAGCTCTTGTTGTTGGAGCTATAGGCTTTGCTGTGTTAGACTTGGTAGCTCTCTTTTCTTTTGGCTTGGCTATAGGCTGTGCCTTAGCCTTCCTTTTCTTGGGTTCTAGTTTTGTTGGTGCTTCCTCAACTTCTTCTTCCTCACCACCTTCTTCTTCTTGATCCTCACCAATGTCCTAGGTTAATGCTAAAGGTTCTTGTGCTTTTACTTCTACTTCTTCATCTTCTTCATCATCTTCTTCTTCAACATCTCCAACACCTTCTCCAAATCTTGCTTCCAATTTTCTTACCATTTTATCTTTCTTTTTCAAAGTTGAGGTTGTCTTTAGTTCCATCTCTACCTTTGACTTCACAACATCATAATTACCAAATATTTTTGCACTTTTGTCAATTTCTTTAGAAAAGAGTGCGGTGATGGCAGCTAAGGCTTCATTAATATTGATTTTATAGCCTAGGGGTCTCAGCCATCTAACCTTTGCTACAACAGCCTGGATGTAAGTATAGTCAATTTCTACAAGAAAAAATATATCATTATACCATTTCTCAACAAGAGTAACAAGAATCCTTAACTAGCATTTCATAGACTTCTTAAAGTATTCAAAGTAGCTTGTCATCATAGACTCAAAATTCTCTCCCATTTGTTCAATATATTCATTGATTTGTAGAGCTATAGATCTGTTTGTCTTCCATCCAATTTTGCCAAAGGATGGGAACTCATTTTGCACATAGAAAAACATACATACAAGTATTGATCCAAAATTACATTGAGCACTTTTTGACTTTTTGATTTCTCCTAGATTCTCCATTATCTGCTGCATTTGGAGTTTTGCAAGGTAACTATGATCTTTCTTAACAATCTTGTAGCCAACATCTACTGCTATGCATGGAACGCTATTCAAACCTACTTGACTGATAGGTTTTATGTGAAATAACCCTAATTGCAAAGTCAAGAAGTGGATCTGTGATAGTTTCAATGGTCATTCTATGCTTATTCCACTTAGCGCCTATATTTTTCTCAATGACTTCTTTATAGTCGCTTCTCAATGTCTTGAGTCGATCTAGGGTTGGATAACTAGTAACCCTATTGATAATTTGTTACAAGCTTTTAATGGGTCCACCCTCTAACCATAGGCATCCATCATGAATTCTACTCATAACTATTTTATTCCACTCAGTTTTGAATATAGATGGGAATTCTAAGGCATGGGTTAAACCCTTTCTTTGTACAATTTTTAATTCTTCCTTCAACACCCCATTTTCACATAGTTTGTCATAAGTCTATCTAATTACCATGTCTCCAATGCTTCCAACTTTGTAGTTATAACACTTCCTTACATCTTGGACCATCAAAACCTTAGGCAGAATCATAGATAGCGCACCTGATGGGTCTTGCTTGTAAGCAATCTATGGTATAGCTTTAAAATTGGGTTGTTTAACCTTATTGCTAACTAGTTGGACTTCAAGGGTCTCTTTCTCCTTTACATTCTTTGAACTAGAGGCCATTTTTTGAGCTAGGATATAACAAGTATGAAACTAAATAGCTCAGTAGATGAAGAATACCTTTAAAATCGATGAACTAGTGCTTGATCTTTGTTGGAATCCTTGCAATTGCTTCACACTAGCTTTTGAATCACTTCTTTGCTCTACTCGTTCTTTCTCTAAATTTTTAATGACAATAAATTGGCAGAAATTGACCTTATACCTCTCAAAGTGTAGAATTTATTGCTTGGTGCTTATATAGTTGTAAACTTGGCTTCAATACAATTTATATTTTACTTGACATCCATAAAGATTTCCATTACTTGGTAGTTATTGGTATTTTCCTTACTCGACACCCACCATTGACTTGGCTCTAACTGACTTTGGCTAACAACTTAGCACATAGTAGTATTTTTACTCGACATCTAAGGAAGATTTTTTCACACTCGACAATAATCTAAAAGCTTGAAGATTTGGCCTTGGATTATCTTGCATCTTTATTCATGATAATATATCATTTTTAGTACTATATTTTCTTTGAACTAATGTATAATAAGACATTTAAAATATTAGTCCCACATACCTCTTTTTCTTAGTTGGATGAGGTGTGACCATTTAACCTATTAGGTGAAGTGATCCCTCCATTTGGTGTGTTGCTTCCATCTCTTTTCTTCCATGTCTTGTTCATCTCTCCTCTAGTGTATTCAACATCTACTTTCTGTTTTCCTTTTTCAAACTCAGAGTTAGGTTCCTTTGACCTTGTTGGGCAATACTTGTTGATGTGACTTATCTTCAAACAACTAAAACAAGTGGTTTGACTCAACCATCTATTGTAGTTACCACTAAAGTGTGTTCAAATGAAATTCTCAGGGATGTGTCCATATTCTTGACAATAATGACAGCTTTTCTTAGTATTGTAATCCCAGTTATAGAAGTGTCCATGACTTCTTTCTTTTGCTGGCTTGTTTGGTGACCACATGAATTTGGATCTGCACTCAAAAGCTCTATGTCCATACTTCTGAAAATTATAATAGTATCCTTCAAATCTTGGTGCATGCATGGTTCTGGTCTTGCATTCATGTGCCTAATGTCCTTGTTTATTGCACTTATGATAGTGAACCATGTTCTTAGGTTTGACATGTTGATTTCCATTCTTTTTCTTGCACACATTAAAAGTATGTCCTTTCTTACCACAAAAATGACAAGTGGGTTTGGAGTTCTTACCTTTTTCATTCCTTTCTTTAGTAGTTTTGGATGATTCTCCTTCTTTAGTGCTTGTATAGCCTAGTCCTGATGTATCATTTTTGGATCATGGAGATTTTAGTAGTTGCTTAAAGTACTTGATGGCTTCATTGGGTTTATTGAAGCTTTCGACAATCTCTCTTTCCCTTCTCAGATCATTTTGTAGTTTTTCATTTTGCAACTTCAATGTGGTGATCTTGACGTCTTTGACATTTAGCTCATTATGAGCATTCATCATCTGACTTAGTGTATCTAGTTGCATGTTGGAGATTCTGGTAAGCTCGATTGACTTTTCTTCCAATCTATTTTCTAGGTTTCTCTTATCTTCTTCAATCGTGACTTTATCCTCTATGGCTCTTTTCTTTTGTTCACTCACTTCACACAACATCATGGCTTGTAATTCTTGTTCTATCTTGAGGTTTCTGATATCTTCTGCTTGTGTTCTATTCTTCTCCATCAAATCTTCTATTGCTACATCAAACTCATTTGAGTCTCCATTAGCAAACAACTTGGTGGTGTCAATCTCTTTGTACTATGTATCATTTTCTACAATGGCAATCTCTTTCCTTCTTTAACCAATAAAACTTTTAATTTAAAACATCACATGCATTAACATATTGAAATAACATATAAAGTAAATGCATCCACCTAAACACTTGACACTAGATATGATTACCCAAAAACCCTCCAATGAAAAGGTAAAACTGGGCTGGGGATGACACAAATAACTCTTCACTACTGTAGCAATAAAGTGTAACTTGTTAAGGTTATAAAGTTTGACCATGAAACATGATCTACCCTGTGAAAGGCCTACCCTATTAAAGGCTTACAAGAGACTATTAAGAACCACCCTATTAAAGGATTTTAACACCCTTTTAGAAGTGTGCCTGATTAGAGGACTTTAGAACATTCACTCAGAATGTCACCCTATTAAAGGATTTCACAATGGTTGTTAAGTCAACCTTAGTCCAAAGGATTTCACCTTGTTGATACAATTGTTAGAAAGTACTAGTAGAATGTTTGATTTGATAACTTACAACTTTGTCTTTCTAATTTTAGATCTCATTTATTCTCACCTTGATCCTTTTGATCTGGTATAACAATGTTGTTTTGCTGATCTTCTATTGTGTAAATTGATTCTACAATTTTTTTCACTCTTCTAAGTCACCTTGAATGTTTCTTGATCAATTCACCCCTTTTCTTCCTTCTGTTCTGCACTCACTTTATTTTTGAATTATGGGGCTTCATCTTCCTTATAAAGACTTTGGTGGCTTAGGGTTAGGTATGAAACTATAGCTAAGATTCATGCATTTTTTTGTTTATACTTTCCAATTTTCTAATTGGTTGCATGTTTATTGCATAAGGAATCCAAATAGATTTGTCCTTATCTTTAAAGCTTTGATATCTATCCATAAGTTGGCATAAAATGGTTTACATAGTTTTTTGTGCCATCAAAAACATCTATGTCCAATCTATGTTACTCGACACTTGATAATAATGATGCTCGACACTTACTATAATTCAGTCTGGCTCAATACTTAAATTTCCTCAGCATCAACTATGTGCTTGGCACTTGAATCACTTAGCATGGTCTATCTACTCAGCACTTGAGTGACTCAGCATATGAGTGACTTGGCATGCATTGCAACTCGACATCTATACATATTATACTCACCATACATTACTAGGTCGACATGAACTTAGTAAATAACTTAAGTGTGTTGACACTCAATTGTCAAAACCAATTTGAGATCAACAAAATTGATCTTGAGTCAAATAATACATTGAATCTAAAGAATATTATTTTTTCAAATGATATTTTCTCTTCTATGTGAATTTACAAACTAAGTAAAGGAAGCCACACATTTTAAGTGTATTAATTATATTTTTCTTATTAAAATTGGAGTAGTTCCTTGTGTTTGTGTTTATTGAATTCAATTTTTATCAATGTATTATAATTATTTTCTTTTTCTTGGAAGTTCAACTTTCATGTGTGTGTGTGTGCGTGTGAAGTTTAATTTATCTTCTTTCTTTCTTAATGGTTATTTCCTAGTTTCAAGGATGTAACCATATACATATTAGTATTGAATAGTTGCATTGGACGTAACCTAGTTTAAATTTTTCTTAATGTGCAATTCTATCATCTACTTATCTGAGAAGACAATTTCTATATTTTGGTGTAGATTTCCATTTTTACACTAAAACATAATCCAAAATTTAATATCAAAGTCCATATATATTTACAATATATCAACTTTACAATTTATCTATATTCTTGAATTGGGACAACTATATTATAACTATACATTTTCAAGTTACTGACCAAATTTTAATAACTTCTCCTTTGTTGGAAACCTACATTTATAGAGGTTGATCCATAGTTAGAGGAGAAATGTAGAAAATGAAAGAGGAACAAGGTCTAAAAATTGACAAGGCTAATGAGGCCAAGGTTGACAAGCTAACTAAAATAGCGAAGAGGACAGAGCATAAATATAATAGTATATGTGTCATATTGAACATGCTTGTCCCTATTGAGATAGCAGAGCCTTAACAATGATTTAAAGTTACTAGGTCTCCCCATATTTTTAAAAATGAATAAAGGAAAGGAGAAGAGAAAATACTAGAGAAATAGGGTATACTAAAGAATATTATAAGGGAGAAATAAACCTCAAGGCCAAATATCGAAGGTAAAACCTACTAGGGTGAGACCTAGGTATCAAGATACCTAAGAAGATTGATTTATCTAAGAATGATTTATAGTATTAATTCCATTTTCAGATTATTAATAAGTACAAATAGGAGGAGGTAAGTAATTAAGAGGAAAGGTGCTTACTAACTTAAAAGAGAGAGTCCTACAGAAGGTGGTTGGGGATAAGGTCTTATTATTAGAGAAAATGGGGTGAGGCTAAAGCCAATGAGTGGATCCCATTATATATCCTACTAATCTTTGGATGGATCCTTATTATTTAGTAAAATAGACACTTTTCCATATCTTCCTAATATTTCTAATATATTTGGAAACTATTTTTTTTTACTACTATAAATTTTATATTATTTTAAGTATTTTCTATATAGAGATCTTCACCATCTACTCCTATGTTAGCTAGACTATCTACTTCTTTATTCTCTTTGTGATAAATATGTTTAATTCTATTATCTTTTAATTTGTCAATAATCAATATAGAATATTCAAGTTTGGATTTGATTCTCTAGTTAGGGGTACTTCTCTTTCTAACTGCATCTAAGATTATTTGTGAATCACTTTCAATAATCACTTTTTTTTTATGCCTAGATCCAGGCTTAGGTTTAAACCTTCCATTAAGGCTGCTAGCTCTACTAGGTTAATCAAAATTACTCCTAGGGTCTTGACACGTTTGATAATCCAATATCCTTTGTTTGAATGAATAATTCATCCTAATCCTACCTCGTTGGGCTTGCCTCTAGATGCTCCATCAAAGTTTTTTTTTTCCCGTCCTATTAGAGGTAGTTCACATTTGCAGATGACTCTTTCTTTCTTGTTTTCCTTGGGATAGATCATGGGGGGGGGGGCTGATAAGGTTCATCTAGATCTTCAAAAATTTTGCATCCAACTCTGAAAATTACCCCTCTTCTTTGATTAAGTTCTTACAATTGTTGTTTAAGACTTTTGTTATACACTTTATTGAGAAAGGAAGTTATTTTGATTTCTTCATAATCAAATATCCTTTTGGTGCTTTCCTTCAAGATTTCCCACAAGAAGATAGGAGACATTTTTTTATAAATTATTATAAATATTAGTATTTCCATGTTTGGACCAGCTATTTAGATGGTTCCAAAGGTTTTTAGGGAGGATTGTTGTCTAGTTCATCTATAGTAACTATAACACCTTTCTAGGGAACCCAAAAGAAGTTAACCTAAAGTGTCACTAAGTTTACCAAACATTTTTTATTAAGATTAAAATAACAAGAGATAACAAAGTGGAAGCAATAACACACATACATGAAAATAAACCATAAATAGATTACACCTCTTAAGTGTTCCATGACATTGAATCACATACATAAGTTTTTATTAATACTACATTCGATACAAACAAAGTCTACATCATAGGATAACCACAAGTACGAATCCAATGAAATAATATACAATTACATAAGATGCCACATGACATAACCAAAATGTATAATCATCTAATGTACAAGTCATAGGACATGAAAAGCTCAAAGAATATACATCATGAATAATTACAACATCTCATAAGATCTCCAGATAATCAAGTATAATATAATAGAATATAACCATCCAATAGAAACACAAGATCAAAATGAGAGGAACAACTACACAAGTACATCTAGCAATGACATCGAGTTGCCAGATCTCAATGGTATAAGAAACACTATCACCTGACCTCATGGAACCTAAATGGCCCACTCCCACCATGTCAAGGAGATAATCTCAAGTCCCATATGGATATCAATCCCAAAA
The DNA here is from genome assembly GCA_028749045.1 of Cupressus sempervirens. Lineage (NCBI taxonomy): Eukaryota > Viridiplantae > Streptophyta > Pinopsida > Cupressales > Cupressaceae > Cupressus > Cupressus sempervirens. Next base: position 882,772,570 of record CM053787.1, read on the forward strand.
GCCATAATCAACATCTAGGTTAAGGAAAACCTGATAGAAATCTATCTCAAAGGTACCAAGACATAAATAACATCTAAACCTAGAGGTAACAAAGACACATAGTAAATCTACTATATAGGTGGGAAAGCATCATTGCGTAAGCCAACTCTAAGGTTACCCTAGCATTCTCTCTGGACTCTGACTCCCTAATGACTTTATGTGGCATCAGTATCCTTTCTTACAGATAAGGCATACTAATGAGGTAAAGTTGTAACCAAGCATCCTTTTTATTCCCATCCTACCTTGTAGTAGCACTCGAGGCATAGGTAGGATAAAAAACTGACTCTGTTAATTCATTTTAACCCATTTAATGAAATATTATGTCTTATTAACGCTACTTACAATGGGTTACCCAAGCAGCCTCTTTAGGGCTCTAACCTTCATTACAAGCCACTTCCCAACATACACATAGATAACCTATCCTGAATTCATGAAAAGTACAACTCATAAAATCACAATATTCACCTCAATCCTATACAAGATACTAGAAACCACCAAAATATAATTGATCAAAACTCAATGATCTAAATTAAGAATTTAGATTACAATGCCTGGTGTAGAAACTGTGGTATTGTGAATTAATTGAAAAACCATTAAAATGCCACAATAGATGATTTGCAAGCCAAAAGTGATCTATTCCATTCAAAAATAGAGTTTATACAAGTATGATGGATCCCAAGGGTCATCAGTATCCCTTGGAAATGAAAATGAAGAGTCCACAAGATAGTTAATTACAAAATAAATCCAAAAAACTATAAAAAAATACACAAATCTATATTAAAAATTACGTCTACTTGTAGAAGTCATAACTTTCTACTCATAACTCAAAAACACAAACAGTCATAATTTTTGAAAAGATCTTCTAAAGTTCTCCATTTTGTGTTAGAAGTCTTCAACATAGTACTATGACTTAGTTTCCCTTCCGAAGCCCAGAAATGCCTTGGAGGCCTCTAAAAATGCAAAATACTAGAACATAGAAAATACCAAAAAATAGATTTCGGTATTTTCTCATTTTTGCTAATGCCAACATCTTCTACATCTTCTTGGACTATGTTTTGATCATTCCTTCCCCCTTGAGAGGAAATGGGCCCCATTTCATTCAAGCTTTGCATTAGATGTGGAAAATGAAGCTAGATTTGTTCATGTGTAAGCCACTTTCCTTGTTGAACAAATTGTCCTTCTTTCACCACACGATATAAATAGATTGTCTAGTTCCTCAAATTCTTCATGATAACCTCCACAATTTGGTCATGTTGGAATGGATTAATTACTTTTGGATTCAACTCTATATGATTAATTTCTTCAACAACATCTACAATGTCTAGTGAAGGAGGGAAATATGGTTTCAATAGTTCTACATTGAAAACTGGATGGACACCCAAAAATGGAGGTAGGTTGAGTTCAAATGCATTTTCACTAACTTTTTTGATGATCTTATAGGGACCATAATGAAGAGGATGAATCTTTCTATGAGGGCCTTGTAAAAATTCCTTCTATAAATGCAACCATACCTTATCCCCAACCTAAAAATTATGAGGAGTTCGATGTTGATCATGCCTCTATTTATACTTCTTAGTAGTCTGCTCCAAAATTTCATGAACTTGTTGTTGCAAATGATTAATTTTATCAATAAAATTCATATCTTTGTCCTTCCCCTTATCCAAGCATGGTTCCAAGTCAGATTTTACAACTGGGATAGAAACATTTATTAATGCTAAGAGTTGATATCCAAGAAAAACTTCAAATGGGTTGTGGCCAATTGAGGTATGAATTGACCTATTATAGCTATGTTGCACATATGGAAGGCTCTCATCCCATGTACAAGGATGTTGGAGTGATACATACATAGAATTTGAATAATCATTCAATTAACAATGTCTGTTTGACCATCTATTTGAGGATGGAATGCAATAGACTTTGTTAGTTTTGTGTCCATCATTGCCCATAATGAAGACCAAAATTTATTGAGAATATGAGTATCCCTATCTGGAATAATGGTTTTTGGTAGCCCAAAATGAACCCAAACATGCTCAAAAAAGAGTTTTGCAATTTCTTCTACAAATATTTCATTTCTATAGGCCACCAAGATTGCCATGTTTGAAAATCTATCTACTATAGCATATACACAATCATGCCCATGTTTAGTGGTAGGAAGACTAGACATAAAATCCATTGAAATTGAATGCCAAGGTTTATCTAGAATATGAAGTGGTAAATATAAACCCAACTTACAATTTGCAAGCTTTGCAATAGCCCACGATGTACATGCTTGAATGTATTCTATCACATCATTTTTAAATCTTGGCCAGTAAAAATATTTTTGTAGTATAGCAATAGTCTTACCTATTCCAAAATGACCAGCAACCTTATTGTAGTGAGCTTCCCATATTAACTTCTTACAATCCTCCTTAAGAACACAAATTTGGCCAAAGTGGCAAAGCATTCCATCTTGTAAGTAATAATCATTCACATGTTTACCTTCCACAAGCTGAGTATAAACATTAGAAAATTCATTATCCTACCCATACAAGTGGGCCCAATTTTCTATTTGGTGACCACATGATTCTAATACCATACTTATTCTTGCAATTGGTGGCCTACTAAAACAATTTGCTACCTTATTGGTGCTTCCTTTCTTATGAAAAATGTTGAGATGAAATTGTTGAAGATAAGTTGACCATCTTTGGTACTTGTAATTTTTTAATTTGCCTTGCATTTGCAAAAATTGAAGGGGTTTGTGATCTATGTGAATGATAGTCTCCTTTCCCAATATATAATGTTTTCACTACTTGCAAGCTTGAAAAATAGTGTATAATTCTTTATCATAGGTGGGATATCTATGCACTATATCAAAAAAAGTCTCACTATGGTAGGCAAATGGATGTCCATGTTGCATGAGGATTTCTCCCAAAGCATATTCTAATGCATCAATTTGAATTTCAAAAGATTGTTGTAAATTAGGAAGAGATAAAATAGGATTAGAACATAAACTTTATTTCAACTCCTGAAATGCTTGTTGTTGAGAACCTATCCACTTGAATTTTTCTTTCATACCTCCTCTTAATGACTGATTCAAAGGCCAAGATAAATGTGAAAATCCAAACACAAATCTGCGATAAAAGTTAGCTAAGCCCAAGAAGCTACGCAACTCTATGAGATTCCTTGGAGCAGGCTAGTCTTTAATTACTTGGATCTTTTCAAGATCAACATGAATATGTTCACTATCAATAACATATCCCAAGTACTTAATAGTTTCATACCAAAATAACAGTTTCCCTTATTTGCATAGAGTCTATGGTCTTGCAATGTAGACAATATCTATTCCACATGTTCTTCCCATGTTTTGCTGAAAATTAGAATATCATCCAGATACACAACTACAAAAGAGTCAGTGAATGTCCTAAGCACATCATTTTTCATCCTCATAAATGTGGCTAGGACATTTATGAGGCCAAAAGGCATCACCAACCATTCAAATAATCCCTCTTTGGATTTAAAAGTAGTCTTCCATACATCTCTTGGATCAATTGGTACTTGATGGTATCTAGATTTCAAGTCAATTTTAGTGAAGAATTTTTTCCCTCTAAGCTAGTCTAAGAGATCATCTATCTGAGGAATTGGATATCTATTTTTTTATAGTTATCTTATTCAATGATCTATAATCAATACAGAGCCTCCATGTACCATCCTTTTTCTTTACAAGAACAATTAGGCTACCAAAGGGAGATGCTCTTGGGCAGATATGTCCTTTTTGAATCAATTCTTGTATCTGCCTTTTTATCTCATCATTTTCTATAACCAACCTTCTATATACTGGCTCATTAGGCAATGGGGTTCCTGGTATCAAATCAATAGAGTTTCTAACTTTGCAATGTGAGGGTACCCCTATTGGTAACTCAAACACATTCTAAAATTTTGATAAAATCTAATCCATTGATCTCTATTGTTTTGTTGTGATGGACACCATGGAATGAGAATTACACGCACTTTTCTTTTGCTCCTCAAGATGAATCATCAATAATACAAATGTACCAGTTTGGGCTATTAACCTTCTACATTGTTTTGCACTAATCAAAGATGCAGATTGTGTAGGACTTACATCTGGAATCTTGTACTTCTATACACCTAATATGATTGTTACACTTTGTGGTCTAGAATCGTACACCTCGTAACATTGATACATGTATGGCTGTCCTAGAAAAATATCACACACATCAAGAGGAGCTACATCACAGATCACCTCATCTTTGAATGGTTTAATGGAATATGATAGATGACATTGCTTGTTTACTTGAATATCTCTCCCTTGGCTCACCCATTCCATAGAATATGGTTGTGGGTGTGATGTTGTTTTCAGATTCAATCTTTTTATAGTCTCAATGGATATCAAATTCTTTTGACTACCACTATCAACAATAAAATGCAAAGCTTTTCCTTGTACCCACATTTGTGAATGGAACAATCTTTCTTCATCATTACGAACAAATACCTTTACAGTAGCCACTGTGGCATATGGGTCAACCTTAATGATTTTTTCATCCTCCTTTTGTTTTCCAAAATCTATCACCTTGGGTGCAATAGCTTCTTCATGGGTTTCCATCATTAAATTCTTTATAGTCCTACAATTTTTGGTGTTATGAGAGGGACTTTTATGGACTTTACACCACATAGTTGGGTCTTGCCCTATTTTCTTTATGCCCCATGTCTTCTTTGCTAGTGCATTTGGAGATGGCTCCATTTTTTTTTCTTTTCCCATTGGCTTATTACCTTCAAATTTTTATTTGTTGTTCATTGGATTTTTCCTCCTCCCTTTTTGTTTGAGCTTCTCCTCAATTCTTGATGCATATTTGAAAGCATTAGAGAATGTTCCTATAAACAAGGAATCCATTTTAGTCTGAATATATCTATGAAGACCACTCTTATACTTCAGAACTCAATGGTTTTCTAAGTCTTTGATGCCAAGCTTTGCAAAGAGAGCATGAAATATGTTGGTGTACTCTTGAACTGATTGGTCTTTCTTTTGTCGAAGTAATTGCCATTGCATATATTTTTGTTCATAGGTATCCTCAAGGTAATATTCTTGTTTTATATGCTCTACAAATTCTTCCCGTGTGGGTTTTCCATCAAACATCACAAAAATTTCATGTTCATCCTAAGCCTCTTGGTTTTCTTTAGTTGTTAAGTGAACCTCCCATGCCAACTTCACATGATTCTCAACTTTGAGGAGGGAAAAGGTTATCTTTTCAATATCTAAGAAATTATTAACACAAAAGTACCTCTCCAATTTGGACAACCAATCATCAACAACATCTGCATCAAATTTTCTTTGAAAAGTTGGAATATCAAAATTTACTTGTACCTTGAATGGGGTTTGCTCACCAAATTTTGGATGGCTCAGATTGGCTTGTGCCTCTCATTTTCCAAGCATCTCTAAAAATTATTTCATCATTTCTTGACATTTCTTACTTAATGCCTCTTCCACTAGTGTTTTGAAGCATTCATCCATCCCCTCAATTTGTTGTTTTTCCATCTGCAACCATGTGCATCTCAAAGGAAGATAATCTAAGAGATGTCTTGTGCCCAATCCCAACCTTCAATAAGTTGACCGCATATGATGGGACATATTGGAGTGAACAAGCTCTGATACCATTGATCAATTTTACAAATTTAGATTACAATACCTAGTGTAGAACCTACGGTATTGTGAATTAATTGAAAAAACCATTAAAATGCCACAATAGATGATTTGCAAGCCAAAAGTGATCCATTCTATTTGAAAATAGAGTTTATACAAGTATGATGGATCCCAAGGGTCATCACTATCCCTTGGAAATGAGAATGAAGAGTCCACAAGATAATTAATTATAAAATAAATCCAAACAACTATAAAAAACTATAGAAATCTATATTAAAAATTGTGTCTACTTGTAGAAGTCATAACTTTCTACTCGTAGCTCGAAAACACAAACCATCAATTTTTTTGGAAAGATTTTCTTGTTGGAAATATTCAAGACATGATAAGTTACTAAGAGGGGAGGGGTGAATTAGTAACTTCAAAAAATTTCTTTAAATTCACCATAAATCCATCTATACTACTACATACATTAGTACTGAAAGATAAAACATTCATCACACAAAAGAACACAATGTTTTGGTGACCCAAAAACCTTCCAAATAGAAAGTAAAACTAGGGTGGGGATGGTACCAATAAAACTTCACTACTACAGCACAAAGTTGGCCCTGTTAAGGCTTACATTGACCACTTCTAGTGATCTACCTTGTTAGGAGCTCAAAGGACTGTTAGGTCCACCTTGTTAGAGGATTTACAAACATACAATGAAGTATGCACTCGGTTAAGAGATTTTTACAAAGACTATTAAGTCTACCTTGTTAAAGGATTTGGAAACTAATTCACCTATTAGGATGAAGCAGTGGATCTACTTACAACTGATTTCTGATAAGATCCTTTATGCATTGATCACCTTATGTGATAGATATGACTTTTCTACTTCTGTATTGACCTTGTTGCATTCCTTAAACTATTGTTGATAATCCTTCACATGTACTTCTCAAAAATTACTTCAATATATTGATATCTTACAATATATCTTACATATATACCTTTCCAATTAACAAAACTACAAGGTCAACCAAAATACAAGTGAACAACACATTACAAAGTTGGCCCAATAGTAAATAACTTAGGTTTATTGAACTAACTCAGTGACCTTCTAATACTCGGCATCCATTGCATTACATGGCATCACCATGCACTTAGTAGAAGTGAAGGCTTGGTCCATATTAATCACTTGATGTAGTTCTAAACTCGGTGACCACTGGTTACTTAGTAGATGTAGTGTCACTCATTAGATACTGCATGCTGAGTTTACCTTGCTTCACTTGGTAAACATTACTTCTTCCAACACCCAGTTTACACTAAATTTCCATGACACAAACGTACTACTTGGTAGACACTATGAAGCATGATAGACAATGAGAGGTTCGATAGACACTTTTGTTCTTCACATTGCCTATATTCACTTGGTAGCCACTATTTTGCTCAGTGTAAACTGTTGAACACTTCAAAGCTTGGTTAATATTGGAATGCTCGGTGAGTGTAGGAAACTAAGTGTTGAGCTCGATAGCTATACTGATATAGATAAGTGTTGTCACTAATGACAATAATAACTTAATGTAAACAATCTCCCCCTTTGGCATTAGTGACAAAACACTTATAAACCAAAACATATGTACACAATCTTACTTATTGAATTTTGATTTTTCAAAATTGATCTTTGTAAAGTTGTTGCATGTACATTCCTATATATATCTCCTTGATGACACATAATGTATATAAAAAAATACTTATGTACATAGCTATACACATATACATGCTGACTCTATTGAGTGCTATCTCCTCCTTTCACTTATACTGATATTACTCCCCCTTTTTGACAGTAATGTCAAAGGGGTACATATACTATCTATATAGTTACACCAAAATGAGATAGAAATTCTTGATGTACCTTAAGGATGAGGGTGAATGAATTATCCCAATTATCTTTCAAAATTTGATAGGTGGAGAGAGAAATTTGAACTTCTGCTGATAATTGGATCATGTGATCAACCACTAAGAAATTTTGATCTTGGACCAATGTTTTGCAATGAGCAATATGTTTCTGCATTTTATCCATTATTGGCAAGACCATGTTCTGAATATCAATCAGGTTTGCTCTTATTTTGGCTTTTTCTCTTAGAAGTTCTACCTGCATGTCTACTAGATATTTCACCTTGGTGTGATGAGAGTAGCCAGAGGAGGGGTCAGTCTGCAAATTTGATGCACTTGATTGCATATCAACATCAATCTTTTTTAGCTTTTCCTTTATTTCTTTAGTAAAACTAGAGACATCACAAAGTTTGGCAAAAAGTGATGCTGCACTATTAAAAGAATTTTCAAAATTACCCATAAATGTGGAGAACTCAACTTGTTTGATTGCAATCTACAGAGAAATATGCTCTAGCACCTTGTTATCAAACTTCCTTTCAGCCTTTTCAATTAGTTTCTCTATTCTGAAAGAGTCCTCATTATATTTCAATATAGCCTCTTCTAACAAAATCAAAATGTGTTGAGTGGAATCCACTTCAACACCTATAGCATCTGTAATTATATTCTTGGCATCCTCAATTATTCTATACTCCTTGTCTCTTTCAGACCTTAACTACTTCTGCATAGCTTTCTTCTCGATGAGTTCACTTGCTAACCTCATCTCTTCAATAGTAGCAATGTTAGAGTCAATCTTAGGTATTACTATCTTTGCATCTCAGTCAATATCTTCTTCAATTCTCTTTCTAGTGATCAAAAGTTTCAATGGTTTCCTTTGGTCTACTTCTATGATTACTAGTTTTACCTTTGGAATGGAAACAATAATGGAGATAGAAGGGGTAGTACTGAAAAATGGAATAGGGCTTAAGGATTGAATGCCAATAGAGGTACCAACTGAATCAAAAACTGAAACACTTCCCAAAAATGGTGCCACTCTCAATAGAATACCCATAGAAATATCTAAACTAACTGAAATGGAAGTCTATGTAGATAATGCTGATGAAAACAAAATTGTAGAGCTAACTAGAATTGATGAAGATAAAATTGTAGAACTAACTATTGCACTTATTGATGATGCAGGAGCGAGTGGAGGGGAGCTAGCTTGGTAGCTAAAGAAGTAACAATTAGCTCAGTGAATGAAGTGCTTGACACTTCCATTGTAGATAGCTAGAGCTGGGAGGTGGTTGGTGAAGATTGAGCAATTGATGTTACTATTGTGCTCACAATCTCACTAGTAGAAGCTATCTCCATAGATGTGACAGTATGTGGTAGAGTGCGAGGACGAGATGCAATTGCTTTAGTTGCTATTCTAACTGGATCATCTTCATCATTTTCTTCCTCTACTACTTCTTCCTCCTTTTCTTCTTCTTCCTTCTCCTCCATTAGAGCATGTAAGTCTCCTATTGTAACTATGATTGAAGGAGTATCATCATCATCATCGTTGTTGTCACTGCTCTCATCATCTTTAATTTCAATAGTTTCTTCTAATGGATTGTTGAGATGATATATATCTCTCCAAACATTTGAGGCATGCTTAACCACTGATTCTATATTCTTCTTTAATATGAAGCATGTGTTAAGCTTTAGAATCATTCTATCTTCATGCTCTTTTAATGCCTTCTTCACTTTTGCATCAGTCAAATTTGGTAGCAATTGTCTCTGTTGTTGTTCAAAGATATCCTTTATAGGTTGCATTGTCCTCTCCCATTTGACATTGATTTTAGCAAAAAGATCTACATGGATTTGAGGTTGAATTTGTGCAGGAGAGTATTTCCAAATACCCATCTTTTCCACAACTAAGTCCTCAATCTCTTTTTTCTCAATTGGAGTCTGAGTCTCATATTTGAGAACTTTAAATTTGCAAATTCCTACTCCAACTCTTAGTTGTTTCATCCTTTCCTCAAATGTAGGTGTAGAGCAGATAAATACTGGTCTAGTTTTACCTTTCCTAGTTCTCCTAGTGAATACTATAGTTGGTTTCTTCTGAGGTTTGGTGATAATCACTCTACCTTTCTTCCTTGTTGGATCCTCTTTGTTTGATTCTTCTTCTTCTTCTTCTTCATAATCCCCCTCTTCATCCTCACCCTTTCCCTTGATAAGCATTAGAGGACCTTCAACTGTCTTTAATTTAGCAATACTTTTCTTGCCTTTGCTAAGAGCTTGAGGAATCTTAATACTAAGCTCTATCCTCTTCTTGGCTTCATCATATGTGCCAAATGTAGGAAGATTAGGATTGGCTAGCTCATTTACTAATGCCTCAATGATGTCTCTAGCTTCGTCAATGTTAATTTCATAAGGCAATGGTTTTACACATGCCACTCTTGGTATGACTACTTGAGTGTACACTTTGTCACAGTCCACCATGAAACATATATCATCCTTGTAGTCTTCTAAAAGTTTGGGTGGGATACAAAATCTATTCTTCATTTTCCCCTTGAATACCTCAAAATAGTTATCCAACACCCTTTCAAAGTTTTCACCCATTTCTTCAATAAATTTATTTATCTAATAAAGAATAGGGGTGCGTTTCCTCCACATGACTGTGCCCTTAAATGGAAAGAATTTTTGAACATAAAATAATAAACAAATAAGAAATGAACTGAACTTGAAGGAATTGTTTTTAGAAGTCTTCACACTGTCAATGTTTTTGTTTGATTGCTTCAGTAACACATCTGACAGATCATATTCAAGGTTCTTCTTTATAAACTTGTATGCTAGGTCAACTACCTCACAAGGAACACTATTTGACTGACTCAAGCTATAGATTTTGTGTGCAATCATGTGGATGCAAAACCTAAGCTCAATTTTAGTGACATTATTTATTTTCAAACCTCTACCATCCCTGTCAGCCAGGGTTTTCTTTTGTAGTTCCTCTCGACCTAGGGTTTTGGTTATCTTATCTTTGCTTAGCATTGGCAAAATTGTAACCTTGTGTATCATCTTTTTTGTAATCAGAATGAGTTGCTCCAACCATAATTTCCCATTGTGGAACTGACTCAATATGTACCTTATCCATTTTACTTAGAAATTCTATGTCATGTGAGGGATATGAGTTAATCCTTTTGTTTCCAAGTGCTTATGCTCAGGTTTCAAAACTTTGTCAACACACATTTCACATCCATTTCTAATGTCCCTAATTCTTGAATAGTACATTTAAAATGAGTTCTTATATTGTTAATTAGGAGTACCTTTGATGGTATTTTTGACTAAGCACCATAAGGATCAAGTGATTCAGCAATGGTCGAAATGATTTTGAAGTTTGGTGCTTTCCATTCAACACCCTTAACCAGCATTTCAGAACTCTTCTTTGGTTTAGTGTTGTTTCCACTAGTAGACGCCATTGCTTCTTGGTAGATGATAAAATTCATGAAGATCTCAATGCTAAATCACTCGAAAATACTATAATGCTCTTTCAAATTGCTTTGCTCTTCAAATACTATGAATGTGGTGAAAAATGAAGTCAAAATTACCCCTTTTTGTTGAGAAAATTTCATAAATGCTTAGAGCCATTATGACATAGTGCATGACAGACTATAATCCAATGACCTAACTTAGCAAGAGTATCAACTCAACAAACAAACCAAATTTCCTTTACTCTTGACCTCGCTTGGTAAAGTCTTCAACCAAATTTCCTCGGTGAAGTTTGATGCAACTCGGTGAAAGATAACCTTTCTTTGATCCTTGTGTATCTAAAATACTGATTAGATAATTTTCTTTCTTCATATTTGTTGGAATTGCTTATGATTTTCTTGTTGAGTACAGCTCCAATACATTCTTAGGAGTTTAGTTTGAGAGGATGGAGTCACCCACTTCTTGAGTGACTACACTTCCATGATTTGAGCTTGTATCCTCAGTAGATTTAGGAATCCATTGCTGCTTAATTTGTTTTCTTATGTTGTCAGCCCTTGCTTTCTTTTCATCTTCAACTTTTCTTATATTCATGCAATTTTTAGCTATACAATTGAGTTAGGTGCATGTGTAACACCTTATAGTAGTATCCTTCTTGAACAATTTATGCTAGTGTGTCCATATTCTCCACAATAATGACATCTGCACTAGGTATTGTAGTCCCTTCCAAATATTTCCTTTACAAGTTGTTCAGCTGGATTGAATGATTTGGATCTGCATTGAGATGCCTTGTGACCATGCTTTTTGCATTTGCGACATTTACCTTCAAATTTTGGTTTCTCCTTGCATTCATTAGCTTTGTGACCATGCTAATTGTAGTTGTAGCACTTTCCATTGAATTTTGCTTTTCCATTACTCCAACATTTGTTTGATGTATGAACAGTTTTCCCACAATGATTGCATGAGGGTTTTTTATTCCATTTTTCACCTTTCTTAGAAGATTCACCTTCTTCTTCATTGTATCCAAGTCTTGCTTTACCTTTTTACCTATGAAGATTTTGCCTATTTTGTTGATTCAATTGATTCATGTCTTCTTGAGATTTCATCATTCTCTCATTGATTTGTTTTTCAACATTTAGGTCATTCTTTAGTTTTTCAATGATTTTCTTTTCAGATCTCAGTTCTCTCATTGTTCTTTCATTAATTTCTCTTTCAAAATTTAGATCATTTCTTATTCTTTCATTCTATGCTTTGAGATTCCTAATTTCTTCATTTGCTTCAGTGATTTGATCAATAAGGTCTTCATGCTAATTGGATTAATTGTTCTTCATTATTTCTTGCCTTCAAGTCTTCATTTTCCTTATTTCTTAATTCCAAGATTTCACATATTCTTATTCTCTTTTCAATTTTCTTACCTCTTCTTGCAGAGAGCCATTCTTTGCTAGGAGTTCTTTGACTACCTCATTAGCTTCATTTGAACTACTTGATGGGAGAAAATCTTCAATCTTTTCTTCAACATACTGATGATCATTCATTTTTCTTGCAAGTTCCTTCCTTCTTTTTAGGGATTGGGAAAGATGCTCCTTTGCTTCCTTGAGTTGAACTAAGGCCATCTCTAGATGTAGCTTTTCATTTTCAATTGCCTTGTCAAGTCTGAATATCTCCATTTGTCCTTAGATCTTTGCTCAAGCTATTAAATTTTATCCTGAGAACCACAATGCTCTGATACCAATTTTTGGAAATATTCAAGACATGATAAGTTACTGAGAGGGGAGGGGTGAATTAGTAACTTCAAAACTTTTCTTTAAATTTACCATAAATCCATCTATACTATTGCATACATTAGTACTAAAAGATAAAACATTCATCACACAAAAGAACACAATGTTTTGGTGACCCAAAAACCTTCTAAATAGAAAGTAAAATTGGGGTAGGGATGGTACCAAAAAAACTTCACTACTGTAGCACAAAGTTGGCTTGTTAAGGCTTACATTAACCACTTCTAGTGATCTACCCTCTTAGGAGCACAAAGGATTGCTAGGTCCACCTTGTTAGAGGATTTACAAACATATAATGAAATATGCACTTGGTTAAGAGATTTTTATAAAGACTATTAAGTCTACCTTGTTAAAGGATTTGGAAATTGATTCACCTATTGGGATGAAGTAGTGGATCTACTTACAACTGATTGCTGATAAAATCCTTTATGCACTGATCACCTTATGTGATAGATATGACTTTTCTACTTCTATATTGACCTTGCTACATTCATTAAACTACTGTTGATAATCCTTTGCATGTACTTCTCAAAAATTACTTCAATATATTGATATCTTACAATATATCTTACATATATACCTTTCCAATTAGCAAAACTGCAAGGTCAACCAAAATACTAGTGAACAAGACATTACAAAGTTGGCCCAATAGTAAATAATTTGGGTTCACTGAATTGACTTGGTGACCTTCTAATACTTGGTGTCTACTACATTACACGGCATCATCATGCATTCAGTAGAAGTGAATGCTTAGTCCATACTAATCACTTGATGTAGTTTTGAACTTGGTGACCTCTAGTGACTCGGTAGATGTAGTGTCACTCGGTAGATACTGCACGCTAAGTTTACCTTTCTTCACTTGGTAAACATTACTTCTTCCAACACTTGGTTTACACTAAATTTCCATGACACAAACTTACTACTCAGTAGACACTGTGAAGAACAATACACACTGAGAGGCTCAGTAGACACTGTTGTTCTTCACATTGCCTATATTCACTCGGTAGCCACTATTCTACTCGGTGTAAACTAATGAACACTTTGAAGCTTGGTTAATACTGGAATGCTCGGTGAGTGTAAGAAACTAAGTGTTGAGCTTGGTAGCTATACTGATATAGATAAGTGTTGTCACTAATGGCAATAGACAATAGGCTACTGAGCTTCTAGTAAATATCTTAATAGGCCAACATTCTAAGTCAAATCCAAACCTAGTAAAATAAAGTATACATCACACAAAATGTAGATTCATAGTTCATTTGGTTTTGAAATCATAAAAGTTTGATTTACAAATAGGGTTCCAATTTTCAATTTTCAAAAGTGTCATATTAACAACTAAGTTTTTGAGTTCACAAAATAAATAAAGTTTCCTTAGTATAAAATCATTTACATATAAACTGTAACATTTAAACAAAATTTGAGTCATATAAAAGATCTAGGAAATTCTCTCATTTATAAATAGTTGAGTTACAATTTTCAAATTAAGAATCAGAAATTACCATTATAACTTTAGTACATGTATATTTTCTTTAATTAAAAAAATTGTATAACCAAACATCTTTAATTATATATTATTAAAATCTAATAATTATTATTACATTATTAATAAAAATAATTTTTAAATTATCAATAAATAATATTTATTTATTTATTATTAATAATAATTACTAAATTAAGAATATATTAATAATTATTAGTAGTAATAATAATATTAAATAGAAATTATTATAAATAATAATTAAAACATTAAATAGTAATTATTATCAATATTAATAAGATAAATAAAAACCAAATTTAATATTTATTTATAAGCCTCAAATTATGGGGTGGTCATCACATGACCTGGCTGCTTTGGTAGCCTCAATAGTCAAGGACTGCATGACAACCTTGGCTACCATTGTAATGCAAAAACTACAATAGGTAGGAAGATGGGTTGGGGGGTGGTGGCCCCACCCACCATTATATATATAATGAATTTTTAAATATGTATAAAATATTCATCCAAAAAAACAAATAGCAATTCCCAAAAAAACATAACCACTATTATATATATAATATTTTTCCAATATAGATCTGATAGGGAAAACAATTACAAACAATCAAATTTATTAAATTACATTATGGTTTTCTTTTCCAAACCCTATCCTAATTCATCATTTTCTAAAACAAGCCAATTATTCAAAAGAGTTTTTCAATAACAAAGAATAATATATTTATCAATAAGGGTTTGCACTAGAACAAAGTCTAAAAATAGACCCATAAAAAACATGAAGAAGACAGAGAAAATTCAAAGGGAATTATTGTGATAATCTCAACAAAGATCCTACCTTGATTTGATGCTAACTAGATGAATGCTCTGAACTTTGCAAAAATTATCAACTTCTCGAAAACCCTCTTTCTCAAAATTTGCTCCTCCAAACCTGTGTGTGGAAAAATGAGCTTTGATTTCTTAATAAAGAGCCTTCTCTCTTTAGGGTTTCAGTTTTGCAATCATGCAAACCATTTTTCTTGATTATTTTATTTTAATTTCATGCAACTTTTTGTGTCTTTTATTAAAATAACATTATTAAATTAGTTATATCTCTCTCTTTTATTAAATCACAAGAATTCTTAATAACATATTTATTAATTCAACTAATAATAATATTTAGAGTTTATTATTAAAATGAAACTCCTAAATAATTTATTAATAATTTAAATAAATATAATTATGATAAAATTAGAAATTTAATTAAATGTTTTAAATTTAGTTCTTTTATTTAATTAATTTCTCAATGTAATTAAATATAATTAAATATTGATTTTTTATTAAAAAAATTATTTATTTAAATCATTTAATATTTTCTTAATTTGATTTAATTATAACTGAAAATCACAATAGACCCACAATCTAAATCTGAAAATTCATAATAAAGATAGAGTACTACATCAAACTCAAGGGTCAAAAATCATAAATTCACATCACTTGATCAATTATGAATGGGTAAATAACTCAAATACTTGTCCTAATTTCTAGGACAATTGGCCTAAGGTTAGGATTTGGACTCAAGAACTATCTCCCATGTTTTACCATTGAAGTTGATGCCTGACACTTGCAATCTACATAAAAGTGGAGCATGTACATATACATATAAATTTAAACTAAATAGACAATTGTGGGGAGTGGTGCATTGTGTAGATCCTGATTAGCAGGTGATTACCACTCCCTCCCTCAACCACATCATAAATGTCAAACATAAAAAAAAGCATACAAGTACACCATATACATGCAAGTATGGGATAAGTAACCATAGAAACTGCATATAAATCATCCATCTAACTATCATCACGACATAACTAATATCACTATATGAACATACATATATCATCATAGAAATAATCATGAACACATGAAATAATTGAGTATCAAGTAACTCATCACACATATAAACCAAGTCTAAAATAACATCCAATCAAATATGGTAACCAAGTACCACTAATCATAAAACATAATCATAAAATTGGCCTACAAGAGTCTGACAATCCAACATGAAAAGTAAAGTAGGTCTAGGCATTATAGTAAGAATTCTATTTTGTATTACAACCCATAGGAAAATGTCTACCTTGGGTAGGCATATTGGGTCCCAACATCATAGTCATTCATACCCTCTTTTATCATTGTATTTCCTATTTTTGGAGGCTCCCCAAATTAATTTATCCTTTCTCTTTGTGATTTTTTTTCCTTTGATTGAGAATTTTATCAAATAGTGCTTTTTCCTATTTAGTTAAGTTAGTTTCCTTTGTCAACTTCTACTTCCATTTTTCTCTGTTGTCTTTATTTATTAATTATTTATAATCAATGACGTGCTTACCTTAAGTGTTTATTAATGTATTTTATATATTTATAGTGAAGTTATAACTATCCAAAGGTGGAAGCCCATCCCATGAGTCTTCCCAAAATAAGGCTTCCTTACTTTTGCATGTGTCCAATGTCAGGTTACTACTTATAAGGGGACAACATTGTAGAACATATAGTTCTATGTTTTAGAATCTTTTGGCATATTTCTAGTTCAAAAATGAGATAGAGGATCTAAACTGTTTAGGTATTTATGATGGAGAATTTTCCCCCATTTTTTCCCCTTTCCATGATACATTCTCCAGAGAATTTTTTCTCTTAAGGCTTTATTAATATAGTTTTTGGTTAAAATTTCTTAATATTATTAGAGATTTAATTTTAATTTATAGGTATTGAATAATAGATTTACATAGATGCTAATTTGTATAGTTAATATGTTTGAGTATAGTTTTTTAGGATTCCAAATCTATTATTAAAAATGATTTCCTTATTATAACTTATATTTTCTAGTTCAATTTCAGTAACTTCCAAATCCAATTAATTCAATTTAATGTATTTCTTAGTTTTTAATAAAATATGACCTAACTATAGATTATTTAGTATGGTTTTATATTAGTTAAATTTTAAGATGGTCCAATTAGTAGTATGGAATTTGATGGATCTTGCTACTTATTTATCAATTTTAGAAGGTGTTCTATGTTGGATACAATTATCTAATTATGTGTTGTCTTTGATGTCACACAAATGTCATATCAATTGTTAGTGCTTACCAATCTCACTTGGTCAACAAGATAGTTTTCCTTGTCTACCGAGTGTTCTTGAAGTTTACTATGTGAAGACAGTGTCTACCAAGCTCACTCAAGCATCAAAGGAAATTATGGCAAAAATAATATTAACCTAGTCCACATGGTTAAAAAAAGAAAGTTGGATAGAGTTATTATTCACCAAGGTCACTCGGTTGCCAAAGGATTTTTGTAAGTTTTTAGTGTTAACTGAGATTCTACTAGTTAATATAAGAAATCATCTCAGAACTAGTGTTTACCAAGTAGGGTCGACTAATAAAGGATTTTTTTGTTTTCACATGAGAAGCTCAATTATTTTAAGTATTGGTTATAGCTGATTATGGTAATAATTAGTGCTCATTCTAATTTGTATTGAGCTGACTTGATAATCTAGATGATATAAATGTAAGGTCAAGTTGTGATTTTCAAGCCTGTACAAGTGTGTTGATTGAATTAAGAAGGGAGGAGTGAGAGTGAACTTGAAGGATAAGCAGATATCCTTTGGAGCAGAAAAGTAATATTCGATCAGGAAGGATCAAATTTTAAAGCTGAAAAGAGATATGGATTTAGCAATTTAGTTGCATCACAATCAGGTCATTTGATTGTTACTTTCTAACGATTTTATCCATGATATAAAATTTCTTAACAAAGTTGGTTTAACAAGAGAGAGATTCTAAAGCTAAATAGAGACAACTTTTCAGCATGGCAGGGACTCATGAGACTTCATCTGGCCACCATTAGTGACTCAGGCTGCAAATACCTTGATGAAGAATAAAAAAATCCTACTAGTATATGATTTGTTGGAGATCTTGCTAAGAAAAAGAACCATAACATCATGATGATTGATATTGCATCTGCTCTTAGGTATGATGAATTTGATGAGATCAAAGATTGCAAAACTACTTTTGATATGTGGAACAAGCTAAAGGACATGTATGGTGGTGATGACAAGGTAAGGAGAGCCAAAGTAGAAAGCCATAGTGGATAGTTTGATTAGATAAGAATGAGAGAAGATGAAAATGTTGCCAAATATGTGGAAAGAATCAAAGCTAGTGTCAGTGCAATCAGAGCTTTTGGAGGAGAGATCAAGGAAGAAACTATTGTAAGTAAAGTTCTAATAATATTGCTTCCTATCTATGCAATTAGAATATCTACTATTCAAGAAAAGAGGTGTGATCCAAATCACAAATTAAGTTTGGATGCCTTAGTAGAAAGATTGAAAACTTTTGAGCTAGACAACTTTGACAATTATGTTCCAGCTTCCAAAAATATTGAATCTACATTTGAGGCCAAACTTTCACTCAAAGAAAAAGGAAAGAAGGTAAAGGAAAATTAGTTTTAAAATGAAGAAGAAACCAAGGAAAGCTCAAATAGTGATCTTGAATTTGTTGAAGCTTTACTTGCAAATAAATATTCTAGAGGTAGAGGAAAGTACAAAGGTAAATTTCCTTTAATCTACTTTTCATGTGAAGAAATTGGTCATATTGTTGCTAAGTGCCCAAAAAGAGAAAGAAATGATGAAAAGAAGAGCCACAAGTACAAGAAGGAATCCAAAAGTTACAAATCATACAAGGACAAAGGTAAGAAGACTTATTTCATGGCTAAAGATTCTGATAATAGTGAAGATGAAATAGTGTACATTGTTGTGAAAGATGAATCTGATGAAGAAGAAGATAAGATGGCACTTATCTCTCATGTTAGTAAAAATGATACATGGATCACAAATAGTGGATGTTCACATCATATGACTAGAGACAAAACAAAATTTGAACACTTTGAACACTATGATGGAGGTAGTGTAAGGTTTGGAAACAATTAACCTTGTTGCATAAAAGGGAAAGGCTGAATCTCATTAACCAATGAACTTATATGTGACAATGCTTATTGGGTTGAAGGACTGAAACATAATCTACTAAGTGTAGCATAGCTAATCAACATTGGATTTAAGGTAGAATTCATGAATGGCAAGGCACGACTGCTGGATGACAAAGAGAATCTGATTGGATCAGGAAAAAAAACAAGAGGTAACCTATTTTATCTTGATCTTGGTGATTGCTCATGTTTTATTGCTCAAATGGAAGAAATTTGGTTATGGCATAGAAGACTATGTGATGTAAACTTTGATAATATGGTCAAGATAAGAAAATTTAGAAAGTAAGAGGTATCCTGAGTTTGAAGAAACAAGATGTTGGTTTATGCAAAAATTGTCAGATTGACAAAATGAGAAAGACTAGTTTTAAGAGAGAAAAACTATCAATTTGAAGATGTCTTGGAAATTGTGCATACTAATCTATGTTGACCCATTGGAATAGAAAGTTATAGTGGAGAAAAATTCTTTATTCTTTTTGTTGATGACTATTCCAGAATGATGACTATTATGTATCTTAGAGAAAAGTTAGAAGCATTTGAGAAATTCAAATGGTATTTGGCAAGAGTAGAGAAGGAAATAGGGAAAAGATGTTGGACATGATTGAAAAGATCATGAGGAGAGTTGTTGGAATGATCATATAGAATTGGTAAAGAATGTTCTCAATCATTGTTTTCTCATTGATGTCAAACTTGCTACTTGTAGAAATGACAATTGCTTTGGTGATCCAAATACTATCAATTAGTTGATTGACAAGGAGGAGGCAATCAATAAGATGTAACTAGAACACCTAGAGAAAGGTTGAAGTTATGATGTTGTAATGAAGTACAAGGATCAGCTAAGCCATTGATGAAAAACTGTATTTGATGACATACTATAAGAAACAAAGAATGGGCACACTAAAACATATCAAAATGTAAAGCTTTAGCTAAGTCTTTTGTAAAGCCCAACTAAGTTCATTAGAGAGAGGGAGCTGAGCAAGCTAGTAGGTGCTGAACAGATTAATAATTGAAGTCGAGAAAGTAAACTTTAGATGTCGAGTAAATTTTAGGTGCCGAGTGATATCGTAAACTTCAGATGCTGAATGATACATAGTTTATCAAGTGTCGAGCAAATACAAGTGCTGAGTAGATATAGGTGCCGAGTAACACAAAGGTGCTGAGCACCAGTAAACCAATAGTGCCAAGTAACATAGAGGTGCCAAGCACCAGTAAACCAATAGTGCCGAGTAACACAGAGGTGCCGAGAACCAGTAAACCAATAGTGCCGAGTAACACAGAGGTGCCGAGCGTCAGTAAACCAATAATGCTGAGTTACTGCATTATTTTGAAAATTGAAGATTCGCCAGATCTAAGCTGACAGGTTGTTATCTAGAAGTTTGTGAAATAAATGGAAGATAAGAATGATGAGCTGGTGGCACAAAACACCATGTAGAATGTTTTTTTTAAAGATACAACTAACAAAGTTTCTAGATAAAAGCAAGATATGGGGTAGATACATTGTATCCTACCTAATCCATTTGAAACCCTAAAATTGGAGAGGAAAAATTGAGCAAAAAAGGAAAATTAGATCTCTATTTAAGGAGTCATAAGGTCATGAAAAGAGAGAGAGAGAGAGGCAGTCAAGTATGAAAGCATAAAATGCTAAAGGAGGTGCTAAGGAGAAAGAGAGCATAGTTACCCTATTTCAATAAGAAGACCCCAGATATTGATGCATTGGTATGATGAGTAAGAAGACTTAAGGAGACGAAGCTTGAGAGGAAGACAAGCAGTTAGAGCTGAAGTGATTGAAGCCAAGCATAAGGATTGAACTAAAAGTGTGATCTAAAATCTGCAAAGTATGTTGTAAGTTATATGAGATCAAAAGGCCATTATCATTACTTTCTAGCAATTGTAATAGTTAGTTTAAATCCTATGGACTTAGGTTGGTTTACTAGTCATGAGATAAATCCTTTATAGGGTGAAATTCCAAGTGAATGTTCAGAAGTCCTTTAATGAGGCCCATTCCTAATAGTTTGGTAAAATCCTCTAACAAGGTCACATTTAATAGTGTGTTGTAAGCCTTTAACAGGGCAGGCTTTTAACAGGGCATCACTTTAGAAGAGTGAGAATCAAGTAGCATGCTACTAGTGGTTTTTCCCAAATTGGGTTTCCACATAAATCATTGTGTCATGTGTTGATCTTGCATGTTTTATCTCTGCATGTTGATTTACTGTAACTTGCTAATATGGTTGATTTAAGTTTGGATGGATGAAAAGTGTATGGATTCATTCAAAGTAGTGAAAAAGTATTATTAGGGCATTTGGACCTTGCATAACTGCTTCACCCCCCCCCCCCCCCCCCCCCTTCTTAGTTATTCTAAAGAATTATAACAAAAGATTGAAATACTTAAGATTAGACAAAGGTGGTGAATTCATCTCCAATGAATTCAATAATTTATGCATTGAAAGAGGAATCAAAAGACAGGTATCAGCCCTTGGTACTCCCAAGCAAAATGGAATAGCTAAAAGAAGAAACAAATCCATCATGGATTGCGCAAGGACTCTAATTATTGAAAAGAATGTTGCTATCAAATACTGGAAGGAAGCCATCAACACTATAGTCCATACTTTGAACCAAGTTTAGTTGAAGAAGGACTCACATAGAACTCCCTATGAATTATGGTATGGCTAAAAACCTAATGTAAGTTACTTAAAAGTATTTGGTACTAAATGTTATATCTTGAAAGAGTCTAAAAAAGGCAAGTTTGACGTGAAAGGTGGTGAAGGCATATTTTTAAGATATTCTTGTAGAAGTAAGGCATATAAATGTTTGAATTTGTCTATTCACAAAATTATAGAAAGTGCGCATGTGAGAATTGATGATTTTTTAGAAAAGACTGAAGAAGAAAGCAAAAGGGAACCCAAATATTTCAAAATATTTGTTTACTTCAAACCTAATACATTGCTAGTCACATCTAACAATAAGGAGACTTCACCTCCCAAGTCTTCCTCAGCTATCGAGTTGAAAGAAGTACAAACCAAGTCATAGGGACTTGAGTCACATTCTGAGGCTACTGAGCCAATTCCTATCGAGTATGAATGACTTGAGCTATAAGTTGAGATTCAAAATGAAGACACTGCAATTCATTCGAAAGGCAAAGAACCTATATTGGCCAAGTATGTTAGAAGGCATCATGCACTTGATCAAATTATTGGAGATAAATTAGAAGGTACTATGACAAGAAGCTAATTGAAAGCTACATGTTTACTTGCTGAATTTGAACTTAGAAGTGTTAAAAATGCATTGGAAAATGAAAGTTGGATTGAGGCTATGAATGAAGAAATAGAAAAAATAGAGAAGAACAAAACTTGGACCCTTGTACATTGGGACAAAATGGGTATTCATAAATAAGCTGAATGAAGATGGACAAGTATCAAGAAACAAAGCCATATTAGTGTGCAAAGGCTATTCTCAAGAAGAAAGAATTGACTAAAGTGAGACTTTTGCTCCTGTTGCAAAATTAGAATGTGTTATGATCCTACTTGCATATGCTACTCATAGAGGATTTAAAGTATATTAGACAAATGTTAAATCTACATTTCTGAATGGTGTTCTTGATGAAGAAGTCTACATTGAACAATTAGAGGTTTTGTTGATCTACACAAAAGGGACATGGTCTACAAATTACAGAAAGCACTAAATGGTCTAAAACAAGCTCCTAGAGCATGGTATGAAAGGTTACATAACTACCTTATAGAGATTGGTTTTCAGATAACTAATGATACTAGTAGTTTTTATATCAAGGAAGGACTAGATAACAAGATTGTATTAGCATAGATATTTGTGGATCATACTCTATTTATAGGGAATGATGATCTATGCAAAGAATTTTCAAAAAAATGAACAAATAGTTTGAAATGTCCATGTTTGGTGAGATAAAATTCTTTGTTGGATTATAGATACAATAGAACAAGAATGGTATCTACATTACCCAATCTAAGTATGTAAAAGAGATACTCAAGAAGTTTGGTATGGAAGATTCAAAACCAGTTGGTACCCCCATGTGTACTAGATGCAAGCTTACCAAAGATGATGACTCCAAAGAAGTAGATCAAACCTTATAGAGATCAATGATTGGAAAATTATAGTATGTAGTTCATACAAGACCTGACATTGCCTTAGTAGTTAGAATAGTGGCAAGATTCTTGACAAAACCTAGAGAAAATCACATGATGGAAATCAAAAGAATCTTGAGATATTTGAAAGGCATTGAAAACTATGTTTTATGGTATAAACTTGGAGGAAACTTAGACCTAAAGGTATTCATTGATGTTGATTGGGTAGGAACTCTTGATGATAGAAAAAGCACAAGTGGTGGAGCATTCTTTCTTGGTAAAAGGTTGGTATCTTGGACAAGCAAGAAGAAAAATTGCATATCCCAATCCATAGTAGAAGCTGAATATGTAGTAGCAATAGTGAATTGTTCTAACATTGTTTGGTTCAAACAATTGCCGGAAGGAATGAAGGTTGAGATCAAAGAACTAATTGTCATGTTTTGTGATAACGCCAACACAATTAACATATCAAAGAACCTAGTGATGCATTCCAAAACTAAGCACATTGATATAAAATATCATTTGTTAGAGAATTGGTGCAGGACAAAGAAATCAGATTGGAATATGTTCATACAAAAGAATACATTGCAGACATATTCACCAAGCGATTACCTAAGGATGCATTCCTCTATGTAAGAGGTAAGTTAGGGGTCATTCCCCTATTTGAAGCTCACTAAATGAAGTTTTAGTGATGCATCAACAAGAACTAAGTTAAATATCAATTACTTGATGTAGTATAATGAAGAGAATATTGCATATGAATCAGTACTCAAGGTACATTGATACTAATTTGGTATGTGTCATCTATGGCATGTGTTGTCAAAGAGGGAGAAGATTACTATCATATCTTTCTAAAAAAAATTTATATCTTTCTAAAGGAGAAGTATACTATCATAGAAGTTATGTAATTCCTTCATAGAGGGAGATTATTGAATGAAAGAAGAAGTATTTTGTGAAAAATCTAAGAGGGAGAAAACTTTCTATTAGAGAAAGTCTTGTTCTCAAATTCCATTGTGCTATGACATATTGTGTTGTCATCAATGCCAAAGAGGGAGATTGTTAGATCAATTATTTAATTGTGTGTTGTCTTTGATGTCACACAAATGTCATATCAATTGTTAGTTAGTGCTTACCAAGCTCAATTGGTTAGAAAGACATTTTTCCTTGTCTACTGAGTATTCATGAAGTTTACTCTGCAAAGATAGTGTCTACCAAGCTCAATCGAGCATCGAAGGAAATTATGGCAGAAAATAGTGTTAATTGAGTCCTAATGGTTAACAAAGGAAAGTTGGACAGAGTTTGTATTCACCAAGTTCACTTAGTTGCCAAAGGATTTTTGCAAGTTCGTAGTGTTAACCAAGCTTCTTTTGGTTAACACAGGAAATTGTCTTAGAACCAGTGTTTACTCAGTAGGGTTGGCTAATAAAGGATTTTGTTGTTTTGGCATGCGAAGCTCAATTATTTTAAGTATTAGTTCTAGCCAACTATGGTAATGATTAGTGGTCATTATAATTTTTATTGAGCTGACCTAATAATTTGGATGATATAAATGTAAGGTCAAGTTGTGATTTTCAAGTGTGTGCAAGTGTGTAGATTGAATTAAGAAGGGAGGAGTGAGAGCGAACTTGAAGGATAAGAAAATATCCTTGTGGAGTAGAAAAGTAATATTCAATCAAGAAGGATCAAATTTTAAAGCTAAACAAAGATCTAGATTCAGCAATTCAGTTGCATCACAATTAGGTCATTTGATTGTTACTTTCTAATCATTGTAGTAGTGATCTAAAATCTCTTAACAAAGTTGAATTAACAAACAATTGTAAATCCTCTAACAAGGTGACGGTTCCTTTGAATTTTTTTAAGACCTCTTGTAAGGCCACTCCTAATAGGGTGATTAAAATCCTCTAACAAGGTCACACCTAATAGTGTGTTTTGTAACCTTTAGCATAGTTGGCTACTAATAGGGCTCACTTCAAAAGAGTGAAAAACAATAACTAGTTACATTGGTGATTTTTCCCATATTGGGTTTCCACATTAAATCTGGTGTTTCATGTGTTCATTTCTTTTCTCTCATGTTTGTAAGTTATTACTGTCAAGGTTAGATTTGCTAAAGTAATACATACTCTGCATTTACCGAGTTATAACAATTTGTATATGTTTATCGAGCTGTAGCAATAATCAATTTTATCTATTTACTTTTGTTGACATCTAAGGGATATGGGATTTTTTCTTGTGGTAGCTAAATCATTACACCCCCCGCCCCCCCCCCCCCCCCCCCCCCCTCTTAGTTACTCCTATATTTCCAATAGTTCTAATCTTCATATTTTAATTTTTTGTTACTCTACTTATCTTCTAGCTTATTGTGTATGAGAGTTCTAAAATATTATTTTCAGTGACTATTTTAATAATGTATGGGAACCAATTTATTTATATTCAATCTAAGGGGTTGACAACATCATTATGAGAATGAAAATATAATTTCAATTACAAGTTCCTTAATTAACCTTGAGCAAAAAGGTGTATTTTCCCATCTACTTCAAGAGGAGAGATTCAAAAAGGAACTCTTCATATTCATCATTAGTCATACATCTTGATTAGGTCTTTAACAAGGTATTTGTAGTATTCATTTTCCTTCAATCTTCTATTTTGATAGTGAAATCTGAAATACATGATTTATGAATGAAAAATGTGATGAAATGGAAGATTTAATCATTTGGCATAATCAAGGGAGATAGTGGTTTTCTTTCTTCAAGCTCCTCCTCAGTCCCCAAAATGGGAAGCTTTGACAAATTGTAGAATCCAAAACCAAGTTTTTATCCAAGTTTCTACATTTTCTTCAACTAAGTAGACATCCTTCTGATTATTGTTACTTGTAGGATGCACATGGAAGAAGACCATCAAAGAGGTTAAGTTTCTCTTCATGATAGGAAACCATTTGTTGAGGCAACTAGAATCAAAAGATGAGACCATAGGATAAAGTGGAATAAACTACCTATTATCAATGTAAATATCATAATGACAAGGTTGACAAATGTACATATCATTATAGATGTTAGCCATCATTTTATCCAAATTCCCTATATATTCAAGATTAAACAACCATTTGTAAATAGAGGATATGTTGGGATTGTCTGATTCAATTAAACAATAGATAACCACAAACATCAATGGAAGTTCACTAAGAACTCTATAATAGTATGTATTTGTTACAAATTTCTTTCCCAAGATCCTAAATATTTCTCTTTTGATGAGGGAATGTGTCTTTTGCAAGACCATTGAGAGATGGTACTCATGGATTGGCTCATCAAATGCTATTTTGGGAAATAAACCCCTCAATTTAATCATGATATTCATCTTGAGAACCACCTAAGATTTTTTTTTATTTGGGGGCATTCTAAATATAAGTCCAAGATCATTGGGAGACCAAAAGCTCATATTTTTTTGGGAGAGCATTTTTTGGGGATCCATGATAGTTAGACACTCAAGGAATACCAAGAGAATAGAAGATTAATACTTAGATAGGAATGAATCAAATTCCAATCAACCTAACAAAGTTACTAGGATTATCTTGATAAAGAAAATAACACAGCATAGAGAAGATGAAATGATAAAAGGTCATGAAGTCAAGATAAAATAATGATTTATTACATTTCTTTTCTAAAGAAGGAAAGATATAAAAACATACATATGTGGTTTAGTATAATATTCTAGAGATAAGTATGTTGTTTCTTATTAAGGTCCTTGTATCTTATTAGTTTGCAAAGTATGATTTTCTATCAGATTATCATTTGTTTTAATTTCATTCCTAAGGGAAGGGTGCTTACCAAATCTTGAGGAATAAGAAATCTATTTGTCCCCCTTATTGAAAGCCTTTAGTTAGTCAAGTATAGAGTCTATGCACCTTTTCCCAATAGTTAAGGTATTATGGTTGTAGAGTATCTATGTAATTAATTATATTTTTCCTAACAACAATTCTACCTACCTATTTTAGTTTTTAAGGAAGCTAATAGATTTGATCATCATTGAAGGGTGTGTTCAAGGTTAAGGAAAGACACACCTATAGAATTACTATGTTATTCCAAAATTGATCTTGAGTCAAATAATACACTAAATCTAAAGATTCCTATTTCTCAATTGGTATTTTTTGTTCTATATGAATTTTACAAACTAAGTGAAGGGAGCTACATGTTTTAAGCATATTAATTGTAATTTTATGGTTAAAATTAGAGTAGTTCTTGGAATTTTTGTTTCCTAAATTTAAACTTTATCAATGTATTTCCATTATTTTCTTTTTCTTGGAACTTCAACTATCATCTATCAGTGAATTTTAATCTATCTTCTCTCTTTCTTAAAGGTTATTTCCTAGTGTCAAGGATGTCACCATATATAAATTAGTATTGAATAGTCGCATTGGATTTAGTTTATTTCAAACCACACACACAAACACACACACACACACACACACACACACACACACACACACACACACACACACACACAATCTATCTATCTATCTATCTATCTATCTATCTATCTATACATACATACATACATACATACATACATACATACATACATACATATATATATATATATATATATATATATATATATATATATATATATAAGAAAGGGGAAAAAAGAAGAAGTATATATATAATTTAATTCAGAAGTATTTTTATGTGAGAAAGTGTGCATGTATTATTGGCACTAAAAATGTGGAATGATTGTTATGTTGTTATTAATGTCAAACCTTATTGGTAATACTTTTACTAATAGTGTAGAGTGTCATATCATTTGCTTGATGAAGAGGATTTGTAAAGAAGAGATCATGAGATGACCTAGTGAAAGGTTGAATTTGAGATGTGAAAATGTGATGTAATTACAATGGAAACTTGATAAATTAGTACTTGACAAGATAATGTGTTTTTTATTCTTTACAATAAGCATGGAAGAAAGATCAGTTGAGAAGAAAAAGAGTTGTGAAGAAACCAAGTATCTAAAGTAGAATATTAAGGAGCCTAAAAATGTTCAAGTCAAATAGTGTTAGTTGAGTGTTAGTATTGATAAAGCGATAGTAATGACCAAGTTGCATAATGCAAATTGAGAAAAAAAACTTAGTGATGACCGATTGATCTAGTGATGATTGAGCAATAGGATATACTTACGACCGAGTGTTAGCAAACTAATAGTTTGAGAAAGAATTGAGATTTCTAGCCAACATATTTAAATTCTAGAAGTAATCAAAATGTGTTGACAATAAGGATTGATGAGCTAGATTATTTAATGCATGGAAAATAATAGTTGAGCTATCAAAGGCTAAAATTTGAAGAGATGTTTCTAGAACTTTAAAGAAGGAAGAAAAAGAATAGAAGATGGCTAGATTCATTGCATTTGTTGAATCTTATCATAACCCTAAGATCTACAGTAATGTTTAAGTAGCCAAAGATCAAAGTTACATATTTAAGGAGGCATATGAGATGTTTTTTAGGATTTTTGGAGTAGAATTTGTGAAGAGAAATGGAGAATAGACTTGCAAAGGAGAAGTGTAGAGTTTGTGATGTGGGAGATTTCTTGAAGACTTTCCAAGAAGATTTGAGTTGTTAAGAGAGATTAAGTCCAGTCAATGAACCAATATTAGCTGAATGGAGATCTAAATTTGCAAAGTGACTTGTATGTTATTAGATCAAACCTAGCTATTACTTTCTAATAATTGTAGTAGTAGTAAATCTTTTGATTAACACTAGTACATTATAGGTCAAATTTTGACCTAAATGTTTTACCAACTTAGGTAGAGAGTTGTTCGATACCTTTTCTTTTTGTTTTTATGCCCAAGTTGGTCAAAAAATTTACAAACTTAGGGTTTCCTAAGTTGGTTTAAATTTTGACCAACACATGTTTAAATAACAAAATGAAAAGGTTTGTTTGTTACTTGTTTATTTTATTTTCATCTCTACACATTATTGGAGTATCTAGTGTGTGAAATTCATAAAAGGCAACTCTTTCTATCACCCAACAAGATAAGCCATTAAAATGAGAATGAAAAGTTGGGCCTTCCTTCCTCTCCTATCGGTCCTAAATAATCATTAGTGGCTTATGGAGCTTTAGAGGAAATTGGACCTTTTATTATATTGTAGAATGATACTAGAATTTCCTTGAATAAGTTCTTATGGAATAGAGGTAATGATATATTCACTACTTTCATTTAAGTTTAAGAAAAGTGATTTAACAATATTGGTTCTAGGCAAATATGGGGATCGATTCTAATTCAAAGAAGGTGTTTGGTTAGGATGATCTTCTCTCAATGGGTCTTCTTGATGTCATTACAACAAACATTGCAACACTCTTGAGATATGGAATTGGATAGTTCATTTAGGCTTAGCCAATGCCGTAGAAGGGAGGTGGTAGTTGTTGTACAAGATTTTGGTCCCCAATATCTCAGCTACTATCCTTTGAATCCATGAAGAGGATTCTAGCAAATGCAAAGTATGTTCTGAGTTTGATATAAGGAGTAGAGCCTTTATACTTTGGACACAATTTCATAGTGGCATTATGGCAATATTCTTGGGCATAAATTTCATATGTAGTCAGGTGGAGTCATTGGAGGAGACACCAGAGGAGAAGATAAGTAGGATTTTCAAACTTTCCAATGATCAAGAGAAGGAGACTATGATCACTTTATTGGGGGTCAAATATTGGGTAGGAGGACATGTTCATGATGGAAAGCTTGTATTCAATATTTTTCATCCCATCATCCATGTCTCAAGAGACCCAATGCCAACTTATGTTATGATTCACAAAATGGTTGTTGAGGAGTTATATTTAGAGGTGCTCAATGCTATGGATATGATAGACACTAATATCTCCGATGGTGATTTGCTGCAATTTTTTTTGTTTGGGGACCGAAGGGAAGAAGAATATTATGAAGAAGGCCTAAGAATTTTTCAACTCATGCATAGTAAAGGAGAATGATATGAGTAAATTTGAGGCCTTCTATCAGGCTAATGTTAATCTCTTCCCAAAAGAAGTTGTTAGGTTGATATCTATTGGTAAAGGAATTGGCTATTTGTATCATTAAAGTTGGCTAGTCTATCTTGTTTTGGATTGGTTATTTTGTATCTAGAGAGATACTCCAATATTATTTGAAAGTTCTATTTTGGTAATATAAAGGGTATTGCCCCCTAGGCAAAGCTTTCTATAAAAAACAACAATATTGGTTCTAATAATAATTTCCCAAATTTGATTGTGTAAGATATATACACCATGAAGAACAAACCCACTTCAAAGTGGCAATAGGCTAGCTACATTTATCTTTTATCTATGCGTCCATGCACCAATGGATTCTTCAGCATCCCATGAATGACTGCAACCTCCAAAAACCCTCCAAATACCATGTAGCTTATACACAAGACTTTATTACATTTATTGAATGCTGATAAATTTTCTCCTTCATACAACAACATCTTATAGACTCTCAACCAACTCTATTATAAAGAGTAGGGTTATGGTGTCAATCTACAAGATGGAAACCTAAAACAACAAAGAAAGGTGTGTCTTAGAATGTTAATTCATTAGTCTTCTCAATAATCTTTCATTTTTAGCATTAATAGTTGATTAGTTATCTTGTTTATGTGAATGATTTAAGATTGTTTTCAATTAATATTGTAGTTTTCATTAATATTGGTATATCTTGCTATTGCTTTGGGATTTGCAACATTTCTAGGTGAGTTAGGCAGCATCTTCTCACTTGTTTGTAAATTTGGTTTTGGTTTTGATTTTGTCTAATATTTAGACATTTCAGATCAACTGAATTTGATTTTGATTCAAATAGTTGGTTCATGAAAAGTAAAGATTACACAAAATTGTTTAATAAATGAGATTATATGAAAATTTTAGTGAAATTCATCCATATAAGTTAAAACATGAGTGTACTATTTAAGTTTAGCCAAAAATTTTTGATGTTTTTGTCAATATTTTGAATTTACATTTTTTGATGTATCATTAGATTTGGTGGTGTATATTTTTCTAGATGTTAATTAACTTAGCTATATGTATTTTTTCTGATATTTTGATTATCAAAAAAATATAGATAATAAAAACAATATGTTTGGAAGGTCTAAACATTATAGATAATCAAAATAAAAAACTAATTAGTCAATTCTTTATAGATGGTAGAAAACTTACTATTTAATGTAAATACAAATAACAACTTCAATTTCAATGTTTTAAATTACATTCAACAAGGTATCATTGAATTCGATTATGTATATTTTTAAATGTCATAATTGACTCTATTTTGCATAATTTGTTTTGAAACTTTGAAAAATAGATAATCAAAATGAAACCATTCATTCACTACTTCATACACCCACCATCAACATCATTTTCTATTATTGTTTGTAAATATTGAGAATAATTGGATTTTCAATTATTGAGGTGAGTCCTTTTGTAATTTTTGTAGAGGGGTTTTTGTTGTACAAGGATGGTAGATACATCATGAGTATTTTTGTAATTCATGTTGGATGCCAAACTATGATCTTCTTTTCTTCAACCCTATCTTGGATTATAAGAATAATCAAAATTATGCCAATGTCTGGTGGCTCTTTTATTTGAGATATATTGGCTCAACATGAGCCAATATTTTTCATCTTTACACAAGGTTTACCTTGCCTTGGTAAAATAAATACCATACTTTGACTATTCAACATACCAATTGCCAAAAATGATGGCTTCATCCAATTCAACAACTTTAACCTTACAGTTTTCACTTCTTTTTTTTGCACTTCAATTGTGTTTATTGTCCATGAATAACTCATTGCCTCTACATTAAGAGAATTCAATTATATACTATATGTGGTCTTGCATTGACCCATCACCATCTTCTTGTCATCAAGAACCCCTTTTGCAACTTCATTCCTCTGATTCCTTGTTAAAATAGTACTTTTTGTCTACACTTATTTTCCCACCAAAAAATGCTTTATTGATTCAGATTCTGTACATCACGACACCAACAACCTTCCTAGGTTGAAGAACATTCAATTTATAGGCCAAGCCTCTTGACTTTACATATTCACCTCTACTTGTTTGATCAAAACACAACTATGATTGTTGACCTTCCAAATTTGCAAGAAAAGTTGTATGACAATTTTTTCAACTTTTCAATATTTGCAAACAAATGACTTCAAATGCCTACCAAAACTTGATAAAATCATGCAAGAACTCTAAAAAAAATAAAATTGAAGATTTTTGGTCAACTCATAGTGTTGAGGAATGTTGATTGACCTACAACTTGCCCATAGGCCTTATTACAACATGCACGAAATTTTCTTGAAATGCATTCTAGCATGCTTGAGATTGGCTTATTGCCATGTGTAAGCTTGGACACTTATTAATCACCTAATATATCCAAAATTTGATGTTTGACCATCTTGTTTAGGACCTTGGGCCACTGCATCATTGACCCACATTGGCTTTTTGTACATTGAACATATAAGAATTCTATTTTTTTGGAAGATTTAACACTTTTGAGTTAATTGGAACCTTGTCCAACTCTTCTACTTCACCCACTTGAATTTCTACAAATTCTTTCTTTTTCTTTCTATGATTGGATTTTGGGAGGTGATACTTATAATGAAATGTTTGGCTTCTTCTAGCTTTTGTCCTTACTTCCTTGCCAATTTCCTTAATAATAAACCTTTAACCACAAATAATGAAATTTGATGTAAGTGGACAAATTTTCATCAATTATAATTTCCTTGTAAAATGTGTAAGGGCTTAAAGAATTGAATAATTATAATCACAATAGCCTAGATTCATTGTAGGAAACATGGTCACATTGAAGGGGGCCAAAATTTTCATTGATTGGTAAAAGTGGATTTCCAGCTAGAGGAACATGGAGGTGTGAATATCTAAGTTGAGGATAAAACTCCCATGGAAGAAGAAGATAATGTGCTAAAAGACATGATTGAAGAAGATGGTATTGGCACAGCTGATGAAGATGCTCATGATGATGGTACTAGCACATTTTATAATGATGATGAAGATGGTCTCGATATACCTATGCTTGAGAAGGTGCACAAGCCCCTATACAAAGTCTCCCAAACAACTCTTCTCTCTGCTATAGTGTTGTTAGTGAACTTGAAGGTTATGAATAGGTAGACTTGGCTCTAGACATCTACTAATACAATACATCAATGTAAGTTTACATAATCATCTATTGAATATCAATATTTCATTTTACATTATCTCTTTTACACTGATTTAATCATTCTTTAAATGACATTTGGGATTTTACATACATTTTAGGGGAAGTAGTACCTAGGCATTTGAGGCTATGGATCTACAGATTCTTCTAGGAGTTCAAAAGATGTTGATCTTTAATTACTGGTGAGCATATGATAAGTATTGATTTATTTTTCTAAATATTGAATATATGAATTAATAATATCCATTTGAAGTACACATTCACTAGGAAGGTGTTGTAGAGATAGTATTGGACCTATACATCACATGGATGGACAATACTAGTGTAGTACAAGAAATGTTCTTCCAAGATTTTGTGTTGCTAATTATATTTGTAGTCCTCATAGAAATAATGCTTGTTAAATATATATCATCTTCCTTGACCTTATTTGTTTCATCTATTCCTTATTGTATTCTAAGGAATTCAAGAAAATTATTGATGTTATCATACATGATATGGCCTCCTATATTGGTATTTCTTTTACATATTGTTACTATTTGTGCTTCTCATAGAGAAATTATGATTATAGTTGCTACATACTTGATCTCATTCAGTATTTTATGCAACTTTTCCACCTTGGTAATAGTGATAAAAATTCTATAAAATGTGCTTTTAGCTTGCCGAACAACCAAAATTTTGTGGAAAGAGTTTGGTTTTTTTCACAATTCAAATTATTGAAGATTCAACTCATTTATTGTGAGAAATTCTTCTTAAGGAGGCTCTACCTTCCTTAATAGACAAAAAAAAAAACTCCCTAATTATATATTAATATGATTCAACTCTGCAAATAGTGGTGCAACCCATGACCGTACACAACTAGATTCACTATCATTTTGTCTTTAGCAATGCAAGGAGAATTTGATAGATTGCTTGTGCTTTTTGTTCTTGAACTTTATAATTATAACTTGAGCATTTTTTCCCTTGCCCTTACCTCAAATAGTACATGCATTTCTCAACAATGGAGAGTTTCGTTAGCTGATCATGAACACATGATTCTAAAAGCCTAAACTAGACATTGGTTCTACACTAGACTAATCCTTTGTGTTGTCAAAAATAAAAATAAAGTAATAGAAACATGAAAAATTAAATTATTAAACTAATAAAAATTTCTACATCCACAAAAATCAAATATCACACTCAAACTATTCATTTTTGTCTGGATTATAACCATAGGTAGTGGCTTCTAAATTTGTAGAGAATTAAACTTTTATTGCTCAAAACTGTTTCAAACTCATGCCATTACATATCAATATTTATCTCTCTTTTCCAATCATGTGGATGTCTATGAAATAGACCCTAACTCTTCTAAATACTGACTAACTACTTCCTAACTATCTTTGTACTAGTGTAAATTGACCATTACCAACTAAAACAAGTAATTTGTTGTCAAGCTGACAAAAAAAGTTGTCAACTTGACAACACACCATTCCAAGCCATCTAAAAAAACTTCTAAAAGGTTTAAGGACAACCTTTAGAACCAATCTAACCCATAAACCCTTACTACTAACCCCTACTAACTCTAATTAAGCCTTTTTAAGCTCATATGGCCAATATAGGCATTTTACAACTTATTGCACTCTTAGTACTTTTAACACCACTTAGAGGCTTTAATAGCCTTATTACATCATTTAAAACTATAATCTATCATTTCCCAATACCCTAACCTAGCAAAAAACCATAATCCCTTCCTAGTGACCCCTAGGTACCTTAGCATTGCCATTAGGCTTACATTTAGGATTGTGATTACAATAAGATCAATTTATGATCAAAATAGTATTAATGACCATGAACATTATCATTACAAGTTTTAATGACCTTAGAAGGCCATTTGTCTTCAATTCCACCTAAGGATCCATTAGTGATCTTGGTGCTCTTTATAACTCTTGCTTGTGACCTTGGTGCTCCTCCACCAATTTTGCATGTTCTTAGGATTTAATACTTTGTTAAATCCTTATAAACAACTAAAACTTTCTAAGGTTGCTAGTAGAAAGTTTTGTTACAATTCATGATGTTTTTACTACATATAATACTCAATTGATTAAAGCATTGTACACTAATGACTGACTGACTTCTAGAAGAAATTGTTAAATGTTTATAGTTAATTCCTTCACTTATAATATTTTAAATATTGGTTGTTATACCCATTTAAACTATTTTAACACATTCCTTTTATAAACTCTTCTCTACTAAAGTATAATTCGTTTGTAGTTTTTATTGGCAATATGTCCAATCAATCAGATAAGGTAAGTTATAGTTTTTATTTACAGCAACATATTTGTTTTGTAGATTAGCCCTATTCATTTGTAGAAGAAAATTGTCTAGGTATCAAATAGTGTTACAACAGTAGGACAGTTTTGATGGTAACAAAATGTTCCCTTGGAATATTCTCTTGTGTAGTTAACCAAAGATGCATGACACCATAATGATGACATATACTAGTGCGCATGTCCATACAGTCAACTAAGTTTGAGTTATGAAGGAATTAGTGATGTAGTGAGCATAGAACAAAGCATATTAGCAGAATGTGTTTAATAACTTGGTTTATTGTTTTAATTATTATTTCTTTATGAGCTGACTCTAATGATGTTATGTGAGCCAACTAAGGAAGAATTTAATAACATGTTTGGTATAAGAAAACAACTTCATTTGAAAAGTTAAAAGAAGGAGAAATATAAGATGATAATGATGTATGATCAATGATTGCGAAGCTGATATGATATTGTGAAATGAGAGTAAGAAGTGAATGGGACATTGTGATATATGATGCAAGGCATTGTTATTCTAGATATGATGTAGATTAAGTTGTGTGCAGACACTTTTGTATGAAGAATTGTCAATCAGAAGATTTACAAACTACAAGTATCTTAGATTTTTTTGTATGCTTATTTCCTAAAGATCTCATTGTATAGTTGCATGTTAGGGCAGTGGGCTCTTCTTGCACACATTTTTATATGATCCACCAACTCCTAATAGGGTTGAGGCTTCTAAAAAGGCCTAGTCTCCTAACAGGGACTCGAGACACTATACATGCTTCATAGACTCCTAACAAGGTTAGTATCCTTAACCAGATTCTTTATATAGTGAATCATCTAGTGGGTTTCATCCCCACCAGGGTTTCCCTAGTTAACAAAATATGGTGTTATGATCTATCTTTGTGTATGGCTATTTATACTATTCAACATTATTGGTTTTCTTTCTTATTCATGTGGTAAAGTAATTAATAATATTTAGTTGTGGGTAAAAAGATTGATAATATTAATTCACGCCCCCTCTTAGTATTATCTATTTCTAACAATTGGTATCAGAGCTTAGTTATTCAAAAAAGGCTTAATAGCTTGAATAAGATCCCTATGGATATGGAACAATTGAAGAAGAATTTTGAAGAAGCACTTGAACAGATTGATCTTCTTACTAATGAAAGAGATGGCCTTAAAGACAGATACAAGGATGCAAAAGCCTACATTGGTGAATTAAAGGAAAATATAGATTACCTAAAATAGAAGGGACCTAATAATTAGACTAGTGATAATGACATTAAATATCTAAAGAAAGAAAATGAGATCTTAAAACATGAGTTAAAGATAATTGAACTTAAGCTGAGTCTTAAGAAAAATGGAGGAAAGATTGAACTCTAAAGTGAAAGCTGAAAATGTAGATCTGAGATCCCAGTTAAGCAAGGTAACATTTGAATTGGAATCTATTAACTCAGAGTGTGTAGAATTATAAAAATACAACACCATTGTGAAAGGTGAGTTGGTACAAACCAAGCAACAACTTGAAAAATTATATACCAGCAGTGATAAGATTGAAGAACAAATATGTGCACAAAGATCCAATTATGATAAGACTGGACTTGGATTCTTTCTTGGGCAATCTAGCAAGAATTTTTTTGAAAGAAAAGAACCTAATTCAACTAAAAGCAATAAGGATCTAAGCAAGATAGAAAATAAACCCAAAGACAAAGAGAATGTTACTCATTCTAAGAAAGATAAAGAATCTAATCAATAAATGGACAAGAAAAGAAAGGAATCTTTTTCCTAGTATGATGAACCTAAAAATACTAAAGCCAATTGTGAAGGTAAGTCTTTCAAACCTATTTTAAAATTTTATTGTCATAATTATCATGGATATGGTCATTATGCAGTAGATTGTAAAATATCTAAATTTGATAGTGATAATGCAAATAGTAGGATGCATAGGAACACTAACCATGCATGAAATAGAAGAAGATCTCACAACAATGAAAGTGGAGAAAGAAGACAGATTGTTTGCTATAGATACAACAATATTGGACACATTGTAAGGAATTTTAGAACACTTGATGACAAGCTAGATGAATAGAAAAGAGATGTACCTATATGTCAGCTATGTAATAACTTTGGACACATAGTGAAGTTTTACAAAATGGATAGAAGAGACCTAAATAGGAATAAAAATTATAGAAGGAACAATAGAAGAAATGATGATAGTTTGAAGAAAGAAATGAAGGAGCAAAAAAATGAATTAAAGGAATCATTTGTAAAGGAAAAGGAACTAGAAAGATCTCATACAACTATAGAAAATGTACCTGACAAGACAATGAAGCCACTTAATATTTGTGACTCTTCTTACCAGAATTGAGCACTCTCAGTAAGATAGAGTATTAGTTGTTGATAACTAATGCTAGAGGAAGTATCAAGGGTTGTGTAGTTCACAATATTTAGTAGACATTGAGAGAAGTCTACAATGAAGTGTGCATCAGCTGATATGATCTAGATAAGGATATATAAGAAGATTAAACTCTTTGTTGCATAGAGATTGTATACTAAACTAGTGGCAGACATGCATTTAGTGTGAAGTACATGTTGTGAAAGATTTAAAGGACACAAATTGGTGTGCATACATCTTTTGGTTGTGTGAAGTTTGTGTCCAAGATGGAAGCAAGATTTGGAGAATTTAAGAGGCCTGCAATCACGCAAAGTCATCAAAAACCCTAGTGTGTAGAATTGAGGTATTTTCTAAATTGTTAAGAATAATCATTCAAGAATGGAAAAAAAGGAAGTCTTTATTGTAAACAATAAGCCTAGATACAATTTCAAGAAAAATCCATTTGTTTCTCTACTTGATGACCCCATTGGAGTATTTTTACAAGTTCTAAAAAATGTTCTTCATGTTGAAGAGATAAGGCAGTACATTCACTATAAAATTGAAAGCATAGGTAACTTAGAGATTCATAAGGATTTGGAGAAAATGTGCAATAATGACTTGTCATTGAAACCTAAACATAGACACCTAGAACAACTTAACCTAGTTAAGCATATGTTCTACATAAACTTTGATAACAATGAATGGACAAGGATAATTCTGAGTAGAGTACATGATGCTTTTCTATGGTTGGGAGATTTTATTGTGTGTATTGAGAATGACCTAATTCAGAAGGTCACAGGTTTGAGCAATCAAGGTAGTAACCTAGTAAACATTAAGAATGTGTGAAAACTTGTTGAGGCAAATCTCAACACATATTTTGATGGGAGAAACATGAAAGTCAACTCAATCCAAGATGATGGAGTAAGACTCATTTGCAATGTTTTGGGATATAAGTACAATCATGGATCTAGGATAGATTCAATATTTTTAGAATTTCTTCATGCAACTTACTTGGTAGTAAGAGGTGAAGAGGTTAACATGTGTGATATTATTAGAACACAATTGTTGGACAACATATCCAGAATCAAGAAATCAAGGAGTGTAATTTTTAGATTTGAATCTCTATTGACACATATATTTTTTCTATGCTACTAAAAGTTTTCCTGGTGTCTCAAATTGGAATGAAAATGAGTGCACAATGCAACTAATCACTCGAGAAAATAGGTCAAAACATGAAGCAGTCAGGGATAGTGATATTGATAGAATAATGAAATCCTTCAAAGCTGAAATGAAGCAAAGGTACATGATACCTCCTGTGCTAGTAGAGAAGTATAAGGATGAATTGTGTTTTATGGTTGAGACAGATATCGCATGTATGGAGGTAGTAGTTCCTTAGGTAAAATTCATTAAACCCATGGGATATGAGATGAGTGAGGAATTGATTGAAGGGTATGCATAGATAATCCTTCACTTTGAAGTTGATTCTAAATTCCCTCGATGGGGACATATTCTAAGAAAATGAAAGAAGTTAAAACTTTTCAAGTAATGAAGGATTCTAAGAAAAAGGTGGGGAAAGTAATTGATTCTATCTTGAAAGAATCTCGGATGACTAGGAAAGAATTTGATGAGGTAGAGGGAATAGCTATGGAAATGAAGGCCAGTGGCCAAACTAAGCTTCTGATCCCTACACCTATTGTAGTGGTAGGACCTACTAAAGAAGTCACAAGTGCCCAAAAAAGTGTGCAAACTCCTATTGTGTCTTATGCAATAGTTGTGCAACAACAACCTCTCAAGAAACTAGTAAAGACAAAAGAAGCACTTGTTACAAGAAAGTCTACAAGGACATTAACCCCTCCTAAAAGGAGAGTGAAGTAGAATACTAGTGGTGCAAACAAAAGAAGAAGAACCTTGCAGATTAGATCATCTGAATTTGAGGAAGAAATTGGTGACAAACCAATTGAAGTGGCTGATCAAAAAGGTAAGACATTAGCAGGATGAAAATCATGGAAGCCTAAGGTAGAAAATCTTAACATGCAAATCATTAATGAAAATAATTTTGTATAGTTGAATAAATACTATGATTTGTATAATAATACGGATAGGAGACAAGTAGAAAATGTTGTAGTTAGGAACATGATTATGAAAGGTAGGAGATTTGAGAGTATAAAAGGTCAAGTAACCAAAACTTGTATAATAGATTGCTAAATAGGAAGAGTAGAGTTGTAGAGGAAGACAACCAAATAATAATAAATATGGTGAGAAATTTATGTTCTATAAATAATTAGGAAGATGTAACAATTTTTTTGAAAGGTATGGCACCATTGTTGAGATATAAGAAGAGAACCATACTCCTAATGGGAGGAAATTATGAGGAAGTTAATAAGGAAACTCAAGAGGCTATAGTTTCATATATGTCTATTATGCCTAAGGTAAGTGTGCAGGCAAAGAAGGCAAGTTAGATGCCTAGAGATAGTGCACAGATAAAAGAGGCAAGCTAGATACCTAGAGATAGTGCATAGCCAGAGGAGCCAAGCCCAATACCTAAGAAGTGTGCATAAACAAAGGAAGTCAATCATACAACAAGCAATCCTTCTCATAGTTTCGAACTAGAATCTACACCAAATTCTTCACCACATATCACTATTGGTATTGAATCTATGAAAATAGACAACACCAAGGTGATAGTTGACAAAACAGAGGATCCTTTCAAGGATTTTGGTACTAGTATTATTGGTGATATTCTAGATTACAATAGCTCTAATGAAGAAAAGGATTAGTAGCCTACAGAAGAAGATGAATAGAAGATTGAGACCTCCAATGTACCCTTAACACCAACAATAGTAACACCATCTACTCAAAAAATAGAGGTAATAGCATCAACTACAGTAGCAATTTTCACACCTGCTACCCAAGTAGTAGCAATAATAGTCCAATCTAATGAAGAAGATGAAGTGAAGAATATTATATCTTCTTTGAGTAAAATTCTTAAGAATAAGAAATCAGCTAATTTAATTGAAAAGACATTGACTTTAGTCTTGAATAGAATAGAGAAAGTTGTGAGCCTTGTTGACACCCCTGATGATGTTCAACAATGTGTAGAAATTTTGTGCAAAGCATTTCATAATGAGTTCACAACACTCACAAATGTGGCTACAATTCAAGCTCAAATAGAGCACAATGGTAAACTCCTCAACACCATGTACACTAATATGAGAAATGACATAGAAACCTTGAACATATGTATTAAAGAATTGAGGCAGTGTATAGAGGAAGGAAAATAGACTTATGCTAAATGCAACTTAGCATACATTCATCTACAAGAATTTGATGATCAAATCAAGGAAAAAGTGATTGAGCTTTAGATGGTCACTAAATTTTTTTTGAAGTAGAATTAGAAGATTGATACAATTGAGCACACAATGTAGATACTTCATGATAGTATAAGGGAAATCCAAGTAGAAAAAAGAGAAGACTTTGAAGAGATTCACTCTTTTTAGAGAACACTAATTCCTTCAAATAAAATTTCCAGAGAACCAATTGGAAGAATGCTTGTTAGCAAAATCTTCATATGACAAGTTCTTGGCTATAGACTTGGAAGTAGTAAAATTGGCAACACATGCTTTATGCGTGCTTATCAGTGTATCTAATGCACTAAAGGATAGTTGGAAGAAACACTTTGTGCAGTTTAAGAAAAATTTCAGCGATTTCTTTTCCAAGTTTTGATGTAGTTAGCAAATTTTTGACAATCTCTTTTGATACCTTTGTCATTGATGTCAAAGGGGGAGATATATGGAAAATTGTATTATAATTAATTATAATTGTAAGGGGGAGCAATAAGTTGTAATAGGAAGTTATAAGGGATGTAACCGCTTTCATAACATAAATGCAATATTTTTAACTATGTTATGGTTGTTTTGATTGGTATGATAGCATGCTTGGGACTTAGCCAATTTTCCCAAAATTTTGCCATAAATGCCAAAGGGGGAAATTGTTGGCAATATGTCCAATCAATTAGATAAGGTAAGTTGGTTTTCATTTATGGCAACATATTTGTTTTGCAGATTAACCCTATTCATTTGGAGAAGAAAATTGTCCAAGTATCAGATAGTGTTACAATACTAGGACAGTTTTGATGATAAAAAAATATTCCCTTGGAATATTCTCTTGTGTAGTTAACCAAAGATGTATGATGTCATAATGATGATGTAGACCAGTGTGCATGTTCGTATAGTCAACCAAGTTTGATTTATGAAGGAATTAGTGATGCAGTGATGACATAACATAGAACAGAGCATATCAGCAGAATGTGTTTAACAATATGGTTTATTGTTTTAATTATTATTTCTTTATGAGCCAACTCTAATGATGTTGTGTTAGCTGACTAAGGAAGAATTTAATAATATATTTTCTATAAGAAGAGAACTTCATTTGAAAAGTT
Organism: Cupressus sempervirens; assembly: GCA_028749045.1. Classification (NCBI taxonomy): domain Eukaryota; kingdom Viridiplantae; phylum Streptophyta; class Pinopsida; order Cupressales; family Cupressaceae; genus Cupressus; species Cupressus sempervirens. The sequence goes on from CM053787.1 coordinate 882,815,219, forward strand.
AAGAAAAGGTGAAATATAAGATGACAATGGTGTATGATCAGTGATTGCAAAGTTGATATGATATTGTGAAATGAGAGTAACAAGTGAATGTGACATTGTGATATATGGTGTGAAGCATTTTTATGCTAGATATGATGTAGATTAAGTTTTGCAAAATCACTTTTGTATGAAGAATTGTCAATCATAATATATGAGATGTACAACAAGTATCTCAAAATTGTATGTATGCTTATTTCCTAAAGATCTCATTGTATAGTTTCATGTTAGGGCAATGGGTTATTCTTGCACACATTTTTATATGATCTACCAACTCCTAATAGTGTTGAAGAAACTTCTAATAGGGTTGAGGCTTCTAACAAGGCCTAGTCTCCTAATAGGGACTCGAGACACTATACATGCATCATAGACTCCTAATAGGGTTAATATCCTTGACTAGATTCTTTATATAGTGAATCATCTAGTGGGTTTCATCCCCACCAAGTTTTTCCCTTGGCCAGGGTTTCCCTAGTTAACAAAATATGGTGTTATGATCTCTCTTTGTGTATGGTTGTTTATATTGTTCAACATTATTGGTTTACTTTCTTATGCATGTGGTAAAGTAATTAATAATATTTAGTTGTGGGTAAAAAGATTGATAATACTAATTTACCCCCCCTCCTCTAAGTATTATCAATTTCTAATAGTTTCCTTGTTTTACTTTTTATCTTTTATGACCACTAATGCCATTTCTTTTATTTTAATATGAACTGAAGAATGTAGCCTAGATTTTAATTTTATTAATATAATCAGCATTTCATAATGTTTGCAACTCTGAATATTTTTATTTTGGATGGGTAGGATCTTGGTTGATGCATTGCCACCTTGATGTCCATTTAACTTGGGGATTGGTCATGGTTTTTCTTCTAGAGAATGGGCAAAGTAAATTGACAAGCATAGAACCTCCTCCTCTAGATTTTCCCAAATGCTGATATGATTCTAAAATATTCTTGAGTATGAGTCATATATATTCTTCTCATTTTCATATGTTATCTAATGTGGTTTACAGTAAATTGGATTCTCATAGTTGATGCCCTAAGAAAAAATACTATGAAAAAATTGAGATCTTTTGATTTAATTTAAATAACTAGAGTAGATGTTAAATGATATTGGGATGATGAAGATTGATAAAATCTTACAAATACTATATGGTTGCTTTGACTATAGAATTTTTTGTAATCTCATTTGTTGGATGACATGAATTTTGTAGAGAAAAAACTTGGTCTCTTCAAACAACTCCAAAAAGAGTCCAAAGATATTTGGATGCTATTAGAATTAATTTTACAATGACATTTTCTAGAGAAACTTTCATAAGAAGGATTTCTATGTGACTAAGAGCTTACAAAGTGCTTCACCAAAACCTAACTCATCTTTTCTTTCACACTTTTTTTATTTATATAAATTTAAAGTCATTCACCAAAGCATAACTCGTGTTTTCTTTCACATTCTTTTGCTATTTACTATTTAAACTTCTTTCATTCAATTGTTGGTTTATCTTAGGATCTCTATTCTAAGAATTCTCTATGACAACGAGTTAGGTAATACCCAAGTTCCATGATAACCTTCTAATTTGAAATGAGTCTTTCTCATATTGTGACATTAATGTTTATAAATATTGTAGTTGATAAAAATGTAAAAGGTGAAATCATATTTCAAGAAAGCTAGAAATGGTACTGTTTGCTTTGTCCCTTTTGCCAAAAGGATTTTGGAGGGTCAATTTTCATATTAGTCCTTTTAGTACTTCATTCAGAGTTGAGCTCTAGAAAAAATAATGTTGTCAAATTTTTCCTTTCCAAGGTTAAAGACATGGATGGTAAGCTTGAAAATTATAGGCATAAAAGTATAGAGACCCTAAAACAAGCAGTCTTGCTGGAGCAGGATAGCGTTACCCAAATGCAATGGGACATGGAGGAGCTTTGTACAAAATTCTGTGAGATAGAAGAGAAGCATAAATTGGATCAGGTATAGGACTTATTTGGAACTTTGCTTTTTCAACTTTAATTGCTATTTTGAGGTTTAGTTGGTTCCACCAAACAACTATTACTAGTTGTATTTTTTGAGTTCCAATGACCTAGTTTGTATACTAGTGGATATTGGTAATAATTGATATCTCTTTAGTTAAATGATAAAATTGGTACAAGTGTTGAAATCAAAAGAATCTTTCCTTGTTTTTATCGTGTGCTTGAATTTTCAAATATCACATTGTGTATCTTTTATGTTTATAATGTTTAATTGGAATAATTCACATTAAAAACTCTAGGTTCTTTTGTCATAAATATTGGTTTCCATGGCTTGTTAATATTATTCAAAATTTATAATATTTTAGTTTTCCAGGATTCAAGTTGAGGCAAGAATACAAGAAGAAAATTTAGATAGAGAAAGATTACAACTTGAGGTCTATGAAATGAGTGAAAAGTTTTAGAATCTTTAGAAAGATCATGACAATATAGAAGCTAAAACAAAAGTGATATTAAATTTTTAGTAAAAGAATTAATTTTTTTATGAAAGTCTTAGCTAGAAATTAAATGTGAATTATAGAATGCAATAAATGGAAAATCAAAATTAGAGGTATTTTTGCAAGCCATTTATGTTTCTTAGTTCAAGTGAATTAATTATCTGTTGTCTTTCTCACAAAGTAGTAGGGTTATAACTTGTACCTTATGCTTTGAAAAAGTACTTTGCATGTGTAGAGTAAAAAAAATAGGGATTTGGTGAAATGACAAAAGAACCAAGAGTTAGGCCATGATGAATGACAAGCTAGGTGTTTGTAGCAATTCTTTCCACCTATTCTTGTGTTTAAATTAGGATCTTTCCCTCCTATTTAGGTGTCACAAACATATATGTTGTGTATCCTTAATTTATATATCATGAATATCCAGGATGCAAATTTGCAATTCAAGAACTCATGAATAAGGTCATTATGTCAGCAGGCTACACGAAGTTGAATGACACAAGAGAAAAAACCTTTGCTTCCCTCATTAACCATTTCCATTAATTAGTAACTTTTATTTCTTTTTTCTTTTAGACTACATATGTCTAAGATTATGATTTCGATCAACATCATTTGGTCAGAAGTTAAGCTTATGTGCATTACTTCATAGGTTGGGCAGCCAATAGGTTGGAGCCAAAGGGAGGAGCGATTGGAATTTATTGAGAAAAGGTATGTGGTACAATGGGTTGTCTATTTTAGTTCTTTGTAAAAAAAAAATCATCTAAAAAATACTTTTCCTCTACATAACTTATTTTTGATGTATTTGTAGTATTGCTGAAGAGCCACCTTAATTTAGCAATCATTAATAGTATCTTAATTTGAGATAGCTACATTTACTTGGTTATTAGAAAAAAATTTAATATTCCATAAAATCAATGGAAGATGAGAATTGGACTTTTATAGTCTATATGATACTTTTATAAAGATAATTACATAGTCTTGATTATCAACTAGGTCATTGAAAAAAAAGTGTTTGATTAATATCTCTAGCTGTGACTTGGTCTAAAACTTTTCACTTGTTATAAGCACTAATATCATGTTTTAGTATATTTTGTAAACTGAGTTTTACAATGTGATAATCTTGATTTCTAGAGATATATAGGATGATAGATAAATTAAATTAAAAATATGAAATTTATTCAATTATCTTCCAATACTAAAGATGCTTAGATGTCTAAAAATGTCCAAGGCACAATTTTTATTGGTGTGCTTATATAATTGCTGTAGCCCAATGTAATTGTTCACCATTTCCCCCCCCCCTTCCAAGATCCAACTATCCAAGGTGACATCCATGTTTCATGTTCATTGAAATTTTCTTTTTTCCATGTAGGTCAATGGGGATATGGCAAGGGGCTTTGACTTTTCCCTTTTAGCCCCAAGTCTTTTAAGACTTTTGAATCATATGAAGACTCAAGATATGATGGTATGCTTATCCCTCTTTGCTTAGTCATAGATAGTTAAGGAGTAACTATCATTTAATCTATGATCATGTAAAATAGTTAGGATCAAAGATGGTGTGGCTTCATAGCTCAAATGGAAAGTATTCAGTTTCAAGTTGTGAAGATGTGACTAAGTAGTCAACATGACATCATAGATGGTTAAGCCTAATCTAAGGTCAAGATAGTGATGTGGTGATTCCCTTCATTTCTCATTTGTAAGGTTAACATTTTAGAGTGGTAAAGTTGTGATCTTCCCTTTTTCACACAGTCGTAGATAGTCAAGCTTAACCACCAGTCAAGGTCATGAGCATGTGATAGGAAGACACATGTAATGGTGGACCTCCCTACGTGTGCCTCTTATTCTCATCATCACAAGGATAAAGAATATCTCATTAAATGAAGGATGATCGATCCAATCAATTTCATTCCCTTGAAGATGAATTTCAAGTTAAGTTGTGACCATGCAATATTAAAACAACTACAACCAAAATGAGCATTTTGTATCATCACAGAAGAGTAAGGTTAACCCTAGGTTAGATTGGCATTGTTGCAATCTTTCATTGTTCACTCAGTCGTAAGGTGTTAGGAGATAATCACAATTTGGATTGTGAAGTGGTGAAGCTTTTGGTCACCTCATCATATAGTTAAAAGGATAAACCCCAATTTGGGCTATGATGTTGTGATTGTCTTGATCCCATGTTTGTAGAGTTAGCATCAATGTTAGAATATTAATTCATGATAGTGTGAAAAGGAAACACATGCAGGGAAGGTAACATTGATCACATGGTCGTAAACATTTGATGCCATGTTCATTTTCAACTATGAAGGGGTGACAAGTAAGAAATAACTATTTTTGCATCATCACATGGTTAGGAGATTATTAAGTCTAAATCATAGTGATAGTGCAAAGAGCTACTTACCCATTTCTCATAGGGTCACAATAGTTAAGGGAATAAAGTGAGCACAAATTGTGAAGCAGTGATAAAAATAAAATGAAGAAGGTCACGATTTTTTAGGGTCACATAGTTAATAAGAAAAAAGAGTTTTTCAAGCTATGAAACAAAGTGATGGCATGAGTCAACATAATAGTTGAATATCTAGAAAGGTGGCAGAATGTTTTGATTATATTGGGCCACATGGCAAGTTGACAGTTGAACTAATGATATATTTGATATAGCATAATGAAAACCTAATCTAATACAGCTCTTTAATAGTGAACCAATTCCTTGATAATCTACAACTACTTTTGATTTTTTCCATGCCTATTTTATACAAAGGATACTCCATTGCCACTCTAAGTTAGCTAATTATCTAGCTATGTAGCTATGACTGAAGTTTCTATCTCTTTGAGGTCAGAATTGGTATGAAAGACATGATTTTATATATATAGGCACACACTTGATCAAATCTCCTTTCGATTAGTCATGATTATTCTCTAGGAATTTAATGGTATTAGTTGAAGTTAGTTAAGGAAGAAGTTTCTTAGTTATGCTTCAACTATTAAAGCAAGTTTTGTAATCCCTCCAAGGGTTGCTCTTTTCTTTGATTCTATAGAAGTTGTTTTCTATGCTTTAATACTATAATTCCCCTTTTGCATGGGAATGAATTGATTCTTAATTGTATCCCCTTCTTCCATTAATGTATCATGCAACATTTTCTTGCCTTATATTGATATACCATCTCATTGGTTTCTAATCAATGTGTGATTGTTGGGTTAAGGTTAAGATAGAATTTGTGTATCTAAGGATTATATTGATGAGTTTTGGTCCCCTAGGAAAAGATAATATTGAAAAATGCTATTTGGTGTATCACCCCCTCTAGATTAGAATAGGTAGGTTTCTTTCATGAATTCCTTCTCAATTTTCCTCTCAAGAATAGTTAGGTGCACCCTTCTAGTACGGAAGATGGTCTTCTCTAAGGACTCAATCTCTAATTGCGAATTCCCAAACTTTCGAGATTGTTTCCATGTGACACAAGGTTGCCTTTAGGTTAAAAAAAACTTCAGGAAAGGGTGCAAAATTTCATGTCAGCAATTTTTGGCATGCCCTGTGGGACTCATATTAAAGAATTCTATGTTTATTGGTGTTAAAGAGAAGAACTTAAAAGTAATATTGAGGAGATAGTGTTGTTCTTAGCATTCCATCCCTTTAAGAGGCTAACTTTCAAGAACTTGGTAACTCTAATCTACTTCTACATCTTGGTTTTAGACCATAATTGTTGTGATTCATGCCCAAAGCTCACACAAGGGCATCTTCTAGAGGTAACTTTCAATATATTGAGCTCTCATTTTCAAACACTGGAAGAAAGAGAAATATATTATCTCTATCACCAGTTAGGAGTGTAGTAGTAGTATATACACTTGCAAGATCTCTCTCTACCCCTCCTATTGATAGGTCACAACCTAGATCATTATTCCACATGGCACAACCTAGAGCTCATGATTTTGCTACCATCAATGGTGGGAGTCCTCTCATTCTATCCCAAAGACATGATATTCTAGTTGCCACACTTAAAATCTTACCTAATTTTACTGGTGAAACTTCCATATCCCCTATAGAGCACATTCAAGAAGTCTCAAATATTTGTAATATACATGGCATTACAAAAGACGATATTGTTGTTAGGCTTCTATCTTCATCTTTAAAAGGGAAAGCCTTAAGATTTTATATAGCATTGCCTCATAATTCTATTACTAACTAGGATGAGCTAGGAGAAAGGCTTTGTGAGAACTTTGAAGATGAGAGTGATCATTTATCACATTTAGAGAGGCTAGCTACCATTAAAAGGGAACATTATGAATACATGATAGATTTCAAAAAATATGGGATAGAATACATACTAAAGTGAAGCCTACTCCTGGTAATTCTTTCTTGCATTATCTTAGGGCTTTTAATAGTGGTATTGCTACTACCTTACACTCCATGGGAGGGCATACTTTACCAGTTGCCTACGAAATTGCCATAAAAGCAGAAAATATCCTTATTCAAGGGGAAAAGTTAGCTCAAAGGTCTCCGATGCCTTTCTTTCCTAACATGCCCAATCATAAATATATAATAGCTGCCATGCCTACCACATCTACAATCCAACCTATCATTATAGCCCAATTGCCTTTAAATCTTTGTGTGGGATGGATAAAATTAAGGCTATGATGCAAATGATGATTCAAAATATGGATAAAAGGCTTTAGGATCAGAGTATAGATATGGAAAAGAAGTTGTAAGACCAAAGTTCTAACCTAGAAAAGAGGTTGGAGACAACTTCTCAATGGTACAAAAGATGAACAACAAGTTGATGACTTTATAAAGGCAACAAGCTCAAAATGCTAGACTTTTCCAACCTCATTATCAAGGCCCCACATATAACAAACCACCAAATCTAGGTTAGGGTTATGCTCCACACAACTAGAATAGACCTATAGGTAATGCTCCTATTAACACAAGCACAAATTCAAATAAGGCATTAGTTCCCTAGAATAACCTAGCTTAAGAGAAATATTTTTTCCTTCTTGCAATTACTCCTATGAGTATTGTATGTGCTATAAGGAAGAATCATCCCAAGCATTAACTACACAAGGTCAAGCAGTAGAACAACAATGCAGTGCTCATCAATGTTATAATACTTCTCATATATAGTAGCAAGGTGATTATTCTTTCATAAATCATCAACCATACGAGAATTTTCATACCAATCATGATGCCACATTTCACAATACTAGAAGTACAAGAAGAGCTACTGAGGATGTTATACCTCCTTCAAAAAATCAAGCTTTAACTTGAGGTACTACTCCTCATATGCCAAAGATGAGTGCACAACCAAAGATCACTCCCCAAGAAAAGCAAGACACAAATAAAGGAAAATCTACTAAATCTTAGGCTACTCATATTCAATCATCAACCCATGTAGTTCCCAAGGCTCCAAGTAAAATATTTGGCACTCCTTTCAATGTAGCAGATTAGATGAAAAAGACCATGATTAATGTGTCTATGTGGGATGTTATTGCCTCTATGTTATCACAAAATAGACTACTATAGTAGGAGTTAGAAACCACAGGGGTGAAAAGTTAGTCAACCACCCTAAGTGATATAACAATTCTGGTGTAGCCAAAAAAAGAAGAAGAAACAAGTGAGAAAAATAAGCTTCCTCCATTTTATGTCTCTTTGATTATAGGGGACAAGCTAGTTCATAATTGCATGATAGATTCTAGAGCTAGTAGTTATGTAATGCCTAGATGTATAGTTGACCTCCTTGGTATTAAATATGAGCCAATGGTTAGGGATGTAATCCAATTAGATGGTAGCTATGTCAAGACATTAGGAGTCTTAAAAAATATAGAAATGGCATTGCATACATGCCTTGGTTATACTATCTCAAGTTATATCAGTAGTTGAGGTTCATCCATATTTTGCCATCTATCTTTCTAAAGATTTCACTAGACAAATAGGTGATCATATTGCAACAGATTAGTCCTATATGATCTTTAGGAAAATATAGGGGATAAGGGCTTCTTTAAGGGTAGAACCTTTAGTACTAAATCATATAGAGATCTATACTACTAGCCCTATAAATATGAATTGTAAAGTTCATGAGATAGATGAGGAAGAAATAGCACACGAGTCAACTACTTCTTTGGCAGAGATGCCTAATTATCTCTAGGATGAATGGGTCATTGCTTATCAATTTGACCCAATACAAGAAGCTAAGGAGACAAGTCTTCAAACCTATTACATATTTGATGAGAGTTCTCTTATTCCCAATCTTATAAAGGAAAAAGAAAATACAAGTGAATTGTGGAATATGTTCTTTGATGGCTCAAGGAACAAAAATGGCTTACGTGTTGGTGTCATGCTAATTTCCCCTGAATTGGAGAAATAATATTTCTCTTATAGTCTCTAGTTCAACTATACTAATAATATGGCAGAGTATGAGGCTCTGATCCAAGGTCTCCAACTTGCATGAAGGAGAGGTATCAAGATCTTAAGGGTATTTGGGGATAGTGAGTTATTTGTAAATCAAGTCAGAAATTAGAATGTCACAAAGAATAACCTTCTCAAACAATACAAGCATAGAGTCTAGGATTTGCTTGAAGGTTTTTAGGCTTTCAATATTTAGAGTGTCCCAAGAAATAAAAATAAACATGTTGATAGGATCTCAATCATTAGTGTTCATCGTGACATACTAGAGCATGTTGTTGATAAAAAGAAACAAAAAATCAAAATTTTTGTAAGGCCTGTTGTCCCAAATAATTGCACAAATTGGAAAATGTTTGATTCTAATGTGTAAATTGTCAATTTATTGAAAACTAAAGTAGAATTCTCTGCTAGAAATCCATCCAAGCTACAAAGTTAGTATAGGGACCATATTATGAACCTAAACTCCAACAAATTTCCTAAAGGTCTAGTCACCATGGAGGGCATATTTAACTCTGATGATCAAGCAAGAGGCAAAGGTTCAAATCTAACTTCAAGGAAGGATGACTACACACTTGTCACCATTGTTGATGGAAAGACTCTCAATTGGGAAAGGTATGTATTGAGACAGAACAATAATTTTTCATAAAATTATATCAAGAATTCAATGGTTTTATTTCTTCGACATATGAAGACTTGAAGGGTTTTGACACAAGCTTATTTCAGCATGCCATATATTTAAATGATAATACCAAACTTGTTACACAAAAATAGAGGCTAGTTAACCCTAAGATTGAACCATTAATGAGAAAAGAGTTGTCAAAGCTCATAGAGGCTAACATTATTTTCCCTATCAAGAACTCCTCATGGGTTTCTAACCTTGTTCCTATTAGGAAGAATAGTGGAGAAATTAAACTATGTGTAGATTTTAGGGACCTTAATAAGGCTTCTCTTAAATATCACCATCCTCTTCCTTCTATGGAGAAAAGCCTATCCAAATTTAGTGGTTTAGAAAGATTTTCTTTCTTAGATGGTTTTTTAGGCTACAATTACGTGTGAGCCTAGGAGTCAGACAAATATTAGACATCATTCACTACCAAGTGGGGTACCTATTCTTATTGTAAAATGACATTTGGACTAACCAATGTAGGTGTTGCAATTCAAAAAGAAATGGAGATAGATTTCAAATGTGTGCTAGAAACTTTTGTACTAGTATATCTTGATGATATAATTGTCTTCTCAAAGAATACAATAGATCACTTTGATAATCTGAGATAGGGATTCATTAGATGTAAAGAATATGGTGTGTCTCTAAATCCAAAGAAGTGTATGTTTGCCACTAATTAAGGAAGGCTCTTAGGACACATTGTATCAAGAATTGGGCTAAAAAGAGACCCAAAGAGAGAAGAAGAAATTCTCTCTCTCACTTCCTAGCCATAGAAAAGATTGTAGAGCTTTTTTGGTAGGATTAACTTTGTAAGAAGGGTCATCCCTGATCTTGATTTCATGGTGAAACCTCTCACAACTATATTGAAGAAGAATTTGATGTTCACTTGGAATAAAGAAGGGAAGGCTATTTTTGAAGAGCTCAAGAAATCAATTGTATCAACTCTCACTCTTGTCAACCCCAAGTTTGACAGAGATTTCATCCTCTATTCTCTTGGAGGAGACTCAAGTATTCCATGTCTCCTTATACAATTGAATGATGAAAATTTGTAACAACTCATTTCTTTTTTTAATGAAGGGCTTAAGGATTATGAGGACATATATAGTTATGTAGAGAAGAAAGCCCGCACTATTGTAAGGGCTCTCAAGAAAATTAGACATCTTCTTTCTCATAAAAAAGTCTAGTTCCTTGTCCCACATGCAAGTCTAAAGGAATTCCTATTAAACAAGGACATCAATGAAAAATGAGGTGGATGGATCACTCGATTCATGAAATATGAAATTTACATCAAGATCACCAAGCTTGTAAGAGGAAAGGGACTATGTGAGTAGATGACCTTATCTTTTGAGACACATGAAGAGGTTTCCCTCTTAATTCAAGGTGAGAAACTGATAGAAAATGAAGGTCAAAATGATTGGTTGCATGACATAACTGTTAGAAATAATAGTACATCAAAATAACTCAGGGTGGGAGGGGGGTGAATTAGTTATCCAATAATTAAAACATTTATCAACCTTAAATAATCTTATCCATTCAACCAAAGTAAACAAAAATCATAACAAGATGCACATAGACAATTGCACTAGATATGTCAACTATAGAAACTCTTGATCAGAGGGAACACCCTAGTGGGAATGATGCCTACAAGATTATGTACCAATATAAATATTCCTTGTTAGAGGATGGACCCTATTACGAGTCTATTACAACATATAGTACACATCTATCTCTATTAGGAGACTTTGAATCCTTGGTATAATATTCCAACCCTATTAGGAGTTGTAGAAGATAGAAGGACCCACTATCCAATTATATTATAGGGTAAGACCACTAAACTCACTATCTAACTAATATCTCAAGTATTCCTTGCAAAATAATTGTGTGTACTATACTTTAACTTCTTTCCTCTATCCTATCAACTAGACCAATCACTATCAGACCTTGTAGACTAGGTCACGAACCTTGGATCCAAGTATCCAACATTGGATCACACAATAAAACCTCGACAATGAAATTGTCTTCACTTCTTCTCTACTCTACTTATCTTTTCATTTTTTCATTTGTGTTTCTTACAATCATTCACATTCTTCCTTATATTCCTCATCATGATAAAGGAAAATGTCCTTCCTTTATACCGTATCCATAAAATCTTTCCCTAAGTCAGCTATTACACCTTCTCAATTAATTATTATAGGACCACATTAAGAACACATCACACTTAGTGATAAGACCAATCTTTTGCCTTGCAACTTGAATAAATTTCCATACATGTAATCTTACGATCAGAGAGCTTAGCCACATTATCATCAACATGTCTTCTTCACATCTTTAACTTTGGCTTCTCAGAATAACAACTTTTCTAAGAGATATAACTTGTATAACTCCATCTCAGAATAGTCTTCACCAAAACATGCATAACTTCTTCGAAAATTAATATCTTATGCTTTTGATATTAGCTAAATATACTAGACACATAGTATAATATCTATTTGACCATGCTACTGAAAGTACTCAATGATTTGTTCATACCAACTTGATCTTTACCATTATTCTTTGGTCAGGTACCATGAAAAACTACTATGTTGAAATTAATGAAAAACACAATCATGAATGTAGTGTATCATCATGATAATGATCTAATCATGTTTCTACAATACTCTCCCACAAGAATATCATTAGCATTCATCCTTTGAACAATCTCTCCCTTTGGCATTGATAGCAACATAGATGAAAAACATCTAGTTCCAAGAATACAAATGTTAAAAGACTATTAACCTTTCTTTTCAAATCCTCTTCACTAATTATTCTCTATGGTAATATACCTTAATGTGCTTTACATCAAACTATTTTTCCATTCTTTACTTTTCCTGTCGTACTTCTTTCCAACTAATTTTTTGAACATGTTGTACTTGTTTTACTTTTTTTTCATGTTGTACTTCTCCCCCATTGACATCAATGCCAAAGGTTTTAGCAACCATCAAAGTCTACAACAACTATTTCTGACTAGCTCAAGTGTCCAAAGACACTATTCAAAAATAACATCCAACAAGAGTCCTAGATGATTATATCCATCACAAATACTCCACCATACAGGAAGCATCAACATTTAGTCCAGACAATCAATAGTTCTATGTTACACTAGACTAATGCACTCTTGCATCATCTACTCTAATGTAGAAAGGGGCATAACCCTAACATACCTCATAAATACTCAAAAGTCTCTTTGGGAAGAGGCTTAGTGAAAATATCTACAATCTTCTCTTTAGTGCTCACATAATCCAATCTAATTTCTTTTTTTGAAAATTTCTCTCTCAACATGTGATACTTGATAGAAATTTGTTTGGTATGAGAATGAAACACTGGATTCTAAGACATATTTACTGTGCTTGTGTTGTCACAATGTATAACAACAGGTTCACTAAATTCTATCCTTATATCCTTCAGCATCTACTTCATCCAAATGACTTGATTACAATTGTTTGCTACTATAACATATCTTTCTTCCACTATACTTTGTGAGGTACAATCTTTTTTTTCCCTTACCCAAGAAACCAATCTTCCTCCAAGAAAGAAGGCTCAACCACCAGTGCTCTTTCTGTCATCCATACTATCTACCCAATCAGCATCAGTATAAGCATATAGAGTGAAATCATTAGATCTATCATACCGCAATCCAAACTCTAGTGTTCCTTTCAAGTATCTAAATATCCTTTTGACTACTCTATAATGTGCTTCTTTGGGATTAGCTTGGAATCTTACAACAATTCCAACTGTATTTCCTATATTTAGCCTTGTGTAAGTTAGATATTGCAATCCTCTGATCATAGAGCTATACTTCTTCTGCTTAATAATAGGTGTCTTGTCCTTTGTAAATAACTTTTGTCTAGTTACCATAGGTGTTCCAATGAGTTTACATATTTCCAAACCAAACATTTTTAGTAAATCTTTCAAATACTTAGTTTGAGAAAAAAAAATTCCTTCTTTGTCCTACACAATTTGTAATCCTAGAAAATATTTCATTTCTCCCATCATGCTCATTTCAAATTCCTTCTTCATTTCTTCTACAAACTTTTCAATTTCATAATCATTTCCTCCAAATATGATATCATCAACAAATATTCCAAAAATCATTAATCCATCATCAATTTCTTTCCAATGGAGATTACTATCTTCTATACCTTTTCTATATCCAAGCTTTGTCAAATGTGTGTCTAACCTTGCATACCAAGTTCTAGTTGCTTTCTTCAAACCATACAATTCTTCCTTTAATCTGCATACTATGCCTTTGTAATCTGTCAAAGGACAAAATTCATGCCATTCTATGTATACCTCTTCTTCAAGTTCTCCATTAATAAATGATGACTTGACATCCATTTGATATACTTTGAATTTCTTATATGCTACATATGCTAAGAATAACCTTATTGCTTCTATTCTTACCATAGGAGCATAGGTTTCATCATAGTCTATTCCTTTTTTTTGTGACTAACCTTGACATACCATTCTTGCCTTGTTCCTTACACCTTTTCCTTGTTCATTCATCTTGTTCCTAAATACCCATTTAGTTCCTATCACATTCTTGTTTGGGGACCAATTCCCATGTCTCATTCTTTACTATTTGATCCAATTGCTCTTTCATGGCTTGCTTCCAATATTCATCTTTACATGCTTCATTTGCATTCTTAGGTTCAACTTGAGATATCAAAAATAGTTCTTCATGGATTCTCCTTCTTTTCATCACACATTTATCTTTTCTTCCAATGATCTACTCAGGTGGATGATTCTTTGTCATACTCTTACCCAAAGTAGGAGTTTTTATCTCAACTCTTGGCTCTGCTGAAGGTTCTAAGATTTGTTCCAATCTTTGGTCTCCTTCATTCTATAAGTAATTTTTAGTATCAAGGAATACTTCATCATTCCTTGGTATAGTAACAACATCATCATCTAAATTGTAATCAACTAGTCTTTCTTGTATCCTGGATTTCTGATCAACTCTTACATTTGCACTTTCCTTAATAGTCTTAGTTCTCAAATTATAACATCTATAAGCCTTACTTTTTAATGAATAACCAAGAAACATACCTTCATCACTTATAGCATCACACTTACCAATATCATCATCTCTTTTGATATAACACTTATTGCCAAAAATTCCAAAATACTTAATTGTAGGTGAGTGAACACACCAAAGTTCATAAGGGGTCTTGTTTGTGTCTTTCCTGACTTACACTCTGTTCATAGTATAGACTTCTATATTCATAGCTTCTCTCTAGAATGCCTTGGATACATCATTCTCAGCTAACATAGCTCTTTTTGTTTCTGTTATTGACCTATTTCTTCTCTCTACAATGTGATTCTATTCAAGAGTCTTCAACTCAACTTTTTCTTCTACTCTAGGATTGAATCTTTTCTCTTCAGTATGATTCCCATTCTAAAAATAATTGCTATTGATAACTTCTGTTGGAGATATTCAAGACTAGCTAGGTTACTAAGAGGGGAGGGGTGAATTAGTAATCTCAAAAACTTTACCAAATTTAGACCTTAATTGCAATAATCCAATTACCATTTAGTTCATCAAATCAAATCTAACTGCATGCATGAGAAACTAAAACCATAAAACATTCATAACACTTGAACACAATGATTTGGTGACCTAGAAACCTTCCAAATAGAAAGTAAAATTGGGGTGGGGATGATGCCCACAAAACTTCAATACTGTAGCATAAAGTTGGCCTATTAAGGCTTACAATGACCACTTCTAATGATCTACCCTATTAGGAGCAATTAGGACTGCTAGGTCCACCTTGTTAGAGGATTTACAAACACACAATGAAGTATGCACTCTGTTAAGAGATTTAAGAAAAGACTATTAAGTCTACCTTGTTAAAGGATATGGACTAGTTCACCTATTAGGATGAAATAGTAGATCTCTAACTTACAACTAGATTGTTTATAGAGATTCTTTGAAGTGCTGATCACCTTTATGTGATGGATATGACTCTGGTGCTCCTTTTTTTTATTGTCTTTAATATACTTTGTTTATTGTTGATTCACACTTTCATGCTTCTATTACACATTACTATCACATATTCATACTATTCCACACTTGGATATGATACAATACATTACATATATATCAATCCAATTTACATAATTACAAAGTTGGCCAATATAAAATTTAACACCAATATTAAAAAGTTGGCCCAAAATGAAGACACTTGGGTTCTGAAGACTGACTTGGTGAAGTTTTGATACTTGGTGTCCACTATCACTACTTGGCATTGTCATGCATTCAGTAGAAGTAGAAGCTCAGTCCATACTAATCATCTTAGAGTAGTCTCAAACTTGGTCTACACTAGTGACTCAATAGTTACTGTGTAACTTGGTATAAAATAAATTACTCATTTACCATGATTGTACTTAGTAAACACTAATCATCACATAGCTTGGTTAACACTAACTTTTCTTCACATGAACTGCTAGGCTAGTACAAACTGCAAAGCTTGCTAACCATTGAAATGCTTCGGTTGAACTACTAGACTTCATACTACTTGATTTTTCTTGGTTTGAAATATTGCACTTCACACTAATTGTATTCCCTTGGTAACCACTGGAATGCTTGGTAGGAACTATAAAGCTCGGTGACTATTGAATTACACAAAAAACACTGTAGACTACTTAATAAGCTCGGTAGCCAAACAAAATCTGAATAAGTGTTGTCACTAATAAAAAACTTGAATAAATGTCAACAATATCTCCCTTTGGCATTAGTGATAAAAACACTTATCAGCAAAAAATTATATACATCACAATGTGATATTGGCTCAATATGGTATACTATTTTTGAGATTTTTCAAAATTTGTCTTTGTAAGTATATATAGTAAACTATGTCTGCAAATTCTCTTCTATATAACATTTCTCCTTTGCATGATTCTCCCCCATACAATATACATAGCATAACTAGAGTCTCTCCCATATAGCACATTAAGTGTCTCTTCCCCTTTTTGACAATAATGCCAAAGATTTATTCAAAACTTATTTACATGGAGACACCAATATAAGAAGGAAAACTAGAATGTACCTTGAGTATGAGTGCTAGAGTCTTATACTAGTTCTCTTGTAAAACTTTGTACATATGTAGAGCAACTTTCACTTCTGTAGATAGTTCTATCATGTGATCTATTATGGAGAAGTTGTTGTCATGGATCAATGTTTTTGAATAAATAATATGCTTTTGCATTATATCCATGATGGGAAGGATCATATTTTGAATATCTATTAGTCTAGATCAGATCCTTGCTTCTTCTCTCAACAACTCTACCTACATATCTGAAAAGAATTTGATTTTCATATGATGTGCAAAGCTTGAACTAGGGTCAAGTTGCAACTACTATGCACTAGCCTTTGGATCCTCATCAATCTTTGTCAATTTTCTCTTTATTTCCTTTGTAAACTTAGTAACATTACATAACTTTCCAAAAAGTGATGGCACATTTGTGCAAGAGGTTTCAAGGTTGGTCAAAATTTATTAAAGCTCTACTTGTTGGATAGCTATTTGCTGAGCAATGTGCTCAAGCACTTTATTATCAAATTTATTTTCTACTTTCTCAATAAAATTTTCTTGACCACTAGAGTCCTCATTAAACCTTTGGGCTACTTCTTCTAATTGAAACAAAATGCATTGAGAAGTATCAACTTCAACACCTATAGCCTTAATCAATATATTCTTGGCATCATCTATGATTTTATATTCTCTATCTCTCTCCTCTCTCAATTTCTTTTTCTTTGCCTTCTTTTGGAGGAGTTGACCAACTATGTGCATTTGATTCATAGTGATATTATCAAAATCCCATTTTGGAATCTCAATCTCCTCATCTAGGTTTATATCATCCTCTATCTCCTTACCTCTACTCAAAAATATTGTACTCGATTGAGCCTTAGGTTCAACTGTCCTTGTACTTAATGCCTTTGAATCTAGAATAGAAACAATAGTAGAGATAGTAGGACTAGTAGTAAAAATTGATATAGTGCCAATAGATGGAATACTAACTAGAGTGCTTACTGAATCCAAAATTGAAGTACTTATAAAAGTATCCAAAATTGTACTTACTATAGAAGAATAAAAAAATGTAGAACATACTATACTCATTATTGATGATGCTAACTTAGGAGTTGAAGAAGAGGGAGGCTATAGCTCGGTAGATGAAGTGGTAGACACTTCTATCAATGATGTGCTAAGTTGTGATGGATTGAAGAGTGATTGGACATTTAATGTATCTATTGTGGTCACAATCAAACTTGTTGAAGTTGTCTCTAAGCTTGATGTAGCTAATGGTTTTCTTGGAGAGTGAGGAAGTGAGGAAATGACTGTGGCTGCTAACTTCATAGGATCAATCTCCTCATCATCTTCTTTATCTTCCTTGGTAGCTTCTTCTTCTTTATCTTCTTCAACTTCTTCATTGTCAAAATGTGCTGGCTCAGTGTATGTTTCTTCTTGCTCATCATCACTATCATCATCCTTGACTTCTATAGGGAAGTCACTTTGTTTATGAAAATGATAAACATTCTTCCACTTATATGTGGCATTCTTAACCACATGCTCTATATCCTTTATCAAAATTAAACAAATATTGAATCTAAGAGTCATCTTATCTTGATTTTTCTTTATGGACTCTTTTACCTCAACATCTATGATGCTTGGTAGCAACTGCCTCAAGGTTTGTCTACATAGAAAAGCACCATCTTGGCTTTATTTTCTCTAATAATTCATTAGAGATATGGGAGGTTATCTGATCAAGGGAATACTTCCATTTGTCCATCTTGGTTAACACCAGCTCTTTAACCTATTTCTTCTTGGCCTTTGTCCTACTTTCATACTTCAATGACCTGAAGTTGGTAATGCCTAAACCTTCTTTCAATTGTTTCAATTTTTCTTGGAAGGTGGGAGGATGCTTGCTAAAAATAACTTCACTACCTTTCTTCTTGGATGTTCTGGTAAAAACTGCAATGGATGGCTTGGCGATGATCACCTTGCCTTTCTTCTTCACTGGCTCTTCTTCCTTTTATAACTCTTCTTCATCCTCTACTTCTTCCACATCTTCTCATTTTCCTTCAGTCAACATAAGTTGTTAGCTTAAAGAATAAATTTGATAACTGAGTGTCAATACACTTAACCAAGATCAAGAACAAGAGCCGAGTGACAACAAGTGCCAAGTGACAACAAGTGATCACCTTGCCTTTCTTCTTCACTGGCTCTTCTTCCTTTTATAACTCTTCTTCATCCTCTACTTCTTCCACATCTTCTCATTTTCCTTCAGTCAACATAAGTTGTTAGCTTAAAGAATAAATTTGATAACTGAGTGTCAATACACTTAACCAAGATCAAGAACAAAGGCCGAGTGACAACAAGTGCCAAGTGACAACAAGTGCCGAGTGATAACAAGTGCCGAGTGCAACAGGTGTCGAGTGATAACAAGTGCCGAGTGCAACAGGGGTCGAGTGATAACAAGTGCCAAGTGCAACAGGTGCTGAGTAATAATGAGTGTCGAGTACAACATGTGCTGAGTGATATTGTTTTGTTCAAGTGCTGAGCTATCTAGGAAATAGCATGTGCCGAGTATCAGAAATACTTCAGGAGCCGAGTAACTTAGTAGATCAGCATAAAAGTTTGAAATTGCACAAACTATGATGCAAATAGTTTTTACAGCCGACAGAAGGTAAATCTCGAAGGATTTAATGATGAGATCGAAAATTTTATTTTTCCTATCTAATTTGCATGCATCCAATAAGAAAAATGGTAAAGGCATGCAACCAATCAGCAAAAGATAAGTATTGAGCGAGAAATTGAGAATCAATATGGATCATAGATCCAAATCAAACCCTAAGTCTTTGGAGTCTTTATAAGGAAGATGAAATTTCATTGTAAATATACATATGGAAGGACATACAAGGGTGCATTAGAAAATCTATTTTCAGAAGCAAGGGTTATCAGATCACAAAGGATCAAGATCAGGAGAAGGCAAAAAAGGAGCCTGCATTCAGCAATCAAGGATTGTAATCTATCAGGTTTATTGTATCTAATACTCTCTAGAAATTGTATTAGAATAAAAATCCTATGGTGATAGGTTAGCTTTACAACTATTTTGTAAAGAACCTTTTGATTAGGTGATTAAAATCCTTTAACCTCGTGACACTTCATGCTAAGTGTTTGTAAATCCTCTAACTAGGTCACTATTAATATAGTGTAAAGCCTTTAACAGGGCAACCATCAGAAGTGGTTGAACAATATTGCTGCAGTAAATTTTTGTGGGTATCATCCCCACCCCAGTTTTACCTTCTTATTCTTGGAGGGTTTTTGGGTTACCAAAATTTTGGTGTTATGAGTTATTGTTGCATGAGTTTTTTTACATGTTTATTTGATGTATTTACATGCATACAACTTACTTTCAGTTAAAATTTTATTGACTAAAGTTTGATACTTATGATTCACACCCCCCCCCCCCCCTCCCCCCCCTCTCATAAGTACTCTTTCCATATTTGAATATTCCAACAATTGGTATCAGAGCTGGTCAGGTTCTCACAAGGAAAAGCCTAACAACTTGGAGGAAAAGATCTAAAGATGGAAGCTTTCAAACTTGGAAAGATCATTGAAAATTAGGTGATAGATGTGCAACTTGCTCTACATAGCTTGGAGGAATTCAGAAACAAATTGAGAAGCTCATTAAAAAAGAGGAAGGATCTAGCGATAGCTGAAAATGATATACACTATAAGGAGATTGATACCACCAACATATTTTCCAGTGGAAACACTAAAGAGTTTGATGTAGCAATAGTAGAACTGATGGAGAAAAATAAAATTCAAGTAGATGAGATAAGAACTCTCAAGATGGAACATGAATCATAGGCTATAATGATATGTGAAATTACTAAACAAAAGAAAAGAGCAGTTGATGATAAGGTCATGATGGAAAATGACAAGAATCTTGCAAATAGACTTGAAGAAAAATGTAGTGAACTGACAAGGATCTCAAACATACAGATGGATACACTTGCCCAAATGATGAATCTTCATCATGAACTCAATGTAAAGGATATTTAGATCTCTACCTTGAAGATGCAAAATGAAAAAATGTAGAATGAATTGAATAGAGAAAAAGAGGTAGCAGAGAATCTCAACAAATCAAGTATTTTGAACAGTTGTTGAAATCACCAAAATCTGCCCATGATACATCAGGACTAGGATACAATAGCACTGAAGTTGGAGAATCTTCAAAGAGTGCTGAACAAAGAAGTGATAAAGGTAAGAATTCAAAACCCACTTGTCATTTCTGTAATAAGAAGGGACATACAACTAATGTGTGTAGGAGTAGAAGATTCAATCAATCAAACATACCCAAAAGTTTCTATCACAAGTGCAACATGCAAGGACATATGACACAAAAATGCAAATCCAATGTCACAAGGACTCAAAGATTTGGTGGACATTGTTATAATTGCAAAAAGTATGGACATAGGGCATTTGAATGCAGATCAAAACCTATGTGGATAGTAAATCAACTAGCAAAGACATCAAACAATGAATTTTGGGATTACAACACCAAGAACAACTGTCACTATTGTCAACAATATGGACATATCCCATAGAACTGCATAAGAACACATTTTAGAGGGAACTACAAAAGATGGTTGAGTCAAACCACATGTTTCAGTTGCTTAAAAATTGGTCATGTCAGAAAGAATTGCCCAACAAGGTCAAAGGCATCAAGTTCTGAGTTCAACAATGGAAAGGCAAAGATAGATGTTGGACATATCAGAAGTGAAATGAATAAGACATGGAGGAAGAAAGATGAGTCTAGCACATCAAGTATAGAGATCAGTTCACCCAATAGGTCAAGTGATCACACTTCATCAAATTAAGCAAAAGAACAAGTGTGTGAGATTGATAAATGAAGTTACATCATAAATCAGTCCCAAGACATATAAGAACTGCAAAAATGAAATCAGCATAAATAAAGATGCTAAGTCAAAATTGACAAAATTTTGTGAAGATCTATCAAAGTTGCCTTTAGAAGCCAAGTTTCTAACAATGACCGAGTCGATAGTTGATGCCAAGCTATCAATAGGAGCCGAGTAAAGTAAAACACAATAGGAGCCGAGTCATGATGAAACTTTTTGAGTGCTGAGTAGACAATTGGTAGCGTACTAAGCATTTATTACTCTACTTTGAAGGGTACATAAATCTGATTTTCAATCATTTTCCCACCATTCGAACAAGAAGCAAAGCCAAAAAAGAGCGAAGAAGATCAAAATCAGCTCAGAAGCCATTTGTGAAGATTTCAACAGCGATTCAAGAAAAATTTCATCAATTTTAAGGTATTTTACTTAAGTGTCGAGCTACATAGGACTTATAAACTTGTTTAAATTATAAACCCTAGTTTGGCAAACAATGGCATCTGGGTCAGAAACCACTAAGGGTATAGAGAGTCATGAAGTTTAGTTGGTCAACAACGAAGTTAAACAACCTGAATTTAAGCCCATTCCAGAAGTAGCATACAAGAATGATCCTGCAGGTGCATTATCAGTTATTCTGAATAAATTTGTTATGGTCCAAGATGTTCGCAAATGTTATAATTGAAAAATTGTTGCCATAGGAGACTTAGAAATTCATAATGCATATGATAAACTATGTGAAACCAAAGTACTAAAAAATGAGTTTTCAATAATTGAAAGAAAAGGGTTAACCAAAACCCTAGCATTTTTGACTATTTTCAAAACAGAATGGGTATAGATAGTTTTGAGCCGAATACATGACAGAGCTTTTTGGTTAGAGTCAGGGCTAATAAAATTCACCAAGAAAATTGTTCATAGGGTTACTAGTATTCCAACCCTAGATCAGCCAAAGACCCTGCGAAGTGACAAAAGGGAAGTAATAGAGAAAAATACAGGTGCCAAATGGAACAATAGAGGAATGACTATCGACACAGTCATAGATCCCCTACTAGATTTTGCTATGAGAATCATTTCACATAAATTCTATCAATCAAGCAGGTTGAATAGTGTACCTTGTATAGCAGTTGATGTTGCATACAAGATAATCAAAAGAGATCACACTTATGATCTGGCAGAGTTCATGTTTCAATAGATTAATGAAAATCTGGGAGCTATAAGGAAGAGCAAGGGAGCTCAATGCAAATTTGGATCAGTTTTGATGTGTATGTTTTTCTATCTGATGAAAGAATTTCCTTCTATGGGTAAAGTAAAATGGAATCCAGATAAAACAATTGTTGAACAAATTAATGGATACATTGAATAGATGGGTGAAAATTTTGATGCCCAAATGACTGGTTATTTTGAGGACTTCAAAAATTCCATGAAACAAAGAATGAGAATTCCAGTCTCATTGACTAAGAAATATGAAAAAGATATTTGTTTTCTTGTAGATATAGATTATACTTACATACAAGCAGTTATACCTAAAATAAGATGGCTTAGGCCACTAGGTTATGAACTTGATGTTGATCAAGCCTCTGCAGCAATAACAACTCTACTTGCAGAAGAAGCTAATAAAAATGCAAATTTTTTTGGAACCTATGATGTTGTCAAATCAAAGGTGATAACATATTTGAAGACTACTTCAGCAGTAAAGAAGAAAGAGAAAATGGTGAGACAAATCAAAAGAAAATTTGGCATGGAAGAAGAAGAAGGAACAATAGGAGAAGAGGGAGAAGACATTGAAGAAGAAGGAGTTAAACTTCAAAGTCAAACTCAAGGGATAGGAGAAGACAAAGAGGAAAGTGCTGAGGTAGAAGAAGCCAAGGAAGCACCAATTAAGAGAAAGACCACAACTCCTTCTGCTCCTAAATCCAAGGGGAGGAAAGTAGCTGCCCCTGCACCTAAAAGACCGACCACAAGGGCTGCAACACAAAAAGCCCAAGAGGAGGCAAAAGGAAAGAAGAAAGACTCAAAGAAGACTATTGCTGAGTCAAAGAAAAGGAAATTTATTCCCCAGCCTAAAACAGATGAGGAGAAAATAGAGTTAGAGAAAAATAGTCAATTTCAAGTGGTAAGACACAAACCCCAGATTGCTGTTGATAAATTATGCTAAAAAATTAGAAATAATGATTTAAAAGGTCTAAAGAACCTAAATTTTTCTAAGCTCACCAAAGAAGAGAAAAATAAATTAGAGGAATCTGTGTATGCTATGATGGCCGAGTATAAGCACACACCTCTAGAATTAGATGAATCTATGCCAAGAGAATTGTATAAAATTGTAGAGGATAAATGGCATTTTTGTTTACAAATGGAAAAAGAAATAAGGGAGTCAACATTGGAAATATTGTTGCCTAATTTGACTAAAGATCAAATAATAAATGCCGTAAAAAGGCATAATAATAGATTCACTCCCAAGTATAGAGCATTCAGCATATTGTAGAATAAAATTGAAGAGGTAGTTACTAAATCCATAAGATTGTGGAAAATAGTTTACAAGAAAATTGAAGATGTATATAATGAAGAATATAAGGTAGAAGCAATTGCCAAGGAAAAAGAAACGAAAGCATCAGAAACAAAAGAGAAGGAACTAGTGGAGAAGAGTAAAGAAGAAAAGGAAGAAGAGGCACATAATGAGGAGAAAGAGGAAGAGAAAGATACAGCTGAGCCACAAGATCAAAGTATGAAAGACATACAGGTATCTCCTCCTAGGCCTCCTCATGCCAACATCACACCTATAGATATCATAAAAATAAAGGATGTTACAAATACTTCAAATCTAAACATCAATCCATTAACTGCAGAGGATTTGGAAATCCTTGACCAATCATCACTTATAGCAAAATTAAGTTCAAATCCTGTATTGGTTAGTGTTGATGAATTACAAATCTAGAAGTCAAGGTAAAAGCACAAGTACCACCTTTGACCATACAAACTATTGGTATTCTATTCTTCCACCACCACCTCCACCAAGTATAGTCACTGATACACTTCAAGTGCCGAGTATAGCAGTAGGGGAAATAAAAGAAACATCTGAACAACTGACAAGTTCAACCCCACCTAGCATTCATAAAAGGGATATTCAAGCTGAAGAAAAGGATGAGACAAAGAAGAAAGAGGAGACTGCAATACAAACACTGGTTGCATTAACAAAATCTGGTACTCCGCCACAAACTCTTTAGCAGCCGAGCACAGATGGATTACAGTTGCAAATTAGGACACCAGGCTCGAGCTCATCAAAGGTAGTCAGGAGACTTCACTATGGAGTTCCTGAGCTTGATGAAGAAATAAAGATCCCATATTATGAATCTAGCACTCTTACTAAAGAAAAGATTAATGAAATTTAGAGTGCATTAGACAAAAGAAGGAGACAAGAAGCACTAAGAAAGGAATACAAGCATAAGCTTACATTGAATGAAATTAAAGCTATATTCATAGAAGCTTTTTGCTTACAATCTCCAGATGAGTCAAGACCAATTATGGAAAAACTATCTGATATAGTTGACCAGGTGACTAATGAAGACCAGGAAACAAATGCCATATTGCTTGAATGGTCACAAAAGAAGTTCCAAGGTAAAGTAAATAGTAAAATATCTGGTGATAGAGCACTGTCACAAGAAGAACTGGCAAAGAAAGTTATAACAGTTAAAATTGTACTAGGAAACATCCTTTTCCTGTACAACAAGTTGTGTGATTTTTTCGCATTCAAACAAGACACTAGCCAAAAAATATTGAGTTTGGAAAACAATCTAAAAATTTCTAGCATGCAACTCCCCACAGATCCAGCTCAGAGTGAGAAGCATTTTGTCCAATCGCTTCACACACAAAGAGAGTTAGTTGTCTTAGCAGCAGAGGAGGCAACCAAAAAAGCCAAATTGATACAAATTCAATCATCAATTACTCCTCATTTGGAACTACTTCACAAGGAGTAGATAAAGGTAGAGACAGTCCTCAAGAAAGATCCCAATCTTTCTTCATTTGATGGACTTGTACACCTAGCAGCAGAGATTGCCATCCAACATAAGACATTAGATGTCACATTAGCAAATTGGGATGCAGCTCTGAAGGTTCTCCTTGAAGTAAACAACACATTTTTGGCCAAGTATGGCATTTCATTGTAAAGACCCTTGACATAAGTGTCAAAAAGGGGGAGAATAAGAATAAGAGTTAAGTATAGTAATGAAATGATAAGTATGATAAAAGGGGGAGATAGCAAATTTAGGGGGAAATAGAAAATTTTGAGATAGCAAATTTCGGGAGAAAATTTTGAATGAAGGATAAATTAATGAGTCACATGGATCTTAATTAAGTGTTTTTGCCACTCATGTCAAAGGGGGAGATTGTAAGCTTAAAGAATAAATTTGACAACTGAGTGTCAATACACTTAACCAAGATCAAGAACAAGTGCCGAGTGACAACAAGTGTCGAGTGACAACAAGTGCCGAGTGATAACGAGTGCTGAGTACAACATGTGCCGAGTGATACAATTTTAATCAAGTGCTAAGCTATCCAAGAAATAGCATGTGCCGAGTATTAGAAATACTTCAGGAGCTGAGTAACTCAGTAGATCAGCATAAAAGTTTGAAATTGCACAAACTATGATGCAAATAGTTTTTGCAGCTGACAGAAGGTAAATCTCGAAGGATTTAATGATGAGATCGAAACTTTTATTTTTCCTATGTAATTTGCATGCAACCAATAAGAAAAATGCTAAAGGCATGCAACCAATCAGAAAAAGATAAGTATTGAGCGGGAAATTGAGAATCAATATGGATCGTAGATCCAAATCAAACCCTAATTCTTTGGAGTCTTTATAAGGAAGACAAAATTTCATTGTAAATATACATATGGAAGGACATACAAGGGTGCATAAGAAAATACATTTTTAGAAGCAAGGGTTATCAAATCACAAAGGATCAAGATTAGGAGAAGGCAGAAAAGGAGCCTACATTCAGTAATCAAGGATTGTAATCTATCAGGTTTATTGTATCTAATACTCTCTAGCAATTGTATTAGAATAAAAATCCTATGGTGATAGGTTAGCTTTACAGCTATTTTGTAAAGAACCTTTTGATTAGGTGATTGAAATCTTTTAACCGAGTGACACTTCATGTTAAGTGTTTGTAAATCCTCTAACCAGGTCACTATTAATACAGTGTAAAGCCTTTAACAGGGCAACCATCAGAAGTGGTTGAACAATATTGCTGCAGAAAATTTTTGTGGGTATCATCCCCACCCTAATTTTACCTTCTTATTCCTGGAGGGTTTCTAGGTTACCAAAATTTTGGTGTTATGAGTTATTGTTGCATGAGTTTTGTTACATGTTTATTTGATGTATTTACATGCATACAACTTACTTTCAGTTAAAATTTTATTGGCTAATGTTTGATACTTATGATTCACCCCCCTCTCTCATAAGTACTCTTTCCATATTTGAATATTCCAACATAAGCAGTGTGCTTTCTTTGAGTTTTTCTATCCTCCTCTTACCTTTGTTAAACACCTATGGAAGCTTGATTTAAAGTTCTATTCTTTCCTTGGCCTCATCATACATTCCAAAGTGTGGTGCCTTTGAATCAATAGGTTCATTTATCAAGGCTTCAATCATGTCTTTTAATTCATCAATATTCAACTCATAGGGAAGAGGTTTTACCCATACAACTCTGGGTTTCACTACTTGAATGTAGACTCTATCACAATCTACCATGAAGCAAACATCATAATTGTAATCTTCAACCAATTTCCTAGGTATCCTAAATTTGTTAGTCATTTTCTCCTTGAAGACATCAAAATAATTATCCATTATACTTACAAAATTTTCTCCCATTTTTGCAATATACTCATTAATCTGATATAGCGCTGGCACATCCTTTCTCCATACTACCATGTCTTTTGAAGGGAAAAAATTTTGAACATAGAAAAATAAACATGTCAACAATGAACTAAATTTGTAAGGGTTATTCTTGGAAGTTCTAATACTTTCCACATTTTTGTTAAATTGCTTTAACAACAAATCTGCAAGATCATATGATAGATTATTCTTTATGACTTTGAATGCCAAGTCTACTACTTCACATGACACACTGTTTAGATGACTAGAACTGTAAATCTTGTGTACTATCATATGTATGCCAAATTTTAGTTTTGCATCTATTACGCTGCTGATCTTCATACATTTGTCATCCCACTTGGCTAGCGTTTTCTTTTCTAACACCACCTGACCTATGGTTTTAGTAGTTTTGGCTTTGGAGAGCATGGGAAGGTCAGTGATGCAATGAATCATCTTCCTAGTGATCAAAACTAGTTGCTCAAGCCATAACTGACCATTGTGAACTCGACTTAGGATCTATCTAATCCATTTGATTTGGAAACTTTAGGGTAGGTGAGGAATGTAGGTTAAACCCTTGGCTTCCAAATCCTTATTCTTAGGCTTAAGAACACCATTCACACACAATTCTCCTAGGGCATCATTCACCTCTAGGGTTCCACTAGTACATTTAAGACCATTTTTTGACCATTATTGGTCAAAATTTTGACCCAATTTTTGACCAAACTTCGACCAAATTCGACCAACCCATTGGTCGGAATTTTTTCGGTCGAAATTTTGACCAACCTTCTGGTTGGTCAAAATTTTGACCAATACATTGGTCGAAAAACCTCCATAGCCATGGTGCAAGTTCTGTCAGGAATTGGTCGAAATTTTGACCAATGAAGGTAGAAAATTTTGACCAATAAAGGTAGAAATTTTAACCAATAAAGGTAAAAATTTCTACCAATGAAAGTCAAAAATTTTGACCAATAAAGGTAGAAATTTCAACCAATGAAGGTAGAAATTTTGACCAATGAAGGTCAAAAATTTTGACCAATGAAGGTAGAAATTTCGACCAATGAAGGTAAAAAATTTTGACCAATGAAGGTAGAAATTTCAACCAATGAAGGTCAAAAATTTTGACCAATGAAGGTAGAAATTTTGACCAATGAAGGTAGAAATCTCTACCAATAGGTAGGTGTAAATTTTTTTTCAGGCATTCTATAAAATAGTCACATGCCTTGCGTATGATATGACATTTTGCATGCATCCTACACTCTCATCCGGCTAATGATGGATTACGGAGAGTGATCTAAAACCATGATGCTAAAAAACACACACAATCAAATCCAAAATGAACTTACATTACAAATGGATTGTGGAAATCTGATATTGTTAATTTTGCATGCATGTCTACTAGGACAAATATATGTTTAAGTTGTGATTGTCCTGGTAGACATGCATGCAATTTTACCAATATCAGATTTCCACAATCCATTTGTAGTGCAAGTTCATTTTGGATTTGATTGTGTGTTTTTTAGCATCATGGTTTCAGATCACTCTATGTAATCCATCATTAGCTAGATGAGAGAGAGTGCAGGATGCATGCAAAATGTCATATCATACATAAGGCATGTGGACTATTTTATAGAATGCCTGAAAAACACTAACAGTAACTAATATGAAAAATATATAATTAGTTATATGATTGAGACAAATCATGTACCAGTGAGTTGGTCAAAATTTTGACCAAAATTTTTTTGACCAATGGGTTGGTCAAATTTGGTCGAAAATTGGGTCGAAAATTTGATCAATGAAGGTCAAAAAATGAACCCAAATGCACTAGTGCAAGTATGCTCGCCAAATTGACTCTTTGAGTTCGATCATCAAGTCACCCCACCAAAGTGCCTCATCAAGGTCAGTCTTTAGGTCCACTCATCAATCTTGCTCACCAAGTTAGCTCGCCATGTCACGTCTCTAAGTGGCCTCGCTAAGTTGGCTCACCAACTTGCCCCACCAAGTTTCCACTTTAAGCCCACTCACCATGTTAGATCACTAGGCCGACTCCCCAAGTCAGCTCGCCAAGCTGACAATTGAAGTATGCTCACCAAATTGACTCTCTAAGTTCGTTCGCCAAGTCTGCCCCCTAGGCCAACTGTCCAGGTCAACTCACCAAGTCACCCCCACCTAGTCACCTAAACAAGTTGACTCATTAAGTCAACTCACGAAGTTGACTCACCTAGTGGTTTTACCACCTTGCCCCAGCAAGTGGGCTCACTCAGTGTGCTTACGAAGTTTCCCCATAGAGTTGCTTCTCTAAGCTCGCTCACCATATAAAATCACTTGGTTAGCATGCCAAGTTGACACTTTAAGTTTTCTCATCAAGTTGCCCCACCAAAGCACCTCATCAAGGTCAGTCTTTAAGTCTGCTCACCAAGTCAGCTTGCCAAGTTGCTGCACCAAGTTGACTCACCTCTCGCCTCACCAAGTGGACTCACTAAGTTGGCTCGCCAACTTGCCCCACCAAGTCGACTGTTCAAGTATGCTCGCCAAGTTGACTCTTTGAGTTTGATCATCAAGTCACCCCACCAAAGTGCCTCATCAAGGTCAGTGTTTAGGTCCGCTCATCGAGCTTGCTCACCAAGTTAGCTCGCTATGTCACGTCTCTAAGTGGCCTTGCTAATTTGGCTTGCCAACTTGCCCCACCAAGTTGCCACTTTAAGCCCACTCACCATGTTAGATCGCCAGGCTGGCTCCCCAAGTTAGCTCGCCAAGATGACAATTGAAGTATGCTCACCAAGTTGACTCTCTAAGTTCACTCACCAAGTCTGCCCCCTAGGCTAACTCTCCAGGTCAGCTCACCAAGTCACCCCCCCTTACCCCACCAACTCGCCACTTTAAGTTGACTCGCCATGTCAGCTTGCCAGGCTGACTCTCCTAGTCAGCTCGCCAAGCTGACAATTCAAGTATGCTCACCAACTAGACTCTTTATGTTCGCTCACCAAGTCCACCCCCTAGGTCAGCTCACCAAGTCACCCCTACCCAGTGCTTATTGTGAACAAACCAATCCAGATCATAAGAGAAGTGATTAGAGATTATTATGAAAGGGTGCGACTAAAAAGAGAGATAACTCACGTCATTTACGACATGACTAATCATTTCTAATGAAAGCTGTAAAAAGGTAGTTCTATCATTCAACTCAGGATGATTGGAAGAACTTATTATATTTTGTATCTCACAATGATCGCTCTATAAGAGAGCATATTTCCTTTGGCACCCATTTAGTGCAGGCATATAAAGTCTACCATCAGAAACAACATCATCTTTGAGTATATTTATATTGTCATATCAGACAACTTATCAAATTATTTAGAGCATAAATATAAAGTTATATCAGAGATGGCCTGCATATTTGCAAATTCTTACTTGTATATTAGACACAACGAACAGTACAAGGTACTGAGAATTTCCTCAATCATTGCATGTAATTTCATGTATATCAGAAATAGAAAATATATATCATCTTGATTGTTATGCAATCATAATTATTTTGATCTGAACCATACTGTATATGCATTTGGAATTAAGAATCATTCAAATATTACTTTATTACAAGAAACTATTTCTATATTCATTGAATTGTGAAGAATTCAAGTAGCATCTCATAATCAGAAACATAAGGAAATTACAACCACCAAATTATGTGACTGAGAAGTAAGTCTGCAGAGTCTGTAGTTGCTCATTTTACTATAGACAACATTTTCCTAAGAAGCTTTACCCCAGTCAGGAATTGATACTCCAATGACACATACTCACAACCACTAGTTTTCTGTCCACCAGGGTCCCTACCAATATTTGAAGGTTGCATATGATGCATGACTACTACTAGGATTTTCTCCACAAAAAGAAATTCATGTTGTCATAAAAGATATTGTCTAGTAACATCCTAGAAAATCTCATGCCTCTAAATTTCTAATGATGTCTGTATATGTCAGATCCCAATTGTGACAGTCGCAAATAACACATTACATAGCTTCCTAGAATGTTCTTGATAGGAAGAGATCCCCTATTTTAAAATAAGACAAATCAAAGTCAGTCCATTTAAAAGTCAGATATACAAATATAGGTGGAACATAGTCTATTAGAAACTTAAGCTTCCACTCTACTTACCAAACATGAGAGTCACAGTTGTTGTTCTGGTTATCGCCCAACACAAAAACATAGCCATGAGGCACATGCTGCAAATGGATATAACATGAAATGTAGAGATTTTAGTTAACTTTATTGATCGTGTAATCAATGAATAAAAAAAGGATATGTGATGTGTGAAACCTCTATCTTTATGGATATTGTAACTTTAATTCCCATATGAGTATTGTTTCCAGTATATCAAATTATGTTAATTCATCAGGATTCAACTGTGAGGAGGGTTTGAGTCAAAACTTATACATTTAGCATATTTTGTAGCGGGACCATTGTCTTCTACACCCAATATAACATGTCAACAAGCTCTACACCATATGCAACAAGAACATAAAAATATAATTTCTTGGATTCAATCAACACTAAATAAAAATTGCATATTTAATTGAAACTACTTTGAAGCCTCTATGATGAAATTGTAAATCTTTAAATGGCACTACAATTTATTACTGAGAGACTTGGTCCAGAAAGATAAGATGGATGACTGAATAGATTTTCCCCAACTAACAATTTGCTTTTCTAAGACTTCAGGAAATGCTATCAAGATCCTTTACAAATCAAAATTGGGGCAATTATATTATTTGATGAGAACCTGACTTTGCCCTCAATAATTAGACATTTTTCCCTTCACAAACTCTTTACATTCTCAATTTTGACTCCTTAAACATAGACATAGCTCTGATTTTCATTGTTTCCCACATCAAGGTAACATCAATGGCCATAAGCAATGATGTTCAAATTAAATTTAAAAAGGACCAATAATTATGGCAAGGTAGTTAACTAAGTCCAACCCCAAGACTTCCACCAACAAAACCTAATATGACATCCATAACTTGATTTTGGAGTAAAAATAATGACTATTACAGCACTATATATTTCTTTCACAAACAAAATACCAACAAGATAGGTATCAAATGACAGTGGTCATGAATCAATTTGTCAAGATGCCAAATGCATCTAGTCACCATATACTCTAAAAGCTTAATTGCCCTAAGACAAGATTCGTGGGCAAGAAAATAGCCAGTATACAAATTGAGAAGAACTGAAATATTAGGCAGAATCTACAAAATAACATATCTGAGTACCCCATGAAAAGTAAACTAGATTTCAAAAAGTTTGCTATCAATATGTATGGCATGTGCCATATAGCAAGCAACATAGCAGCATCCCCAACACAAGTGGTAATTCTGTGGGAAGGAACACTGATATCAAATATAAAATTTGATAAGAAAGAGACAAAACTCATTTTGATATTTCTTATGAAGGCTTGACCATGAAATCGTAATAGGGGAACCCATATCAATTGGACCATCAAATTGTGAGAATACTTGCTCAAATACCCAACAAATCACAAACTTTCCAACAAACTCAAACTCTTTGCAAAAATAAGGTTGGGGACTTATCTAGGCATGTGTGCGATTGTGTTAACTAATCAAATATTGTTATACAAGAATACATTGCAATTTTGGCTTGTAGAAGAATATTAAATGGGTTGGTGGTAAGAAACTCTTTCAAGTTACTCCTGATTACATGTATGGTTGACTACCCTCTGCGGATTGGTGCAATTAATTGAACCTCCTATTAGGTCTTCATGATTCTAGGAATGTTTGGGCTAAGAGACAAGAATTTGGTCTAATTATCTACCTAAAAAAGTCATTTTTTCAGATAGTTTTGTTGCTTAATAAATTGGTTGTAGGGGATAACTCTTCTAAGTCTATCTAGATGCCACATTATCTATTGTTGTGAATAATGTGGCAATGTAGGTTCATAAAGATAAAAATGATGGTAAGAAGTTCTGTCCAGATGGGGACTCCTATTCTTTATGCTAAGTGTCAAAGAAGTCTTTCAAAAGGTGCAAGTAAATGTTAGAGGTATTATCTTTGAGACAAACTCTATTCAAACAATTTGATGCACCTTAGGCATATAGCTTGTGCCAGCCCTTGCAAAGAAATGGTTATTTAAAATTTTTGAGCCAATGATACTATTGTAGACTTAGAAAGTATATGTTGGTTTTCTTAGATCATATCTGTACAGAATATTCCTTTGCTTCAACTATTTTTAGTTGCAGAATGTAGCTAGGAGTAGAGAAAAATGACATCACTAACAAACAAAATAATCTCAATATATTTTTCTCTACATGGATGGTTCCTCAAATGTGATGATCCCTCTCAATATCTTCTATAATTTTTCTTATCATTTTGGTTTTGAGTTATTGTGATTGAATATTCATTAAAAACATATATTAAAATGCAAGTGCAATTCAGTTTGACAACAAAAATGAACAGCATATATCTTCACAATAAAATACTGTTATAAAGAACATTAAGTAGATATGAAGCTTCTAAATATAATGGAGGTTACAGATCTACTGTAACAATTCTCCCTTTATATGAAGCTGTATATAGATATAAACATTATAAGAAATTAAATATATTATTCAATTACTATGAAAAGAAACATTTCACTTAACAAAAACTAATATATCAAGTACCTCCATTTGAAGAAAAATCATCACTTGTTGCTCGAACATCATGGATACTTAATTGATGAGTAAGTCTTGACAATAAAGATGCCTATTTTTTGAATCTCTCATGTTTCCTTTTTGCATTCTGATCTTCTTGGAGAAGTTCTTCAATCTTTGCTGTACTCTGAGAGCTTTTTGAAGTAGAATTGAAAAATAATATATGAGGAACACAGAAAACAAATATAACTAGTAGCATGGCCATATTAGCCACATATAATTAACCTTCACCTGACAGAGCTATAAAGTTGAGTCAGCATTTCCTCTTTGGCTTTCTCAACTTGGCAGAGCACCACAACCTGTCAATCATTGAAGGACAAGTTAATACTCATGAGAACCATACAGAAGGACACCTATTTCTATAGTGCTTTGAAACAAGGATGTTCTAAGGTTCTTACTTTGGGTACATTTGCAGCAAGACTATTCAGAACAGCTTCCACATAACCACATACTTCCTGAGACATCAACCTCAACTCCTCCTCTGGATCAACTGGTCACCTGGCCATTGTATCCTAATTACAAAGAACATGAATAAACTGAACATTAGCTTTGCCTCAGTATTTAATTTATGTCTTGTTAGATAAATTAAGACGCATCATGATCAATTAACCTTACAGAAGGAAAAAACCATTCTTAGCATTTTCATTAAATAATTAATAGAAAACCAGCACAAATATTTTTTACCACATTACATAAGTTTATTTTAAGAATGCAGACTGTAAAGCGTAGAGCTACTACAATTTTATTGTAAAGCAACTATGAGAAATAAATTGGCACATTGTTGAAAAGTCATCTAAGCTCCATATGAATGGATATTCCTAATAGTACATGAGTTTGTGTCTCATCTCACATTCAAACTCAGTGACCTTCATTACCTAAGTTGAATTCCTTCTAAAAGGTAGCAACTAAGAGATAAAAAGATTTGTATGGTTGATAATTGTGATATGAATATCAGGATTTAACTGTGTGATTTTAAGTCAAACTCGATGACCCATATTTCATGAGTAGTGATTCAACATGAATGCATCTCTCATGAGAATAAATGGAACACTTAGCACTCATTGGATCTAGGTGATGCTCACAGGGGTGAAGCACCGGGACTTCCCGGGAGGTCACCCATCCCAGTACTACTCCAGCCTGAGCGCGCTTAACTACGGAGTTTCCTCCTTAGTTAAACCCAAAGCTTGCAACCCCATTTGCAAAACCTTCACCAAGTGTTGTGCCTTATGAACCATTCATTAGAAAGCCCCTTAAGCTCATCAATTGATAAGTAGGAGATAATTTCCACAGCTAGTCAAATTGTGATATGAATATCAGGATTTAACTGTGTGATTTTAAGTCAAACTCGATGACCCATATTTCATGAGTAGTGATTCAACATGAATCCATCTCTCATGAGAATAAATGGAACACTTAGCACTCATTGGATCTAAGCTTTGGGTTTAACTAAGGAGGAAACTCCGTAGTTAAGCGCGCTCAGGCTGGAGTAGTACTGGGATGGGTGACCTCCCGGGAAGTCCCGGTGCTTCACCCCTGTGAGCATCACCTAGATCCAATGAGTGCTAAGTGTTCCATTTATTCTCATGAGAGATGCATTCATGTTGAATCACTACTCATGAAATATGGGTCATCGAGTTTGACTTAAAATCACACAGTTAAATCCTGATATTCATATCACAATTTGACTAGCTGTGGAAATTATCTCCTACTTATCAATTGATGAGCTTAAGGGGCTTTCTAATGAATGGTTCATAAGGCACAACACTTGGTGAAGGTTTTGCAAATGGGGTTGCAAGCTTTGGGTTTAACTAAGGAGGAAACTCCGTAGTTAAGCGCGCTCAGGCTGGAGTAGTACTGGGATGGGTGACCTCCCGAGAAGTCTCGGTGCTTCACCCCTGTGAGCATCACCTAGATCCAATGAGTGCTAAGTGTTCCATTTATTCTCATGAGAGATGGATTCATGTTGAATCACTACTCATGAAATATGGGTCATCGAGTTTGACTTAAAATCACACAGTTAAATCCTGATATTCATATCACAATTTGACTAGCTGTGGAAATTATCTCCTACTTATGGTTGATAATTGACAATAGTTCCATAGGGTAGACTAAAGGGGAATCTATTTGTCCATCTCACATTCAAACTAAGGTTTTGCATATCATCTCCACAGTTTCTATTTATCACTTTGGCTAAGATATATTATAATATTAATGAAGTTGCACAGACCATAGTCAAGGTACTTGGTCCATTAAGAAATTTATCAAATTAACTAAAACATTTACAAGGTAGTTATCTTGAACTAAGATACATGGCATGTACATAGGCAAAGATTTTTAATTTTTTACATTAAGCTTCTTAACTATAAAGATCAAAACTTTGCATGGGCATCCTATACTGTATTTCAATATAGTTATGCTTATATTGAGCTATCTTATTATTTTAGTTAGATACCTAAGTTACATATAGGCCTTAGCCACATGAAATAAGACCCAAATCTGGGCACAAAACTTGTAAACAAGGACCTAAACCAGATCCAATCCAAACATGTCGCCTCAAATCTACAAGGCAGATCCTAATCTACAAGGCGGATCCTAATCGGCAAGGTGATGGAAAACTAAAAGTTTACCAAAACAAAGAACATTTTTAAATAGAAGAGAGACAAGGGATGGAAAACTAAAAGTTTACCAAATTATGGTTCACTAACATTTATAGCCATTGTCTTTCACCATTACTATGTCTCTATTGTATAGAGTTGTGAGAAAAACCAGTTGAGTCATTGTCTTTACCTTCGAAATTCCCCTCACCCATGGACTTACTTGGAGTAATGTGCATGTTTGTTAGGCTGGAAATCCTACTTCCAATGCAAGAGGACTTCTCTGAAGGTAAGTTTAGCATTTTGGACATGGGCATTAGAGCTGAGATACTATGTTCCCAGCTTGAATTTTGACTGTATGAAATGATTCCTGAGACAATTTGCCTCAGAATTAGAGAGAAAAATTGGGACTTGAACTAGAGTTGATAGTCTTGTTTCTGGCACGGGAATCCTTGAACCTAAGGAGGAGCATCTTGGCAGTCTCTTTGCCCCTCAAAAGGCAGGTTGCTTCATCCTTTGCAGTGTCAAAGGTGCCCAAAAAAATAATCTTTTGAATGTTGTCTTCTATCTCTGCAACCCATCTCCTTGATGGCCTTTGTCTAATAGTAAGACCATTAGTTCTAATAGAAGAACCATTTCCTATAAGCAATATGTGTTGACACCAATAATATCATATCTGATTCTCATCATGCTGAATATATGGTTTAATCTTCAAAAAATTTGCGGAGTTCAAGGATTGCTTCTTCTGTCAGTTTAATGTTTCCTCGTTTAGCTTCTTCTTAATTAGAATACCAGCAATCTGTTGAAGTTAGTTTCTCAGTGAGATATTAGATGATACACATTTTATTATCCTTGTCTTTTTGGCCCACTACCAAGAAATCTCTCTTCCAATTGTGGTAAAACTTTGTACATCCCAGGTAGGCTTGACAAATCAAGGTTTCATAGACCAAAAAGCATGTAGAAGCCCAAAAATAATTCCATAAAGGAAAAAGCACTCTAGCCTAGCATGTATAAAAGATATAAAATATTAATTGTGCTGTATTATTTCTTGAATTTCTAGAGGCCTGTATGATTTACTCTATGTTCTTCAGATTCATATATTTGCACTTGTTTTTCTCATCAAACTCATTCTTTGAATATCGTGAATAACCTTCTTTTCTTTGCACTTAGTTAGAGCAGCATCTTATTGTTGGATTAACTGTCAAAATTTTCTTTTGAAATTTGTGAGATGGCTTAACTCTTTAAGTTCACTCACCAAGTTCGCTCGCCATGTCGGCTCGTCGAGTCAACTCACCAAGTCACCCCTCCAAGTCGCTTGAAGCAAAGAAAAATTTGGTGTATTGTGCAAGTCTAAATAATGCTATCATTTTATATTTATAAAAACACTTACTTGGAAACATAACAAAGTGTTCTCCCCTTAGATTACTTCCCATTTAACAAACCAAGGAAAATGCAATAGATATATTTATCAACAAAGAAATAACATCAACGAGAGTAACCATGCCATCTCTTAGCATTCTCAATATTGCCATTGGTACATAAAGAACTGGGCTACACTTCACAATGCCAAAACCTTGAGCAGAATTCACTGTGAGAAGAAGCAAGTTATGTTTCCTTGGCAGGTGTTAGCTAGCAATCATTTCATATAACATCTTATAAAAGAATTCCTAAAGCTAACCACATTTTGAAATGAGATAACAACTGATATATATCATTTAAAACTCAATTTATTCCTATTTGTGCATAACATTAGTAGGTTAGTGTTATGCCAAGAGAATGGAATTTATGTATCCTCTTGACTCTAACAAAGACAAAGGGCCATTCTTGTCACTCTTTAGAGGTAAGCCATAAACTCTAAAGAGACACTGAGCCAAAATTATTGGGCACACAAATGTCAAAAAACATGGCAAATGTATAGGACAAATAGAGTCAAC
Organism: Cupressus sempervirens; assembly: GCA_028749045.1. Classification (NCBI taxonomy): domain Eukaryota; kingdom Viridiplantae; phylum Streptophyta; class Pinopsida; order Cupressales; family Cupressaceae; genus Cupressus; species Cupressus sempervirens. Next base: position 882,853,809 of record CM053787.1, read on the forward strand.
TTTTATGAAAATGATAAATATCTCCCATCAAAAATTGAGAAAGGTTCAAAGCACATGCCTCCTCATACAACTTTAATATCATTTCTGGATGATATGTTATCATAGTAGACAAACACTTAGCTGCTGCCCTCTAAACCTTCCAGCTAATATCCTCATCATCGCTATATTCATTAGCACTCTCTCTACATCAATAGAATAGTATTCACATGTTGGTCATAAAATTCATAATTACATGAAAATAAAAGACACCATTGTGCAAAAATTAAATTTTCTCAAGCAAATAATTATCTTAAGCAATTTTAACGTACTCATCCTCCTCTCCATTACTCTCTTCTATATCTTCTTCCATATTATCAGTGTAGTTTGGATCATAGCTTATGTAGTCCAGAGCAAGTTCCAAAATCGTATCACAATAAACAACCACATCTCTGGCACAACATAGGAAAAAACTCTCCAATGCCTGCAAATTGCATCTTTAAGGTGATTATTTACAGATTTTTGAATAATCAGGGTTTTCTATTTGAAGAATGAAATCTGAAGATGCATTTCACAAAACATACATATACTTTCAATATAGATGATATGAACTTTTAAAATGGAACCACTAATGTTAAAAAATAGTGTGAGATGAAAATACATAATTTCTCTACAACCAAACTCTTTTAACACCTGAAAGCTATATTCTCTTAGCTCCTCATCAGTTTCAGATGCACTTTTACAATAGTTAATAAGTAGGGGAACAATTTCATTTAGATGCGGTCCAAACCTGTACCCAACAGCTTGACTGCATGGGGAAAGGACATATATTAGAATAAGACTATAGATTATATAGCTAAAGGCCATTGATGATACATTGATGAACACGTGGAGTACAAGATTAAAAAATGGAAACAAAATATAGAATTGCATTTTTAAGTAACATAAAATTTCACAAATATTATATTGTTTTTATATTTTCTATATCAGTTACAATATTCAATTATTTTTCAAAAGGCCTTCACTTTTTTAGCTTCTAAAACCATTTTTCCCATAAGAACCAACCATTAACTACCCAACACAGCAATATATTATTAGTAAGTAGGAGATATTTTCCACAACAAGTCAAATTATGATATTGCTATACAGATTCAACTTTGTAGATTTTAAGTTAAACTCATTGACCCATGTTTCATGAGTAATAGTTCACAAGGACTCATCTTTCATGAGAATGAATGGAACACTTAGCACTCATTGCAATTAGATGATGCTCATAGGTGGTGGATAAGCTAATATTATAATTTATTAACTATAAACTAACACTATCGATCATAAACAAACAAAAGACTAGTAGACTGAAAATGTGTTCTTAGCAAAAATAGTTGTCTATTTATTTAATGTGACAAGAATGTATTCAGAGCCATGCATGAGAATCTCAAAAGAAGTTCAACCTTCACTGTTTGATTGTCATGGCTATACTAGGATAACAATGGTACAAGGGGTGAATTGATTAATGTGTCCCTACAATTGGGATTGACAATAGCAACAAATAGATAAGCAATATTTGAGAGAGATTTAAACAACATAGATCACCTGGAAGGCTCTTAAGGTTGGTGCTAGATGACAAAATTAGAGGTTTGAAAAGCATAGTTGAATTACTAGTCACAATGGGAAATAGAGGCTTGTTGCCTACCGCTTGGAGAGCTAATGTGGATCCAGAACTGTAACATTTCTCGTTCCTATACATGTGATTTGAGATATAACAATGCCTTAATATTGACTATGAAACTTAGTCTTTGATTCTTTATAGTTAGTTCTACAATTTATATTGCCAAAACATTGATGAGAAATATCATTCAGTGTGAATTTGTAATTTGCTCAAGTAATCTGGTTCTAGATGTTTGGTGTAATAGGATCACAATGTACTAGTCATTTGAGTTCTTAGTTTTCAATATTGGAATCAAATTAAAAAATCAAATTATAGTGTCATTCAAACTTACCATATCTGAAGGGATATAGTGGCTGAAAGTGCATATTAGATTCGTGGCACTAAATATAATGGCTGGAAATTGCATATCAAACCTGTGTAGGATAATATCAGTCTTTCTGTTGTAGATCATACTTCATATCATACCTTAAAGTGGTCATTTACTAGTCCCAAAGTGGTCTACAGAAGCCTACAATAGCTAGCTAACATCTGGATGTGATACATGTTGATTATATGACATTAAAACCTATGGATTGAATTATTACAATTTGATTTGTGACTGATAATAGGTCTATAATCTCTCTTTTCAGTCTTAGCAGTAAACAATAAAGTCATATTTTTCCATATCATTTATCTATACATGTTTTCATTCATTGCATAGTCATTTCCTTTAATCATTTGTAATCTGTTATCATAAACAAGCATCAAAGTGAACTCAGCCAAAGTCAGATCAGAATTGCCGAACTTAGAAACATCACCATTCCTAGGAGTCCAAAACATACATCAAACAAAACAAAATAGAAAAATTGGATCGGGTTTGTGTGGGGATCTTTCACAATTACTTATTGATGCTTAATCTATCTTGTGGTCTTGAGGATTTGCAAAACTTCATGGAAATCAAACTACCATGTTTGAATTAGAAAAGAATCGGTGTATAAAATAATAGCAATAAAGAATATAATAGAAAGTAACTGGTATGCAAGTATTCTTCTATTAATCTCCATATAAATTTGTTAAGAAGATGTAGTAGTAATGGTCGTCCCTCGTCAAGTATGCCAATCGCGAGATGGATGGACTAAGGGTTCTACTCAGAGGCTCATTCCATGCCCTTGGCCTTGGTTGAGGAAGAATATCTTTGATCCTCTTAACAAGGAACATAAGATTAATAATTATTTATCTGATTTCCATCAAACATCATATTTGGGATCAATTTGAAAATGTTTGATAGAAAGATGCACCAGTATTGGTTCTGTCATTAAATACAACAACTACAAGATGATAGATGTCCTGCCATTCTCATGGCCCAAGGGGCCATATGACTTGGACACTCATTATGTGCCCTTGAGTTTAATTGAGGAGGATAGTCTCAACTCTCCCAGCATCCTATCAAGCTTTTCCACCAAATTCCTAATATGGTCAGCTATTAGAAGTATGCAGTGAAATGGATACAAGTGAATTTAGGGTGTTCTGTTTTCAATATCATTTGTATAATGATCATAAATCCTTGATACAATTTTCTCTAAATTGAGTTTTAATTACGTATTTTATATATAGAATACTATTTATAAATAACTTGTGTTATGGGACTTGTTATTTTTGGGCAAAATCCAATATATCCCATAAAGAGATCATTATGCTGCTTGCGCAGGAGCCCCATCATTCTGAAGAATCATACCATTTTTGGTAGGCACCTAAAAGGAAATTTCCATAAGGAGTTGATGCCTTCCATTGGTTAAGATAAAAACTTAAAATAGATCTTTGAGGAGTGACTGCAGAAGATACTTGAGCAACCGTAACACAATTATTGTTGTTTTCTAGAAAGCCTTAAAGCATCTATGAATGTAGCAAACTGAGGCAGGCAATCACATTTTAATATGCAATAACAAACAATTCATGCACTCTCTCAGGTTACCATACTCAAGGCCCTAGAGCCACTGGGCTCTAAAATGACAAATAAAACTTCAAACTAAGAACATGCAGCATGAAATTAATTACTAACTAATGTCATTATGCCAACATCACTGCTGCACTGCATCCTAGAATAGTTTAACAATATACACTACTTCCAAATGGCATTTAAAGTATGTGAGCTAGAAATAAAATCTAGGTAACAAAAATGAGGGTCAATCTCAAGGTCAATGTTTTACCCTGCCATTTGGCAGAGTCAGTCAAATATATTCAACCTGCCCTTGAAAAACATGAGATTTGTTGAACATCCTTAAGATTCATTTTTTTTTCCTTACCTGTAACTCGTGGTATGTAGAATAATATTGTGGATATCTTCCATTTGACCCCCCAAAAGTTTCCTGCCATGTATCTAGTAGGACCAAGATCTTTTCTCTAACATTTAAATCAGGCTACAAAATAAAATAAAATAAAACGCACATAAAGGATTGCTGAAAATATGCACTAAGAGCACAAACCAAAAATTGTTTAAGCTACAACCCAGAAAAACATGTGCAAGTTACACAAAAGCTTTTTTTACAGACCTTTTTCTTTACTATCTTGACCATTTCATGTAGCACATCTCTCTTGGAAACTTGCAAGTGAACAATATCACCACAATTTTTTGTAAGTGTCTCTAATAGCTGCAAAAATAACTAGGAAAATATTAAATCAAAGTTATCCATCAAAGTCAATCATAAATGAATTCTTACTATAGTAAATTTTTTGCACTCAGAATTCAACCAAATATCTCAGTAATGATAACTTAAAATAAATCAAAATGTATATAGAAATTTATAATAGTATTCAATTCTAACCATCAGAAAAAGAATTTGGATCTTAGGATTCTTATTGGAAATGCGTTTCTTAATTGCTTTGATTACTTCCTTTGCTTGTCTGTTCCAACACAATCATATTGACCAATATAGACCCTTCATTACTATCACCATATCCAAAAGTCCATTTATAAGAAAGAACTTAGAAAACAAAGCTGTTAACATGCTTTATAAAAACCATACCAACATCTCTTATGCGATATAACAAAGATGGGATTACATTCTCCGAACATGGACTACCATTAATGCATAATATAGAGAAACTACCAATGAAATAATGTCAAATTGGATTTACAAAAGAGGATAACAGTGTATCAATATTTGCAAAGCATAATCAAGAAATCTGAACCTAAGGTGGATTAAAGCAATTTAGCATGATTCTATGCCTTGTAACTCAGAGATGAAGGTATTTCCAAATATTTTGTATGACTTCTCATGTTAGAAAACAGATTATATAGACACATCTTATAAATATAGCCAAGATAGAATATATGACAAAAGGAGTAAGATTTCTTTGTGCCATTCAAGGTTCTTGGATAGGCAGCATGAATAAAATGAAATGCTTTCATTTCCTTAAAAATTCTTGAAATCCATGTTTGATTGTGACTACCATACATGTTGATCTGAGCATGCCTGGCTCCCAGTTACTGCTATGATATAGTTTAAGATTACTGCTGTAACTGATAAGTGGTGATGTAGATGAGCAAATTTGGATAACAGTTTCTATATGTTAGGTGTCAAGAAGCTTCACTTTAAAATTTAAAAATGGTTCTACCATACATGCTGTTTTATTTTGTGTCATCTTGGAAAACATTGGATCATTCATGTAAACAAACCTAACAAGCTCTCTTGTGTGTTTATACTTAAGTTCTAATGTTTATTTTCCAGCCTACACTAGAAGACTCTTCTGAAAAGTAATTCAACATTATAACATAATTATGAGTTGCAGAAGCATCAACTGTATCAAATCCTTACATAGCTAAAAACTATATAAAACATCATTGAAAATTGATCAATATTACTCAAAAGATGCATTTGTTAAAACCATTGATTGATCAAAAGATGCACATCTTGTTTCCAACTCATACTGTTTCCATTTCTTAATCTATTAATTCTCTGAGCTTGATTGTTCTAACACCGTGCATAATGCTTTTATTGTTCCTTCCTAAATAGGCTCTGAAAGGTATCAGAGAGAAGGTGCATATTATAACTAAGTTTGGATTGACTTGGAGTAATGGAGAATTTGGTGTGAAGGGAGATCCTACATATGTCAGAGCTGCCTATGAAGCAAGCCTCAAGAGGCTTGATATAGACTACATTGATCTTTATTACTAGCATAGGGTGGATATTATTGTACCCATAGAAGCTACTATCAGTCTTCAGATTCCAAACCCTTAACCTTGCACCAAAATACTATTTTGTCATGGTGCTGTAAGTTTTAAGATTCAAAATCTGTACTACTGTGACAAGTTTTTTATTTTAATCTTATTTGTAAAATTTTGGGCAATGGTTTTTCTCCAAAAACTACATAGTTGAATCTTGAATTTGATTTGATGTGAGAAATATATTTTACATATCAATTCTTGAGATTGATAAGTATGAAATATTTTCTATAACAAGTCAAATTTTTATTTTACTACAAGGATTCAATTGTGTGGTTTTCTAGTGAAACGCATTGACACAAGTTATTTTAATAGTGGTTCACAAGAACTCATTTTTCATAAGAATGAATGGAACATTTAGTACTCATTACATTTAGATGATGCTCATAAGGTGAAGCATTAAGCCTTTCCAGAAGGTCACTAAGTGCAATACTACTCCAACTTATTATCATGAGAGATGAGTTCTTATGAAGCTAATGTAACATGAGTCAATGAATTTGTCTTAGAAACAACAAAATCAAAATTTCAAACCTCTAATTTCACAAGAAAATATGTGTCTAATAATCAAGGTTGTATGGCTTTGGAGGGCAAGATTGTATCCCTCTGACTCTTTGCCGACGCTTAGAAAAACATAAGAAATTTGATAACAAGCAAATCAATTTTCCTTTTATATAGATGGGTGAACTGAAGAAGTTGGTAGAAGAGGGAAATATAAAATATGTGGGTCTATTTGAAGCCTCTACTTCAACAATCCGTAGGGCCCATGCAGTGCATCCAATCACTGTTGTGCAACTTGAATGGTCTCTCTAGAGTAGGGATTCTGAGGCCAAAATTATTCCCACCTCTAGGTAAATGTTGTGATGATATAATACCTCAACAGTCAGTGATTCAATGTTTACTTTATAGATTGCAGAGAACTGAGAATAAATATTTGTGAATTGAGTTCACAATATATACCAAAAGTTGAAGTTTTTAATGAGATTTTTTTTGAACTTTGTTCCATTTGAACTTAGATAAGGAATACAAGCTTACTTATATTTATTTTATTTCATTTTATTCCATTCATAGGGAGTTGGGGATTGGGATTGTTCCATACAGTCATTTAGGCATGGGTTTCTTCAACACAGGAGGAAAACTTCTTCAAAGTGTGACAGATAATGACTTCGTAAGGTAAAGGATAGGATTTTTTTTTCCCATTTAATAATTGTACCATTTTAAAGATGATCTAATGTTGAGTTCAAACATTGAGACTGAACAAAAAAGTAAAATCTAAACAAAAATCTACATGACAAGACTAACAATAAAGGTAAAAATTAATTTGATTTGATTTTGTCATTGTTGATTGTTTCATATCATAATAATTGATCTGTTAAATAGGGGAATCCGAGGTTTTAAGGTGAGAATCTTGAGCGGAACCAAGATCTATTACTAAAGCTAAGTAAGATCAGTTTAAGAAAAGGGTGCAACCCAAGCCAGGTTGCTCTTGCATGGGATCAAGACCAGGGAAATGATGTTGTGCCCATTCCTGGAACCACCAAGATGAAGAACCTAGATGATAATATCTTCTCTCTTGATAAAATTGATAGCAGATGACATGAATGAAATCAAAGCCATCTTTCCTATAGATGATGCAACTGGAGATCGACATAGAGCTGTTGATTTGCAATTGACCTGAATAAATTCAGAAATGCCCCCATACAACACTCTCTATTGAATTAAAGCACGTAAATGTTTGTGTTCCAAAGCAGAACATTTGCAATTGAGCTAGATGAATAAAGGGCTCTGAAGAGTTAGCAGCATTAAAAAAAAAAGAATCCAAATAAATGGATTTTTTAGCCTTGTACTATATCAGTTATAAATGCTTATTATTGAAAATGTAGTATTTTTAAAGTCTATTAATAGAGTATTTTTAGAGCCTATTAATAGAGAGCTTTTGGTAAATGACTCTATAAAGAGTTTTATAAACCTGGTGGAAATATATTTTGTTAATAGTAATGATACTGGCATTTTAACATTTATGCATGACAATATTTATGGACTAGTGATAAACCCAAACCCTTCCACATGGATCTTAAGCAAGAGTTAGTAATAAAGATCCAATAAATGAGTCGTAATGTCTCCAAGGTTCTCTCAGAGACTTTGATATTCAACCATTGTTGCTCCACATAACTTGTGGGCTTGAACATCAGGATAACAATATGCCATTTATTATCAGTGCATGCCAAGGATACATTAGAGGTTTTCACCCCATATGTCAACAAATTCACGTTTCAAAGTAGATAATCTAGAATGTCCATCCGGTGCCAATTCATGTTTTATTATCAAGACAAAGCACAAGAACTCGTAGCTACAAATAAATCCAAATTTCCTTGAATTTCCTTGAAACAATATGAAACACACTCAAAGAAGTGGTATAACATTGAATAAGACCCATATTACATTACAAAAACCATATAAAAATCTCAAAGTCTTTCTAATACAAATTTCAAACTCGTTTATGATCATATTAATTTAAACAAAAATAAGTATATAATCGTAAGAAGTTGCATGCAGAAATTATTTATAATATTGCATTCAAATTCATTGATATGCATAGAAGTAGTGCCATGTAGAGTGCAGGAAGGGTCTACGTTGTATGGGTATGTCTCTCTTGATACAGAGGTGTGACACCTAAGAAAGAAATGGTAGCCCTTGTTCACTATGTTGTGTACACAGAATTTCACTTTTCTTGATACTTTAGAGTCTTAGACACTAATAAAATTATTGTAGGGAAAGTTAGTCAACTTACTAAATCTATTATGACACCTCCATTCTAAACGGCATTATCATATTAGACTTTGTGATCCAACGTATTGAAGAAATTACCTTAATATTGAAGAATTAATACAAGTGATGTTGTAGGTGTAGTGGGATTGGTTCCAAATTCTGACTCTTCCACAATACCACTCTAAATATATAGTCCATGTCTAGTTCCTTTGTGCTAATTCCATTAGGAAGACTCTAGTCGAAGGAGTGAACTAGTGAAGCCAAAATTAAATGAAGCATCTTATCAGCCAAAGGAAGCCCTAGGCATATTCTTCTCCCTACTCCAAATGGTATAAGCTCAAAATCTTGTCCCTTAAAGTCCACAGTAGCTCCCTCTCCCTCCAAAAACCTCTCTCGCATAAATTTGGAAGGCTCCTTCCAACACAACAGGATCCCTCACAATCGCCCACACATTAACCCATACCTGTGTGTCTTTGGGGATCACAAACCCCCTATTTCACAAGATCTTGATGCTTTATGAGGGATCAAAAGAGGACCAGGAGGATACAGTCGAAGCACTTCTTTAACCATTGCATGAAGGTAAGGTAGATGATCAATATTAGATTCCTCCACTCTTCTACTATGACCTACAACCTCCTCTAACTCCCCTTGGACTTTTTCCATTTTATCTAGATTATGAATGAGTTTTACCATTGCCCATTCTATTGTTGCACTAGTGATGTCAAAACCAGCAATTAATAGACCTTGCATTATCAAAACACCCCATCCTCATTAACCAATGCCTCCACTCTCATCTTAAGCCCTAACTTGGCCTCCTCATTAGCAGACAACAACATTGATTGCAAGAATTTCATTAACACCGTCGCTGCCACACCCGTCTCCACGCACCCCCTATACATAGATGCCCCTTTCTCAAAAACCTTCGCCTTTGCCTCCTCCAGCCTGTGAAACCCTTCCTCCATTTTTTTCCTCAGCAACAATGAGTTTTTCCCACTTTTTAAAAAAATTTAACATATGAAGCCCGATCGACCAACACGGGCATGGATTTTTTAAAAAAGATATTTTTTCTTGCATATTTTGACCAATCTAAAACATTTTAATAGACGGTCAAAAATTTTGGTCAAAAATTGGGGTCAAATGTACTAGTGTTCCTATCTCCTGAATTGCACACTTGAAATGAGTTTAGATATTGTTAATGAGTAGTACATTAGGAAGGATTTGTGATTGTTCTCCATTTGGATCAAGGGTTTCAGCAACCACTAGCACAAGTTTGAAATCGGGTGCTTTCCATTCCACTTGGACCAACATTTTTGACCCTTTCCTTGCTTTGCTACTACTACTTGATTCTACTCGAAGTCACTTGATCGCTCTGCAATTTGCTTGATCGCAATAACACTTAGAATTCTCGATGAAAATTGAATTCAATTTCCTACTTTTTGAAACTTTTCCATTAATGCTTGGTATGAAGGTAGCTGTGATGACATCATTATGCACAACAATATGCTTGGCAGTTTGCGTGACATCTTGTCATCCACTACCTACTCGAATCACTTGGTAAAGGCTTCATAACTTGGTAACCATGCATGAATTGTTACTCTTGACCTTGCTCGGTAGAGTCCATGACCCAACCTTGCTTAGTAGAGAAGTCAACTCGATGATAATTGATACTAATCTTTAGTGATCCTTTTGTATCTTGAATACTAATTGGATCTTTGCTTCCTTTCAATTTGGAACTATTTGAAATGTGATCTTGATAGCACAGTTCTAGTTCTTCCTTAAGAACTTAGTTGGAAATGGTGGAGTCACCCACTTATTGAGTGACATGACCATAACTACTTGAATTAGCTTCCTTAATAGATTTAAGAATCCATTGCTACCTCATCTACTTTCGAATGTTATCTACTTTGGCTTTCTTTTCATCTTCAATTCTACCTATATTCATGTAATTCTTGGTGAGATGACCAAGTTCTATACAAGTGAAGCATCTTATGGTGGTATCTCTCTTCCTTGTGTGATGTTTAACACAGTTCATGCCAATGTGTCCATATTCTGTATAGTAATGACATCTGCACCAAGCATTATATTCCAAACCGAATATTGCTTTCACAATTTGCTCTACTGGATTAAATGACTTGGTTCTGTAGTCTAATGCCTTGTGACCTTGTTTCTTGCATTTGTGACACTTTCCTTCAAATTTTGGTTTCTCTTTGCATTCATTAGCCTTGTGACCATGCTAATTACAATTGTAGCATTTACCATTGAATTTTTCTTTACCATTACTCTAACATCTATTTGATGTATGACCTATTTTACTATAGTGATTGCAAGTAGGTCTTTGATTCCTTTGAACACCTTGTTTGGAGGATTCACCTTTTTCTTTGTATCCAATTCCTACTTTACCCTTTTGTCTATAGAAATTCTACTCATTTAGCTGATTCAATTGATTCATGTTTGCTTGGGATTTAGTCATTCTTTCATTGATTTTTTTTTTAGTGTTTAGGTCATTTTTCAAATTTTCAATGATTTTCTTTTTAGATCTCAGCTCACTTCTTGTTCTTTCATTGATTTGTCTTTCCAAATTTAGATAATTTATTAATCTTTCATTGATCTATCTTTGGCTCATGATTTACTCATTTGCATTGGAGATTTGACCCATAAGATTTGGATGCTAAAGGGAATAGTTCTGGATCTCATTGTTTCTTCCATTCATTTCTTCTTTCATCTTGTTCCTTTGTTCCAAGATTTCACATAGCCTTATTGACTAAATTTATTTTTCTCTTTTGAGATTTCTTACTTATTCTTCCAAGGAACCATTCTTCTCTAAGAGTTCTTTGATTGCATCATTTGCTTCATCTGAACTCCTTGAATGAAAAAAGTCTTCAATCTTTTTTTCAATGTACTGATGATCATTCATTTGATTTACAAGTTCATTCCTTCTTTTTAGGGATTGGGAAAGTTGCTCCTTAGCTTTATTGAGTTGTGCAATGGCCATTTTTAGATGTAGCTTTTCATTGTCAATGGCTTTGTCAAGTTTTAATATCTCCATTATCCTTGATCTTTGCTCAAGCTATTAAACTTTATCCTGAGAACCACAAAACTCTGATACCAATTGTTGGAAATATTCAAGACTAGCTATAACGACCCACCAAGGGATCCAAAAGAAATAACCTAAAGTTTGACTAAGTTTGCCAACTTTTTTATAAAACAAGAAAGAATAACATACACATGAAACACATATTAGCAGAAGCAATAACATAAATCAACTAAAAGCATACATAATAGGTTACATTTCTTAAAGATCCTATGATGATGAATCACATTTAAATTTAAACTAATACTAAGTCCATCAATACCACATCCATATGAAAGATTAATGAAAGCTCCAATGTCCTATAAATAATATACATTTTTTCTGAATGCTTCTTGGAAAATGAAATTTAGAATACTCAATCATCCACTATACATGTCATAGGGTATGAAAGGCTTAAAAAAATATAAATATGTAGAAATAGAAATACATCATCATCCTCAGATCCATGATACAAAGTACAATAAAAATAAATGAAACCATCCACCATACATGATACATCCATCCATCATAAAAGATATAACATCCATCATGAAATATAACCATCCATCATAATAATACATAGAAGAAGGAAAGTAAATTCAGACAAGGAAGATCCAACCATAGTGACTATTGATGGATCTCAATGGTAAGAGTGAAAAAAGCACTACCACTTGATCACATGGAACCTAAATGATCCACTCTATTGAGGAGATAGTCTCAAGTCCCAAACATGATATCAAAAAAAATATCAAAATAATCTCTAAGTCCAGGAAATCCTAAAAGTATTCTAACTCAAAGGGTTCCAAGATAGGTCAACATCTATATCTAGATGCACATAAGACATGTAGGAAACCTACTACGTAAGAAGGCAAGTGTTATCGCATGAATCGTGCTAGATTTACCCTAATAGTCTCTTAGGAGCCCAACCCCCTAGTGATCCCTATGCAGCCACTAGTATCCTCTTATACTGACAAGACATACTATGGATGCAATGTTACAACCAAGCATTCTCTCTACTCCCATCTCCAATTAATATATATATTTTTAAAGAAGATCTTTCCATTTAAATTCAACCATTCTTGATAGATTTCTCATTCCTCTAATCTACTGAAGAGGGTGTTGGGTGATGCGACGCGCTCCCCTGTGCACAGGTGGTTAATTATGTGGTGTTCCATGTTCACTAACAGTCATGGCTTTTGGTGCAATGGAAAATGGGCCCAACAATTGGTATCAGAGCCTGGTTTTGGCTTGGTCATGGGTTCAAATCTCCTCGGTGCCTTCCCGACCTGCATAAGCACCTGGTATGCACGTCGAGGGGGATATTGTTGGGTGATGTGACGTGCTCCCCTTCCCATAGGTGGTTAATTATGTGGTGTTCCATGTTCACTAACAGTCATGGCTTTTGGTGCAATGGTAAATGGGCCCAACAGAGGGTTATACAGATCTTTTGATTTTCCAATAAATAGAAGATTTAATATTCATAATAGGAATGCATATTACTAAAAACATTAATCACAAAAATTCTTCAGAAAATATTCAACGAACATGATGAAGACAAGAAAGAAAAGAGCATATTAAAATATGCAAAAATCACGAGTGTCTACCTAGACACTGATGCTAATTCGCTACAACTCATAAAACTATAGGGAAAAATTCCTCCTCTCAAAACCTTCTCTTTTCTGAAAATTCCTTCCTACTCCAAAATTTTTGGTCTTTCAAAAATGAACCCCCAAGTTGTGATAAGGAGTTATCTCCCTAAAATTGGGGCAATAATTGTGCATTCACCCGAGAGAACTCTTTGCTCACAACTCTTTACTCTTTATTAACTTTTATTTGTCTTTCTTTTATCTTTTCCATGCACATTCATTAATTAATTAAAAATATATTTATTTTTAAGTATTTGATTATTAATCAATTTAACATAATATATAATTTAATTAAATATAATTAAATAAAAAGGGTTATATATTAAGGTAGAGTTTTTAAAGTTCTTTCTTATTAAAATTACAATTATTTTATTGAAAGAATAATGAGGATCTTTTTAATATTCCCTAAAATAGAATAAATAATTTATCCTTAGAACATTTTAAGAGAGATAACTTATTATATAAATGGGGTAATCTTGTATCTTAATTAAATAGATGATGGAGTTACTAGTAGGATAAATTGGGAATTCTATGTATTTGAACAACATATTCTGAAATGAAAAAATTGAAACCTTTATCTTTAACCCAACCATGTGATTTAAAACAAGCCAAAACATGTACTTGCATCTTGTTTCTATATGTTGTATGTATTTTTGGTTTGGGGTTGACTAGATTGTTGACCAATTCTAGGATGTCTACCAAAGGATTGGGAGTTTTGTGAGTGTGGTATCATGCTGACTTGATCTTAATTACTTTTACTTAACCATGGTATGTGATGGTATGCTCTATGTTGAGTGTGTTTATATTGTTGGTTACTATGTTTTAGTGTCTTTGTGGGATAGTGAGATTTATGCTATGAGATACCTGATTTAACCATTCTGAGTCATTGATCAATATTATTGGAATACTTTCTAGTTGCTCGTTGAGAATAAATGGATATTGTGATTTATCTTTGATGCTTTCTAGTTGGTTGCAGAGAACTAATGTGATTATTATGATTATCTTTATTATGATTTCTAGCCACTTGTATAGGACTTAGGTGAATTTTACTATGATTCTATGATTTGTGATTTCATTAGCCTAGGGTGGGAAATCTATATGTAAAGTCGAGAAGTGGCTTGCAATAGGGGCAGAGGCTCTAAGTGGCTGCCAGGGTAACTCATTGTAATTTGTCTAATAAGTGAAAACATTACACTAAATGAGAGTAAAATGAACCTAATAAGAGTCTTTGTATGTTCTCATCCATGCCTTGAGTGCTAATACATACTAGTATGGGAGTAGAGAGAAGGCTTGGTTGTGACCTTGCGTTCATAGTATGCCTTGTTAGTATGAGAGGATACTAGTGGCTACACAACAATCACTAGGGGTCCGTGGTCCTAAAAGACTACCAGGGTAACTCTAGTGTGATTCATGCGATGCCACTTGCCAACTTACATAGTAGGTTTCCTATGTGTCTTGTGTGCCTTTGGGTATAGATTTCAACCTATCTTAGAACCCTTTGAGTTAGAATACTTTTAGGATTTCTTAGACTTAGAGAGTATTTTGATTTTTGGTTTGATATCCTATTTGGGACTTGGGACTATTTTGATATTTGGTTTGATATCCTATTTGGGACTTGAGACTATCTCCTTAGTGTGGTGGGAGTGAGCCATTTAGGTTCCACACGGTCAGGTGGTAGTGCTTTTTCACTCTTACCATTGAGATCTATCCATAGTCATTGTGGTTGGAGCTTCCTTGTCTGCATTTACTTTCATTCTTCTATGTATTATTATGATGGATGGTTATATTTCATGATATGTGTTATATCTTTTATGATGGATGGATGTATCATGTATGGTGGATGGCTTAATTTATTTTTATTGTACTTTGTATCATGGATCTGAGGATGATGATGTATTTCTATTTCTACATATGTATACTCTTTTAAGAATTTCATACCCTATGACATGTATAGTGGATGATTAAGCATTCTAAATTTCATTTTCCAAGAGGCATTTAGAACAAATGTATATTATTTAAAGGACATTGGACTTTTCATTATTATTTCATATGGATGTGGTATTGATGGACTTAGTATTAGTTTAAATTTAAATGTGATTCATTGTCATGAGATCCTTAAAAAATGTAACTTGTTATGTATGCTTTTAGTTGATTGTATGTTATTTCTTCTACTACCATGTGTTTCATGTGTATGTTATTATTTCTTGTTAAAAAAAAGAGTTGGCAAACTTAGTAAAACTTTAGGTTATTTCTTTTGGATCCCTTGGTAGGGCATTACACTATCTTGGTTACTAAGAGGGGAGGGGTGGATCAGTAACCTCAAAAACTTTACCAAAATTAGATCTTAATTGCAATAATCCAAGTATCATTTAGTTCATCAAATTAGATCTAACTACATGTATGAGAAACTGAAAATATAAAAGATTCATAACACTTGAACACAATGATTTGGTGACCCAGAAACCTTACAAATAGAAAGTAAAACTAGGGTGGGGATGATACTCACAAAACTTCAATACTATAGCATAAAGGTTGCATGTCAAGGCTTACAATGATCACTTCTGATGATCTACCCTATTAGGAACAATTAGGACTGCTAGGTCCACCTTGTTAGAGAATTTACAAACACACAATGAAGTATGCACTCTATTAAGAGATTTAAGAAAAGATTGTTAAGTCTACCTTGTTAAAGGATTTGGACTAGTTCACCTATTAGGATGAAATAGAAGATCTCTAACTTACAACTAGATTGATGGTAGAGATTATTTGAAGTGCTAATCACCTTTATGTGATAGATATGAGTTTGTTGCTCCTTTGCTGATATGGCCTTCAATATACTTTGTGTGCTATTGATTCACATTTGCATGCTTCAATTACACATTACTATCATATATTAATACTATTCCACACTTTTCCACACTTGGATATGATACAATACATTACATATATATATATATATCAATCCAATTTACATTATTACAAAGTCAGCCCAAAATCAAGACACCCAGGTTTTGAAGACTAACTTTGTGAAGTTCTAATACTCAGCATCCACTATCACTATTTGGCATCATCATGCATTTAGTAGAAGTAGAAGCTTGGTCCATACTAATCATCTTAGACAGTCTCAAATTTGGTCTACACTAGTGACTCAATAGATACAGTGTAACTTGGTATAAACTGAATTACTCATTTACCATTACTGCATTTGGTAATCACTAATCATCACATAGCTTGGTTAACACTAACTTCACTTCACATGAATTGCTAGCTTAGTAGAAACTACAAAGCTTTCTAACCACTGAAATGCTCAGGTTGAACTATTGGACTTCACACTACCTGATTCTACTTGGTTTGAACTATTGCACTTCGCACTAACTATATTCCCTTGGTAACCATAGGAATGCTCGGTAGGAACTGTAAAGCTTGGTGGCTACTAAATTACATGGAAAAAATTGTAGTCTGCTTAATAAGCTTGGTAGCCATACAAAATCTAAATAAGTGTTGTCACTAATAATAAACTTGACTAAATGTCAACAAGCTTCCACATTTTCATGGTTAGCCTTTGGATCAACAATAGTTACCAAAGCTATATATTCTACTACTTCCTTTTCCTTAACCAATTCAATCTCATTATCTTTATCACAATCATTCAAGAATATTTCCATACTAGCTTTAAGTTCTTCAACTTTATTTGATGGTAAACTCTTTCTAGTTTTTCTTAATCTCTTGGGATATTTAGTTGAAAAATGACCAAATTCTTTACATATCCAACAAAATTTTTTTTCCATACATTCTAGTTCTCTATCTTTGTAAGTAGATCAACACCTTCCTTTATCTTTATGTCTTCTTTGGATCTAGAATTATCTTACCCACTATCCAAATAGCTTTTTGGGCAAGCCCACTAAACTCACTGTCCAAATGATCTTACAATTATTCCTTGTAGAATAATTATGTGTACTATACTTTAACTTCTTTCCTCTATCTTGCCAACTAGAACAATCACTATCAGACCTTGTAGACTAGGTCACAAACATTAGATCCAAGTATCCAACTTTAGATCACATAATAAAACCTTGGCAATGAAGTTTCCTCCACTTCTGCTTTGCTCTTCTTATCTTCACATTCTTCTCTTTGTGTTGCTTACAATCATTCACATTCTTCCTTATATTCCTCATCAAAATAAAGGAAAATGTCATTCCTTTATATTGAATCCATAAAAAAATTCCTTGATTCGGCTATTACACCTTCTCAATTAATTATTATAGGATGACATTAAGAACATGTTACACTTAGCAATAACATTTATCTTTTTCCTTGCAACTTGAATTACTTTCTATACATGTAATATTATGATGAGTAAGTGTATCCATGCCATCACCAACATGACTTCTTCACATATTTAACTTTGGTTTCCTAGAATAATAACTCTACGAATAGATATAACAAGTTTTCTAGAACATGCCTCTATAAACTCTATCTTAGAACAATCTTCACTGAAACTTGTATAACTTCTTCCAGACTTAATATCTTATGCTTTCAAGGTTAGTTGTATATACTAGACACATATTAAAATCTCCCTTTAACCTCACTACTAAAAGTACTCAATGGTCTTTCCATACCAACTTGATCTTTACCACTATTCTTCTATCAAATACCATAAAAAAATGCTATGTTGACATCAATGACAAACACAGTCATGAATGTAACATATCATCATGATAATGATCTAATCATTAGTATTTATGCTTCCAACAATCAATACCTTCTTGATAGAAGGAAGATATCCCCAAGGCCTAGATAGAGCCAATAGAAGACAATTCATATTGTAGGTTATTCCTTATGTTTTGGTGGATGGAATATTGTTCAGGAAGGATTCTGATGGAGTTTTACTAAGGTGTATACACATTGATCAAGTTAGTAGGTTGTTGAAGGAGTTCCACGATGGTCCTTCTAGTAGTCATTTCTCAACTAGGGTTACTACAATGAAGATGACGAGGGTTGGCTATTATTGGCCAACCCTATTCAATAACTTCCATAAGTCAGTGAGGAAATGTGATAAATGTGCTTTCTTCATAGGAAATAAGATATTGGCTTCCCTTCCTCTTCATCCCATTCATTTTGACCAACCCTTTTCTTAATGGGGTTCAAATTTTATTGGTCTAATAAACCCAACCTCTAGTGCTAGTCACAAATGGATCTTGGTAGGTACATATTATTTCAAAAGATGGGTAGAGCTAGTGGCTTTGGAAGATGTAATAAAAGCTTTAGTGGTTGAATTCCTTGATATAATTGTGACCAAATTTGGTGTTTCATTAACTATCATATTTGATAATTCCAAATCTTTTGTTGGAGCTCACATATATTCTTGGTCTCTAGAACATGGGATATATTTAAGCACTTTCTTGAACTACTATCCCCAAGGGAATGGCTTGGCCAAACCCTCCAACAAGAACCTCATTAGAATCATGAAGAGGATAATTAAAGATAACCACAGGTATTGGTATGCCAAGTTGAAGACTGCCCTTTGGGCTAACAAAATTACACCCAAGAGAATAGTAGGGAATTCACCTTTTATGTTTGTATATAGAAGGGAAACTAGGCTTCCTATTTCACTTGAGTTCCCCTCTCTTGAATTGGCTCATTAATTGGAGCTAGAAGAAAATGATCCCATGATAATCAAGTTAGTAGAACTGATTGAATTAGAAGAAAAGAGATAGAAAACTATGCATACACTTGAGACTCATCAGCAATAGGTCAAAAGAAGTTTTGATAAGAAGGCTATAGCTAGAATTTTCAAAGAAGGAGACCTTGTTCTCAAGTGGGATGTAGATAGAGCTAAACCTAGTAGGAACTCCAAATTTGATGCTATGTAGAGTGGTCCTTATATTATCACCACTTGTAAAGAGGCCAATAGTTTTTAGCTATCCATGACTAGTGGTGATGCTTTTCCAATTCCAGTCAATATAATTCAATTTAAGACTTGCTTCTAAAGAAGGTTAATGTTTTCTATACATATTAGAGTAATTCACTTTTCATTTCAAAGAGAGAGAGTTTTGTGGTTTCAGATAGTGTACAAGGTTTCATTTTTTGTGACTCTGGCCTAATGGATTACTCAAAGGCCATTGATATCATGGTTAGAAGGAAAGCACACCCTTTGAGCCACCATGAATGTTCATCATCCCCCCCCCCCCCCCCCCCTTCCAAGATTCAATTATCTAGGGTGATAGCCTTGGCTCACGTTCCTTGAACTTTTCATTTTCCCATGTAGGCCAATGGGGATATGAAAAGGGGCTTTGAATTTTCCCTTTTAGCCCCAAGTCTTTTAAGACTTTTGCACCATATAAAGACTCAAGATGTGATGGTATGGTTATCCCTCTTCACTCAATCATAGGTAATTAATTCATGATAACATGAACGAGTCAGGATCAAAGATGGCACAACTTCATAGCTCAAATGAAAAGTATTCAACTTCAAGTCACGAAGATGCAACTAACCAATTAGGGAAACATCACAAGTGGTTAAGCATAATCTAAGGTCAAGGAAATGATGTAGTGATTTCCTTCATCTCTCATTTACAAGATTAACATCTAGGTTAACATTTTAGAGTGGTGGAGTTGTGATCTTTCCTTTTTCACACAATCACAAGCAGTTAGGCTTAACCATGAATCAAGGTTGTGAGCATGTGATAGGAGGACACATGTCATATTAGACATCCATACATATGCCTCTTGTTCACATAGTCACAAGGAAAATAATATCTCAAGGAAAAAAAATATCTCATCGAATGAAGGCTGATCAATCCAACCAATTTCATTCCCTCGAAGATGAACTTAAAGTTAAATTGTGACCATGTGATAGTCAAACAACTATAGTCAAAATGAGCATTTTTCATCATCAAGAAAGTGTAGGGTTAACCCTAGGTTAGAGTGGCAATGTTTTGATCTTTCCTTGTTCACTAAGTCACAAGAGGTTAGGAGATAACCACAATTTATATTGTGAAGTGGGGAAGCCTTTAGTTGTTTCATCGGATAGTTAAAAGGCTAAACTCCTATTTGGGTTATGATGCTACGATTGTCTTGATCACATGTTCATAGAGTTAGCATTGAGGTTAGAAGATTATGTCATGATTATGCAAAAAGGTAGCACATGTAGGGAAGGTAAGATTGATCATAGGGTTGTAAAAATTTGATGCCATGTTCAGTTTTAGCTGCAAAGGGGCAACAAGTAAGAAATAACTATTTTTACACCATCACATAGTTAGGAGACTATTAAGTCTAAATCACAATGATGGTGTGAAGAGCTAATTACCCATTGCTCATAGGCTTGCAATAGTTAAGGGAATAAAGTGAGGGAAAGGTGCAAAGAAATGAGAAACATAAAATGAAGAAGGTCATGGCTTGGTAGGGTCAAATAATTAATTAGAAAAAAGGGTCACAAAGTCACAAAACAAAGTGATGAGCATGAGTCAATAGAATAGTTGAATATCTAGCAAGGTGGTAGAATTTTTTAATGATATTGGGCCATGTGGAAATTTGATTGTTGAACTAATGATATCTCTAATCTGATGTAACAAAAACATGATTTGATGCATCTCTTTAATGGTGAACCAATTCCTTGATCATCTACAACTACTTTTGATGTTTCCCATGTTTGTTTAATACAAAGGATACTCCATCGGTACTCTGAGTTAGCTAATTATCTAGCTACGTAGTTATGATGGTTGTTTCTATCTCTAAGGTTAGAATTGGTATGAAAGACATTTTTATGCATATGGGCATGCACTCGATCAAACCTCCTTTGGATCAGCAGTGATTTTTCTTTGAGAATTTAATGCTATTAGTTGAAGTTGGCTTAAGGAAGAAGTTTCTCACTTATTCCTAAACTATAAAAGAAAGTTTTATAATCCCTCCAAGGGTCAATATTTTATTTGATTCTATGGTAGTTTTTTCCTATTCTCTACTATAGTAATTTCCCTTTTTCCCATGAATGAATATGATTCTAAATTGTATCTCCTTCTCCCATTAATATATTATGCAACATCTTCTCTCCTTATATTGATGTATTTCTTTCATTCTTCAATTATATGTTGTTTCTATTTATCTATAAGTGATATAGAGTGAATTTATTTCCTTATACCATCTCATTAATTTTTGATCTGTGTGTGATTTTTGGGTTAAGGTTAAGATAGAATCTATGTATCTGAGGATTATATTGATGAGTTGTGTTCCCTTGGTTAGAGATAAGATGAAACAACACTATTTGGTGTATCACCCCCTCTAGATTAGAATAGGTAGTTTTATTTCATGCATTCCTTCTTCCTTATCCTCTCAAGAATAATTAGATGCACCATGATATTGTAATGTTCCAAATGGGAAGAGTACTTCTGAGAGTGTGGATGAATCAAAAGTACACAATTTTTATCCTTTTAAACTCTTATTAATGCATATTTGAAAAACAATTTGCATGCATGTAAACATATAAACAAGCATTAAATGAAAGCATACATCAACACATAACACAAAGATTTGGTAATCTAGAAACCCTCATGAAATAAGAAGGTAAAATTGGGGTGGGGATGACACCCACAAAAATTACTGCAGCAATGAGTTCAACCACTTTTGATGTTCTACCCTATGAAAGGTCTACCCTATTAAAGGCTTTACATTGTGTCAATAGTGACTTGGTTAAAGGGTTTACAAACACTTACATGAAGTGTCGCCCTGTTAAAGGATTTACAATAGGTTGTTAAACCCACCTAGTACATAGGATTTTCATGACCTTCTCCAAAGGTTCTCCTATCTAGTTGTTAAGCTAAGCTATCACCATAGGATTTCAAACTCTAATATAATTGTGACAAAGTATTAGAACATTTAACCTAATTGAATACAATCTCAAATTTCTTGATTCAAGTATAAGATATAATCTTCCTGTTTTGATCCTTGCTTGATCTGATCTCTATATGTACTCCTTGTCCCTTGTGCTATTCTAATCAACTTAATATGAAACTATTGCTCTGTTCCTCTAAGTCTTTTCTCTTCACACTAAAATTTTGCTATATTCTTCCCCTTATGTTGTTTTCATCCACACATGCAATGATGCATTCATTCTCCTTATAAAGAATGTGAATACTTAGGGTTAGGTATGGATCTATGATCCATATTGAATCTCAAATTCTTGCTCATACTTTACATTTTTCTTATTGGTTGCATGCCTTCACCATTTTTCTAAATGCAGATTGCATAGGGAATGTAAATGATTCATCCTTATCCTTTTTCTCCTTCAAAATTTCTCTAAGTTGGCTCCAAAAATGGTTCACATCTTAGTTTGCACAAATACAAACTCTTATGTTGATCTTGCATTGCTCGACACATGAAGTATTACTAATGCTTGGCACATACTATTTTTGGATTGCTCGACATCAACTACATTTTTTTTTCTCAACATATGTTGTTCTAAATTGCTCAGCATCTGAATGATTTTGTTACTCAGCACATGAACAATTCTTGTATTGCTTGGAACATACTACATTGTGATCTTCTTGACACTAACTGTGACTCGATACCTATTGAAATTCTTTGCTCGACATCTATTTTGTACTCGGATGTATGATAAAAATGGTTTAGTGTGTTGACACTCATTTGTCAATACTATTTATTTGACCAACAATCTCCCCCTTTGACATGAGTGTCAAAAACACTTAACTAAGCTTTGGTGATCCTAACCTTATTGTGTACATTCTTTACTTGCTCAGCTTATGACTCACCCTAAGTTGATTATTCTTTTGAAAATGAAATTCTATGCCAATGTGCCTAATCCTCTCCATCCTTTGACCCATTTCTGCATTCTAAGCCTGTATGTTGTATCTAATCTATGTGATGTCCCTGTATTCCATGTGATTACCAAAATTTTACATCTCTCCTTCACTCCTTTATTCCTTGTCTCCCCATTTTCGACTATTTATAATTATTCCACTTTATTCTCAAAATGAGTGAAAGAATGGAGTGGAAGAATGTAATCAAAATGATCAAAATTTGTCAAAATTTGTTAATTACCCATAGTATCTACTTATCTCCTCCTTTGCCTATTACCCCCCCTATAATATATCTCCCCCTTTTTGACACTAATGTCAAAGGGTCCTATGGATTAATACCATGTTTAGCCAAAAATGAGTTGTTAACCTCTAGGAGTATCTTTAGAGTTGTATCCAAATTGTTTAATGCAATATCCAATGACTTGTGTTGGATTGCAAGCTCTTCTACTAGGTATACAAGTCCTTCATGTGTAGAAAGATTGGGATCTTTCTTTAGGACTATCTCTACATACATCTGCTCCTTGTGGAATACCTTTACATTGGCTTGGGTTTTATATTAGGCTCCTCTATTGTTAATATAGCTAGTTCCCTTTGAGTGTGAAGTGTGTAAACAAAATGCTTCTCACTTTGAGATGGATTAGTTGGGAGTTGCATACTAGAAATATTTAGATTTCTTTCCAAGCTCAATATCTTTTGGCTAGTTTCTTGTGTGAATTGGAAAAATCACACAATTTGTTGTAGAGGGAGAATATATTCCCAAGTATGATTTTGACTTTATCTATTTTCTTAGCCAGGTCAACTTGTCCCAAAATAATGTCATTTGATATCTTTTGATTGACCTTACCTTGGAATTTATTCTCTAACCATTCAATTAGTTTGGCATTGGTGTCATGGTCCTCATTTGTCACCTAATCAGCTATATCTAATAGTTGTTCTATAATTGGTCTTGACTTATTTGGAGACTGTAGGTTGAAGGCATCCATGAATATGTCCTTGATTTCATTTAATGCTTTCCTATATTTATAATCCTTTCTAAGTGCATATTGTCTCCTTCTATCCAATGAACTTTGTATCTCATTCATCTTTTCTTCTGTGAGAGTGTTGAATTCATAGTAGGGTATCTTTATTTCTTCATCAAGCTCAAGAATTCCATAATGAAGTTTCCTAGATACTTTTGTAGAGCTCAAGCCTGGTGTTCTAATTTGCAATGCTAGTATTTTAGTGCTCAGCTACTGAAGAGTTTGAGTGGGAGTACCTATTTTGGGTAGTTCAACCAAAGTTTGTATTGTAGATTGCTCCTTATCTTTTGTCTCTTCTTTCTCTTTAGCTTGTTTCTCTTCTATTTTAATTTTGGCTAGGGGTGTACCTATTGATTATACTCATTTTCCTTTATCATCTCCTAATGTTGCACTCAACTCCTGAAGTACTTGTGTGATTTCTTTTGGTGGAGATAGAGGTGGAAGGAGTAGAAGTCTAGTAGATTGTGTGGTCATAGGTGGTTCTTGTGTTTGCACCTTGACTTCCTTTGATTTCACTACTACCTTTTGCAACTCATCAACACTAACCAGTATTGGACTTGAACATAGTCTGGCTTCTTATGTTGATTGGTCAAGGATATTTGCTAGATCCTTTATAGTTAATGGATTAATGTTTTGACCTAAAGTATCAACAACATCCTTTATCTTGATTGTCTCTATAAATGTGATGGTAGAATGAGGAGGGGTAGGAGGTGGTAGTTGTGTGTCCTACACACTCTATTCTTATTCCTCATCTATCCCCTTTTCCTCTTCTTTACTCATTTCTTCCTCCTTTTCTTCTTCATCCTTCTTTTCTTCCTCCACTTTCTTCTCTTCTAGCTTCTTCTCCTCTATTTTTTTCCTTCTTGCTTCTTTTATTTCCTTTGTTTTGGCACTTGCTTCTATCTTGTATTCTTCATCAAATACATCATCAATTTTCTTGTAAATAATATTCCACACTTTTGTGGATTTTCCCACAACCTCTTGAATTTTTTTTTTGTAGAATACTAAATGCCCTATATTTGGAAGTAAATCTATTGTTGTGCCTCTTGACTACATTTTTTATTTGACTTTTAGTCAAATCAGGAAACATTCTTGCTAAGGTAGACTCCCTTATTTCCTTCTTAGTTTGCAAACAAAAATGCCATTTATCTTCTACCATCTTATATAATTCCTTTGGCAATGAGATATCCAATTCAAGATGTGTATGTTTATATTCTACCATCATACTATAGATAGATTTCTCTATTTTATTTTGCTCATCCTTTGTGAGCTTTTTAAAATCTACATTCTTCAAATCATTCAAGCCACCATTCCTAATCTTAGCACATAGTTTGTCAATTGAAGACTTAGGTGGACGACTTACCACTTTAAATTGGCTATTGTCTCCTAATTATGTCCTTTCTTCATCTAAATTAGGTTGAGCCACAAATTTTCTTCTTTTCTCTGGCTCATCTGTAGTCTTCTTAGTGGATATCTTCCTTTTTTTTGCCTCTTCTTTTGCCTTAGGAGGTGCTTTTGCCTTTTTTTTGGTGACCTTGGTTTGGATGGATGTTTCCTCGGCTTGTTCTTCCTTGGCACTCTCATCCTCATCTTTCTCATTGTCATCCTCTTCTTTATCATTACTTATTTGCTTTGCTTCTTCTATAGTACCTATCTCTCCAATATCTACCCCAAATTTCTTCTTGAGATTTTTTACAAGCTTGTCCTTCTTCTTGACTATTGTTGATGTCATGAGGTCTGTAACCACCCTTGATTTGACAACATCATATATCCCAAAGTGCTTTGTGGTTTTATCAGTTTCCTCTACAAGAAATGTTGTAATAGCTGCTCAAGCTTGATCCACATCAAGTTCATAACCTAGTGGTCTAAGACATCTAACTCTAGGGATGACTGCTTATATGTAAGTATAGTCAATATCCACTAGAAAGAAAATGTCTTTTTCATGTTGCTCCACCAATGAAATTGGAATTCTCACTCTCTATTTCATGGATTGTTTAAAGTCCTCAAAATAAATGGTCATTTGGGCATCAAAACTTTCACCCATTTGATCAATGAATCCATTTATTTGGTCAACAATAGTATTATTTGGATCCCATCTCACCTTGCCTACTAAGGCGAATTCTTTCATAATGTAGAAAAACATACAAACCAAAATTGAGCCAAATTTGCATTAAGCCCCTTTTGATTTCCTTATGGCTCCCAAGTTTTCATAGATTTTCTACATCATCAACTCTGCAAGATCATAAGTATGATCCTTTTTCACTAGCTTGTAGGAAACATCTATTGCTATGTAGGGTACATTGTTCAACGTGTTGGATTGGTAGAATTTGTGAGATATAACCCTTACAGCAAAATCTAGTAGGGGTTCTGTGATGGTGTCTATTGTCATTCCCCTATTATTCCATTTTGCCCCTATATTCTTCCCTATGGCTTCCTTTTTGTCACTTCTTAGGGTCTTTAGCCAATCTAGGGTTGGAATACTAGTAACCCTATGTATAGTTTTCTTTGTAAACTTTACTAGCCTTTTTTCTAACAAAAAAGCTCCATCATAGATTCTGCTCAACACAATGCATATCCATTCTATTTTAAAGATAATAGGGAAAACTAGGGCTTTGGTCAGACCCTTCTTCTCAACTATGGAGAATTCATCTTTAAGTTTCCCATTTTCACAGATTTTATCAAATGCATTAAAAATCTCCAAATCTCCTATTGCTCCTATGTTATAGTTGTAGCATTTGCATACATCTTGAACCATTACTACTTTATCAAGAATCACAGATAGGGCACTAGCAGGATCATTTTTGTAGACAACCTTTGGGATTGTCTTGAACTCAGGTTGTTTAACTTCATTGCTAACTAATTGAATTTGCAAATCTTCCTTTCCCTTTGTAGACTTAGAACCAAATGCAATTTCTAACCAAACTAGGGTTTATTGTTTAAACAAACTTTTCAAACTATGTAACTCAACACTTGAATGAAATAACTGGTAAATCGATGAAATGGAGTTGGGTTGCTATTGAATTGCTGCAAATCATCTTTTGATCATTGGAAAGTCACTCAATCACTCTGCTAGTCTTCACTCTTTGTTTGAATGATCAAAAAATGAACAATTTTCATTTTTATTAGGCTTGAAACCTAGCATTTACTGCATTCATGCTTACAATTTTCACTCAACTTCCAAAGGATTTTCCAACTCAACATCAACTCTATTTTATTGACTCAGTAGCTACTATCTCATTTCACTCGACATCTATTGATCTTGTTAATTTCTCGGTAGCCATTATCAATTCTTACTCGATAGCTACTAATTTGTTCAACTCGACATGTACTGGTAACTTGACATCATATGACATCTTAAATTATGCAAATTTCTTCTTTACAATGCTCCTATGTTCTTTTGGGCTGATGTATGATACATCTTTATATGTATCAACCCCATGTGCCTTTCTAGTGCTTAGTTTGATGAGGTTTGATCACTTGACCTCTTGGGTGAAGTGATCTCTCCATTTGATGTGTTGCATTCACCTTTCTTTTTCCATGTCTTCTTCATATCATCCCTGATATGTTCCACATCAACTTTTTCTTTTCCCTTGTTAACTTTAGTCTTGGGTGCCTTGACCTTTGTTGGACAGTTCCTGCTAATATGACTAGTCTTCAAGTAACTAAAACATGTGGTTTGTTTCAACCATCTGCTATAGTTCCCCTTGAAGTGTGTTCTTATGAAATTCTAAGGTACATGACCATATTATTGATAGTAGTGACAACTTTTCCTTGTATTGTAGTCCCAATTGTAGTGATGTACATGATTGATTCCTCTTGCAGGCTAATTAGGTGTCCACATAGGCTTTGATCTACATTCAAATGCTCTATGTCCATATTTTTTGCGGTTGTAGAAATGAACCTCAAATCTTGGTGTCCTCATGGTCTTGGTTTTGTAGTTTTGTGTTAAATGTCCTTGCTTTTTTCACTTGTGATAGAAATTTGCATTTGTAGGCGTATCATGCTGATGACTGTTCTTTCTTCTGAACACATTAGAGGTATGTCCCTTTTTTCCATAGAAATGACAAGTAGGTTTAGTTTTCTTACCTTTTTTGCTTCTTTCTTCGTAGCCTTGGATGATTCTCCTTGTTTAGTGCTGATGTAGCGAAGTCCTGAAGTATCATTACTAGCCCTTGGTGATTTCAGCAATTGCTCAAAGTAGTTGATTGCCTCATTGGGTTTGTTGAAATTTTTTGCTATTTCCTTTTCTCTCTTCAATTCATTTTGCAATTGTTCATTTTGTATCTTCAAGGTGGAGATCTCAATATCCTTCATGTTTAGCTCATGATGAGCATTCATCATCTGGCTTAAGGTGTCTAACTGCACATTTGAAATCTTTTCAAATTTTTCTCTTGTTGTGTTCTACTATGGCCTTCTCTTCAATAGCTCTTTTCTTTTGTTCAGTCACTTCACAAAGCATTATGGCTTGTGATTCTTGTTCAAGCTCGAGTAATTTGATTTCTTTAGCTTGTGCTCTACTTTTCTCCATTAATTCTGCTATTGCTACATCAAATTCCTTGGAGTCTCCATTGGAAAAGACTTGTGAGGTGTCAATCTCCTTGTAGTGTATGTCATTTTCAGCTATGGCTATCTCCTTTCTTCTTTTCAAATATTTTCTTAGTTCCTCCCTAGATTCCTCTACTTTATGTAGATCTAGTTGCACATAAATCACCTAATTGTCAATGATCTTCCCAAGTTTGAAAACTTCCATCTTATAAAATTTTTCTCCAAGCTATTAGGCTTTTTCTTGTGAAAACCAGAGCTCTAATACCAATTTTTGGAATGTTCCAAATGGGAAGAGTACTTTTGAGAGGGGGAGGTGAATCAAAAGTGCACAATTTTTATCCTTTTAAACTCTTATTAACACATATCTGAAAAACAATTTGCATGCATGTAAACATATAAACAAACATGAAATGAAAGAATGCATCAACACATAACACAAAGATTTGGTAACCCAGAAACCCTCTAGAAATAAGAAGGTAAAACTGGGGTGGGGATGACACCCACAAAAATTATTGCAACAATGAGTTCAACCACTTCTGATGGTTTTTCCTGTGAAAGGCCTGCCCTATTAAAGGCTTTACACTGTGTCAATAGAGACTTGGTTAAAGGATTTACAAACACTTACATGAAGTGTCACCCTATTAAAGGATTTACAATAGGTTGTTAAACACCCCTAATACATAGGATTTTCATGACATTCTCCAAAGGTTCTCCTATCTAGCTATTAAGCTAACCTATCACCATAGGATTTTAACCTCTAATACAATTGTGAGAGAGTATTAGAACATTTAACCTAATTGAATGCAATCTCAAATTTCTTGATTTAGGTACAAGATCTACTCTTCCTATTCTAATCCTTGCTTTATATGATCTCTATATGTACTCCTTGCCCCTTGTGCTATTCTAATCAACTTAATATGAAATTGCTGCTCTGTTCCTCTAAGTCTTTTCTCTTCACACTGAAATTTTGTTATATTCTTCCCCTTATGCTATTTTTTTCCACACATTTAATGGTGCATTCATTCTCCTTATAAAGAATGTGAAGACTTAGGGTTAGGTATGGATCTATGATCCATATTGAATCTCAAATTCCTGCTCATACTTTGCATTTTTCTTATTGGTTTCATGCCTTCACAATTTTTTTGATTGGTTGCATGCAAATTGCATAGGGAATGTAAATGATTCATCCTTATCCTTTTTTTCCTTCAAAATTTTTCTAATTTGGCTCCAAAAATGGTTCACATCTTAGTTTGTGCAAATAAAAACTCTTATGTTGATCCTGTGTTGCTCATCACATGAAGTATTGCTGATGCTTGGCACACATTGTTTCTAGATTGTTTGGCATCAACTAAATTTTCTAGTTTTCTTGACACCCATTATATCCTGTATTGCTTGGCATATGTTGTTCTGAATTACTCAACATCTAAATGATTTTTTTACTCGGCACATGAACAATTCTTGTATTGCTTGGCACATACTACACTGTGATCTGCTTGGCACTAACTATGACTTGACACCTATTGAAATTCTTAGCTTGGCATCTATTGTGTACCCGGCATGTATGATGAAAATGGTTAAGTGTGTTGACACTCATTTGTCAATAATATTTATTTTACCAACACATGATAGTAAGAAATTCAGTCTTCCCCAAAGACTCGATCTCTAATTGCAAAGTCCCACACTTTTGAGATTGTTTCCTTGTGACTCAAGGTTGCCTTTAGGTAAAAAAAACTTCAGGCAAGGGTACAAAATTTTGCATCAATAGTAATTTCTATAACATTCACAAAGAAAATTAGAAGTTTGATATCGAGCTAACAATTACATGGCCTCTTATTGTGGTAGTAGAAGCTACAAATTATGTTTCTCTTTTTTGACTAAAAAGACTTGCAAGTTCTAATAACAAGAACGCTCTTCCTCTAGGCACAAGTAGTCTTATCATAATTGGGCTCTTTCATATTCTTCTTAAGAATAAAAGGCCAATTCATTAGATCTTAGCTTCTCTTGGTAAAAGATATGGGCTAGTTATGCATGTCAAATTTGGAAGCCTCCCTATTTTGATAATAATCTTTTCAAATTTAATGAGGAGTGTTTCATAGTGAATGCCAAGGCTTTGGGATCCAAGCCTTAGCTTTGGAAAGGGAAGCATTTGGGCTAAAATTGTTCAATGGTTTCTTGGGCTACATATAGCCCCTTCTCAAGAATTTCTCAAAGGATTTGTGTTCTTGAGCTTCTCTCTCCCAAGAGAATCTAGTCTTTTTCTCCCAACAGATCCCAACAACTTCTCAAAGGAGTTAGTTCTTTGTTTAAGTAGGCTCAGCTACAAAATAGTGTTAACATGAAGAGGTTCTTCTCCTTCTTGAACTTCAAGATTCTTATGTCTATGATCATTAATGAGAAGTATTTTGGAGAGGAGTCAAGGGTCTCAAAGGAGATTATTTCCAAGAAGATTGAGGAGTCTTTTGTGTATCATGGATGTGTTAATATTGGGGAATATTCCCTAGTTGAAGTGGCCTGATTTGCAAGGGTATACAAGGGAAATGATCAAGGTACAATTACATTTGGACTTGTGTATGTAGAAAATATTACAGAACCTCATCCATCTATAGCCACTTTTTCTACCATAAATATAGGTTTGTGAAATATCACTTCAAGGCGGTGGTAAACCCATCAAAGACCCAAAGATAAATATCCAAACTAATCATTGACCAGGCTACCATTAGTGATTACTTTAGATATTTATCTTCCACTATTTTTTTTTTAAACAAATCATGTTGGTCAAAATTTTGACCAATTCATTAGTCATGGGTTTGGCATGCTGGTCACTCAAGGGCCAACAATGGTCAAACTTTCTACAATTTTTGGTGGACATTTTGACCAAGATTGGTCACAATTGTGACCAATGGTCCTCACAACAAAAAAATCCATTTTTTACCAAATTTTTGGTTGAAATTTTTACACATACAAGAATTGGTCAAAATTTTGATGAAAAAAATAGTGACATAGTAATTGGTAAAAATTTTGACCAATATGGGTCAAAAATTTGGCCAATATGGGTAAAAAATTTGGCCAATTTTCATCAAAAAATGAGTCAAAATGTACTAGTGTAAGGTTGACCTAATAGTCATTTGTAAATCCTTTAACAAGGTGACATTTTAAGGGAATGTTCTAAAGTCCTCTAACAAGGTCACTCCTAACAGGGTGATCTAAATCCTTTAATAGGGCCACACCTAATAATGCATTTTGTAACCTTTAATAGGGTTGGCTTCTAACATAGCTCACTTCAAAGGAGTGAAAAGCGGTAGCATGTTACTTGGTAGTTTTTCCAAAATTGGGTTTCCACATTAAATATTGGTGTCAAAAATTTGTGTGGATATTTTTTTATCTATTTATGCTACTTACTATTTTAATTTTGATGTTTATTGTTAATTGTTATGTCATTCTACAAGTTGGTACTTATTGAACATATAGCTAAAATGAATGATTAAGTTGAATGGTGATGAATAGTTTCATTTGATATGTTACTTATGAGTTTGACTAAGTTTGTTAGATTTGTTAATATTTATTTTTATACATATGGATATAAGGATAATTGATACACCCTCCTTCTTATTTATTCTAAATATTGTAACAATTGGTATCAAAGCATTGGTGATTGTGAGAAATTTTGAAGGACTTGAAGATAAAGATCAATATGTATAGGAGATTGGTACCAAAGTTGAGCAAGGATAATTTCTCAGCAAGGAAAAGGATGATGAAGATGCATCTATGTAGTATTGGATAGGTTGCACTTTTATATCTAGAGAATGTATACATTTAAGTTCCTAGACCTATCGTAGTTGAGAAAACAAAAGAGAATAAAGAGTATAACCAAATAATGACTAAGTTCACATCCTCCTTGAGTTATTCTAGATTTATAGAAGTGAAAGACTTTGAAAATAAAAATAAAGTATGGGACAAGTTGACATTGATCATGAAGGAGACACATATATGCTAAGAGCTAAGGCATAAAGATTAAGAGGGAAGTTTGATGACATGAAAATGAAAGAAGAGCATGTGTCACAATATATTGGAAGAATCAAAGATGCGGTGAATGCAATTAGGAGTGCTAATGGTATCATATATGAGAAAACAAGATCAAAAAGGTATTGAGAACTTTACTTCCTATATATTCTATTAGAGTTTTTGCAATACAAGAACTTAGGTGTACACCTAGAAATGATCTAACTTTGGATAGTCTAGTTGGTAGACTAACACCTTCTGAGTTGGAAATTTTTGATAGTTCCACACATACTTATATTGAAAGAGATTTCAAAGAAAAACTGATTCTTGATGAATCTAGAGGAAATAAGAAAAGAAAGCATGTGAATAGTGATAGTGAATTAGATGATGAAACATGATGAACTTGGGCATTATTGGCTAGAAGGCTACAAAGAAGAAAGGGAAAATACAAAGGTAAACTCCCTATCATTTATTTTACATGTAACAAGGTTGATCATATTGTACCAAGGTGTCTTGAAAAAGAAGATGAGGATGAAAGGAAGGATAATAAATATTGAGGAAGGAAAGACAATAGAAAAAACCAAGGAACTAGAGGCTAAAAGGGAAAAGGTAAGAAATCTTGCTACATTGTTAAAGAAACTACAAATAGTGACACTAATGAGAATGATAAAGAAGTTTTCTATGTTTCTATGAAAGATGAATCAAATGATGATATAAATAAGAAAACTACTTTGATCTCACATATAAGAAAGAATAATAGATGGATAATTAATAGTGGATGTTCACATCACATCACTGGTGATACAAGTAAGTTTGATATGATGGTACATTATCATAGAATTAGTGTCAATTTTGAAAATGATGCACCATGTTATGTGAAAGGTAAAGGATCAATTATACTAAATGATAAGATCAAGTGCAATAATGCATATTGGGTTGAAGGTTTGAAATAAAAATTGTTGAGTGTGGCACAATTGACCAGTTCAAGTTATAGAGTTGAAATTTAGAATATGAAAATAAAGATCTATGATGTTGTAGGTGAGCTAATTGTAAGTGGAGAGAAAACTAGAGGTAATTTTTTCTATGTAGACTTATCTAATGAAACTTGTTTGTTTTCACGATTTGAAGATGATTGGCTAGGGCATAGGAGATTGTGTCATGTGAATTTTGATAATCTTGTTGAGATTAGTAAGAAGAAGAGAGTAAGAGGATTTCCAAAGTTGAGTAAGTGTGATAAGGTTATGTACAAAATTTATGAATTGGGAAAAATGAAAAAGTCTAGTTTCAAAAGAAAAATTTACTCTTCTAATGATAGAGGTATCATAAGGCAAACGTATTGACCTAGAAATCCACTAAAAAATGGTATACCTAAAAGAAGTAATAGATCTATGATGGATTGAGAAAGAACACTAATGAGGAAAATAAAGTCTCACCAGAATTCTAGAGAGAAGTTGTAAGTACTATTATTTATACCTTGGATATAGTACAACTCAATAAAGATACAAATGAAACACCTTTTAAACTTTGGTATGGTCATGCACCTAATGTGGATTACTTCAAAGTCATTGGAAGCATATTTTATATTTTGAAAGATACTAGAAAAGGTAAACTCAATCCAAAAAGTGATGAAGGAATATTCCTAGAATATTCCACAAAGTGTAAAGCTTACAAGTGTTTGAATTCCAATACTAACAAAACTATGGAAATTGCAAATGTGGGAGTTGATGAATTTGTAGAAAAGAATAAATCTAAATGCAACAAAGAACCTAAAGATTATTTATATTTCTATGAAGGAGAACCTCATGCCATACCTAAATTTGAGAAATCAACTGAAGAAATACATATTGAAGACATCACTGAGTGTCAATAGAGGAGTATTGCCAAGAAAAAACAACTTGTTGAGCATTAGAATGTTGAATCTAAGTAATAGATAGTGACTACAAACCAATAGATGGATGAACATCTGACATAGAGAAAGATAAAACAAGAGGAACATAAGGAGATTGAACATGCTGAGCCAACTTATCTACAGCAAGAAGTAAGAAGATCTAAACCTTAGAAAAGTATGTAAGAATACATCATAAACTAGATCAAACCATTGAAAATAAATATTTAGGAGTTATGACAAGAAACAGATTGAAGAATGATACATGTTTATAATGTGATTTTGAACCTAGAATAGTTAAGAATACATTTGAGAATGAAGATTGGATAAGATCTATGAATGAAAAAAATAATCAGATTGAAAAGAGAAATACATGGACACTACTACCTAGACCAAAGAATAAGAATGTGATTGGAACAAAGTGGGCATTCAGAAAAAGCTAAATGAGAAAGGTGAAGTCACAAGGAATATGGAAAGACTAGTTTGTAAGGGATATGCACAAGAAGGAGGAATTGATTATGGAGAGACTTTTTCTCGAGTTGCAAGGTTTTATGGAGTAAGAAATCTACTTGCATAATCTTCTTACAAATTTTTTAAGTTTTATAAAATGGATGTGAAGTCTACATTTCTTAATAGGATACTAGAAGAAGAAGCCTACATTGAACATTTTAAAGGATTTGTTGAGACTAGCAACAAAAACATCATATGTAAGTTAGAAAAATATTTGTATGGTTTGAAGGAAGCCCCTAGAGCTTAGTATGAAAGGTTACATAATTATTTGACAAAGATTGGTTTTGCAAGAACTAATGATAATGGGAATTTGTACCTAAAAGGTGAATATGAGAACAAGGTATTGTTAGCTGAAATGTTTCTTGATGATATCATATTTGGAGGACAACATTTGTTGTGTAAAAAATTTGCAGATGAAATGAAGAAAGAGTTTGAGATATCAATGTTTGCAAAGATTAAATTATTTGTTGGTATAAAAATATATCAAAAGAAAGGTGGAATATACATTACATAATCAAAGTATATCAAAGAGATACTAAAATTTTTTGGTTTGGAAGATTCAAGACAAGTTGGAACACCTATGGCCTCTAGACATAAACTCTCAAATAATGGTGATTTTGCAAAGGTGAATCAATCATTGTACAGATCAATGATTGAAAAATTACAATTTTTTGTTCTTAGAAACCAAACATTACATTCATAATTGGAATTATTGCAATATTTTCTACTTATCCTAAGGAGAATTACATAATAGTTGTGAAACAGATAATGAGATATCTAAAATAGAGAGAAGACTATGGCTTAGGGTACAACAAGAATGACAAAGGTGAACTGAAGGTATATATAGATGTTGGTTGGGTCCGAAATGTTGATGATAGAAAAAGCACTAGTGGAGGGACTTTCTTTCTAGGAAAGAGGCTGATATCATGGACAAGCAAGAAGTTGAACTATATTTCACAATCTAAAATAGAAGTTGAGCATATTGATGCATTTGTAAACGGTTCAAATACTGTATGGACTAAAAAATTATTAAAAGGTATGAAGGAAGAGATTACTAAACATGTAGTGATCTATTGTAATAATACAAGTGTAATAAAAATTTCAAAGAATCATGTGATACATACAAAGACAAGGCATATTAAGATCAAATATCATTACTTGAGAGAGTTAGTGCAAGATAAAGAAGGGAGGCTTGAATATGTGAACACAAAGGAGCAAATAGTTGACATATTCACTAAGGTACTACCTAAAGAAGCACATGAGTACTTAAGATGCAAGTTAGGGGTCATTCCCCTATCTAAAAAATTTGAGAAGAGATGTAGCATTGCATCAAATGTTGTTATCAAAATATATTACATATTGATGCAGGAAATCACACTTTAGGATTTTCTTAAAGGTGTAGAGTGAGCTGAAGTAATGAGTAGAGCTGAAACAAAAGTTGTTACCTAGTGACAAAGGAATAAATGTTATAGATCAAAAATTGGTGATATTTTCATAAAAATAGATTTGTTTGACAATGAACCTAATATGGCGACTAAAATAGATTTGGAATTATTGTTAAAGAGGGAGAGAAAGCTATATGTAAAGAGGAAGATGTATGGAAGTTATGATTTCTGTCAGTAAGTGAGAGAGTAGTTATACATTGATTAATATGTTGAGATATCATCTAGAGCTATAAAATAAATAGAGTCTAAGCTAAATTGATTAAGGGAGCATACTAAGATTCCATTGGATGAGAATCATAATGAAATTAAGAAAGAGAGAACACAAACATAGAGGGAACTGAGCAATAAAACACTTGATGTGTTGGTTACTTTTTGGATTGCATGGTAACTTGGAAGATTTTAATTTTGAAGGTGTTTCCATTAATACCAAAGAGGTAGATTGTTGGAACTACAAATGTGGAACAATTTTTATATTCTCAATAATCTAAAACCTTACTGGAAAAACATTACTAGTAGTGTAGAGTGCTATACAATTTGATTGATGAAGAGAATTTGAAAAGAAGAGACAATGAGATGACCTAGTGAAAGGTTGAAACTGAGATGTGAAAATGTGATGGAATTATGATGGGCACTTGATAAATTAATCCTTGACTAGATAATGTGTTGTTTATTCATTTCAATTAGCAAGGAATAAAAATCAGTTGAGAAGCAAAAGAGTTGTGAAGCAACCAAGTATCTAAAGCTCATAATATTAAGGAAATTAAGTATCTCCAAGCATAATAGTGTTGGATGAGTATTAGTATTGGCCAAGTGACAAAGAATGTCAAGTAACAGTAATGACCAAGTTATAGAGTGAAAACTAAGAAAGACAACTTAGTGATGACTGAGTGATCTAATGATGACCAAGAAACATGATGTAGTTATGGCTAGGTGTCAAAAAACTAATAGTTTGAGAAAGAATTAAGATTTTTAGCTGACACAATCAAATTATCAAAGTAATCAAAACATGTTGATGATAAGAATTGATGAGATAGATTATTTAATGCATAGAAAATATAAGTTGAGTGATAAAAGGCTAAGATTAAAGATATGTTTCTAGAACTTCCAAGAAGGTAGAAGGAGAAAAAAAGATTGCTAGAATCATTGAATCTTATCATAACCCTAAGATTTATGGTTATGTTTAAGAGAAAAAAGATCAAACCTATCTATTTAAGGAGGCATGTAAGAGTTTTTGAGGGTTTTTTTTATCAAAAGTTGCAAAGACAAGTGGAGAAGATACTCGCAAAGTAGAAGTGTGAATATTTTGATGTGGGAGATTGATTAAAGAGTTTCCAAGCATATCTGAGTTATTGAGAGAGATGGAGTCTAGTTAATGAATTAGGAATGGAGTTCTAAATTTTCAAAGTGATTTGTATGTTATCAAATCAAAACTAGTTGTTACTTTCTAATCATTATGGAAACATTAAATCCTTTGATTAAGGTTGACCTAATAATCATTCATAAATCCTTTAACAAAGTGACATTCTAAGAGAATTTTCTAAAGTTCTCTAAAAAGGCCACTCCTAACAAGGTGATTTAAATCCTTTATTAGGGTCACACCTAGCAATGTGTTTTTAAACTTTTAATAGGGTTGGATCCTGATAGAGCTCACTTTAGAAGAGTGAAAAGTGGCAACATGTTACTAAGTAGTTTTTTCTCAAATTGGGTTTCCACATTAAATATTGGTGTCAAACATTTATGTGAATTTTTGTTATGTATTTATGCTACTTACCATTTTAAGTTTGAAGTTGATTGTTAACTATGATATTCTTCTTCTAGTCATCTCTTACTCAATAGAGAGCTAAAATGGAATGATTAAGTTGAATGGTGATGAATAGTTTCATTTGATATGTTAATCATAAGTTTGATTGATTTTTTTGGAGTTGTTAATTTTTTTTTTATACATTTGCACCTAAGGATAACTAATTCATCCTCCCTCTTAGTTATTCTAAATATTCTAACATGTGTGTGTGTGAGTGTGAATCTATCTTACTAATGTATGTTAGAAAGTTAAGGATATTTTATATCCAATTGAGTCATTACCATAAATTAGATTGTGTCATGATTAAATGAAGTTTACTTGATCATCACCACCTAATTTGAAGTTTTCTTAATGTGCAATTCTATCATCTACTTATATGAGAAGATAAATTCCATATTTAGTGGAGATTGCCATTTTTGCACAAGAACACAATCCATAATTTAAAACAAAGGGCTATATATTTACAATATATCAACCTTACAATTTATCTATATTATTGATCTAGAAAAACTATATTATGGCTATAAATTTCCAAGTTACTAAACAAACTTCAATAAATCCTCTATTGGAAACCTACATTTATAGAGGTTAACATAGAGGAGAAAGATAGAAAATGAAAGAGAAACAAAGCCTAAAACTTGGTAAGACTAACTAGGACAAGGTTGAAAAGCTAGCTAAAATAGGAAAGAGGACATAGCATAATTATAATAGTGTATGTGTCCTACTAAATATTTTTATCCCTATTGAGATATAAGAGTCTTAGCACCCAATTTAAACTTTGCAAGTCTCCTTATATGATATAAGGTGAATAAAGGAAAGGAGAAGAGAATGGATGAGAGATGTAGGGTATGCTAAAGAATATTATAAGAGATAAAGAAAGCTCAGGGTCAAATATTGATAATAAAACCTATTAGGGTGAGAAGTAGGTGTTGGCTCTTGATTTAACAGTGTTTTAATAACCAAGTATACATGGTAAGATTGCATCTATGGGAAGCTATCTCCAATAATGGACACAATTCACCAAGAACCTAGGCCAACTATAAGGCTACACTCCTTCACTTCAGGCTCTACAAACCCTAGGTAGGTGAACCTCTTAGGATCCAATTATGTGACTAGTGCAATGAGCATAATCAGAATCTAGAATAGCAAATGAAACCCCCTAAATATTCTATACTTAACCAGTACTTCATAAGAATGAAATAGCTAATGACCTAACTCATGAAACTAGTAAGCTAAGTGAGGGTTAAACTTTGAATAAATTTCAACATGAAAGGGGAAACATTTGATTAATGATGTTGATTCAACACAATCTCAAATATGCAGAAGTATAACAAGTGATCCTATAACTGATCAGTGCCTAATCCATTGGGCAATTCCATGAATTCAAAACATACATCTATGACATTAGGATATATTTTGTATACCTAGACATTAGATCTATCTAATGACCTTGTGATTTAGACATCGGT
This sequence comes from Cupressus sempervirens, assembly GCA_028749045.1. Taxonomy (NCBI): domain Eukaryota; kingdom Viridiplantae; phylum Streptophyta; class Pinopsida; order Cupressales; family Cupressaceae; genus Cupressus; species Cupressus sempervirens. Next base: position 882,893,621 of record CM053787.1, read on the forward strand.
GTTCATTCAGATCTCATTCTCACAAAATATCCTTCTCAAGTAACCAGTAAACTTGTTAAACATATCAAGCATTTACTTGGGCCTTTGGTCCAATAGAAAAATACATCAAACATACAAACTGAAGGGGGTGCAAATGGATTTTAGATCTTTGTTCCAAGACCACATAAGACTTATAGATTGTTGAGACAGGAGACAAGAACCAAAATGAAACTAGTGAAATTATTGCTCATATGTATTCATTTCCTTGAAACTATACATTCAGATGCATAAAATTAAAACATGAAAACACCTAACATATCAGAACTTGATGTATTATCTACACTACCATTGTTCACATGAGATAATTATGTTGAAGAATGATGTCTTAGTATTTGGAATCCATCATAACTGGAACCAGAATATGGTCTCACGATAATGTACAAATTTTCTCCAAAGAACTAGAACCTCTACCATATGAAAGAAAAAGAATGATATAGATAAAGGAATTCTCGGATTGAATCTACAATCGACATGTGTCCCGTTAGAATTCTCCCTTAAGAAGATGAAAGAACCTCTACACCTTCTCTCCTCAATTGCCAGAATCAAATCTCCATCATTTGAACTCAGAGGTATAAAATATCTCAAATATTTGATGAAAATATAACTAATTTTGATGCCAGATTAGAAATTAAAGGAAAAAGAAAAAATTAGTTAGATTGCCTCTAAAATGCAATATAATCTTTTCCAAATTTTTTTTTTCACATTCAGGCTTCAACAGGTCTTCATATCTGCCCTCTAACAAACTTTGATACTCAGTGATCAAATTTGCTTGTTCTGCTGCCAATGCCCCAAATTTTAAAAATTGGCCTACAGTGTGAACCAGTGAGGACTTGTGCAAAAATTGACTTCATATTCAGAAAGTTCATCTTGTTTTAGTTCTGGTGGTATATTGAAGTGCCCATTTTGGATTAAAAACTGCCCAGGTTATGGCCCTCTGAAGTTCAGGTCCCATTTGTAGGTTTGCATAACATATATGCAAAATTTAAAACCTTTTACATAGTTGGAACTATATTTAAAGTTTGAGACTTTATTTAAATGACCTGCACATGATTCTAAGAGAAATTGTTAAAATATTAAATTTGAAAATTTCCAAAATTCCCCACCATTCTCTATCTGGGTCAAACCTATTGACCAACTTGGTGACACGTGTCAAGACATGACTAGCTCAAACTATACAACTGGCACCACATGGCATCACCTCATTTTTCTTTGTCATCACCACATCATCGCACCATCTAGATTCCATGTCATACTCACTATGTCACTATATTAATGGGTGAGCAACTTCATCTTAGAGACATAGTGACGACCCTCTAATCTGCCACATGGCATGATCTGGTGCATCTTTGAGATTTGCTCACCACATCATGACCTTCCTCATATTTTGTGCCACATGGCACCTTGTGATTGGTCTGAATTTTGCCACATCATTTCTCAGTCATTTTTTCAACTGCCACTTTTCGCTACCTAATTCGCTAACAACACTATGTGGATCCCATGCTACTTTATCAACACCTCGCCAGATAGTACTGCACTTTATGACACTAGTAAAAAAGATAGAAATTATCAATGGCAAGATAGTGAATCGCCAGATTTTAGACTTCTTCGATGACCTACAAATTCTAATGTCATCCTACTCTGTGTGTTTGGGCATTCAAAATTTATGCAATTCATCTGTCAACAACTAGCTAACGTCATTAGTGGTGTCCCCATGCATGGGTTGGGCTTCCAAAAAGTCACTATCTTACAGACAACACACATGATGTGCGTTGGAGTATAAAAACATATTAAAATACCACCATACAATGCATATGGGATATTTATGTTACTATGGGCTTCAATGAATATGCAGGTGTCTCTCTTTCAAATGTGAATCTCTTTCTAACATGGTCGTAAGGCTTCTCCATTTTTTCCCTTCATCACTGCCTTGTGGATTGAACTCCCTCTTGGTTTCAATTATGCACTTACCACATCAATACTTAACTGTCTATGAGGAATAGAAGATGATGAAGGCATCATGAAAGCTACTCCCAGATGCGAATTTTCTCTAGAAGGTTGAATTTTCTCTAGAGGGATGTTTCTTTAGACAAGGATTTTCCTTCTTCTCGACGTGAGATGTTGGTCTTCTTTGAAGTGCTACTCTGTCTTGGACCCTCTGTTTATTTTATGTGTGTTTTGTCTTTGTGAGTGCTAGATGTTCCTTGATCATGGCTTGAAGATCTTTGAATGTGCCTCATGTGGTCTCTTTTTAGTTTCTTGGTGGCTTCTTTCATTTTAGAATGCACCTCACGTGGTCTCTTTTTATAGTGTTGACTATTTCTTTTTGTGTTGCCTCTGCTACACGTATGGAGTGGATCCCCTATTTTTTGAATCAAGTTAGTTCTTGAGACTTGGTCCTCCTTTGATTATACTTTGGTGTGGATTCTTTCTTTTGAATGCAAGTTATGCCTTTGCGCTAAAAAGTGCCCATGACGATTTCTATACTTTGATTGTGTGTGGAGCCCCTTGTATCCAACTATGGCTTTATATTCATCATAGTCGGCTACTTCCCTAGACAATGAGCATGGACTTTTTTTTAGAATAAGTGGAGTCTTGTTGCATATGCAAAAAATGTGGACCCTGTATTGGATGATGTAAGCTGCTTCCTCTGTGGGCTTCTAAAACTACTCCGTTCCTCCATTTTTTAATGCTTTGGACCTGCCTCTGTGTGAGCTTTCCATTTTTTTACCTACGTAGAGTACCTTAGATTATTCACGCGCTAATTTCCTTTTAAAAGATGTGATCTTCTCCTTTTAAAACTACATGGGACTCTTCTTTCCCCTGCTGCGACTTCATTTGCATATGATATTCTTGTTTTTCGATGCGTTAACAAATTCATACACACAATTTCCCAAAGTTGAAAAATTTAGAACACTGGATTGGAGGAGAACAAGCACGTGTGGTTAAATGATTAGTCTTGGGTGTGCAAAAGGAATTCTTTACTTAATATGCCACATACATGGTCAGATATGTGGGAAGCCACCACAAAATACATATTTCAAGAGCCCGATATAAATCAAGTCTTGACTAGGTTATATTGATAGAGGTATGGGACTCATGAATTAGTTTGTGGAAATCACATCTGTATATGAAAAGGAGGTTTGAGACATAAAATTGGGCTTCGTCATGTTCGAGCATGTCAATTCTTAACATCTGAAGCTGCCTTTTTATGCACACTAATCTGCATACAGAAGAACATCATGTGCCACATAGTCAATTTGATGTCTGTCTATAAACTCTTAATTAAGTACCCATGGAGCTAGACCTTCCAAGATTATCTCATTATCTTGCATTTCCACATTCATGTTCTATAAGGCACTTCCATTAGATGCCCTGAAATGTTTTTTTTGATCTATAGTTGATTCAACAGATTGACCTTTTGTTTCCATCCCAGGATTAGAAACCTTTGAGTACCATGCAGGATCTTCTTCCTCCAATATTCAAAAAAAAAACCTCATCGCCTCTATGGAAGACAGTTTACCAATGCCATTGCAATGGTTGTCACAATTATGATGAATTTAGTCGGGCCCCAAACTGGGTCCGGCTAAAAAAAAATCATTTTTGAACAATTGATAGTTTAAACAGATCCATTCAATCACCTAAAACTAATCTAAAACAAGTTTGACCACTGAAAATAAATTTGAAACTCATTTTACATCTTTATTGTAAAATGTCAATTTTGAATCAGGAGGTCCTTTGATTGGCCTTAAAAATTGATCCAAACACTTGACCAAGCTCTAAAAATTGGCACAATGATTCTTTGTACCACACACTTGCACCCTGTCAAATCTTGTCTCATGAAAAATTCTCAATCAAAAGATATTCGCTGTCAAAGTTGGCCTCTCAGAATTACCTGCAAGTAAATGCGTTAGAAAGCAATAAACTGGGTTTGGATTTGGCTTGAAAAACTGAGCAAACTAACACTTAAGGGTATGAAAACTGAGGTGTTGATTCACTGTTATGGGGAGAATATAAATATGCAATTTGGGCTCATGATGAATGATGCAGGAGCATCCTGAGGTATAAGGGCAATCTTGTGTCACCCAAAAAAATGTACTTAGACTTAGTTTCTATTTCATGTCTTTACATTTTTGGATACCCATTTGGCTCAAATAAAGGTTCCAACTCTCATAGTTCAACTATCAGTGCATTTGAAAATCCCAAAAAAATAGGAGCATGTATTTGGGCCATCATTTCGATAAACTAGAAGGTGTGAATTGGCCAGATGAATGTAATCATGATTTAGAGCATTCCAGAAAAAGAATCAGGTCAATAGGCCCCACGGTTTGAAAGTTATTGCAGTTTTTCGGGTTTTGGAGACCTCCTAAGAATGCTTCAAAGTCAAGTTTGGTGCATTAAATGACCTTGAAAAGGGTCAAAAAAATGGGGGACGAGCAAAGCTAGTCCATAGGGCTATAGAGCGCTTCGAGAGCTTTCTGAAAATGTAAACGGTTTGTCAATCGGAGCTACGGTTCAAAAGTTATGCCTCCCGGAAGTTCAGCTATCATTTTTGGATTCTTCTAGATTTGCACTGACTTCTAACACAGCTTCTGGAACCTTCTATTTTGTCGGCGGATGCCTACTAGCACTTTCTAGAATGTACTCATAGTCCTTAACCCTCCGAGGTCTATTTAAGGAGATTTCTAGCATTGTAAAAGGCAGTTCGGATTGGAGCTTGAGAGGAGGTACTAAAAGGAGAAATATTTTCCAGATTTATGCTATTGTAAGCCCGTAGGGCATGTTTCAAAGTTTATTTTCTCTGCACTGTTTGTACTAGCTTATTTTCTCAATTAATATAATTCCCCTTTTCTATTGGTTCCATTCTGTTCTTGGGTTGTGTCCCCATCAAGTGGTATCAGATTAGGTTTTCCTAAGTGTGTAGACAGAGCGCTGACTGTGAGGCAGTTTGCACCAGGACTGGGTGGTTGTGGGATCAAGTTAGAAGATGCCTCCATGAAGAGAGCATGGCGGAAGGGCTAGAGCTATTGATCCTGAGGAGGTTAGAGCCCTCCAGAGGCAGGTACAAGCATTGCAAGAGGAGCTTCGTATAGGAGCAAATATTGCCGCAGATGACAATAGTGAGGATGACAATGAAGAGGAAGTAATGGAAGTTGACAGGGAAGTTCTGAATCCTGTAGAGGAAAGGCTTTTTAGGGCCATCAGTAAGTTTGGGAAAAGACCTACAATTGAAGTGGGTATATTTTAAGGAAATTTGAAACCAGATGAGTTGATCAATTGGATCAATGAACTGGAAGAATACTTTGAGTATGAGGATATAAGGGACCCAGATAGGGTTAAGTTTGCAAAGGCCAAACTGAAAGGCCATGCCAAAATCTGGTGGCAAGAGATTCAACTGGAAAGACTTAGAAGAGGAAAGGAGAAGATCACAAGATGGGATCGCATGGTGGACAAATTGAAGAAGCAGTTCATTCCTGTGGACTATGAGCTTGATCTGTTTAAGAAGATGCATGGGTTAAAGCAAGCAGGAAGATCAGTCCAAGAATATACAAAGGAGTTTTACCACTCCTGATTAGAGTGGGGCATGCAGAAGCAAATAAGGAGAAGGTTGCTCGTTATATCAGTGGGTTGTGACCTAGCATCCAGGAGGAATTAAGTCTGGTAAGAATGACCAGCGTTGAAGAAGCATACCAGTTTTCCCTACGAGTTGAAGAGAAGCTGACTAAAAGGTTTGAAGGAAGACAAAGAGGGTGCGGTCAAGGAGGAAGGGGAAGCGGTAGATCATCTGGAGGCTGCAATGAAACTCAAAAGAAAAATGAAGATGAGGGTACTAGCAGGAACTAGAGGAATGAGGGTTTCAACCGCTCCCGTGATCAAGACTTTGGAAATCAAAGAGGAAGAGGTAGAGGACGTGGACAAGGAAGAGGAGGCTTCCGTGGTACCTGTTTCCATTGCAATGAAGAAGGTCATTGTACCTTTGAATGACCTCAATGACAAGGAAGGATAGATAGGAGAGCTGAGGGCCAAGCTAGGGTTGCTCATGTGGATGAGGATGCACAATCATCACATTCAGAGGATGCAGAAAGAGGAGAGACCTTGGTAAATGAAAGAGTCCTACTAAGTGGTGAGAATGAACTAGGACAATGGAGGAGTTTGTTCTGTACCAGATGCAAGTGTGAGGATAAATGTTGTGATGTGATCATTGATGGTGGTAGCACTGATAACTTGGTATCAGAAGAGATGGTCTCTAAGCTGAAGCTCAAGAGGGAGAAACATCCCCAGCCCTATCGGATTTCTTGGGTAAAAGATGATCATAAGGTCCTGGTAAGTGAACAATGTTTAGTAAAATTCAAAATTGGTAGTTACCATGATGAAGTTCTCTATGATGTTATTTCGATGGATGTTTGCCATCCATTGTTGGGTAGACCATGGCAGTTTGATAGACATGCAATACATGATGGACTTGCAAACACATACTCTCTGACAAAGGATGGAGCTCGCCACAAATTGAAGCCCATGAGAATGGAAGGTGAAAAGGTATGTAGCAGTGCTAGGATTTTTCTTGTTGAAGGAAGGAAGTTTTTAGATGGCATGAAACATCAGCGTATGTGCTATGCTTTGATTCCTAGGAAAGATAAAGAAGGTAGTAGTGAAATACCATTTGAAGTTTCAGATTTACTAGGAGAATTTGGAGATATTATCTCTGATAATTTTCTAGACGGATTGCCACTAGTAAGGCAAATCAGTCATCAGATAGATCTGATTCCAGGAGCTAGTTTGCCTAACAAGGCTGCTCACAGGATGACTCCTACTGAAACAAAGGAGTTAAATAGATAGGTTCAGGAGCTGTTGAGGAAGGGCTTGATTCGAGAGAGCATGAGTCCATGTGTAGTACCTATAGTACTTGCACCAAAGAAGGATGGAGAGTGGAGGATGTGTACAGATTCTCAAGCTATAAATAGGATAACCATCAAGTACCAGTTTCCTTTACCAAGGATGGATGATCTTATGGATTGCTTGAGTGGAGCTCAGTACTTCACAAAGATAGATTTGAAGAGTGGCTATCATTAGATACGGATTTGAGAAGGAGATGAGTGGAAAATAGCCTTCAAGACCAAGGAGGGTCTTTATGAGTGGTTAGTCATGCCCTTTGGATTGACGAATGCCCCAAGCACCTTCATGCGGCTCATGAATGAGGTACTTAAGAAGTTCTTGGGAAAATTTGTTATTTTCTATTTGGATGATATTTTAATTTTCAGCAACACTTTGGAAGAACATTTACTGCATATTCATAGTGTCCTTGAAAGGCTAAGGGAAGAGAAACTGTTAATTAATCTAAAGAAGTGTGTCTTTGCAAAAAGGGAGTTAGTCTATTTGGGATTTGTTATATCACCAGAAGGTCTCAAAATGGATCCAGAGAAGGTAAAAGCCATCTTGGAATGGCCTACTCCAAGGTTTTCTATTGAGGTAAGATCATTTCATGGTCTGGTTAGTTTTTACAGGAAGTTTATTAAGAATTTCAGTGGCATATGTGCACCCCTAACTGATACAATAAGAGGGGATAGAAAAGAGTTCAAATGGACTATAACAATTGCAAGAAGTTTTGAACTGCTGAAGAAGAAGGTGACTGAACAGCCTATGTTGGCACTTTCAGATTTTAGAAAAGTGTTCCAGGTGGATTGTGATGCTAGTGGCAGCGCTATTGGGGCTGTACTAAGCCAAGAAGGTAAGCCTGTTGCATATTTTAGTGAAAAATTGAATGATGCAAAGAAGAAGTATTCTGTTTATGATCAAGAGTTCTATGCAATAGTTTAGGCCTTAAAGAAATGGAGGCATTATTTATTGCCAAAGGAATTTGTTTTGTATACTGATCATCAGGCATTACAGTACCTAAATAGCCAAGGTAAATTGAATCAGAGGCATATGAAGTGGGTAGAATTCTTGCAGAGTTATACATTTGTGTTGAAGCATAGAAGTGGAAAATCTAATAGGGTTGCAAATGCATTAAGTAGGAGACAGCTATTGCTTACAACAATGCAGGTTGAAGTAGTTGGGTTTGATGAACTCAAGAATTTGTACCCCGAGGATCCTGATTTTGCTGAAGCATGGAAAGCTTGTAAAGAACCTGTTGCTGTAGATAGAACCAAGTGGTTAGACTATTTGATTCAGGATGGCATGTTGTTCAAAGGTAGTCAATTGTGCATTCCAAGGAGTTCCATGAGGGAAAATCTGATTAAGGAGAAACACAGTGGAGGGATGGCAGGACATTTTGGTCAGGATAAGACCATTTCCATTCTTAGAGAGCATTATTTTTGGCCTCAAATTACATAGGATGTGAAGAAGTTTGTACAGAGTTGCCAGGTTTGTCAAGTTGCCAAGGGGTTTAGTCAAAATACTGGCCTATATCAGCCATTGCCTGTTCCATCAAGGCCATGGGAGGACATAAGTATGGATTTTGTTCTTGGATTGCCAAGGACACAAAGGGGTAATGACTCAGTATTTGTGGTGGTTGATAGGTTCTCCAAAATGGCACATTTCATTCCATGCCACAAAACTCATGATGCTATCCATATTGCAGACTTGTTTTTCAAAGAGGTGGTAAGACTACATGGTCTTCCAAGGAGTATAGTTTCTGACCGAGATACTAAATTTGTGGGGTATTTCTGGAGGACATTATGGAAGAAGTTGATAAAAGACTTGAAATTCAGTTCCACGCATCATCCACAGACTGATGGCCAAACAAAAGTGGTAAATAGAAGTCTGGGCAATTTGCTGACATGTTTAGTTGGAGATAAGCCTAAGGGATGGGATTTGATTCTACCACAGGCAGAGTTTGCTTATAATAACTCTGTAAATAGGAGTACTAGAAAATCACCATTTCAAATTGTATATGGGAATAGCCCAAGGACTGCACCAGAATTGAGGAAGATAGAACAAGGGGAGAGGACAAGTGCTGAAGCTGAAGAATTTTCTGAACACATCAAGCATCTACATGAGGAGGTTCAAGCACACATTATCAAGATGAATCAAGAGTATAAAGCTAGGGTTGATCAAAGGAGAAGACATAAGGAATTCCAAGTAGGGGATCTAGTCATGGTGCACTTACGAAAAGAAAGATTTCCAGTTGGTACTTACAACAAGCTGAAGATGAAGAAATTTGGCCCCTGCAAAGTTTTGAAGAAACATAACTCAAGAAATGCATATGAGTGTAGACACCTAAAAACCTTTAGAAAATAAAGTATTTTTATTTTCTAAAAAATTCCTGATGACATCATCATTTATTAATTAATTAATTATTTAATTAATTAATTAATTTTTATGCCATTAAATCCTTTTATCTTAATTAAAAATATTTAATTAAGGAATCCCTCCCAAAAATGTTTAAATCTTATTTAAACATTATTTCCTTATTTATTAATTATTTAATTAATAAATTGACCAAAAATCCTAAAATAAATAAAAAATTTATTTTTTTCCCAAAAGTTGGCCAATTTCCTTATGACCAATAACCTCTTCCAAAATCTTCTAATCCTTCTTTAATTTTGATTAAAGGCTAATCCCATCATTTCCTACCCCTAATCCCAACTCAAAATATTTAATTAAGATTAAATATTAATCCTCATGTTTATTAAAAAAATTTTAATAAATATCTCCTCAACCCAAACCCTTGAAATAAATAAAACTTTATTTATTTCCTAAAAATCTAATTTATCCTCATCCTAAGAAGTTCTAGACTCTTCTAGAAAGTCTTCATCCTCATCCTAGGAAATTCTAGACTATTCTAGAAAGTCTTTATCCTCATCCAAAGTCTAGACTCTTCTAGAAGATGTCTTTAAACCTAATCCTAATCCCCTCCTAACCTTGTCACATTCCCTAAACATGGGTTAAAACTTACTAACCCAAGCCAAAGTTAACAAATATCTCCTCCTTCACCCACTCTCATTAAAAGCCATCCACTTGCCTATCCCTAAGCTAATCCTAAACCATCCTAATCCATCCTCTAATCATTTGCACAAGCCTAAGCAAGCTTAGAACCTTCCTAATCAAGCCCAAGTCAAAATTACTCTCATCACCCTCAAAATATCTCAACCATAAAACTTTATGAAGTCCACTAGGTCATAAATGACTCTTACAAGCCCTTTTATTACTCTTACAAGTCATTATGAGGGTCTTTATGAAGATTTTATCTCTTGAGCCTCCTTTGTTGACTCATCCTTGCCCTTTCCTCCATCCTCTCACCATGTGACATGTGTCACTCCTTGATTGGCTATAAGGAAGCACAATCCATGTGCTCTCTTCTCATGAAATCTGAGCCCTCCATAAGCTTTTTCCCATCCTTGCATCTTAGCCCTCAATCCCTCAAGCCTCTTGCCTATAAATTGGATCCTTCCCCTTTACAAAATAACACAATCCATAAAGTAAAGTTATAATGCTATTTTGAGAGCCAAATCCATACTAAAGCCATCTATCCACACTAAAAATCCACAATCATCCATTGAAGCCGTTGGAAGCATATTGAGCATACATCCTATCCATTTAGATAAAGCTACTCAACAAGAGAGCTTCTTATTGAGAGAGTCCATTAATGGCTCATATTCTCAATTGAGAGTTCATCTTAGTCTATCTTGAAGTTTATGATTCTTTTTTAGTTTGTAGAAGCTTTATTTAAATTTGGTTTCTATTAGCATACTAACATTGCTCATATACATTTTGGCACGCCCGGTGGGACCCCGCATGGGTCATCTTCATTAGTTTTTTAGTCAAGTTTTGTATGTCATTTGCTGATTTTGGCTAATTTTGCTTGTTTTTGTGATTGGTAGGATTGTATAAATTGGTTTTGTAGGTCCACATGAGCATGAAGAAGACAAAGGAACTCATAGTATATCTCATAGTGTTTGCAGATTTTTCAAGCTTATAGGTGGACAAAGAACTTGGAATTCTTCTTCCTCTTCTTGTCTATATTCTTCTTATTCCATCTACTTCTTCTTCTTCTTCTTATGAGAGGTCTTGGCCATTTTTTTTTTAAGGAAGAAAAATCATACACACTTCTTTTTAGTGCTTAAAATGAACCCCCAAATCATACTTAAATCCATTAAAAACTAAAAATTTGCCAAAAAAAAAATCTTTTAACAAGTGAAACTAAACCAATCCAATCATTTGCATCCTTGCAACATCAAGGTTTTAGATGCATTCATGCAAAGTTAGGAACACTTCATTTTTGGGAATTTAAAAAGAACTTCAAGTTTCCATTTCAAAAGGTTCAAAATCAACACTAAGTGCACACTAAAATCTAAATCAAACTCAAAGCATCAATCAAGGATAAAATGAACCTCATTTGCAAATATGTTAAAGTTCCTTTAAAAATCTCATGAAAAGTAAGAGTCCTAAATGGTTGCCAAAACTGTCCTAAAAAGCTTTGTTATTTGTTCCAAACAAATGTCTTGTTGCAAAATCTTGAATGTTTCTTAAGTTGTTCATGCATCAAAACAATCTAGGAATATCGTTTTTGGGCTTAAAACATGCAAACTAGAACACAAAATCTTGAATGAAAAACAAAGTCCAAAGAGTCATTTTCACTTTTGAGTCCAAAAAAAATCTTGAATGATCTAAGGTTAAAACAAAGCACTTCAAAGTTCTTAAAAAAATATACAAAATCTCAATCTTGAATGCTCAAAGGAAAAAACTTGAATGTTTAATCACTTGTCTTTGAATGCATGTTGCTAAAATCACTCTTGAGTGCCATGGATTAAAATCAAAGTTTTTTTTTTTTATGAATGCATGATTAAAACAACAAATCCAATCTTGAATGCCATAGATCAAATAATCATCTTTTGGAGCATAAAAAGAATCTACATTTTTGTAATCTTTTAAGTTATAAAAACAAATAAAAATGCTTTGAGTGAGTTTGTCGTTGGACTCACCCTCTTTAATCACCCATCAATTTAACCATTGGTTGCAATCTCAGCGCCATCTATGGGGATGGGTCCACCTAAGAGGGTGTTAAGTGCTCCATGCAAATCAAACTCCACTCACTTGGGTTTTTAGTGGTTTTTCTAAGTTAAAAAATTCCTTGAATGTGCATTAATCTCGCTCACACTTCATTTGGGCATAAAAATTGGACAAATATTGACGTGGAGGGCCTCCGAGCGCACGGGTTTACCTTCTTGTTGACCCTAACTCTTCTTCTTGTTCGCATTCTTTGATCAATTTTATTTTTGTCGACGCTTCAAAGTTGGAATAAACATTGCATCTTAAACATGAGTGCTTGCAAAGTCTAGATCAGAAAACTTAAGCATCAGTTGGTAAAAGAACAAGCATGTTTTTTAGCCCAAGATCATCCAAGTCTTCTCTCCCCTTGTCGTCTTTCGAGGCCATCTTGGGTGCATAAGATTAGGATCAAAAATATTGTCTTAGCTTTTTAGGAGGCCTTCTTGGGGATTTCATCACCCCTTGGGACGACCTCAACTCCAGCGTTCTGGTGGAGTATAAAGATCGGGAGGTGAATCCAAAGACACCTCTCTTGGGATCAAAATTTTGTCACTCGGGCTAAGCCTCAAGGAACTTTATACCCTTGAGAAGTGAAAGAGGAGAAGTGGGTTACCGCTCCTCTCGGCTGTGTGACATCTTTTTGGTTTCATCTACGGATTTGGGCCTCACGTACCTGTTGTATATCGAGGACTCCCTAGCTAAACCAAATTTCATCCTTGTAGAAAGCTTCCTAGGATGTTTGTGTATTTGACGTGCTTGCTCAAAAATTTTGTCTACTTGTTTGTAAATAGCTTTTGAATGAATGTTTGCCAATTTTGGTCGAAATCCCGAAAAAGTAGAAATCTCCCAGCTCAAGGCATACTTAGCGTAGTCACTACCTTATCAGAAAATCATCCAAGCTCCCCCATTGCAACCAAATCTATCTAGTTCTTTGCTTTAGAACAATCCCAAATCCAAAGTCCATCCAAATCATCCCCCCCAGCCAGCTAGCAACCCAATCCAAAATCACACCCAAGCCTTTAAAGAGTTGTTGTCATTCTGCTAGAATTTGCTATCTAATCAATCCAACCAATCCACCAGCCTCACCAAGGTTATCCCTTTGATAGAGCTTTGTCTAGGGTAATCTATCTTTGTCACTTGTATCCCTCATCACCTTGAGCTAAATGTTGGGATCCACAAGTGGTCAATCTCGTGTCATGCCCATAGGATCATTAGTCTATCCTCAAGTTGACACAGCCACCACCAAATCTAGCGCATAGGAAAGCAAAACTCTCACCTTTTGACAACATGCCCTTGAAATCTTCCATCCATAGGAAAGCCAAAAATCTCCAGCCAATCCTCCTTAGGTCTGTCATACAGCTTTGACTCTCCCTAGGAAATCCTTCATCAACCAATCAAAAATCTGTGCTTAATCCAAATCCAACCATGAGCTTCCGTGTTCATCCATATGCAAGACCCCATCCCCATCAAACTCATCATCAAAGCATGAAGTACCAATCCTATCATGATGTGTTTGGTCGCATTGTCCTTGCTCCTGCCACCTCTTATTCCAATGATGATGAAAATCTTGTTGACTATGATGGGTATATTGAAAGCCTTAGAAACATTCCCCCAAGCATCCCCCAAAATCCAAGAGTTATTCCAAACTATCTAGTCATGCCATCTGATATTCCAGCTTCCCCTCCATCACCCCATCAACCAAGCTTCCAATCTTCCACCCCCATCACACTAGCTATTCCTGTCAATCCACCTCCACCTTCAACACACGAGTCTCCAAGGAATCTCCTAGAGGAAATACAAGAAAAGTTGCCTCCAACAGTCGATAAGCCATGTCATATAATCCAACCATGTGAAGTAGTCAGTGATGAAGCTTCCCCATCTATAATATCACCTCCATCTCCCATAGCTATCATCCCCATACCATCCATCAAATTGCTTAAAATCCTTCCACTTCCCGCAAGCATCAAAATCCCACCACCTGTCAAATCCCTCCAAATCCTATCCACATCGCCTCCAAGAATTTCCCAAATCTCTTGTAATGACCCTTATGCATCCATCTTCTACTCACCCATCTCCACTACTGAATCTCCCATCTATCCATCCGCTGCCTTTGAAGAATCCATCCCTTCACCTCCTATTGCACCACCCACTCCAAACCAATCCTATCAAGATCCTGCCCAAAAGCATGTTGACATCCCCCAAAGCATAAATGAAGATATCATTGTACTATGTATTCCATCCATAGTGCAGTCACCATCTCCTCCATCTCCAAAACCTCGAGCCATATCTCCTCCACTACAAGATATCTTGTCATCCCACCAGCTACATCAAGATCCTATCCTTCCATCTCCCCCGCTCCATGCTTCCATCTTACCACCTATCCAAGCTATTCCACCATCTATAATCTACCCTCTTGGTTCACTTACATTCATCCACGGTGGCCCTCTCTTAGCAGAAGAATTAAAAACAGTATCTCCCCATTGCAATACACCTAATAAATCACTTCTACCATTTTCTGCAAGCAAAAAGTTTCCTCAGCTTGTTCAAATGCTCAATCGATGGCATTATCAAGGTCAAGGTTTAGGACCACAAGAGCAAGGAATCAGAGAGCCTATTATTGCACAAAAAAATCTAGGATTTCATGGTCTTGGATATGTATCCAAAGGCTCACCATCTAAAGGTGTTGGTACACCACACCCCCAAACCAAGCCTATCTCCAAGCCCACCATGCCAGCCTCCCATCACTCGTTCAATAAATCCTATGTCATCCCCCCTCCACCATCTTTGCAACCCAAAACAACCTACCATATCCCCCCTTCATCCGCTAAATCCATTTTGGGTCCCTATGTCCCAAAATCTACCATCCTCCATCCTCCTATCAGCCATCATAAAAATCCTATTCCATCCATTTCTATGCAAGATCAACAAAGGCACATATCAGGGCACATCATCCATCATCATCCCCCTACATGCTCTTTCATATCCTTTCCATCTCACAAAGCTTCTCCTAACCATCTTCCCAAAGCTTACCACAACAATGTAAATGCCAACTTCAAAATGCATAAAGCTAAAAATCCACATCCTAGGCAATCATATGTCTATTCTAAAAGACATACTCCAAAAAGGAAAAATCCAATCAAAGAATGCAAAACAATGCAAAAGCCTATGAAAAGAAAATCCAAAACCATGTGGATCCCCAAGAAAAAAGTTGAAAACCAATGCATAATGGCATCCACCATTGCTAATCCCCCATCTAGTGACTCATGTCCCCCATCTCCTAACTCCATCTTGGGTGCCTATATCCCCAAGCACACTTCCACAAATCCTCCATCACGCCTGCATCTACCATCTATCCCCCATATGCTCTTTTCACACCCGTGCCAACATGTGCCAATGTTGCTCTTACAAGCATCCCCATCTCATGCTCCTTTCAAGCATTTTCATCCCTCCATCTCCTACCATCAATCCCATCTAATCCAATCTATTGCATAAATCACACATCCGGTGTACCAACAGCTAGCAACAAAATTGAACATTCCAACAACTAGTGAAAAATCCCAAAAAAGCCAAAATAGCTGAAGAAAGCCAAAATCATTCCAGCTAAGTCCAAAGTCAAAAAAAATAAAAATAAAGAAAAATAAAGTGTCCACTGGTGAAAACTTGGCAATTCAAGCACCTTGGACAAGTACCATGATGAAAACTTGGCAAACAAGTGTCATGCGTAATCTCGCCATCCCCAGCTTAGCCTATCACCCTCATGCTTTTGGTCATCTCTTGACATCCAACTCCATCTTCCAATATATCCACCTATCCTCCATCCTCCAGCTTCCATCTCACACAATCCACTAATCTTATGCAGCTTCAGCCAATCATCCCAGCTATCATCCATCTCCCTAGCCCCTTCAGCTTTTTCCTTCTTAGCTTCAATCCTATCACATCCATCATAAGACCTCCTTGAACATGTTATCTTTTGATTGGGGGCACTATATTCCTTGGAGATCTTGTCTTGTACATCCTCCCTTGTCATTGGTATCTAGGTCTAGGCTATCCTCATGCAAACCCAATGTCATCTCTTTATATCCATCATAATCCTAGCTATCTACCATCCTATCTAGCCATATCATCCTGTTCCTCTAGCTATCCTTGGTCACAAAATCTCTCATCATCGTTGGATGCATCCTGCCAAATCCATATCTTTCACTATCACCCCACCCTTAGCTTCTGCATCTTGCACCAACTTGAGCCATCCCGCTATCCTCTCATCCTGAGCTTTTTATCCATCTATATCATACCTATCATTGGTCTGTTAGCTTGTACCATATCTTGATTAGCTCGCTTGTAAATATCTTGGTCTGTTAGCTTGTACATCCTCTTTAGCTTAGTACCATTGTATCTATCCAGCATTCATGTCAGTTCATCCTTGGTCAACATCTTGCACACATCACACACTTTGGTTAGATATTCCAATGCATCCTTTAGCTAGATTTCCTATCACCAAAGTGTTATCTTTCTTAGTTCAGCTTGCCAGAGGCATCACTCATCCAAATCCACCAGCTTAGGTGCTCTCCGATAGGTCCTTGTAGGATATAGCTTTCCTCATGTCTGATCTTGGTCCGTTAGTACCTCATCCTACCCATCTCGTTGGCAAACGGTTCTCTTTCGGATTTTCACTTTCTTTTGATTTGGGATCTTCTCTTTTGGGTCTTGAAGTATCTTTTCCAAGCAATCTCCTTGTTCCCTCCTCAAGGTTGCCACGATCTTCCATATCATGGTATGCTGTGAATGGGGCAATTAGAGCATAAGGTCTTGATTAGGTCTTTCGTTTGTTTTTCTTTTCTGCTTGTGGGTTCTCCAATGTTGTTTCCACGCTGCTTCCTCTAGGATTCATGTGTGATGTTGGGGCAATCCTTGCGTTTTTGTTTTGAGTTAGTTTGTCAATCCTTTGGACGGTTGGTGAAAAGGCCTTGATGTTCTTGGTAACCTTGGCAATTAACCAACAGTCCTATAGCAAATCTAGTGCTCAACTACATGGTGGTACTTCTCTTTGAAGTATCCCCCCGCTCAAAAAGCTTCAATGGGTTTCCTTCATCTCCATTATCCCCCATCCATATCCAGCATCCGTCTCTCCTACCCCAGCTTATGCATCAGTATCTCTTTGAATCACTCATCACTCTTAGCTTTAGGGATCCACAATCCTAGTCTTAGGGATCCACCAATCCAAATCAATCTACCAAGCCTCATCTTTCGAGATCCACAATCCTAGTCCTAGGGATCTCCGAAACCCATCTTCCACCAATCTGACTCTTTGAAATCCTGTTGCATCAGCTTTATAATCCCCTCATCCATCTCCCTATCCTAGATTCCTTTTTATAGCGCTCTTCTCCTTCATCCTCCACCTTCCCTAAGGTCTTAAGGTCAAAATACTGGCCTATATCAGCCATTGCCTGTTCCATCAAGGCCACGGGAGGACATAAGTATGGATTTTGTTCTTGGATTGCCAAGGACACAAAGGGGTAATGACTTAGTATTTGTGGTGGTTGATAGGTTCTCCAAAATGGCACATTTCATTCCATGCCACAAAACTCATGATGCTATCCATATTGCAGACTTGTTTTTCAAAGAGTTGGTAAGACTACATGGTCTTCCAAGGAGTATAGTTTTTGACCGAGATACTAAATTTGTGGGGTATTTCTGGAGGACATTATGGAAGAAGTTGATAACAGACTTGAAATTCAGTTCCACGCATCATCCACAGACTGATGGCCAAACAAAAGTGGTAAATAGAAGTCTGGGCAATTTGCTGACATGTTTAGTTGGAGATAAGCCTAAGGGATGGGATTTGATTCTACCACAGGCAGAGTTTGCTTATAATAACTCTGTAAATAGGAGTACTAGAAAATCACCATTTCAAATTGTATATGGGAATAGCCCAAGGACTGCACCAGAATTGAGGAAGATAGAACAAGGGGAGAGGACAAGTGCTGAAGCTGAAGAATTTTCTGAACACATCAAGCATCTACATGAGGAGGTTCAAGCACACATTATCAAGATGAATCAAGAGTATAAAGCTAGGGCTGATCAAAGGAGAAGACATAAGGAATTCCAAGTAGGGGATCTAGTCATGGTGCACTTACGAAAAGAAAGATTTCCAGTTGGTACTTACAACAAGCTGAAGATGAAGAAATTTGGCCCCTGCAAAGTTTTGAAGAAACATAACTCAAGAAATGCATATGAGTGTAGACACCTAAAAACCTTTAGAAAATAAAGTATTTTTATTTTCTGAAAAATTCCCGATGACATCATCATTTATTAATTAATTAATTAATTAATTAATTAATTAATTTTTATGCCATTAAATCCTTTTATCTTAATTAAAAATATTTAATTAAGGAATCCCTCCCAAAAATGTTTAAATCTTATTTAAACATTATTTCCTTATTTATTAATTATTTAATTAATAAATTGACCAAAAATCCTAAAATAAATAAAAAAATTATTTTTTTCCCCAAAAGTTGGCCAATTTCCTTATGACCAATAACCTCTTCCAAAATCTTCTAATCCTTCTTTAATTTTGATTAAAGGCTAATCCCATCATTTCCTACCCCTAATCCCAACTCAAAATATTTAATTAAGATTAAATATTAATCCTCATGTTTATTAAAAAAGTTTTAATAAATATCTCCTCAACCCAAACCCTTGAAATAAATGAAACTTTATTTATTTCCTAAAAATCTAATTTATCCTCATCCTAAGAAGTTCTAGACTCTTCTAGAAAGTCTTCATCCTCATCCTAGGAAATTCTAGACTATTCTAGAAAGTCTTTATCCTCATCCAAAGTCTAGACTCTTCTAGAAGATGTCTTTAAACCTAATCCTAATCCCCTCCTAACCTTGTCACATTCCCTAAACATGGGTTAAAACTTACTAACCCAAGCCAAAGTTAACAAATATCTCCTCCTTCACCCACTCTCATTAAAAGCCATCCACTTGCCTATCCCTAAGCTAATCCTAAACCATCCTAATCCATCCTCTAATCATTTGCACAAGCCTAAGCAAGCTTAGAACCTTCCTAATCAAGCCCAAGTCGAAATTGCTCTCATCACCCTCAAAATATCTCAACCATAAAACTTTATGAAGTCCACTAGGTCATAAATGACTCTTACAAGCCCTTTTATTACTCTTACAAGTCATTATGAGGGTCTTTATGAAGATTTTATCTCTTGAGCCTCCTTTGTTGACTCATCCTTGCCCTTTCCTCCATCCTCTCACCATGTGACATGTGTCACTCCTTGATTGGCTATAAGGAAGCACAATCCATGTGCTCTCTTCTCATGCAATCTGAGCCCTCCATAAGCTTTTTCCCATCCTTGCATCTTAGCCCTCAATCCCTCAAGCCTCTTGCCTATAAATTGGATCCTTCCCCTTTACAAAATAACACAATCCATAAAGTAAAGTTATAATGCTATTTTGAGAGCCAAATCCATACTAAAGCCATCTATCCACACTAAAAATCCACAATCATCCATTGAAGCCGTTGGAAGCATATTGAGCATACATCCTATCCATTTAGATAAAGCTACTCAACAAGAGAGCTTCTTATTGAGAGAGTCCATTAATGGCTCATATTCTCAATTGAGAGTTCATCTTAGTCTATCTTGAAGTTTATGATTTTTTTTTAGTTTGTAGAAGCTTTATTTAAATTTGGTTTCTATTAGCATACTAACATTGCTCATATACAATGAGGTGGAGCTGCCAGATGGTATTCACATTTCTCCCATTTTCAACATTGTAGATTTAACAGAGTATCATGATGATGGTACAGATGAGGAGCTGGTTTTAGAGCCATGTCCAATTCCTGCTTCTAAGAAGGAGGAGATAGAAGACATTCTAGATCATCGTGTGGGTAGGAGTACCAGAAACAGGCAGTATGAAGAGTATTTGGTCAAATGGAAAGGACGGCCGATCGAGGACTCAACTTGGATTTCAGTAGCTGAGGTTTCCCATTTGGGATTTCCTCTACCATCCATAAATTGACAGGGTCACTTTTTAATCTACCTTGGGTGTCTGATGCAGGAGCATCCTGAGGTATAAGGGCAATCCTGTGTCACCCAAAAAAGTGTACTTAGACTTAGTTTTTGTTTCATGTCTTTACATTTTTGGATACCCATTTGGCTCAAATAAAGGTTCCAACTCTCATAGTTCAACTATCAGTGCATTTGAAAATCCCAAAAAAATAGGAGCATGTATTTGGGCCATCATTTCGGTAAACTAGAAGGTGTGAATTGGCCAGATAAATGTAATCATGATTTAGAGCATTCCAGAAAAAGAATCAGGTCAATAGGCCCCACGGTTTGAAAGTTATTGCAGTTTTTTGAGTTTTGGAGACCTCCTAAGAATGCTTCAAAGTCAAGTTTGGTGCATTAAATGACCTCGAAAAGGGTCAAAAAAATGGGGGAGGAGAAAAGCTCATCCATAGGGCTATAGAGCGCTTCGAGAGCTTTTTGAAAATGTAAACGGTTTGTCAATCAGAGCTACGGTTCAAAAGTTATGCCTCTCGGAAGTTCGACTACCATTTCTGGATTCTTCTAGATTTGCACCGACTTCTAACGCAGCTTCTGGAACCTTCTATTTTGTCGGTGGATGCCTACTAGCACTTTCTAGAATGTACTACTAGTCCTTAACCCTCTGGGGTCTATTTAAGGAGATTTCTGGCATTGTAAAAGGCAGTTCGGATTGGAGCTTGAGAGGAGGTGCTAAAAGGAGAAATATTCTCCAGATTTATGCTATTGTAAGCCCGTAGGGCATGTTTCGAAGTTTATTTTCTCTGCACTGTTTGTACTAGCTTATTTTCTCAGTTAATATAATTCCCCTTTTCTGTTTGTTCCATTCTGTTCTTGGGTTGTGTCCCCATCAAGATAACTGGGCACAAATGGTGAATGGTCAAAGTGGGCTACCTAGATTTTGCAAACTGGAAACATTGACAGAAAGTGATTTTTTGCAAATGGAATTGACCTGGAAAAGTGTGCAAATGGATTCGTCAAAGCTTGAAAATTGGTACACTTAAAGTATTTTCAGAGGAAAACATAGTGGTACAATCCATTCAATCTCACCTATCATAGATTTCAAGATATGACATCACAAACAAGGGTATCAAACAATCTGCACTTCATGACACTAGTAAAAAAGATAGAAATTGCATTTGGAATTGCATTTGAAAACTGATCAAACAGACTCCTCATAAGCTGAAACTCGAAACATAACAAGTCTTTGACATCAAAAATGCAACACAAAAGGAATTTTAGCATTTCAATCAACTAGGTCAAAATTATAGCACATCAAATAGGGCTTCCTAGAAATGTGTGCAATGTGTATCAGCATGACATTAATAATTGACCAACTTTGAGGGATTCAAAACCTAGTCAAACAGACTCAAAAAAACTCAAAATCTGAAACATAGGCTCTTGGATATGGACACTAAAGACTCCCAAAAAAGTGAGTCATGAAACATAACTAGGTGCGAGATATTCAGATGCAAACATGGCCTTCTGTCGTTGTTTGACACTTAGGCTAAAATGCAGATTTGACACTGGCTCAAAATGGGACTTCACAAAATGGCTCGGAATGCCAATTTAACTTAATCAAACACTTAGACATGTTGAATGGAGGGTGTTAGAAACATTTAACATCTTAAGGGCCTAAAAGGTACATCTGGGTACAATCTCATCAAAAAGCATTTATAGGCCTAATTTTCTTAATGGTACTCAAAGTTGACCATGCAATTTTTAGTCCCAACAGTAGGTATAAAGCTACCTAAGAGGATTGATCTATCTAAGAATGATTTATAGTGTTAATTCCATTTTCACATTACTATTAAGTGTGAATGGGAGGAGGTAAGTGGGTAAAGGCATAGATCTGTGTCACCGTTTGTGATACAAAAACCTGTTTTGGTCAAATCTCATTTCTCTATCAAAACTCAATTTTTTTCAAAAACTAAAAATACCCTTTTATAGATCTCTGATTCAATATCATCATTATATAAATTTTTTAGTGTTTTGATTAGTTATAATATGTTATAATCTCAAAATATTATAAGTCAATATTTCAACATTTCAGAAGATGCTCTCTCAAAAAATTTAAAAAAATAGTAAATCATATCAAAAAAATAAAAAAATTATATTTATCACTAGAGAAGAGAATCCTCTTCATGAATATGTAATTTTTTTTCAAGAAGGTATAGATTTGATAGGGAAGTTTTGACGGGAGGAAAAAATTGTTGGATTCTGACAAGGTCGAACTTGAGTACTTATAACAAAGAAAATATACATCAAAAATAATTATTTCTTTTTTTGTTCACTAGCTATACATGTCATCTATAAAATATTTTCAAATCATAACAAAAAAAGATGATTTGCACATACTTGTTTGACAGGAACTACATCCTATATTTTTTACAGTTAAAAAAGGGACTTCAAAATAAAATAAAATGAATAAATTGTTAGTCAAAAAAAATATAAAAATTATAGGCATAAAATTCATACAATTCTACACATTTCATCAGTTTACATCATTTTCATATTTTAAACACAAATACCATTTTTTTTGTCATTAATGTTGAACTGTCACATTCTGATATCACATTTCTTTATAAAAGGTGACACATGTTTGTGCTTTTACCCAAGTAATTAAGTGGAAAAGTGCTTACTAACTTAAAAGAGGGAGTCATAAAGAAGTTGGTTGGGGATAAGGGCTTATCATTAGAGAAAATAGAGTAGGGATAAAGCCAATGAGTGGATCCCATTATATTTTCTATCACTACTTATCTTTGGATGGATCCTTATTATTTAGTAAAATAGATACTTTCCTACTTCTTCCCAATTTTACTAATATAATTGGATACTATTTGTAGTTTTACTACCATATTTTAAATTTTTTTAAGGCATTTTTGATATAGAGATCTTCGCCATCTACTCCCATGCTAGCTACTTTATCTACCTCTTTATTCTCTTCGAGATATATATGTTCAATTCTAGTATATTTGAATTTGTAAATAAGAGATAGGGAATATTCAAGTTTGGAATTGATTTTCCAATTAGGATTTCTTCTCTTTCTAAAAAAATTTAAGATTATTTATAAGCCATGTTCAATAATCACTTTTTTTATGGCTAGATCAAAGCTAGGTTTAAACCTTCCATTAAGGCCTCTAAATATGCTAGGTTATTCAAAATTACTCCTACAGGCTTGGCTCATTTGACAATCAAATATCCTTGATTTTAATGAAGAATATATGTCACAATCCCACCTTGTTTGGGTCACCTCTAGATGCTCCATCAAAGTTTATTTTTCCCATCCAGTTGGAGGTGGTTCTCATTTGTAGTCATCTTTGTCTTGCTTTTTTTCTTTGGGATAGATCATTGGTGGATTGATAAGGTTTCTATAGTTCTTTTGTATTTATGTATCCTAATAAAAAAGTAACCCTTATTCTTTGATTGAGTTTCTAAGATCATTGTTTAATACTTCTATTATACTAGCTTCTACTTTGTTGGGAAAGGAAGTTAGTGTCATTTCTTCATTATCAAATATTCTTTTGTTTATTTCCTTCTATATTTCCCACATGAGGGTTGAAGGAGATATTTTCTATAATTATTATAAATATTAGTATTCCCATGTTTGCACCAACTATTTAGATGGTTTCAAAGGTTTTCAAGGAGGAGTGTTTTCTAGTTGAGTATCTAGCATAGACACTGCCAACACCTTTTAACTAAAGTGCATTGGAATAATAGATGATTGGTTGTATCTAAGTATTTTTTACATAGTGGACATCTTAATGGTCCGTCAAAACCCATTTTAGTGAATCTATTCATAGTAAGGATTCTCTTTTGTATTGCAACTCATAGGAAAATACTTGTCTTGAGTAGGCATACTAGGTCCCAACACAGGCAAGGGGGAAGATCTATCCTTTCCTATATTTGGGAGTTAGTAATAAATTCATACCACCTTTTGATACTATATTTCTCATTTTGGAGACTCCCCAAATTAATGTATCCTTTCTCTCTTTTTGATTTCTTTGCCTTTGGCTAAGACTTTGTTCAAATAGTTTTTTTCCCATTTGGTTAAGTTGGTTTTCTCAGTTGCTTTCCACTTCCATTTTTCTTTTCTATCTTTGTTTATTAATTGTTTATAATTGCTAACTTGCTTACCCCAAGTGTTTATTAATATATTTTTTTATATTTTGAGGGAGGTTATAACTATCCAAAGGTGAAAGCACATCCCATGAGTCTTCTAAAATAATTCTTCCTTTCCTTGGCATGTGTCCCATTTTAGGTTATTACTTATATGGGGAGAATATATTGTTAAGTTCCATGCTTTAAAACCTTTTTGTGGGTTTTTTTTTCAAAGAACAGATAGAGAATGTGAACTGTTTAGGTATTTATGATGATTTTTTTTCTCATTTCTTTTCCTTTTCATGATACACTCTCTAGACTAGCTTTTCTCCCAAGGCTTTATTTTTTAGCTCATATTTTTTTATTCCTAATCCTCCTAAATATTTGGGTCCATAGATGTTTTCTCATTTAATCATTGCTTATTTTTTCTTATCTTCTATCCCTTTCCAAAAGAAATTTCTTTTTTTATCTAATTGTATTTGTATGCCTTTAGCCAGAGGTAAGCGTGACATTTGATATGTAGGTATGGTAGATAATATCAAATTTTTTCTCATCTAGCCTTAGTTAGCAATTTTTCTTTCTAACTTTCTATTTGTTTATCCATAATTTCTATTGTAGGGTTCCATGATTTAATACCTTTGGTGCCTTTCACCAGTCAAATTCTTAAGTATTTACAGGGGAAATAACCCTTTCTATATCCAATTAGATTACAACTACTTCTTTCTATGTGCTAAAATGTTGACACACTTCTACAAGTCACTATATCCAAGATTTCTCAAGAATAATATCTCTAATAGTGACTCATAGCTCTGTATTCACAGAGTGCAAGGGTTTATAATGGAGGTCCTCAATTTGACCTAGTTTGTGCCCATGTAATTATACCATAAAATGAGAGATTCAAAGATCAAAATATGCACGCAAATGAGGATGAAAGCTAACCTAAATGATAAAAATGCAAAGAAATTCAAGAAAGGAAATCTAATCTATGAAAGGAAATAACAATGCAATATTAATCTATGAAAAAAAATATGACTCTAAGATAATATGCAAATGCAAGGATGAAACCTGATGATGGAAGCCATGGATACATGAGAGAAAAAGACAAGAAGAGAAAAGTTGCAATAAAGCTCCAATATCCAAACCTTAAGGCTCAAACCCTAATGCTCAACCTCCTTCTCCAAAATTGTTCTCCAAACCTGTAGCATAACAATACTATAGCAACTAACATCTATTTTTTCCTATTGTTCTTCTTTTTCTTTTTTCTTTTTTATGAAATGAGAAGGAGAAAGATCAATATATAGTCAATTTTGGAGGTGGGAGGCTTCTCACAACCAATATGGGATAATAAAGCTTGATCTGTGTGAGAAAAAATTACACCAATGAGAAAAGAGGAGTGCTTGACAAGAAAGTGAAAAGAGTAAATTAAGGAATCCCACTTAGAAATATGTGCATTCAAGTTTAGAGAAAAAGGATTTTATTTATTTTTATTTAATTTATTTCCTTTTTTCATCACAAAGGGATTTAAGCAGGGATTAGATTTAATTAAAGGGGAGCAGGTTCTTTTAATTAAATCAGAGCTATTTTTTTAATTAAAAGAGACGTTTTCTTTTAATTAAATAAGATTTAGAATAAAAATGATCAATCCTTAGGAAATATTGAAATGCTTAAATTAATTACAATTTGATCAAGGAAAATGATTTGAATTTATTTAATAAAATATTGCAATGCATTGATTTAGGAAATTGATAAATTGAAAAATGGGGGCTCATAGTCTAGGGGACCATTTTAGGGTGCATACATTTTCCCCTCTTTGACTAACATGTGATCATTTTGGGAACACATGCAGTCAAAGAATGCAGTTGAAGTGTGAGGTCAATTTGAGATTACAAAACAATACATATGTGTGGTCAACTTAGGAACACATTAGGACAAAGAATAAAATTTTGATAATAATTTTGTCTTCACAAAGACTAGGCTATCCCAGGGAGAACAAAGATTGATAAAGTTGAATCAAGGATTGAAGTTTGATAGGTACTACCCCTAGTGATCAAAATTGAAATGAAATAAAGGAGAAACAACAAATTGATAAATTTGATCAAATCAAACTAAAGATAAGGTTCTTGATGTAAAATGAAAATTATAAGGATCACAGAACCAAGTTAGATCATCAAACATGAAAGATTGTGCCTCAAAGTTGAATTAGAAGAAAAAAAGTGGGGTGAAATAAAATGGAAGATAGAAGTTTGGAAGAAGTAGAAATAAATGGCAAGAAGAAAGATAATTTGCCTCAAGAAAGAGAATGCCTCAAAATCAATCAACTATTTAATATAGACAATATTGATTGAGATCATGAAAAAATATAAGGAAGTGAAGATCAAGAAATCACCACAATTTATTAAAAGTCCACAAGAAAGATGAAGGAAAACCCTCTCAAACTCATAATGTAACCTAAAAATGAAAATTAACATAAAGTCTAATAATGCAAGCTACATGAAAATGCAAAGATGTACCTGTAATAGAGAAACCATAACATAGGATTTTGTGTTCATCATTCATTAGAGAATGTTAAGGAACTTATTTTCATCACTGGTCCATTATTAATGAACATCAAAAAATTACACTATCATCACTAGTCACAAGTGCAACAATCAAGATATGAATGTGGTATATCAGATTGGAATGTGGAAAAATTCTAACATAAGCATCAAAGACATAAAGGTTAAGATGGATTTGATGTTAGCTTACCCAATTTAATGTAGCAAAACCATGCTAGCATCAAGGCACAAATTTTGGGATGACCATAAGAACAGGCATGCAAAAAAAATCAAGGATGATGCCTCAAATCTCCTAAGTATTTCAAGGGGACAAAGAGAGACACTCTAAATTTTTAAGACCACACCCACAAGAAAAAAGAAAAGAAAGAAATGTCCCATGCCCCAAGTCCTCTAGTCCATGCCATCCTTGACAGATTATTAGGGAGGGAACACTCAACAAATAAATCATCATAGAAAACACACAAAAGAAAAATAATCCAACAAGTCTCAACCAATTTTAAGTGTGTGTGTGTAAGTCACATGACTATTTTTGTTAGGACACCAAATGTACTAGTGAGAAGCATCACAACATCCTAGACTATAGAAAATGTATCCAATAAGTTTTGAGAAACACTATCTACAAGAGTTTCCAAGGAAATGCCAACACAACAAAGAGACCCTAGATAAAGCAAAAGACCACCTATTCCCCATAGACCAAGACCAAGATCAAATCCAAAATTGGGAATATCAAAAGGACATATGAAGTGAAATGGATTAAGCTTAGAGTGCAAAGTGATATGAATTACAAGGGTCTCAAGTAATGCTTGTTTCTAGGTTTTCACCATTTAGAAAGATTTTTTTTTAGGACTTTTTATAATCTTTTTTATTTTTTATTTTTGAGATATTTGATTTTTTTGGCAATACATCAAAGCTCCTATTACTAGGTTTGTCGCTGAGATGATCATTTTTTTAGGGCATTTTACGCTTTTAAGGATTTTGTAAGTATCATATAAGATTTTTTTTTGGATTTTTAGAAGGTCTTAGAGATTACTCACTCTTAAGCAAGATCACATCATTTTGTTCCATTGTCAAGGAAGGTGTAAGGTATGATGTAGTAGTGAGGTAGATAAGATAGATAAGCAAGAAATAATTCATGAAGCAAGTGAAAGGTGATCCTCAAGGACTGACTCCTCAAGAGTACCCAAACTAGGGAAAGATAGTCATATGAAGCATGTGTTAGACAAGAAAAGAAAGCCATGGAAGGAGATAACATGTGGGATAAGTGGTACTCAAAAAAATAGGCATGTCAAGAGGCCTATGAGAGCCATGCTTTTCATTGTGTGATCAAGACCAAGGGGTCAAATGGATATGATAGTGGTAGGATAAAGTAATAAGAATGAAGGTAAATATGTAGGATATGAGTGAATGAACAAGAACAATAGGGAAGTTTGTGGATAAGATAGCCAATAAGAAAGAATAGCTCAAGATTGTCAAGATCAAGGAGGAAATATGGGATAAATGGATTAGGGAATAATTACACACGATGCTTGTTTGCCTAGTTTTCATCATGGTACTTATCCAAGGTGCCACAAGAAGTGGTTTTCACCATAGGAGAAATTTATTTCTCTTTACTCTTGCTACCAAGGTGTCTGTTTATCAAGTTTTCACCAAGGCACATTTTCATTTTTAGAATTTTTAGAAAGGTCTCAAGTTATTTCAGTTTAGATAGTTCTCCTATAGGAAGGATAAGTCATGATAAGCCAAGATCATAGATAGGTATACTCAAAGATGCTAATAAGGTTATGGAAAGGAGATGGTAGATAATGTATATGGAGGACAAGCTTCTATGCTTGGGAAAGCTAGAAGGAATATGGATAGTAGGTAAGTGTAGGATTGAAAAGATTGCATAAGGGTAGGTGAGAAAGTAGGCAAGATCAACATCGACACATAATTTGAAGGGTTGTAAAATGATGGAGTAATCATGGAGGAAATAGCTTGAGGTTTAGATGTACGAGGATGTAAGAAAATTTTGGAAGGAGATGGAGTAAAATCCTTTCGAAGCTTCTTAGGAAGATTTTTGGAAGACAATGGAGTGGAAGCCTTTGGAATCTTGAATGCTAAATTTGAAGTATTTTCAATATTCAAGTATTTCAAAAGAGACTTGGAAATCCATATAGCTTTAGATTTTTATTTTCCTTTGGATGCTTTAGAATACATTTGTTCAATGGTGGATTTAGAAACCCATATTTCCTTTGATTTAGCTCTTTGGGTAGTAGAACTTTGTGGTCTCTTGAATAAATGTTCTTTCTTTTCATTCACATGTCGATTAGATGGGACATAGTGATATTAATTTTTCAATGGATTCTTATATTTTTTCTTAAATCTATCATCCAAATTGCTTCCAAAAGACTTGGGATTTGTGGATGAATAAAGATTATATGACTGGTTCATATGGATAGATGAAGGATGAGTGTCTTTGTTGATCTTGAGGTATGATAGGAGAGCTAGGAGATGAGATAGGAGTGAAAGTAGGAGATGGAGGAACATAAGGTCCCAATATAGATGGAAAGTTTGAAGGCTTTAGCTTTGATGGATAAGGACCAAGGATAGATTTAGGAGATGCAAAGGGATAGTGAATAGGGATATTAGCATCTTTAGAGTGACCAATGTGACCAAGGCCATAAATAGACTCATGATTATCTTTAATAGGAGAAACACCCTTGATAGGAATATTTGAAGCTGATCATAGTTTTGAAGTAAATATGGAGAAGTAGAACAAGAAGGGATTCCTTGATCTTGACAAGTTTCTTTGGATAAAATAGGCATAGAACTTTGTTCACAATTTTTAGTAATCTCAAGGGAAATAGTGGGGGTAGTGTGTTCATCATACTTGGGAGGTGGATAATACATAGGATATGGAGGGCTAACATCTTGAAGGAGATGAAGGGGTACTTGATCTTGACCTTTCTTGACATTTTTATTTTTATTTTTTTGAGAGTCCTCTTGACATGGAGCCACTTATAAGGACAAGGGAGTATATGAGGTTTGCATCTTAAGATCTTGAAGGGGTAGTGAAGGACTAGCTGAAGTAGGCATAGTAGACATAGCACTACTTGAAGGTTGAGGATCTTTAGTCTTAGAAGCATGAAACGGGTTTTCAGCCAAGTGTACATTACCTTGAGTTTCTTTTAGAGGGAGCCCTTGAGGATAACTATAGGGAACCACATGAAAAAAATAATGACCTTTGTTGGATGAATTATTTGTGAAAGATTTGAAAGACTTGGAAGCTTTGAGAGATGTATGGGTATTAGAAGAAGTGGAAGTTTTAATGAGAGAATCACTAGACATAGGTTCATCAACATAATATTTCTCAAGAGAAGTATCCTCATCACATAAGTCTTTAGGAATTTCAACATCAATGATTTTCATCAATAAGATCTTGAATTATACATTTCAATGTAATACAATCTTTAGTTTTATGACCTTTCTTGTATAGTAGCTACAATACTGATCATCTCTCCACCATGAAGGCTTTACCTTAGGTTCGTAAGGTGTAGAATATTTGTATGGTAAATTAATGATCTTGTTTGCAACTAAGTTCTCAAGCACCATGTCATATGAAAATCCCAAAGGAGTAAAAGTTCTCTCAAAAGTATATCTAGGACCATTTTTGTCATTCTCATCATGGTCAAAGATAGGTCCATCATAAAATATTATCATATTCTCAAAGGAGTTATTACTGACTTTATCTCTCAAGAGGTCTTTGGATCTAGAAGATGAAGACAATTGATGTCTTTGAGTAGAAGATGTAGACCTTAATGAAGATGATTCACATTTGTATAAAGGTCTTAAGGAAGATTCATGTAATGATGCAATCATTTTCTCTAGCACTTTCTTCATTTCTATTGAATGTGTCTAGGGAGACTAGCATATAAGTCTTGATACTTTTTAATGACAGAGGAGAACTCATGATCATCTAGACTTGACTGAGTTTTGGTAGCACATGGTTTGAAGCCCATATTGGTTTTGAAAGTATATAAAAGGAAAGAATCCTTAAGGTTCAATTTGATGGATGTGTCCCCTTTTGTTCAAAGTGGGGAAGGTTATAAACATTCAAGCACATCAAGCACATGAAGAACCTATTTAGGTTTCTATAAAGATGCACAAGTTTCTATAAGGATGCACAAGCTCAACTAGGGAATGTCCTTGATATACACAAGGTATGTAAGGACCAAGTCTGTAGACGAAAAAGAATACTACCAAACAACCAAGAGGAAACGGTAACCCAATCTCCACCTTCACTTTTCAAAGGTATAAAGTTCTTTGGGGCTTAGCTAAGATTGAAAATATTGCTACTTCCAAGAGACTTGTCTTTAGATTCAAGCCACACTATTTATACTCCACCAGAACACAAGAGTTGAGATCATCCCCTAGAGTGATCATTTCTCTAGGCAAGCCCCCTATAGAAAAAAAACAATATCTCTTATTTAGGTTCCCCTCAAAATCCTTAACAAGGATGCAAGAAGAGAATATCAATAAGAAAACCTTGGGGATTTAAAAAAAAAGAGGTTTATTTAT
Source organism: Cupressus sempervirens (assembly GCA_028749045.1). Classification (NCBI taxonomy): domain Eukaryota; kingdom Viridiplantae; phylum Streptophyta; class Pinopsida; order Cupressales; family Cupressaceae; genus Cupressus; species Cupressus sempervirens. The sequence goes on from CM053787.1 coordinate 882,924,917, forward strand.
TTTAAGCTCAAATCCAAATGTAAATGATTAATTTAAAGCCCTTTTTTCAAAGTTGGAAGACACACCATAATTTTTGAAAAAAGAAAGAAAATTATTTTACAATGAGAAAGAACACAATGATCATTTTTTCTAATTCAAATGAGAAGGTTTGGAATGTGTGCACCTTGATTTCATGCTTTCCAATTTTTTCCATTTTTTGCTCTTTAGACCTCCAAGTTACCATCACAAACTTTAATTAAGTGCATGAAATCATGAAGAAATAGGAAAAATCACATGACTAGATATTGAACTATTTGATTCCATGAAAAATGACAACTCATATCATGCATTGAACTTTATGAAAATAAAGTGCAAGTTAATCATGATTTTTAACCTAGTCAACAAGATTAGACCTATATGCTATGAATTTAGACCCAAAACCCTAAATAAAAAAGTAGACCATTGTTAGTAAACAAAAACCTTTCTAAAAATTTCATAATTTCAAAAAAAAAATTTCATTTGTGCCCTAGGGACCCATTTTGTAAATCAAGTGTTTGAGCCATCATATGAGCTCTATACTCAAAACAAAAAGGAATACACCTATTGAGAATTTAGAGACCTTTCCATAAATGTAGAATTTTCCAAAAAAAATTCCTAATTTGCATTCAAAAACAATTTTTCATGAAAAATAAAGAAAAAATTATTTTAAAAAATGAATTACCTCAGAAAAATCTAAATTTTAAACTGAAGCTTTTTTGATATTTCACCAACTGGTAAAAAATATTTTAGACCAAAACACCAAGCCATTTAGGTGATATGATCAGATCTTTAAGATCTAGGGTCTTTCGTCTCTAAACAAATCCACACAAGGGGGTCAGCTCCAAAAATATCCAAAACGAACATGTAAAGGTTGGTTGTCCCATGGTGGACACCAAAAATATGTGCTAAAATGTTAACACACTTCTATGAGTCATTATATCCAAGATTTTTGAAGAATGAGATCTCAAATGGTGACTCATAGCTCTTTATTCATGGGGTGCAAGGGTTTGCAGTGGAGGCCCTTGGTTTGACCTAGCTTGTGCCCATGCAAGTAGACCATAAAATGAGAGATTCAACGATCAAAATATGCATGCAAATGAAGATGCAAGCTAATCTAAATGATAACAATGAAAAGCAATGCAAGAAAGGAAATCTCATTTATCTAAGGAAATACCAATGCAATATTAATCTATGAAAACAAATATGACTCTAAGCTAATATAATAATGCAAGGATGAAACCTAATGATGGAATCCATGGATACATGAGAGAAAAAGACAAAAAGAGAAAATTTGAAATGAAGCTCCAATATCCAAATTCTAATGCTCAAACTCCATCTCCAAAATTGCTCTCCAAACCTGCAACATAACAATACTATAGCAACTAACATTTACTCTTCCTCCTATTGGTCTTTTTTTTTAATGAAATGAGAAGGAGAGGGCTCCTTATATAGTCAATTATGGAGGTGGGAGGCTTCTCACAACCAATATGGGATAATAAGGCTTGATCTATGTGAGACAAAATTCCACCAAGGAGTGCTTGACAAGAAAGTGGAAAGAGAAAGTTAAGGATTCCCACTTAGAAATATGTGCATTTAAGTGTAGAGAAAAAGGATTTTATTTATTTTTATTTAATTTATTTCCCTTTTTCATCACAAAGGGATTTAAGTGGGGATTTCATTTAATTAAAAGGGAGTAATTTCTTTTAATTAAATAGGAGCTATTTTATTTAATTAAAAAAGAAGTCTTCTTTTAATTAAATAAGACTTAGAATGAGATGATCAAACCTTAGGAAAAATTGAAATAATTGCAATTTGATCAAGAAAAATGATTTGAATTGATTTAATAAAATATTGCAGTGCATTGATTCAGTAAATTAATAAATTGAAGAATGTGGGCCCATAGTCTAGGTGACCATTTTAGGGTGCATACACATTCAATATTAGGTTGTGTATTCAAGAAAAACATCTATGATTTTTTAGCATTTACCATTTTCCCTAATGCTTCCATGTATGTTTTTACTATTTATTTTAAGCTCAGTGCTTCTTCCATTGTTCTTTCTCTAGGGAGAGTTGTATCACCTATAAATTATTGATGTGTAATATTGGGTATTCCTTTTGTTGTTGTTACTCCTTTTATTTTTATTTCTACTTGAGAAATTTTTATTGATCTACCGAAGACCTCTTCCATAATGATGAATTAAAAAGGTGAGATTGGATCTCTGTGTCTTATCCTTCTTGATATACTAAAAAATCCCTTAGGTCTACCATTAATGAGGATTGAAATTATGGGAATCTCCAATCCAACTTGTAATATGATTTTTGTATATCTAGATTCATCAGCATACAATCTCCCAAAAGATTCTAAAGTTATGCATAGGAATCTCCAATCCAACTTATAATATGCTTTTTGTATATCGAGTTTCATCAGCATACAATCTTCCTTATTGATTTGGGAATAGTTTATTAGCTCTTCAATAATTATAATTCCATCAAGGATTGGTCTACTTGGTAAAAAACTTGTTTTTTCTTTTGATATTAACTTTGGTAGAAAAGTTTTGAGTCGATTAGCTAATATTTTGTATATGGCATTGGATAGTGTTATTGATTGAAAGTCACCAGGTGCTCGTAGTTATCTTTTGGGAAGTTAAGGCTAAAAAGGTGTTGTTGATCTCGATTAGTAGATATCCTAAATTTATGGTGGTGTTAATAGCTTTTCATAAATTATTATGAATAATATCCTAACACTTTTGAACAAGGAAGGCTTAAAAGACATCGTGGCTTGAAGGTTTATCTAGATTAAAACTAAATAAAGCTTCTTTTATTTTTCTTATGGAAAATGGATTATTTATAATTTTTTTAATCCTTGATTGTTATTAATTTTAGTACTGTGCTTTTCATTATGTTTTGGGCTGTGAGATTCAAACTTTCAAGGTTATTTAGGAAATTATTATGTTATTTAGGACAATTGTGTAGTAGTTTCCTAATACTTGTAACACTTGGTATGGACCTTCTATCATGTTTGATTCATTATTCTTATTTTTTGTTATTTTATCAATGTTCCTATTATTTATAGTATTGTTATCGAAACATTATATATTATGATAGCCTTCCAAGAGTCAAGACTCTTGGATTTTTTGTTTCCAAAATATTTCCTCTTTTTCTAATAAGTTTTCTTGTTTTGCATGTAATTATTTTTCTCTAATGTATTTGCCATTATCTATGTTCCTTCTTTAATTCCTTCTTCATGATTTTTAAAAATCTTCTTTTTTATCTATTTTATTTTTGAAGATATTGTTAAAATGATTTTTGGTTCCATTTTAAAATATATTTTCTTTTAGTAGTTTTAGTTTGGATATGAAGCAAAATACATTAGACCCTTAAATTTTGCCTTCTTTTTACCATTTCTTAATTTTATTCATAAAATTATCATCCATAAACCATATATTGTTACATTTGAAGGGATTTATAAATAATTTTTGTAGTTCTTCAATTTCTAATAGAACTTGGTAATGATCTAAACTAGCATTAGGTAAAATTGTAGAGTGGGTTGTATAGTTGAAGGTACTTAGATCACCTTTGAATAAAAATCTACATAACCTCTCAACTATGTGGAAAATGCCTAACCTTTAGTTTCTCCAAGTATATATCTCATTGGTTGGTGATATAACTATTAGGTTGTCCCTCTGAAGCCATTCTCTAAAGTCTTCCATCACCTATTTTACTGATTGTGAGCCTCCATGCTTTTCTTAAACATTTAGAAGGGCATTGAATTCCCAACCTATACAAATGTTATTTTCTTGATTATTTTCCATGAATGTACTATTTTTGTCCCATAATGCTTTATTTTCTACTATTGGGGTAGGTCCATATACATTTATGAGTGTAAACCAAATGTTGCTTCTAAATCTTTTGAACCCCCCCTTCCCATCCAACTATTATTTTAAAACATTCTACTATAGTTTATCTTTCTAGGGTCCAAAATTATTCCAGCACCCCTTGAATCTGCATTTAATTCTACCATTTATTACTTAGTTTATCTCCCTCTTCTTTATTTAATTTGGTCTCTTGTATTAATATTAATTCTAACTCAAACTATGTTAAGTTGTGCTTGAAAAAGCACTTCTTGTTAGGGGTGTTTAGTCCCTTAACATTCCATGTTGTTAACTTCATTGTTCTTTTGTTAGGAACTTCCCCTTCCCTAGCTACTTTTAGAAATCTTGGATCTTTTTGGGTTTTTTTTTGTTCTTATAGTTAAGTTCAACAAGTAACTTCTTACCTTATTTCTTCTTTATTTTTCTACATCTTGGTGCTTTTATACCTTCCTAATTGATTTTTAATCCTAATTTTTCACTATGTCCATTTGCATTATGAATAATGGTTATTATTGTATTATCTTCTATATACTCTCCTTCTCTTAGTTCTTGTAAAATATGTTCACTGATGTCTATTTTCTCATTCTTTGTTTATTCCTCTTATTCTTTTAGGTTTTCATTCATTTCTATCAGTTTCCTTATCTTTCTCCAATAGATCTAATAAACTCCTCCCATAGTTGATTCACCTCTATTTCATTCCTTCCAATGTCGTTTTATGCCCTATTACTTTTAGTGTCTATTGAAATTACTGCCATGAGCTTATTCATGAAACTCTCTACCTTAATCGGTATGAGATTCATTATTGAAATTTCCACATTATTTTTGTCTTTATTGATCTATGAGCTATCATTTTTTACAAATGGGTCATTTCTATCTGATGGCATTTGCCAAAATTTATAAGATTTCCTTTTTCCCTCTTTCTCTCTTTTCCTAATTATGATATTCCCCCAATATTCTAATTTTTTAGGAGGGATTGAGTTATTTTCCAACCCAACATATAGTTTATTTGAGTCTTTACAATATTAGTTATGTATGTTGTATCATTTCCTATTTGGTGAAGAGTTTATCTATTACTTCCATTTCTTCCTTTCCTTGATCTAGTTTAAGGCTAGTCTTTCTATTAACTCCTTCCTTTGTTAATTAATCCTTGATATTTTATTTTTCTATGTCCATATTCTCTATTAGTACTTGATCTATGTCATTTCCTAAGCTCCACCTTTGTTGAAGTTCTAATGAAACATTATATTCTTCTATATCTTGTGAGATGTCAATATTCAATATTGTGTTTACTATAGGATAATTTATTTTTTTATCCTCCTTTGAGTTGCTAGTAGGTACCACCACATCAAATATTGCATATTCTTTTGTTAGTTCTATTTTTGGAGTGTTACCTTCTTGTACCTTGTTTCTTTCTCTATTTATTTTAGTTGTGCCAAATTGTATCTCAATCCTAGACAAGATCTCAATCTAGGTTTCTTTTGTTGGATGATTCATCTTCTAGATTTCCATTATATCTTGATTCATTGCTTACATCTCATTAGTACTACGTGGTCTAGTTACTATTTATTTGACTAAATTATGTCTCATCATTAGATCTGATAGATTAGAAACCTCTCTGTCCATTCTATTATTCTACTCTTCTCTATATTCTAATCCCTTAGTGTAATTTTATTCATGGAGGTGCCCCTTGTGGACTTGGTCCCATAAATCAACTGATCACTAATGTCATTTTTATTAGAAAAGGTCATGAGAAATCCTATTATGGGTGTTTAGATTCCTTTTGATATCCTCAATGAACACATTTTCTTGTAAATAATATTTGCATTATTGTAATATGGAAATATTTTCCTTAATATTTATAGTGCTCCTTATATTTTTTCCATTCTCTTCTAGTTGATCCATTCAATCACTTACTTGATCTTTGTTTTCTTGATGATTTTGAGTCTAGGCCATTGTCATATAGTCCATATCTTTTTCTCTAATTTCCCATTCATCTAGTTCTTCTCCTTTGTCTTCCCTCTCATCCATCTTGCTAGAGTTGCTAGTGCATTTATTTCTATTTTTTGATATTGCTTCTATATTCAAAGGGTCTAGGGTCTTATTCCTTATGTAAATCATAGAGAAAGTTTCATTAAGGGTCAAAGTAATTTTAATGTGTCTAAAACTTATGGTTATGATTCGATCCATTTTAATGATTTCTTTCATCTTCCCATCATATCTAGTAAATGTTAATTTGTAAATTGATCAAATTTTTATTATTTTCTTGGCTTAAAATCATATTGTCCTAATTCCATAGTTAGAAGAAGTTTGATATCATTAGATCCATTGTAATCAATTTTTATTCCTATAATTTCACCTATATCATCAACTTTGTATTTCAAGATTTGAATATGATTGAGTTCTAGTGGAAGGGATTTACAAATGACCCAAATTGGAGCTTGGTGCTTTCTACCCATATATTCATTGAAATTTGATTCCCCTTTTATGAATTTCACAAAATAACCTTTGTAAAAGTAGTAATAAACAAAAAGAAAGTCATCTTTGTTATATTTATTTTATAATGGATATATTAAAAACAATTAGATATGACATAGATAGTTACCTATTTTCCATAGAACTCCTTTAACTAGCTTATTAGATTGGATATTCTGGATTCTAGGCCACTCCTATAGGCATAATACTTGCTTGCTCTCCATCTATTCTATATTTAGCCCTAGATTCTGCTAGAAGGTTGTTTTTTGGGGTTCTATATATATGATTTTGGCAAAGAATTATATTATTCCTTCTATTTTGATCCTTTGTAGAGTGGACAACTATCCTATGTGGTGGGATGTAGATATTTTATCTTGCATACCTATTAAGGGGATTTGGCTTGATCAACTGTGGGGGGTGGGGGGGGGGGGGGGGCGGGGCGGTGTTGGGGTGGTCAAGGGATAGTTAATCACTTTTTTCTTAAGATCTTTGGTGTAGCCTCCTATTGGAACCTTATTGGCTTCTCAAATTACATTACATTGCAACTTTCTAGGGTTTGAATTCTTATGGATATTGAGGCTAACATTCTCTTAGCTGTAGTGATCTAAAGTTTCCTACTACCTAACTTGATATGTGATTCATAAAATTAGGGTTAGCCTAAGGAAATGTCTTTTTCTTGTGGGGAGATAGTTGAAGCTCCCATTGCCTCTTTGATTAATATTGGTATTGAATGGCTTGATGATTTATAGATTTTCCCCAAATAGGCTTTGAGTATTACATTAATCAAAAATATTTTTCTTGTTGCTTATCTAGTTCCTTCATCAAGGTTATTGGCACAATGACGGGGTTCTAATTACTTTGGTTTAGGATATTTCCCTTAGTAGTAGGGAAAAAATCCCAAGCTTCACACTCTTAAAAATTTTGAGAGGAGCCTTCCCTAGCTTCCAGTGAGGTTGGGTTTTAGACCTTGCCAAAATTCAAAGATTGTGTTAGATATTTTATTTTATGAAGATGATGTAGCTTATTTGTTATTCCATCTTGTGTCAAACAACTTGAATAGTTCGCATTTGTTTGTTTTATTTTTAGCAGCTTTGTTGCTTTCCTACTATAGAAAACCCACCATCCTTCTCCCTTATCTTCATTTATTGTTTGTTTCCATGGTATTTTAAGGGGATTGTGTATACTTGATTTCCTCTTGGGTTTATTGTCAACTCCAATTGCCTAGAATGATTTGTGAAGATTTCCCTCTATTCTCCATGCCTCTAGAGTCTATTATTTCCTTCCCTTTTATTTTTTGTAATTTTACCAAGGCCTCAAAGTCATTTTTGAATTAGATTAGTAGATTTGTTATTTTCTTTGACTCTTCTAACTGATTGCAACCGAGTTTTTGTGGTTGAGAGGCTATTTTTTTAATTTTCAACCACAATTGATGGTGCCTTTAAGGATTTCTTTCCCATATTTGTTTATTTTATTTGAGTTGAAATTGAAGTTCACATAGATTATTTTCTGCTCTAAATTATTTGCAAATTTTGCCATATTTATTTTCTTATAAATGTTAATATTTATCATGTATATAATAAAATAATATATTTATATTATTAAATAAACTAGTATATTGAGTATAACATGTTTTGGTAGTTTATTACTAAAAATAAATGTAAAACATAGTGTTAAAAAAAATTGCTTGCCAATGTGTAGGTTTGAAAAATGATCAATATGACCATCAAATTCTAAACCTATGTCTAATATTTGTCTTATCATAAATATTAAATTTGAACACTATAAATGTCATGTAGTTTCCTATGACATATGTAAGATTATAAAGTTTTAGTGTTCAACTATCACTCCATTTGTAATGGATATAAGTTATATTTTATATAATTATATGCTATTTTTATAACAACATTTTTTGTGTAAGATTATAAAGTTTTAATGTTCAATTTTTAGTTCATTTGTGTTGGATATAAATTATAAATTATATAATAATATGTTATTTTTGTAACAACACTTTTTTGTGTTTATGCATTGGTCTTTTTTATGTTAGATATAAAAGATAGATATAACAAATATTTCTGATTATTAATACTGACTTGATCCATTTAAGTTTTAAATATGTATTTAAGAAAAGAAGAAAAAATATTGATGAGTTTAATAATATAAACTATTCACTCATTAAACATTTCTAAACAATAAACTATTTTTTTTATTAGCATAATCTCCACCTACACCATCATTTTCAAGGAAGTACTCACTTTAATTTTGCATGATAAGATTTATAGAAAGGGAGAAGTTCAATTTTTTTTAATTATGTAAACCTTCTACTATCTACACGTCATGCCTAATTCTTGGGCCTTTTGGTTCCTTTTATTAGTTCTTGCATAGTAGATACTTATGCATTCATTTGTTGCATATCTTTAATTAGTTCAACCAATAGCATTGTAATTTTTTAAACATATATACATACTCTAAAGTTTATAAATTTATGCATTTCAAAAAATATTAAAAAGTTAATTATCATTGATCTTATTGGTTAAGAGTCAAAATAGCAAGGGAGAAAAATAATTTCTATCACAAATAAATACTTATTTTTTTATAAACTTTGTAACTTCTCTCACTTCATTAAATGTGCACATTAACTTATACCATTAATTGTTGCATCCTCCACTCTTCTTTGAGAGACACGAATGTGTCCTCTAGTCTTCTCCTTAGCAATTCTTTCTAGAAATCAATGATAAATTTGTGGGATTTAAAAAAAAATCAATTACATTTGTGTTTTGACTACCAAATAAGCCATTTTGTTTTACTTTCTATTAGATTACATTACATATGAATTTTAGCCATGTTAAATATATTAAATATTTAAAACTATTTTAAATGCCTTCTAAAATTCTATTTAAATATAAAAATCTAAAGAGACTATGACAAGATCGGTTATAATTATGATTCTTAACAAGATTTTGGATATAATTTATGTTAAGGTCTATCACATATTCTAAGATGGTAAAATAAACTAAAAATTTGTGAAAAAAATCATTTAAGGCTTAAAATGCATTTTACGCTTATGCATTCATTTGATGCATATCTTTAATTAGTTAGCCAATAGTACTGCATTTTTTTTAAAACATATATGCATATTCTAAAGTTTATAAATTTATGCATATTTGAAAAATATTGAAAAGCTAATTATCATTGATTCTATTGGTTAAGACTCAAAATAAAAGAGAGAAAATTAATTTCTATCACAAATAAATACTTATTTTTTCTAAACTTTATAACTTCTCTAACTTCATTAAATGCACCTATTAACTTCTACCATTAATTGTTACATCATCCACTTTTCTTTGATAGACACGAATGTGTCCTCTAGTCTTCTCCTTGACATTTTTTCTAGAAATCAATGATAAATACAGATGATTTCAAAAAAAAAAAAAAAATCACATTTGAGTTTTGACTACCAAATAAGTCATTCTATTTTACTTTCTGTTGGATTACATTACATATGAACTTTAGCCATGTTAAATATATTAAATATTTTAAAGTATTTTAAAGTTCTTCTAAAATTCCATTTAAATATAAAAAGTTAAAGAGACTATGACACGAATTGGTTATAATTATGATTTTTAATAAGATTTTGGATATAATTTATGTTAAGGTCTATCGCATATTCTAAGATGGAAAAATAAACTAGAAATTTGTGAAAAATATCATTTAAGGTTTAAAATGTATTTTACACTTATGCATGCATTTGATGCATATCTTTAATTAGTTTAGCCAATAGCATTGTAAAAAAAAATTAACATATATGCATATTCTAAGGTTTATAAATTTATACATATTTGAAAATTATTAAAAAGCTAATTATCATTGATTATATTTGTTAAGAGTCAAAATAGCAAGGGAGAAAAATAATTTCTATCACAAATAAATACCTTTTTTTTCTAAACTTTGTAACTTCTCTCACTTCATTAAATGTACACATTAACTATTGCGTCCTCCACACTTCTTTGACTAGCACAAATGTGTCCTCTAGTCTTCTCCTCGATGATTTTTTCTAGATATCAATGATAAATTTGTGAGCTTTTAAAAAAAAAAAATTCATATTTGAGTTTTGACTCCCAAATAAGCCATTATGTTTTACTTTCTCTTGGATTACATTACATATGAACTTTGGTCATGTTAAATATATTAAATATTTTAGAGTATTTTAAAGTTCTTCTAGAATTCCATTTAATAATAAAAAGTTAAAGAGTTTATGACACAAATCAGTTATAATTGTGATTTTTAATAAGATTTTGGATATAATTTATGTTAAGGTCTATCGGGTATTCTAATATGGAAAAATAAACTAGAAATTTGTGAAAAAATATCATTTAAGGTTTAAAATGTATTTTACACTTACACATTCATTTGATGCATATCTTTAATTAGTTCAACCAATAGCATTGTAAAAAAAATTAACATATATACATATTCTAAGGTTTATAAATTTGTACATATTTGAAAATTATTAAAAAGCTAATTATCATTGATTCTATTGGTTAAGAGTCAAAATAGCATGGGAGAAAAATAATTTCTATCACAAATGAATACCTTTTTTTTCTAAACTTGGTAATGTCTCTCACTTCATTAAATGTACACATTAACTTCTACCATTAACTGTTGCATCCTCCAGTCTTCTTTGATTGGCATGAATGTATCCTCTAGTCTTCTCCTCGATGATTTTTTCTAGATATCAATGATAAATTTGTGAGATTTCAAAAAAAAAAAAATCACATTTGAGTTTTGACTCCCAAATAAGCCATTCTATTTTACTTTCTCTTGGATTATATTACATATGAACTTTAGCCATATTAAATATATTAAATATTAAAACTATTTGAAAGTTCTTCTAAAATTCTATTTAAATATAAAATGTTAAATAGACTATGAAACACATTGGTTATATTTATGATTCTTCATAAGATTTTAGATATAATTTATGTTAAGGTCTATCACATATTCTAAGATGGAAAAATAAACTAGAAATTTGTGAAAAAATATCATTAACATTTAAAATGTATTTTACACTTATGCATTCATTTGATGCTAATCTTTAATTAGTTCAGCCAATAGCATTGTAATTTTTTTTTAAACATATATACATATTTTAAAGTTTATAAATTTATGCATATTTGAAAAATATTAAAAAGCTAATTATCATTGATTCTATTGGTTAAGAGTCAAAATAGCAAGGGAGAAAAATAATTTCTAACACAAATAAATACTTATTTTTCAAAAACTTTGTAACTTCTCTAACTTCATTAAATGTGCCTATTAACTTCTACCATTAATTGTTGTGTCCTCCACTCTTCTTTGATAGACACGAATGTGTCCTCTAGTCTTCTCCTCAATAATTTTTTTTCAAGAAATCAATGATAAATTTGGGAGATTTCAAAGAAAATTAATCACATTTGAGTTTTGATTGCCAAATAAGCCATTTTGTTTTACTTTATATTGGATTACATTACATATGAACTTTAGCCATGTTAAATATATTAAATATTTTAAAGTATTTTAAAGTTCTTCTAAAGTTCTATTTAAATATAAAAAGTTAAAGAGACTATGACACAGATTGGTTGTAATTATGATTATTAATAAGATTTTGGATATAATTTATGTTAAAGTCTATCCCATATTCTAAGATGGAAAAATAAAGTAGAAATTTGTGAAAAAATATAATTTAAGGGTTAAAATGCATTTTACACTTATGCATTCATTTGATGCATATCTTTAATTTTTATAAATCAATGCATATTTGAAAAATATTAAAAATCTTATTAACATTGATTCTATTGGGTAAGAGTGAAAATAGCAGGGAGAAAAATAATTTCTATCACAAATAAATACTTTCTTTTCTAAAATCTGTAACTTCTCTCACTTCATTAAATGTGCACATTAACTTCTACCATTAACTATTGCATCCTCCACCCTTATTTGACAAACACAAATGTGTCCTCTAGTCTTCTCCTCATCAATTTTGTCTCGAAATCAATGATAAATTTGGGGGATTTGAAAAAAAATTAATCACATTTGTGTTTTGACTACCAAATAAGCCATTATGATTTACTTTCTATTGGATTATATTACATATGAACTTTACCCATGTTAAATATATTAAATATCTAAAACTATTTTAAAGTTCTTCTAAAATTCTATTTAAATATTAAAAAAAGTGTAAGAGACTATGACATGGATCAGTTATAATTATGATTCTTAATAAGATTTTGGATATAATTTATGTTAAAGTCTATCGTGTATTCTAAGATGGAAAAATAAACTAGAAATTTTTGAAAAAATATCATTTAAGGTTTAAAATGTATTTTACACTTATGCATTCATTTGATGCATATCTTTAATTAGTTTAGCCAATAGCATTGTTGTAAAAAAAAATTAACATATATACATTTTTCAAATGTTTATAAATTTATGCATATTTGAAAAATATTAAAAAGCTAATTATTATTATTATTATTGGAATAAGAATCTAAGAATTACAAAATGATTAAAAGCATTAACGATACAGAAAAGACAACATTGTTATAGCATAAACACTTGACTATGCTTAGCATATCAGACTTGACCATCACTACAACAATGCTGAAAGAAAATGAATCAGCCAACAAAGTAGCATGATATGAAATTATGAATCAGACTTGCCCATCACTAAAGCAATACTGGATAAACAAGAGTTGGACAATAGTGCAGTATGATATGGTGCTCTCCAAATCATGATCAGCCATAGAGCTAGAACTCCCTTTTTGCTTAGTCATCTTTATACATGCTGCAAAGTCTAGTCTAGACTAGATGGGAAGGTTGTCTTGATTATGTTTTGTAGTAGCTCATGGAGTTTTTTAGCATGTACATTAACAACAATGTCCTAAATAGAGGAGACAAGTCAAGTCATTAAAGTTAACAAATAAAAACATATTGTAATGCCCTGCCAAGGGATCCAAAGATTTAACCTAGAACTTCACTAAATTTTTTTTTTTTTTTTCAAAACATGAAAGTAAATACCACTTATGCACAATAACAGAAGCAATAGCAATGTCCATCTGAAAGTAGACATAACATACATAATAGATTACATTCTTTAAGATCCCTTAATGTTGAAGTACATCTAAAACATCTAACATACATGAATCCATCCAGTACAACATCCACATGAAATAATAATGATAAGTCTAATGTTTATACATTACATTTCCAAATGCTCAATCATCCACTGTACATGTCACAGGGTATGAAAATCTCAAAAGAATATACATACGTGAATTATGGTACATCATCCTACTCTAATCCATGATACATCAAAGTAAAGATAATCACATGATATACATCATCATAGAAGATCAAACATAATAAACTAAGTGCATGGTTCCTCCCAACTGTTAATATCATCATTAGACCATTGTGGATCCTAGCCATCCCTCCGTGCATAACATTCCAAATCATCGAAGAGATCATCGGTATTAACATAGTAGGAATGTCACTCTTAACATAGACTATATAATATGCAAAAAGTAATCTAACATGCAAATATAAGCATAAGATAACATCATCTAACATATGCTAATCATCAATGAAAGGATACATAACCACCATCATCAAGGACACATCATCCATGATGTCTCAATGGATCTCAAATGATAAGAGTGGAAAAACACTACCACTCGACTGCATGGTACCTAGGTGGTCCACTCCCACCATGCTGAGGAGATAATCTCAAGTCGCCAATCAAGCTATCCAAAACACATAGCATAAATCTCTATAAGTCCAAGAATCCTAAAAGTATACTAACTCAAAAGTTCCAAACACAAAATCTGACATCTAATCCAAGAGGCACACAATGACATGTAGGAACCTACTATGCAAGCGGGAAAGTGTCATCATATTTATCATGTACAAGTAACCCTGGCAGTTAGCTAAACTCCATGGGTCCATACTGATCTCATGTGGTCACTAGTATCCTCTCATACTGACAAGGCATACTATGGAATGCAAGGTCACAACCATGCATTCTCACTACTCCCATCCTAGCCTGTACAAGCACTCAAGGCATGGGTGAGAACCAAAACTCTTATTTTTAGGTTCATTCAGTTAGTATTAGGTGTGAATATTATCACTTATTAATCCAACTTACAATGAGTTACCTTGGTAGCCTCTTAGGGCCTCAGCCCCAAATGCAAGCCACTTCCTAACACTACATGCAGATATCCTACCCTAAGCTCATGGAATCATAAATCTCAAAATCACAAAAGATAATCCATAATAAAATCATCAAATATGCATAAAAGCATAAAATCTCCATGAGCAAGCATCCATAGAAAATCATGACCACAACAACTCTCTATTGGCAATTGAAGTATCACTGGTAATCAAAAGTATCCAATGGTTCTCAATAATCAAAATATATCTCAATCATACTGATCGAAGACCCCAAAAATGGTTGAGTCAAATATGTCACAACATGACATCATCAAGAATAAATCTACATTACAGTCTCATCATGGCAACTAGAAAATAACCAAGGATAACTGATCGATGACCAAAAATGGTTAAGTCAAGTGTCTCATACATAAGAATCTCAACTATAACAATTAGTAATTTAGAAACAATACATAGAGCATTCCATCACATAACCATGGTTGGGTTTATAAAGAGGGTAAAAGCACAGATCTGTGTCACCATTTGTGATACAAAAACCTGTTTTGGTCAAATCTCATTTCTCTATCAAAACTCAATTTTTTTCAAAAACTAAAAATACCCTTTTATAGATCTCAGATTCAATATCATCATTATATAAATTTTTGAGTGTTTTGATTAGTTATAATATGTTATAATCTCAAAATATTATAAGTCGATATTTCAACATTTCAGAAGATGCTCTCTCAAAAAATGAAAAAAAATAGTAAATTATATCCAAAAAATAAAAAAATTATATTTATCACTAGAGGAGAGAATCCTCTTCATGAATATGTAATTTTTTTTCAAGAAGGTATAGATTTGATAGGGAAGTTTTGATGGGAGGAAAAAATTGTTGGATTCTGACAAGGTCAAACTTGAGTACTTATAACAAAGAAAAAATACATCAAAAATAATTATTTCTTTTTTTGTTCACTAACTATACATGTCATCTATAAAATATTTTCAAATTAGAACAAAAAAAGATGATTTGCACATACTTGTTTGACGGGAACTACATCCTATATTTTTTACATTTAAAAAAGGGGCTTCAAAATAAAATAAATGAATAAATTCTAAGTCAAAGAAATTATAAAAATTATAGGCATAAAATTCATACAATTCTACACATTTCATCAGTTTACATCATCTTCATATTTTAAACGCAAATACCATTTTTTTTGTCATTAATGTTGAATTGTCACATTCTGATATCACGTTTCTTTATAAAAGGTGGCACAGGTGAGTGCTTTTACCCAAGATCAAGATTAAAACATCATCATGACATCATAATCACATAACCCCCAAGCCTCTTGTAGACGTCCTATAACTGGTCAACACTAGTCAACCCAAAACTCAAAATAATAGCATAAAGAATACACAATGCAAACACATGTTTTGGTTTTGCTAAAATTACAAACTTGAATTTAAATGTGGAGGTTTCAATTTATGTTTTCCAATTTAAATATCAAGTGGAGAAATTTTACGTTTTACCTAACCCATGTATTTAATTGACTGATAATGGTTTTTCCCTCTAACTGTTAGAATCGATTTTCTAATGTTTTAAATGTCTTTTATATACACATTTTGATGATAATGACCCCCATCATTTTCAAAATAATAATTGAAATTCTTTTCGTATTCATCTTCCCAAATTAAAAGATTAAATTGCTCAAAATTATAAAATAATTTGTTATTAAAGAATTACTCTTTAAATTCCAATCATATATTAATTATTTATTACTAATAATGTGTGTGTGTGTGTGTGTGTGTGTGTGTGTATATATATAATTATTAACTTATAAAATGAATTATATAAAAATTTGGATTAATAAAACATTTGACAACACACGGCTAGTTTAATAACCACCAATACAACAACATATATATATATATATATATATATATATATATATATATATATATATATATATATATATATATATATATATATATATATATATATATATATATATATATATATATATATATATATATATATATATATATATATATATATATATATATATATATATATATATGTATGTATGTATTTAGATTTAAAAATATAAACATATCTATACACAATATATAACTTTCAATTCTCATAATTTTCCTATAAACCTTTGGTCTCAAAATTTACTCAATAGTTTATCTAATGGCTTGGCTACAATTTAATCCCTAGCCCCATGTTCTTTTTAGATCTATGCATATAAGATTCTCAAATAAATTTAACTACCCATATTGAGAATGCGTACAATAAAAATAGAAAAATCCTTAGAAGACATATGGAGGACACGAAGAAGACAGGGAATGCAAGATGTGGAAATAGCATAAGTAAAATCACAAGAATCTACCTGAATTCTAATGCTAATTCACTCTTCCTCAAAAAACCCGCAGAGCAAGCTCCTCCCTCCTTCAGAGTTCTCGAGTCCTCCAATGCTCTATCTAAGCTTCTAGGAATGCCTGAATATAGAGAGCTTTTAGGAAACATCTAGAATGCCTCTAGAAATAGCTAGAAAGTGTCACCAACTAAGCATAGGTCTTTTCCAACCTTCTAGATAAGTCATAGGGTTGTAGACACCATGTGCTTAATTGATGCACTAACCCTCGTGTTGTTGACATATGAGAAATAGAAAGGTGTGTTAACTACCATGCAAGCTTATAACTCCAATTTACTTTTTTTATAACTTCTATTTAAATATTTATAACTTTCATTTTAATTTTTATAACTTTTATTATTATTATTTATTTATTACTTTATTATTATTTTATATTTATTATTAATTTTTAATTTCTAATTTTCTTTTATTTAATTCCTTTTTCCTCAATTAATTCTCATTTAATTAATTATAATCAAAATATCAAATATCATGATATTTTATATTAATTTTCTCCAAAGTAATTAATTAATTAATTAAATCTATTTATTAAGACTTAATTAATAGAAAATTCACCATAGACCTCCAAGATAAAATATGAAAACCCATCATAAAGCAATTCACACAAAATTAGTCTAAAGGGGTAAAAATCATGAATTATGTCATCCGATACATTCGGTGGGTAAAATATCCAGATACTTGTCCTACCTCACTAGGACAAATGGTTTAAGGGTTTGGGATTTGGACTTGAGAATTTATCTCCGTTCTCTTATCATTGAGATAGTATAATAGGGTACGCTCATCTTGGCAATTCAGGGAAGTTGATACCCAGTACCTGCAACCTACAGAAAAACCATGCATGTAAATACAATATATATAATGCTAAGCTAAATAGACAATGGCAGGAAGTGGTGCATCATGTAGATCTCGACTAAGCAGGTGACTGCGACTCTCTTCCTTAACCACATCAGAAATGCCATACAATAAGAAAACACACACACCATACACATGCAAGTATGGGGTAAGTATCCATAATAAAACACATGAGATGATAAACCATCTAACTAAACATCAACAATAACTAAAAGCAATGTAATGATCATCATGCATACATGAAATACAAAGTCTAAATGATCTCATCATATACCAACTGAATCCATAACATAATGTCCGATAGTCTCAAAACAATACTACTAATCCATCAACATAAGTTAGTCTAACATAGTCTGATAATAATAGCAACAATATGTCCAGAAAAGATGTGAACGAGGGTAGGCACTACATCCACCCCCCCTTGGGTTAGGCTTACTCTTGGAAGCCTACAAACAGGTAGGGATATAACTCCCATAATCTAGCTGCATCCTCCCATGTAGCTGAAGAATCATCAGTAGGGTCCCATTGGACCCTTACCTGCTCGATGGTTCAACCCTTGAGGGTCAACTTTTGCTACTCTAGAATATGAACCAGCTCCAAAGCCAGCTGCCCATCCTCTACCTGCAACACATTCTAATAAAAAATATGTACAATATCAAGAATATACTGCTGAAGCACTGAAACGTGGAAAACATCATGAATGTGAGCTAGGCTAGGCGGTAGAGCAAGGCGGTAAGCAACCGAGCCAATCCTCTCTAGAATCTCGAATGGTCCCACAAAGGGAGGTGCTAGCTTAGAACCCTTTCCATATCAGATCAGACTCTTTCACAGATGCACTCTCAAGAAAACCTTACCACCCATAGCAAACTGCTTATCAGTCCTATGAGCATTAGCATACTTCTTCTGCCTATCCTGTGCTGTAGTCAAATTCTCATGGATACGTACTACCTGTTGCTCCATATCACGAAGCATCTCAAGACCCAACAAGATGGAATCCTTAAGGCTGTCCCAACTCAATGGTGTATGACAAGGACATCCATATAATGCCTAAAATGGTGCCATGCCAATAGAACTATGATACCCGTTGTTGTAAGAAAACTCCTTTAGGTAGAGATAGTCCTCCCAATGTGTCTACCTATCCATCACATATATCCGTAACATATCTTCCAAAACTTGATTCGCTCTCTCTATCTGACCATTAGTCTCTGGATGATATGCCAAACTAAAGTTTAACTGTGCTCCAAGCTCATGCTGCAACGATGTCCAGAATGCAGATGTGAATACATGATCCCTATAAAAAATGATCTTTCTAGGAATACCATGTAATCTCACAATGTCACGCATGAAGACATTGGCTACAAAAGTTGCTGTGTAGGAAAACCTGATCGGTGAGAAATGTGCCACCTTGGTCAACCGATCAACGGTGACCATGATAGCATCATGAGGTTGAACAGTCATAGGTAATCCTACAATGAAATCTATGGAGATGATATCCCATTTCTAAGAAGGAATGAGATTTGGTTGCAAAAGTCCAACCGGGTGCTGATGTTCTGCCTTAACTCTCTGACACTCAAGGTACCTAGCCACAAAATCAGCAATGTCTCGCTTCATCCTAGACCAAAAGAACAAACATCTCAAATCAGCATGCATCTTCTTGACACCTGAATGTGCTGAGTAAGGTGTACAATGGGATTTTGATAGAATCAAGGTGCGAAGCTCATCTAGAAATGGCACATAAATCCTCCCCAAATGTCTCAAAAGACCATCTGATTCTCAAACCTAACCTACAAACGTACCTTCCCAAGATCTTCCTGAATCCATCTCTCTACACACTTCTTGATACCAAGAATCCGTAGGAAGTGCCTAAAGAATTTGACTCTTGAAATCTACACTAAGAGTCATCAATGATACCACATGTCTCCTGTGACTCAAAGCATCTGCCACCACATTCTCCTTACCCTGAGTGTACTTAACCTCAAAATCATACTCGCATAGAAACTCCATCCATTGCCTCTGGCGAGCATTCAAATTAGGCTAAGTGAAAATATACTGAAGACTATGATAATCGCTATGTAGCTCGAATTTGTGCCCCAATAAGAAATGTCTCCACCTTGTCAAAGCATGAACTACTGCTGCTAACTCAAGATCATGCATAGGATAATTTAACTCATGATACTTGAGCTTGCTTAATTCATACACAATCACTCGTCCATTCTGCATCAACACTGCCCCAATCCCTTCAAGAGAAGCATCTGTACACAACATGAAATCACCCTCTGGATCAGGTACAACTAAATCAATGCACTGGTCAAAAGCTCCTTGAGCTTCTAGAAAGCTTCCTCACATTTCTCTATCCACACAAACTTCTTTCCTTTCCTCTAAAGAGAAGTGATAAGATGTGCTATCCTAGAGAAGTTCTGGACAAATCTGTAATAATAACTAGCTAAACCCATGAAACTAAAAATCTTTGACACATTAGTCAGTGTAGGCCAATCTATTATCGCCTAAATCTTTGTAGGATCCATTGAAATACCATCACCTAAAATAACATGCCCTAAATACTGAATCTTCCATTTGAAGAATTCACACTTAGCTGCATTGGCATAAAGCTGATTGTCCCTCAAACACTGTAATACCAACCGTAGGTGTTCCTCATGCTCCTTCTAAGTCTTAGAATATATCAATATGTCATCAAGAAACACAAGTACAAACCTATCCAGATAAGATCAGAACACACCATTCATCAAACTCATGAAAACTGATGGAGCATTAGTCAACCCAAAAGGTACCATTGTGAACTCATAATGCCCATAGCGAGTTCGAAAAGTGATCTTGTGAATGTCTTCTTCCTTAATGCGAAGCTGGTGGTATCTTGACTTAAGGTCAATCTTGGAGAATACTGTAGCTCCCTTGATCTGATCAAATAAGTCATCAATCCTAGGTAGAGGATACCTATTCTTAATTGTCACCTTATTCAACTATCTGTAGTCAATACAAAGGTCCAAGGAACCATCTTTCTTCTTCACAAAGAGCACTGCAGCTCCCCATGGCGATACACTAGGTCGAATGCTCCCTTTGGCCAGAAGTTCCTCTAGCTGAAGATGTAGCTCACCCAATTCCTATGTAGTCATGTGATAAGGAGCTTTAGAGATAGGCTCTACTCCAGGAATCAGATCAATACTAAAGTTAATGTCCCTCTTTTGAGGCATGCCTGAAACTTGACTTGGAAAGACATCCGCATACTCCTGCAAAATCGGGTGATCTAAAGTCTTCCTTATAGGATCTTCTTCATCAAGATCATTTACCATAACAACAAATATCTGACATCCCTTATAGAAACTTTTCTTCAATTGCATAGTAGAAATCATCCGTAGAGATATAGGCCTTGGTATCCCAACTATCTTTACATCATTCTCTTGGTCATCCTGGCACATAATAGTCTTCTTCCTGCAATCTATACTAGCTCTATGAGATCCAAGATAGTCCATGCCTAAAACCACATCATAGGAACCAAGGGTTATGACTCGAAGATCCACTGTGGTATCAAAGCTTCCTAAGCTAAGCCCACACTTATGAACTACAAAATCTATGGAGACCTTAATGCCTGAGGCTAGTTCCACTTGCCAACAATGATCTTGCTTCACCGCATCCAGCTTACACTTAGAAACTATAGATGGTGAAATAAATGAATCTTTAGCTCCTGAATCAAACAATACTAAAAGAGATATACCTCGAATAGCACCTGTGGTCTCAACCACTATTCCCTGATGACCTTCCTGACAGTGATCAACTACTGCAAAAACTCTATGAGCTCTACCTGCATCACCCACTGTAGGGCTCTGAAACTGTAGGCCTAGGCCTTGAAAATTGAGGTGCTCACTATTGAAATTGAGTGGCATAATGTCCAATCTGACCACATGAAAAAAATTCTATATTTTTGCCAGATCCTCTACCCATAGGTGGTATAATTGATTGCTGACGACTGTTCCTGCTAACAAAAGACTGGCTACTCTGAGCTAGCTGATTGGGCTGATTTTGTTCATTGCATTGAGTATTGTGATTGTTCTTGGTGTTAGAACCTTTGCCACCACCTTGAGCCTAAGAATTTGATCCCTTCTATTGCTACGTCTGCTGAGACTGTTGCTGATACTATTTTCCCTTAGAGAAAGAAGACTTCTTGTTACCACTTGAATTGTAGTTGCCTTTAGATCTTGATGCTGTTGGTGCTCCTACAAAACCTCCTTGACCAAGGTTGACACTTTTCTCAACAAGGATAGCTCAATGTATCACATCCTTGAGGGTTTTTGGATCAAATACCTTGACACCCCCAGTTATACAGTTATTCAAACCCCTAATAAAGTGTTGTGTCAACTGAGCTAAATTTTCATTGAACCCTGAAAAAGACATGAGCTCATAAAACTTACGCTCACACTCGGTCACTGACAATGTGTACTATATGAGATAATGAAATTCATCTTCCCTTTGCTGTTTCCATTCCTCTGGAAACATTAAATAATAATGATAATAATGAAATAATAATGAAATAATAATGATAAGTCCAATGTTTATACATTACATTTCCAAATGCTCAATCATCCACTGTACATGTCACAGGGTATGAAAAGCTCAAAAGAATATACATACATGAATTATGGTACATCATCCTACTCTAATCCATGATACATCAAAGTAAAGATAATCACATGATATACATCATCATAGAAGATCAAACATAATAAACTAAGTGCACGGTTCCTCCCAACCGTTAATAGCATCATTAGACCATCGTGGATCCTAGCCATCCCTCCGTGCATAACATTCCAAATCACTGAAGAGATCATCGATATTAAAATAGTATGAATGTCACTCCTAACATATACTATATCATATGCAGAAAGTAATCTAATGTGCAAATATAAGCATAAGATAACATCATCTAACATATGCTAATCATCAATGAAAGGATACATAACCACCATCATGAAGGACGCATCAACCACGATGTCTCAATGAATCTCAAATGATAAGAGTGGAAAAAAACTACCACCTGACCGTGTGGTACCTAGGTGGTCCACTCCCACCATGCTGAGGAGATAATCTCAAGTCCCCAAACAGGCTATCCAAAACACATAACACAAATCTCTATAAGTCCAGGAATCCTAAAAGTATACTAACTCAAAGGTTCCAAACACAAAATTTGACATCTAATCTCAGAGACATACAATGACATGTAGGAACCTACTATGCAAGTGAGAAAGTTTCATTGCATTTATCATGTATGAGTAAACCTAGTAGTTAGCTAAACTCCACGGGTCCATACTGATCTCATGCGGCCACTAGTATCCTCTCATACTGACAAGGCATACTATTGAATGCAAGGTTGCAACCATGCATTCTCACTACTCCCATCCTAGCCTGTACAAGCACTCAAGGTATGGGCGAGAACCAAAACTCTTATCCTTTTAGGTTCATTCAGTTAGAGTTAGGTGTGAATGTTATCACTTATTAATCCAACTTATAATGAGTTACCCTGGCAGCCTGTTAGGGCCCCAACCCCCATTGCAAGCCACTTCCCAACACTACATGTAGATATCCTACCCTAAGCTCATGGAAACATAAATCTCAAAATCACAAAAGATAATCCATAATAAAATCATTAAATATGCATAAAAGCATCAAATCTCCATGAGCAAGCATCCATAGAAAATCATGATCACAATAGCTCTCTATTGGCAACTGAAGTATCACTAATAATCAAAAGTATCCAATGATTCTCAATAACCAAAATATATCTCAATCATACTGATCGAAGACTCCAAAAATGGTTGAGTCAAACATGTCACAACATGAAATCATCAAGAATAAATCCACATTACAATCCCATCATGGCGACTAGAAAATAACCAAGGATAACTGATCGATGACCAAAAATAGTTAAGTCAAGTGTCTCATACATAAGAATCTCAACTATAGCAATCAGTAATTTACAAATGACACATAGAGCATTCCATCACATAACCATGGTTGGGTTTATAAAGACCGAGATTAAAACATCACCATGACATCATAATCACATAACCCCCAAGCCTCTTGTAGACATCCTATAACTAGTCAACACTCATCAACCCAAAACCCAAAACAATAGCATAAAGAATACACAATGCAAACACATGTTTTGGTTTTGCTAAATTTACAAACTTGAATTTAAATGTGGAGGTTTTAGTTTACATTTTCCAATTTAAATATCAAGTGGAGAAATTTCACGTTTTACCTAACCCATGTATTTAATTGACTGATAATGGTTTTTCCCTCTAACTCTTAGAATCAATTTTCTAATGTTCTAAATGTCTTTTATATACACATTTTGATGATAATGACCCCCATCATTTTCAAAATAATAATTGAAATTCTTTTCATATTCATCTTCCCAAATTAAAAGATTAAATTGCTCAACATTATAAAATAAATTTTTATTAAAGAATTACTCTTTAAATTCCAATCATATATTAATTATTTATTACTAATAATGTATATACATATATATACTTAATATATATATATATATATATATATATATATAATTATTAACTTATAAAACAAATTATATAAAAAGTCAAATTAATAAAACATTTGACAACACAGGCCGAGTTTAATAATCGCCGATATAACAACATATCTATATATATATATATATATATATATATATATATATATATATATATATATATATATATATATATATATATATATATATATATATATATATATATATATATATATATATATATATATATATATATATATATATATATATATATATATATATATATATATATATGACCAGCGGATTGTAGGGTACACTGCGATCGCAGGTACACTATAGACCGCAGGTACTATGCAGTACCATAGTCTGCATAGAAGTTTCCGTCGGCAGGGGTGGGGAAATATGTTTCCGTCGGCGGGGGTGGGGAAATATGTCCCCCCCGCCCATTCCAAATTTTTTTTTTTATATTGCGTTTTATTAAAAACGCTTCCCTCCAATGTAAATCACGATGCATTCATTTTCTTGCTGCAAAATATATGTCATTTGACTTTTAATTAAATATATATATGTATATATACATATGTATGTATATATACATATATATATATATATACATATATATATATATATATATACATATATATATATATATATACATATATATATATATATATATATATATATATATATATAAGTATATATGTGCATATATATGTGTGTGCATATATATACACATACGGAGTTTAATCAAATATCACAACATATAGACACACACATATATCTATATATATATATATATATATATAATTGTATATATGTATGTATGTATGTATGTATGTATGTATGTATGTATTCAGATTTAAAAATATAAACATATATATACACAATATATAAATTCCAATTCTCAGAATTTTCCTATAAATCTTTGGTCTCAAAATTTACTCAATAGTTTATCTAATGGCTTGGCTACAATTTAATCCCTAGCCCCGTGTTCTTTTCAGATCTATGCATATAAGATTCTCAAATAAATTTAACTACCCATATTGAGAATGCATAAAATAAAAATAGGAAAATCCTTAGAAGACATATGGAAGACACAAAGAAGACAAGGAACGCAAGATGCGAAAATAGCATAAGTAAAATCACAAGAATCTACTCAAATTTTGATGCTAATTCACTCTTCCTCAAAAAACTCGTAGAGCAAGCTCCTCCCTCCTTCAGAGTTCTCGAGTCCTCCAATGCTCCAATTGCTCTCCAATGCTCTATCTAAGCTTCTAGGAATGCCTGAATATAAAGAGCTTTCAGGAAACATCTAGAATGCCTCTAGAAACAGCTAGAAGGTGTCACCAACTAAGCATGGGTCTTTTCCAAGCTTCTAGATAAGTCATAGGGTTATAGACACCATGTGCTTAATTGATGCACTAACCCCCGTGTTGTTGACATATGAGAAATAGAAAGGTGTGTAACTCCCATGCAAGCTTATAACTCCAATTTACTTTTTTTATAACTTCTATTTAAATATTTATAACTTTAATTTTAATTTTTATAACTTTTATTATTATTATTTATTTATTACATTATTATTTAATATTTATTATTAATTTCTAATTTCTAATTTTCTTTTATTTAATTCCTTTTTCTTCAATTAATTCTCATTTAATTAATTATAATCAAAATATCAAATATCATGATATTTTATATTAATTTTCTCCAAAGTAATTAATTAATTAATTAAATCTATTTATTAAGACTTAATTAATAGAAAATTCACCATAGACCTCCAAGATAAAATATGAAAACCCATCATAAATCAATTCACACAAAATCAATCTAAAGGGTTAAAAATCATGAATTATGTCATCCAACACATTCGATGGGTAAAATATCCAAATACTTGTCCTACCTCACTAGGACAAATGGTTTAAGGGTTTGGGATTTGGACTTGAGAATTTATATCCCTTCTCTTATCATTGAGATAATATAATAAGGTATGCTCATCCTGGCAATTCAGGGAAGTTGATACCCGGTACCTGTAACCTGCAGAAAAACTATGCATGTGCATACAATATATATAATGCTAAGCTAAAGAGACAATGGCAGGAAGTGGTGCATCGTGTAGATCCTGACTAAGCAGGTGACTACGACTCCCTTCCTTAACCACATAAAAAACACCATGCAATAAGAAAACACACACACCATACACATGCAAGTATGGGGTAAGTATCCATAATAAAACACATGAGATGATAAACCATCTAACTAAACATCAACAATAACTAAAAAAAATGTAATGATCATCATGCATACATGAAATAAAAAGTCTAAATGATCTCATCATATACCAACTAAATCCATAACATAATGTTTGATAGTCTCAAAATAATACCACTAATCCATCAACACAAGTTAGTCTAACATAGTCTGATAATAATAGCAACAATATGTCCAGAAAGGATGTGAACGAGGGGAGGCACTACACATATAGTTTTTATTCCTATTTTCAATGGAAGAAAGGAGTGGGAAAGGGCAGCTTGACATCAAATCTTCCAAATATCTTTAATAATAATCAGCTTGCAAGAGTTAGCAACCATGTTATGAGTAGGTGAAGATCCAAGAAGAGCATATTTCCATGACCAAGTGAAATCGAATGGCAAAGGAATGGAAGTTTTAAGGACTGCCCACAAAAATGTAACATGAGAGCAGAACAAAAAATAGTGGATTAATGACTCATCTTTACCAAAAAAGGTACAGTGTGGCTGCTGAATGAGGAATTTAAGTTGGGAGCCCATTGGAAGCTTGGCGTGGAGAAGTTTCCAAATAGTAAATTGTGATTGAGAATTAGCTTTTGTTTTCCAAATTTGAAGACTAATCTTGTTCCAATGAGACTAGCTACATTTCCATTTCCAAATAGAGTTGAGACGATGAGAAATGGCCAGGTTAGGTAGAAGTTTCCTATACAAAACTTTGAGAGGGAAAACACAAATACTGCTACCATTAGGCCACCTCTAGTCCTTTAAGAAACTAGAGTGACTACTGGAAGAAAGAAGGATAAAGAGATTAGGAGGAACTAGCATTTGGAGTTCAGTTACAACCACCTTGTCAGTATTTCTTAAATTAAAACATTGTTTGAGTTGAGGCCATGCTTTCCAAGTGAAGTTTGTAGGGTCCCAAAGGTCTCTAAATACTTGAATGCCTTTCTTAAAGAGGTGTTTAGCTTTGAACCTAGGTATCCTCACCAAAGGACTGCCATTGTGTTGAATTAATCTATTCCACCAAATTGAAGAACGTGGAAAAACTAGATCCATGGCTAAAAGATTGAACATGCCAAGATAGCTTACTTGAAACAAGCTACCAAGCCTTACAAATACAATTAAGAGGAGTTGAGCCATGAAGTTTAAAGAATGGGGCAAGGATAATCTTATCATTCCAATGAATTGTGCTCCAAGACTTACCAACAGTGGTTGTTTGAATTCTATATTTGATTAGACTCTTCCAAGGAGCAATTCCATCTAAGGCTCTATTGATCCATTTCGCAGATAAGTAGATCCCTTGAGTGTAAGGGTCTATAATAGCCAACCCTCCCTTATCCTTTGGAAGGATAAAATGAATTATCATTGATTTTATTGGTTAAGAGTCAAAATAGCAAGGGAGAAAAATAATTTCTATCACAAATAAATACTTTCTTTTTTTTTCTAAATTTTGTAACTTGTCTCACTTCATTAAATTCACCTATTAACTTCTTCCATTAATTGTTGTGTCCTACACTCTTCTTTGATGTGTCCTCTAGTCTTCTCCTCAGTGATTTTTTCTAGAAATCAATGATAAATTTGAGGGATTTCAAAAAAATTTAATCACATTTGAGTTTTGACTACCAAATAAGTCATTTTGTTTTCCTTTATGTTGTATTACATTACATATGAACTTTAGCCATGTTAAATATATTAAATATTTAAAACTATTTTAAAGTTCTTCTAAAATTATATTTAAATATAAAAAGTTAAAGAGACTATGATACATATAAGTTATAATTATGATTCTTAATAAGATTTTGGATATAATTTATGTTAACGTCTACCACATATTCTAAGATGGAAAAATAAACTAGAAATTTGTGAAAAATATCATTTAAGGTTTAAAATGCATTTTATAACTACTCTTTTAAATTTGATGTATAAAGAAATTTAATTGGTCAAATTTGTATTATATAAATAAATTACATTTAAATAGAAATATAAAAAGATCTTTTAGATATATAAAAAATAAATTGTAATTTTTATATATAATTATTTAGTTTATTTATTTTTTCTTGTTTTAGTTATTTTTCTTTAAAAAAATCCCTTTCCTTTATATATATATTTGCTTGCAAAAGGATCTTGTTTAGGGGTCGATGTGTATGGGTTTCTTTATACAAATGTAATAGGTTTTTCAATTGAGTCTAGTGTGCATCTATTTATATGTAATATAAATAGGTTGATTATAATTGATTTATTTTGTAATTGGTTAAATGTAATTTAATGTCTATTATAATTTTAAAAGGATTTCTTAATAATAATAACTTACTATAACTTAATTATATTTGGTAATTTGTAATCAAATTAGTTTTGAATACTAAAATGTATTACGATTAAATTATATTTTGTTTTAAATTAACACGTATTATAAGTATAATTAAAGCATTATAATTTAATTTGAAAAATGTGAATTCATAATATTTAATTAATGATAGTTGTACTAGTGGACATTATTTAATGATGTTATAATATTATTTAGTTAGATAATGAACACGTATTTAATATATTAAGTGATAACGTTTTGTTAGATTTATGTAATTAGATGTTGTAAGTTAACAAATGTATTTCACATGCTTCCTTGTGTCTTTCTTGTCTTGTTTGAATCTAATTAATTTTTTCAAATGGGCAAATTGATATCCTAGGTGGGATTTATTCTTGAGACTTGGTATACTTTATGGTTTTATATTTCTTATAGTTTGGGGGTGTGTTGTGGAAAATTTATAACCATTTTGATGTTATGATTGGTTCATGTATGGTTTGGGTGCATCTATGAGTGATGTCATATACTCTCTAGGTTCTCGATCATTTCTTTTTATTTAACCACAAGAGTAGATAACTATTATTGTGTTGATTTTTGATTTGATCTATTGATCACCTTGATTCTTCTATTGTAGTTGTTATTTGTTCTAATTGATGATCTTTGGATTATGTGTTACTCCATATTGGAGAGACTTTCTTAAATGATGCTATTGATGATCATCATTTTTTGTGATATGAGATTGTGAGGATTTGGTATTTGATCATTAAGGTGTCCATTATGGGATGGATAATTTTGATCCTTGTATAGGATGATATGTTATCTATTATGCTTTGTCATTTACTTTGGTGGTTTTCATGATTTGATGATTTATGAGAATTCTTTTATGGTTTTGGTTTGTCTTCTCATTCTTCTTTAAGTTAGAGAATTATGGTAGGTTATCTAATAACAAATAAGGGAAATGACTTACAATAGTGGTCAGAGCCCTAAGTGGCTACCAAGGTAACTTATTGTAAGGTGACTTAATAAGTGATAAATCAATAAAATTTGGGTTGGGATAAAATATTAATAAGATAACTATGTTCCTTGCCCATGCTTTGTGATGTAGGAGCATCTAGAGGTATAAGAGCAATCTTGTGTCATCCAAATAAATGTACTTAGACTTAGTTTTTGTTTCATGTGTTTTCATTTTTTGGATACCCATTTGGGTCAAATAAATGTTCCAACTCTCACAATTCCACTATCAGTGTTCTAGGATAGAATATTTGAACACCTTGGGATACATGTAAATGCCAAAAAAATAGGAGTATGTAATTGAGCCATCATTTTGGTGAACTAGAAGGTGTAAATTGGTTAGATGATTTTAATTTTAATTTAGAGCATTCCAAAAAAAGAATCAAGTCAAAAGGCCCCACGCTTTTAAAGCTATCACAATTTTTTAGTTTTTGGAGACCTCCTAAGAATGCTTCAAAGTTAGGTTAGGAGCATTAAATGACCTCAAATAGGGCCAAAAATGGAGGATGATCATAGCTTTTCCATGGGGCTATAGATCACTTTAAGAGCTTTCCAAAAATATAAATGGTTCGTCAATTGGAGCTATGGTTCAAAAGTTATGCATCCCGGAAGTTCAGTTACCATTTCTGGATTCTTCTAATTTTGTGCCAACTTCTAATGCGACTTCTAGAGCCTTCTATTTGGTCAGTGGGTTCCTACTAGAACTTTCTAGAATGTATTCCTAATCCTTAACCCTCTAGAGTCTATTTAAGAACATTTCTGGCATTGTAAAAGGCAGTTCGGAGTGGAGTTGGAGAGGAGGTACTGAAAAGGAGAAATTATCTCCAGATTTATGCTATTGTAAGCCCATAGGGCATGTTCTGAAGTCTATTTTCTTTGTACTAAATGTATTAACTTATTTACAAAGTTAATAAAATTTCCTTTTCCTATTGTGTCCATTCTGTGCTTGGGTTGTGTCCCCATCAAGTGGTATCAAAGTTGGTTTTCCTGAGTGTGTAGACAAAGCGTCGACTATGTGGTTGTGGGTTTGAGTTAAGAAGATGCCTCCACAAAGAGAGTATGGTGGAAGGGACAGAGATATTAATCCTGAGGAGGTTAGAGCCCTCCAAAGGCAGGTCCAAGCATTGCAAGAGGAGCTCTGTAGGGGAACAAATGTTGTTGTAGGTGATGAAAGTGAGGATGAAAATGAAGAAGAAGAAATTGGGCCAGAAGCGGAATTTGATGGGGAAGTTATGAATTAGGTAGAGGAAAGGCTTTTTAGGGCCATTACTAAGTTTGGGAAAAGACCTACAATTGATGTGGGTATATTTTCAAAAAATCTAAAACCAGATGAGTTGATAGATTGGATCAATGAACTAGAAGAATACTTTGAGTATGAGGATATTTGAGACCTAGATAGGGTTAAGTTTGCAAAGGCCAAACTGAAAGGACGTGCCAAAATTTGGTGGCAAGAGGTTCAATTGGAAAGAAACAGAAGAGGAAAGGATAAGATTACAAGGTGGGATTGCATGGTGGACAAACTAAAGAAGCAGTTCATTCCTGTAGATTATGAGCTTGATTTGTTTAAGAAGATGTATGGGTTAAAGCAAGAAGGAAAATTAGTCCAAGAGTATACAGAGGAGTTTTACCCACTATTGATTAGAGCAAGGCATGTAGAAGTAAATAAGGAGAAGGTTGCTTGTTATATTAGTGGGTTGCGACCTAGCATCCAAGAGTTATTAAGTCTGGTAAGAATGACCAGTGTTGAAGAGGCATACCAGTTTTCCCTACAAGTTGAAGAGAAGCTGAATAAAAGGTTTGAAGGAAGACAAAGAGGGTGTGGTCAAGGAGGAAGGGGTAGTGGTAGGTCATCTGGAGGCCGAAATGAAACACAAAAGAAAAATGAAGATGTGGGTACTAGCAGGAACTAGAGGAATGAGGGTTTTAACCGCTCCCATGATCAAGACTTTGGAAATCAAAGAGGAAGAGGTAGAGGACATGGAAAAGGAAGAGGAGCTTTTTGTGGTACCTATTTCCATTGTAATGAAGAAGGTCATCGTTCCTTTGAATGCCCTCAATGACAAGGAAGGATAGATAGGAGAGTTGAGGGTCAAGCTAGGGTTGCTCATGTGGATGAGGATGCACAATCATCACATTTAGAGGATGCAAAAAGATGAGAGACTTTAGTAAATGAAAGGGTCTTACTAAATGGTGAGATTGAACTAGGAAAAAGAAGGAGTCTATTCCATACTAGGTGCAAGTGTGAGGATAAATGTTGCGATGTGATCATTGATGGTTGTAGCACTGATAACTTGGTCTCAAAGGAGATGGCCTCTAAACTGAAGCTCAAGAGGGGGAAACATCCCCAGCCCTATCAGATTGCTTGGGTGAAAGATGATCATAAGGTCCTGGTAAGTGAACAATGTTTAGTGAAATTCGAAATTGGGAGTTACCATGATGAAGTTCTCTGTGATGTTATTCCATTGGACTTTTGCCATCTATTGTTGGGTAGACTATGGCAGTTTGATAGGCATGCAATACATGATGGTCATGCAAACACATACTCTCTAACAAAGGATGGAGTTCACCACAAATTGAAGCCCATAAAAAAGGAAGGCAAAAATGTATGTCGCAGTGCTAGGATTTGTCTTGTTGATGGAAAGAAGTTTTTAGATGGCATGAAACATCAGTGGATGTGCTATGCTTTGATCCCTAGGAAAGATAAAGAAGGTAGTAGTGAAATACCACTTTAGGTTTCAAATTTACTAGGTGAGTTTGGAGATATCATCTTTGATAATGTTCCAAAAGGATTACCACCGGTAAGGCAAATCAGTCATCAGATAGATTTGATTCCAGGAGCTAGTTTTCCTAACAAGGCTGCTCACAAGATGACTCCTACTAAAACTAAGGAGCTAAATAGATAGGTTCAGGAGCTATTGAGGAAGGGCTTGATTCAGTAGAGATTGAGTCCATGTGCAGTACCTACAACACTGGCACCAAAGAAGGATGGAGTGTGGAGGATGTGTATAGACTTTTGATCTATAAATAGGATAACCATCAAGTATCGATTTCCTTTGCCAAGAATAGATGATCTTATGGACTGCTTGAGTGGAGCTTAGTATTTCACAAAGATAGATCTCAAGAGTGGCTATCATCAGATACAGATATGAGAAGGAGATGAGTGGAAAAAAACTTTCAAGACCAAGGAGGGTCTTTATGAGTGGTTAGTCATGCCTTTTGGATTGACGAACGCCCCAAGCACCTTCATGTGGCTTATGAATGAGGTACTTAAGAAGTTCTTGGGAAAATTTGTTATTGTCTATTTGGATGATATTTTAATTTTCAGCAAGACTTTGGAGGAACATTTATTGCATATTTGTAGTGTCCTTGAAAGGTTGAGGGAAGAGAAACTATTAATTAATCTAAAGAAGTGTACCTTTGCTAAAAAGGAATTAGTCTACTTGGGGTTTGTTATATCACCTGAAGGTCTCAAAATGGATCCAAAAAAGGTAAAAGCCAGCTTGGAATGGCCTACTCCAAGGTCTGCTACTGAGGTAAGATCATTTCATGGTTTGGTTAGTTTTTACAGGAAGTTCATTAAAAATTTCAGTGGCATATGTGCACCCTTGACTGACACAATAAGAGGGGATAGAAAAGAGTTCAAATGGACTATGGCAGCTGCAAGAAGTTTTGAATTGCTGAAGAAGAAGGTGGTAGAATAGCCTGTGTTGGCACTTCAAAATTTTAGAAAGGTGTTCTAGGTGGATTGCGATGCTAGTGGCAGCATTATTGGGGCTGTATTAAGCCAAGAAGGTAAGCCTATTGCATATTTTAGTGAAAAATTGAATGATGTGAAAAAGAAGTATTCTATTTATGATCAAGAGTTCTATGCAATACTTCAGGCCTTAAAGCAATGGAGACATTATTTGTTTCCAAAGGAATTTTTTATATATATTGATCACCAGGCATTACAGTACCTAAATAGCCAAGGTAAATTGAATCAGAGGCATATGAAGTGGGTAGAATTCTTGTAGAGCTATACATTTGTGTTGAAGCATAGAAGTGGAAAATCTAACAGGGTTGCAGGTGCACTAAGTAGGAGACAGTTGTTGCTTATAGTAATGCAAGTTGAAGTAGTTGGGTTTGATGAACTCAAGAATTTGTACCCTAAGGATCCTAATTTTGCTGAAGCATGGAAAGCTTGTAAAGAGCCTATTGCTATAGATAGAACTAAGTGGTTAGACTATCCAATTTAGGATGATATGTTGTTCAAGGGCAGTCAATTGTGCATTCCAAGGAGTTCCATGAGGGAAAATTTGATTAAGGAGAAACATAGTGGAGGGATGGCAAGACATTTTGGTCAAGATAAGACCATTTCCATTCTTAGAGAACATTATTTTTGGCCTCAAATTTCACAGGATGTGAAGAAGTTTGTACAGAGTTGCCAGATTTGTCAAGTTGCCAAGGGATTTAGTCACAATACTAGACTATATCAGCCATTGCCTATTCCATCAAAGCCATGGGAGGACATAAGTATGGATTTTGTTCTTGGATTTCCAAGGACACAAAGGGGTAATGACTCAGTATTTGTGGTGGTTGATAGGTTCTCCAAAATGGCACATTTCATTCCATGCCACAAAACTCATGATGTTGTCCATATTTAGACTTGTTTTTCAGAGAGGTGGTAAGACTACATGGTCTTCCAAGGAGTATAGTTTCTAATAGAGACACTAAATTTGTGGGGTATTTCTGGAGGACATTGTGGGAGAAGTTGAGAATAGACTTGAAGTTCAGTTCCACACATCACCCGCAGACTGATGGCCAAACAGAAGTGATAAACAGAATTTTGGGTAATCTGCTAAGATGTTTAGTTGGGAATAAGCCCAAGGGATGGGATTTGATTCTACCATAGGAAGAGTTTTCTTACAATAACTCTATAAATAGGAGTACTAGTAGATCACCATTCCAAATTGTATAAGAAAGTAGCCCAAAGACTGCACTAGAATTGAGGAAGATAGAGCAAGGGGATAGGACAAGTGTTGAAGCTAAAGAATTTGCTAAACATATCAAGCATCTACATGAGGAGGTTTAGGCACACATTACCAAGATGAATCAAGAGTATAAAGCTAGGGCTGATCAAAGGAGAACACATAAGGAATTCCAAGTAGGGGATCTAGTCATGGTACACTTACAAAAAGAAAGATTTCCACCCAGCACTTACAACAAGCTGAAAATGAAGAAATTTGGCCCCTACAAAATTCTAAAGAAACATGACTCAGGAAATGCATATGAGGTGGAGTTACTAGATGGAATTCACATTTCTCCTATTTTCAACATTGTAGACTCGACAAAGTATCATGATGATGGTGCAGACGCGGAGCTGATGTTAGAGCCATGTTCAATTCTTGCTTCTAAGAAGGAGGAGATAGAAGACATTCTAGATCATCGTCTGGGTAGGAGTACCAGAAATAGGTAGTATGAAGAGTATTTGGTCAAGTGGAAAGGATGGTTGATAGAGGACTCAACTTGGATATCAGCAGCTGAGGTTTCCCATTTGGGATTTCCTCTACCATTCATAAAGTGATAGGGTCACTTTTCAATCTACCTTTTCAATAAAGGTTCCAACTCTCACAGTTCCACTATTAGTATTCTAGGATAGAGTATTTGAACACCTTGGGATACATGTAAATGCTTAAAAATATGAGTATGTAATTGAGCCATCATTTTGGTGAACTAGAAGGTGTAAATTGGTCAGATGATTGTAATTGTAATTTAGAGCATTCCAAAAAAAGAATCAAGTCAAGAGGCCCCACGGTTTTAAAGTTATCGTAGTTTTTCAATTTTTGGAAACCTCCTAAGAATGCTTCAAAGTTAGGTTAGGGGCATTAAATGA
This sequence comes from Cupressus sempervirens, assembly GCA_028749045.1. Lineage (NCBI taxonomy): Eukaryota > Viridiplantae > Streptophyta > Pinopsida > Cupressales > Cupressaceae > Cupressus > Cupressus sempervirens. Next base: position 882,960,731 of record CM053787.1, read on the forward strand.
CCTCAAACAGGGACAAAAATGGGGTATGAATGTAGCTTTTCCATAGGGCTATAGAGTGCTTTGAGAGCTTTTAGAAAAACTAAATAGTTCGTCAATCGGAGCTATGGTTCAAAAGTTATGCCTTCCAAAAGTTTGATTACATTTTTGGATTCTTCTAATTTTGTGTCGACTTCTAAATCAACTTCTAGAACCTTCTATTTGGTCAGTGGGTGCCTACTAGCACTTTCTAGAATGTATTCCTAATCCTTAGCCCTCCAAAGTCTATTTAAGAACATTTTTGGCATTGTAAAAGGTAGTTTGGAGTGGAGTTGGAGAGGAGGTACTGAAAAGGAGAAATTATCTCTAGATTTATGCTATTGTAAGCCCATAGTGCATGTTTTGAAGTCTATGTTCTCTATACTGAATGTATTAGCTTATTTACAAAGTTAATAAAATTTCCCTTTCCTGTTGTGTCCATTATGTGCTTGGGTTGTGTCACCATCACTTTGAGTGCTAGTATAGGCTAAGGATGGGAGTGTAAGAAGACATTTGATTCAAGTCTTGTATAGTTAATTTCCATATCTATATGAGAGGATTATTGATACTAAATAAAGTCACTAGGGGGTTGGGGTCTATAGATATTGTCAAGGTAACTCTAGAGTTTTCCTTATGTGTTGAAACTTTCTTATACATGTTTTAGGTTCCTGTGTTTTGTTTGTTACACCTGATTTGTGTCTCAATCATTGACACTTGATAACCATTTATTATCATTTTATGAAATATAACATTTTCATTGGTATTTATTGTTTAGTTTTTACCTTTGAGTGAGGTTGGGTGTTATCTCCTTAGCATGATGTGAGTGGAATTTTGGGCTCCATGTGGTTAGATCGTATGATACTTATACCATTAAGATTCAACATTTGTGCCATTTCTATTAGATGATTAGTATTTTTTCTTCTATCTTCTTGTTTATTTCTTAGAGCATTGGAGGATGTGTTATTATATATGCCATGATGCATAATTGCATCTTACAAAATGTACTATTCTTATGTAGATATGTTAAATGTATCCTAATTTCCTCTATTCTATGCATAATTTACAATCTACTTCTTGATATTTGTTCATATCATTATGGCTAATTAAAGAATTAGGAATTTTTTTATTTGGGTTTTAAAATGAACATAGGATTTATCAAGTAAATATTTATGGTTGATGTTATAGTTTAGATAATGTAGTTGAAAGTAACTATGTCTTGGAAACCTTTGTTGAAATTTGATCGAAAAGATCATTGTTGAGAAAGGGAAATTTTTGAAGAAGAAATGTTTTAGTCATTGTTTTGTCACTGATGTCAAACCTGCTATTTGGTAGAAAGAAAATTGCTTATAAAGATTCGAGTACTATCACTTAGTTAATTAATGTAGATAATTTATTCAATAAGATGTAACAATAGCACCTAAGGGAAAGGTTGAGTTAAGATTATGTAATGAAGTACAAGGATCAGTTAAGACAATGGTGAAATAATGTATTGATAATATATTTGAAGATACAAAGGTTGGCTACACTTAGAAACTTTAGAAGAACATATTATACAAAGACTATCTACAAAGCTTGCCCAAAAGTTGATAGTGGGCACCGAGCAAAATTATTTCATGCTAAGCAAATTATCAGTTGGTGTCGAGTAAAAGAAAATTCTACTGTGTGCCAAGTAACATAGTTAGTGCCAAGAAAAATGCAATAGGTGTCGAGCATCAATAAATTATAGTTGATGCTAAGTGAAAATATAATAGGTGTCAAGCAACACAATATGTGCCGAACATCAGAAGGATAATAGTGCCAAGCTACTACATTATTTGAAAAGTCAAAGATTCACCAAATCTAAGCTAATAAGTTTGTTATCTTGAATTTTGTGAACTAGGTGGAAGATAAGGATGATGAGCTAGTGGTACAAAATTTGAGGTTAACTATTTTTAGGTGATTTCAAATGGATTCTAGGAGAAGCTTCTAGAAGAAACAAGATAAGGGGCAGATACATTGTATCCTACCTAATCCATCTAAACCCTAATTTGGACGATGGAAAATAGAGTGGGAAAAGTATTCTAATTTACTACTTAAGGAATGGCTAGTCATGAAGCAAAATGGTTGGAGTGTGTGGTGTCAAGGAGAAGACATTGAGAAGGTTAGAAAAGACCAAGAAAGAACAAAGAATTGTGGCTCTGCTTCATCAAGTGACCACAAGAGTGTCTGCATTGGCACAACGAGCAAGAAGGCTTAAGGAGACAAAAGCTTTAAGAGTGAACAAGCTGTCAGAGCTGCAAAGACTGAAAGCCAAGAAAAATTAAGAACTGAATTGAGATCTAAAATTTGTAAGATATGTTTTAAGTTGTATCAAGTCAAAAGCCCTTATTATTACTCTCTAGAAATTGTATCAGTTAGGGTAAAATCCTTTGGACTAAGGCTGACTTAATAGTCATTAGAAAATCCTTTTATAGGGTGGAATTCTAAGTGAATGACCTAAAGTACTTTAACCAACCTCACTTCTAATGGGCTGATTGAAATCCCTTAACTGGGTCATACTTAACAATGTGTGTTGTAACCTTTAATAGGGTTGGCCTTTCACATGGCATCACTTTAGAAGAGTGAGAAAGAAGTAGCATGTTATTGGTGGTTTTTCCCAAATTAGGTTTCAATGTTAAATCACTATGTTATGTGTGTTGATCTTTCATGTTTTACTGTTGCATGTTGGTTTATCAGTAACTTACAAGTTTGAATAGTTAGCTTGGATGCATGAATGGTTAATGGGTTCACTAAGCTGAAGTAAAGAAAGTTTTATTGGTACATCTAGACCTTGAATAATTGATTCACACCACCCCCCCCCCCCCCCCCCCCCCCCCCGCCCCCCTGCCTCAGTTATTCTAAATAATTTTTAACAATTGGTATTAGAGAATCTATTGATTGAACTAGTTTGAAGGTACTAGAAGCATAAAGATCAAGATGTTCAAGAGAGAAGTGTCTAAACTCAATAGAGACAACTTCCTTGCATGAAAAAGTCTAATTATATTGCAACTTAGAGGAATAGGAGACCATGCACAATCTTTAATTATAGTGGAACATGTTGATCCAGTTGGTGTACCTACTACTAAAGATATGAAGAAGAAGAAGGAGCACAATTAGGCAATGTTGGAAATTGCCTCTTCTCTCAGCTATGCAAAATTTGATGACATCAAGGGATGCAAAAATTCTTGCAAGATGTGGGAAAGACTATAGAACATCTATGGAGGACATAAAAATGTACAAAGAGCCAAGTCAGAGAGCCTTGGAAGTAAATTTGATGACATGAGAATGGAGGAAGGTGAGAACATTTCTCAATATGTTGCTAGAATAAAAGAAGTTATGAGTGCAATAAAAGGTGCAATTGGTCATATTGATGATGACACTATTCTAAGTAAAATATTAAGAACATTATTACTTATCTATGATGTTAGAGTATTTTCTATATAGGAATTGAGATGCATTCCAGGGAACAATCTAACCCTTGAAGGTCTAGTAGGAAGACTCGATACATTTGAGTTATCCAACTTTGACAACTGCAAGCTAGAAAGTCTTGAATCTTATTTCAAGGCCAAGTTTCTATTGAAGGATTCTAATGAGAAGAAGTAGAGGAAGAAGAGAAGGATAAAACATGTGTCTAGTGACAGTGATACTGATGAAGAGGATGTCGATCAACTAGAAGCACTTCTGGCAAGAAGATTCCATAGAGGAAAAGGAAAATTTATAGGTAAGCTACCCATCACTTGTTTTAATTGAAATGGAGTTGGAAATATTGCTACTAGGTGTCCAAAAAAGGAAAACTACAAAGGAAATGGAAAATATAAATGCAAAAGAAATGAAGATAGCAAAGAGTACAAAGATAAAGGCAAAAAGTGCTACATTGCAGAAGAAGATGATTTAGATAAAAATGATGATGAGGTAGTCTATGTTGCAATGAAGGATGATTCTAATGAATGTCAAACTAGATTTAGGATTCGAGTTGCATTCAGATGCCAAGTTGTAAAATGAAGAAAATGTACATTCTAATTCTAAATATAGTACACATGACAAGGATGATGAGTTACCTAAAAGAAATGTGAATAGTGACTTTGAAGCCAAAAGACCAAATGAAGAAACAAGGATTGAACCAATACTATTCAAGTATGTTAGAAGACACCACTTTGTAGAAAAAAGCATTGGAAATAAGGATGCCAAACCAATGACAAGGAACAAACTAAGGAATGAATCATGCTTGCTAAGCTAGACAAAACCCAAGACAGTGAGAGATGCACTAGAAGATGATGATTGGTGCAAAGCTATGGAAGACGAAATTGAGTAGATAGAGAAAAAAAAAACTTGGAGTTTAGTTTCAAGACTAGCTAATAGAAATGTGATTAGTACCAAGTGGGTATTTAGAAACAAGCTAGATAAAAATGGTGAGATCACAAGAAACAAAGCCAGACTAGTTTGTAAAGGATATGCCCAGGAAGAAGGAATAGACTATGGGGAAAATTTTGCCCCTATTGCAAGGATGGAAGGAGTAAGAACATTACTCACATATGCTAACTACAAAGGATTCAAAGTCTACCATATGGATGTTAAGTCTACATTTCTGAATGGTATATTGGAAGAAGTCTACATAGAATAGCCAGAAGGATTTGTGGATGACAACAACAAGGATATGGTATGTAAACTACATAAAGCACTTTATGGCTTGAAAAAAGTGCCAAGAGCATGGTATGAAAGGCTTCACAAGTATCTTGTGAAGATTGGATTCGAGATAACTAATGATAACAAAAATCTATACATCAAAACAAAAAAAAGGTAAAGACATACTATTATCTAAAATCTTTGTTGATGACATAATATTTGAAGGTAAAGATGCTCTATGCAAGAATTTTTCTAATCAGATGAAACATCAGTTTGAGATATCAATGTTTGGTGAAATCAAATTCTTTTTTGGCCTATAAGTTTATCAACTAAAGTATTACATATTTGTTACCTAGTCAAAGCACATCAAGAAGATACTAAAAACATTTGGACTGGAAGATTCAAAACCAGTGAGTACACCAATGATAACAAGACATAAGTTATCAAAGAATGATGAGTCAGCTGAAGTGAATCAAACACTATATAGGTCAATGATTGCTAAGTTACAATATGTTGTACATAGTAGATCTAATATTGTATTGTCTATTGGAATAGTTGCAATATTTTCTACAAACCCAAAAGAAAATCATCTAATGGCAGTGAAAAGAATATTGAGGTACCTAAAGGGAATAGAGGACTTTGGCCTATACTATAAGAATAATAAAAAGTTTGAATTAAAAGCCTACACTGATGCTGATTAGGGAGGAAATATAGATGACAAGAAAAGCACCAATGAAGGAGCACTCTTTTTAGGAAGAAGACTAGTTACTTGGACTAGTAAAAAGACAACTTTTCCCTCACAATCCATAGCTAAAGCTAAATATGTTGTAGCTGCCATAAACTATGCTAATATTGTATGGATCAAGCATCTACTAAAAGGTATAAAGGAAGAGATGAAAGAACTTGTGAAACTTTATTGTGATAATACCAGTGCCATCAACATATATGAAAGAGTCTAGTGATGCATGCCAAAAAGAAGCACATTGCAATTAAGTATCATTATGTAACGGAGCTAGTGGAAAACAAAGAGGTGAAGATAGAGTATGTCAATTCAAAGGAAAAAATTTCTAACATCCTCACAAAACCATTATCTAAAGATGCATATGAATATCTAAGAGGTAAGTTAAGGGTGATACCCCTATCTAAGGCTATTTAAGTAACAATGGAACTAGCTTGCATCAAATAGGTTGATTGTTGAATGACATAAATTGATGTAGAGGTTCTTACTTTAGGTTTTACCTGAAGTAATCAAAGTGCTGAAATTCCAAATTAGTCATAATTAAGGTGAAAAAGGGAGAAACTGGAGCTACTACAAATTCTATATCTGGATGTTAAAATGCTAAAATGATATGTATTTGGTATTGTTGTCAAAGAGGGAGAAATAGTAGAAAATGATCAAATCTAAAGGATCAAAAGAAAGAAAAAAGAGAGGGAGAAATAGTAGAAAAGAAAGAGAAGGAGAAATAGTAGCTAAGAGGGAGAAACATCACAAGATAATAGAAATCAATCAAGATGACAGATCAAAGAAGGAGTAGATCAAAGAGGGAGAAAAGAGACAATTTATCAGCAAAGGAGATGATTAACCTAATACTTTGAAAGAGGGAGCTCTTAGAAAAGAAATTTAGAGGGAGTGTAAGAATTTTCCTAAGGGAAAAATTCACCCAGGAACTAAGAAATCAAACACAAGCACACAGTAGACCAAAGAGAAAGAGAGTATGATCAGAATGACAATGTCATAATTAATGCAATGCAATATCAATGTAGTGTAAAAGTACACTAGGAGTGCCTGTATATAAAGGCCTCTGAGATACATCTAGAATGCCTCATAATCAGCACCATGATGTGTCATATAACCAAGCACATGTCCACTAGATATGGGTTATCCTCCATTAAGTATGGAAGTAAGTGCGGTAATGAGAGGATAAGCCTACAAGGGTGTGACATGCAAAAAAGTGTTGTAGACACCATGTGCTTAAATAGAGTTGCGTACTCATGTGTTTTCTACATGACAACTCAAAAAGGTGCACAAACTCCTAAGTGTCTCACAAATAAAAATAATAAAATAATGCAAAATAATTAAATAATGCATTAACCTAAGTAAACTTAAGTAAGTGTAATAAATAAATACTTATTTCACCAACACCCCCCTTAAGTGAAACTTAGGGAAATGTCATTAAGCTTACCAACTAGGATGAAGATGCATAATGGGTCCCAACTACTAGGCCATGTTAGGTACCCATGTACATAATAAAAATGCAAATCTCTCATAAAGCAGGGAAAGAGGGAAAACCTCATGGGAAAAACCTTCCCCCAAAAAGAGAGATAAATATGGATGCATTGATGGATAAAGTAATCAAGACACCCCCCCCCCCCCCCAAAAAAAAAAAAAGTGAAATACATCCAATATATACATAAGAGAATGAGAGAAGGAAGAGAGATGGAATAGGCTCCCCCCCCCCAAAAGAAGAATGCCAACAAGTGAAAGCCGCTCCAATGAAGAAGTTGGTCCATGAATGTAGAATGGTCTTCCTCCCCTTAGGAAGAAACAATGCCAAAGTTACAATCCTGAAGATGTGTGCTGGCCTTGAAACTTGCTCAAGTATCCCTGTGTTGATGCTTAAGTTCACCCCTTCCAACTGTGCTAAAAAGAATGAATGCAAATCAATCAAGGATGTTTGTTGAACCTATTCCACTAAACCATTTTTCTCCTCAACTGACAAAGAGACCTCCACTAATTTTTGTTCATAAGGATCCACAATCATGCCAACTTGTGAAGATTGATCATGTAGAGAATGGACATGAGGGTCAGAGTGAGCCCTCGCAACAACTATAGAAAAATCATCATCAATGAGAAGATGTAAGTCCTCAAGTCTGTCTCCCAAGTCCATTGAAGCTAGAGCTAGAAGATGAGATGTACCATGTTGTGATGGACCTTTCACTGTGGCAATATAAGCATGTAGACTGGACTAATGTGACCTCTCACTGCAACTGTCAATAGAACCTCACATCTTCGAACCTATTGAAGCACTATTGCTGGTGTCACTATCAGTTTCTACTATTTATGATGTGTGGAGAGGAGTAGAGGATAAGCTCGGTGAAATTTCCTCAAAGTGAACATTCTTCTCCACAAAGATCTCATGTTTCTCTAGATCCATAAGTATGTGAGCCTTCACATTGTCTTCATAACCGATGAAGGTACAAGGCCTAGGTGTTGGTGCCTTACAATTCTTGGAAGAAAGGTTTTCCCATGCTAGACAACCAAAGACTCTAAGGTGACTCACAACCAGTTTTTTGCCGCACCATGCCTCAAATGGTGTCTTGCCATCTAAGGTTGGATGAGGAGACCTATTAAGTATGTAAGTAGCACTGCTAATGGCTTCAACTTCAAGTGTAGGATTGAGAGACTTGGTGTTAATCATAAAACTTTCCATGGTCTTGAGAGTCCTAATCCTCATAGTTGCAACATCTATCTTGTGCGGACTAAATTTTGGTGAATTTTGAAGATCAATCCCCTCAATTCTACAAAATTTTCTAAGTCGTCTATCAACATATTTGTTCTCATTGTCCACCCTTAGTACTTTGATGGCTTTTCTTGACTTGGGTTCAACATGAGTCTTTAAATCTTGAAGCTTATGAACCACTTCATTCTTATGATGAAGGAAGAAGACCCAAGTGAATCTTGAAAAGTCATCAACAAATGTGAGTATGTAGTAGCCTTGGTTGACTGAAGTCATGGCAAAGGGTCCTGCTAATACCATGTGAACTAGCTGAAGAACAATTGGAGCTCAAGAAGACTTCCCTTTATCATACTTCTCCTTGAGATTCATATCCACTAAAAAAGATGAACATTCTCCCTTAGAAAAGTTGATGTTGGGTAGACCTTTGACCATGCATTTTGAGCAAAGTTGCTGAAGAGAGCGGAAGTCAAGGTGACCAAATCGCTCATGCCATAAATTGATGTTTGAAGTAGAGTGAGTTAACAAGGCTTGGGAAGGACTCTTAGGCACAAAGTGGGAGAAGGAGTATAACCTCTTGTCATCATTAACTTTCCCAATTGCTACTAGTGAATCATCTTTGAGACTTTGCACCATCACTAAATCTAGAAGGAACTCAACCTTATGACCATCTCCAAGGTGAGTGATTTGGTAAACTGATAGGAGATTGGAGCTTAGATTTGGAATGTAGAGACCATCTTTGAATTCTCCATCTTCCATTTTTATATGTCCTTTCCCTTCAACTTCCATCTTAGCATCATCTCCCACGAAGATGTGTGGTACCTTTGACTACTTCAATGAAGAAAAGTCTTCCCTTGAAGAACCCATGTGGTAGGAGGCACCTAAGTCAAGTATCCATTCCAAAGAAGAACTTTTGCTGGCCATAAGTGCTTGACCTTTACCTTTTAAAGAGGTTGGAGTAGAATCCTTGGAAGTACCTAGCACTTGAATCTTGTTCTTCTTGAGTAGGTTTTCTAACTCATTGATTCTTTTTGTTTTGCAATGATGCTTGTCATGATTTGGATTTTTACAGTATGCACAAAAGAGTTTTTCCTTCTTTTCATTACTTCCCTTCTTGTTTAAAAAAGAACCGCCTTGTTGAGAGGAGGATTGTTGTGTCTCAGATTGTGTTTTTTGCTTCCACTGCTTGTTCTTGTTGTTGTTGCTTTTCCCTCCTTGACTTGATTTGTGATCATCACTAGCCACCAAGGCTTTGGTCTTTGATGACTTGAGAAGTCCAAAATCCACTAAGTGAGATTGTTCAACAATCAACATGTTTGCAAATACATCAAAGAAAGGCTTTTGGTAACTAGATCCCATGGTCAACCTATGAGTATTAAAACTCGAAACAAAGTTGGCATACTCAGAAGGTAGCCTTTTTAGGATGTGATGAATCAATCTATCATCCTTTATGGGATTTCCACAATCTTTCAGGAGTACCCTATACTCATTTACTTTAATGATGTAATCCTGAATTGTTTCATAATTCTTAAAATCCAAGAGAAGTAGATCATCCTCAATCTGAAATCCCTTTTCTTTATCCACTTTACCATACAACTGTTCAAGTTTATCCCAAGCTTCTTTAGATTCTAAACAATTTTTAATATGGAAGAGAAGATGCCCATGTACACAACTCTTGATAACACCTAAAGCTTGTCGATCTTGTCTTTTCCAATCAATGAGTTCTTTAGCATCATTAGGTTTGGTAATTGTACCATCAACATAAAGACTATATCCTTTTTCCATTAATCTACTCCAAGCAATATCTTTCCATGTAGAATAGTTGTGTGAAGTTCGAGGACATTTAAAACCCATGATGCAAAAATGAAAAGAGCACAATAGAGAGACACAAAAAACACAGTACACACCCCCCCCCCTTTTCACTCAATCAAAAGACCCCCCCCAAAAAAGATGCTTTGACACTTTATAAGTAGTGCATTTACAATGGGCCATTTGTCAAAATGAAAAAAGTGGACTTTTTGATTTTGCTTTTACAACTACCTTATGAGGCTAAAATTTGTCACTTAAGCACTATAGCTCAGATTTACAACAATTTTGAAAAAGAATCAAGGCTTTACAATGCCGAAAAAGGCCTAATTCTGAAAGTGAGAAATTGGTCCACACAAACCTAGAATTTGACTTTAGATCTAGAAAGTAGATGAAAAAATATGCACTTTCAAAAAAAATAAAACTTGAAAAAGTGACCAGATGTGTCCATACGGAGCTTTTGAAGTTGCAAAATACAAGATTATGTAGGTATAATTCCCAAAAAAATGCAATTTTTGCAAAATCTATGGACCAAAACTAGAAAAAAACACCACCACTAGAAAATTCATGAAATTCTACCTGATTTAAAAAAAAATTGCACCTGAATCAGAGTTTTAATGTCCGAGATATCGAATCACAAAGTCAAGCTACCAAACTGAAAAGCAATATGGAGAGGGGTTTGGATGGAAAATTGTGAATCTAAATTTGACGATCAAATGGTCGTCACTTTAGTTATAAAATTCTTGGGAATGATGGTCAAATAGTCATCAATTTTAACCTAGGCAAAAGATGATGCCAGCAAAAATGAGTGCCTTGGGCTGACATTGTAGATTGAGTTAGATGTCTGTACCATACTAATAATGATGTGTCTCATACAAAAATTGCATGGCAGTCAAAACTAGGTTCTATAGGTGATGTGGCAATCCCAAGTGATGATGTGGCAAATCAGCTTGCGGAAAGGGCTAATTGGGCATTGCAGTTCGCGTGGTAGAAAATGTGTCGACATGTCTATCATGCTACTGTGGCTAGAGCAAGGAAACATGCCACATGGTGGGTGGAGTAATAAACATGATGCGGACAAGAAAATTGAAACTACTAGAGTTTTATAAAAATATGTTGAAACTGCCAAAAAATGTTAAAACTCTCCTAGAAATCGTTGAAGCACTTGCACCAAAAATCGTGGCACGACCGGGAGACAGTGATCAATGCGCTACCAAAAACTATGCAACATTCATCGAAAACAACAGATTTCATGCCGAGAAATTATTGTTGCGCTAGAGGTTGAACGCGATTTTTCAAAAGCTGACGGTGGGAAGACTATGAGGGTGAAGATGCAAAGCGCATGTCGGAGTTTACTCGCAGACAGCCAATAAATCCTACAGATACTGCCGATGGTAGAAGGGGGTTAGTCCCACATGAAACATGTGGTGACTTTCCACAATTTTTAAAACCCTTTTCCAACAACATTATAAAAGACTTGAGAGCACCACTGTTGGAGAGTGTGGAGGGGGTCGTGGGTGGGATGGCCAGAAATAGTAGGCACTTGCCTAATGTCCAAATGTCGCTACTGCAAATTGTTGTACAACCGCAAAATAATTGTTCGACCATTGTTGTTCACTGAGTAGGTGGGCTTCACTATTTGTGTTGAAACCCACAGAGCCAACCAAAATACACTCTGCGCACAAATAAAATATATGTCCAAATAGAAAATCTGGGGTGTCACTACCTAGGTTTGCTTAAAAAATTTCTCTGCTCTGCGCCCGAAGGGCAAAAAATTTGACACAAAATATACTAACGGGAACGTGAAATTTTTTTTGAAAAATTATAGAGAAAAAATAGATCCGAAAATTAAATTATAGATCTAAAAATGACCATACTCGAACTACAAATTGGGGCCTCTTTGTTTTGATTTGCAAAAAAATTTTTCCTGACGATTGACTTTAGCCCAAGCTAGGCATGTATATAGTTGATTTTCACTGGTTCAGCATTTCAAATGCAATGGCGAGGTCAGATCTGGTGCTTGACACTCCCAATTTCTATAGCACTCTAGATTCAGGCTGAGGTGATAAAGCAAGCATGGTCTCAAATGGCTATGTGATGAGAAAATCTCCAAGTTGCTCTGATGCCATGTAAGAATTTTCCTAAGGGAAAAATTCACCTAGGAACTAAGAACTCAAACACAAGCACATAGTAGACCAAAGAGAAAGAGAGTATGATCAGAATGACAATGTCATAATTAATGCAATGCAATATCAATGTAATTGAAAAGTACACTAGGAGTGCCTGTATATAAAGGCCTCTAAGATACATCTAGAATGCCTTGTAATCAGTACCATGATGTGTCATACAACCAAGCACATGTCCACCAGATATGGGTTATCCTCCATTAAGCATGGAAGTAAGTGTGGTGATGAGAGGATAAGCCTACAAGGGTGTGACATGCAAAATAGTGTTGTAGACACCATGTGCTTAAATAGAGTTGCATACTCTTATCTAGTCTACATGAAAACTCAAAAAGGTGCACAAACTCCTAAGTGTGTCACAAATAAAAATAATAAAATAATGCAAAATAATTAAATAATGCATTAACCTAAGTAAACTTAAGTAAGTTTAATAAGTAAATACTTATTTTCACCAACAGCGAGTCATAAGAAGTTATTTCACTACTGATAGAAAGAACAGTTTTGAATACAAGATTTCTTTTTGGCATTGCCTTACTATTTTAACCTAGGTTGATCTGTTTGGTTTTCCATCAATTCCAAAGAGGGATATTGTTGAAATCTGATTGAAAAGATTATTGTTGAGAAAGGGAAATTGTTGAAGAAGAATATTTCAATCATTGTTTTTTCACTGATGTCAAACCTGCTATTTGTTGGAAAGACAATTTCTTATAAAGATTCAAGTAATATAATTTAGTTAACTAATGTAGAGGATTTAATCAATAAGATGTAATAAATCTTGAGTTATGATTATGTAATGAAGTACAAGGATTAGTGAAGAAAATGGTGAAATAATGTATTGATAATATACTTGAAGGTACGAAGGTTGGCTATACTTAGAAACTTTAGAAGAGCAAATTATAAAAAGATTGTTTGCAAAGCTTGACCAAAAGTTGATAGTGGATATCGAGCAAAGTTAGTTCATGATGAGCAGATTATCAGTTGGTGCAAAGTGAGAGAAAATTCTAGTCCGTGTCAAGTAATATAGTTAGTGCAAAGAAAAATGCAATAGGTGCCAAGCATCAGTAAATTGTAATTGATGTCGAGTGAAAATATAATAGGTGCTAAGCAATACAATATGTACCAAGCATTAGAAGGATAATAGTGTCAAGCTACTACATTATTTGAAAAGTTAAATATTTGCTAAATCTGAGTTGATAAGTTTGTTATCTTGAATTGTGTAAACCAAGTGGAAGAAAAGGATGATGAGCTGGTGGTACAAAATTTGAGGTTAATTGTTTCTAGGCAATTTCAAATGGATTCTAGGAGAAGCTTCAAGAAGAAATAAGATAAGGGTTGGATACATTGTATCCTACCTAATCCATCCAAACCCTAATTTGGATGATGGAAAATAGAGAAAGAAAAGTATTCTAGTTTCCCACTTAAGGAAAGGTTGGTCATGAAGAAAAGTGGTTGGAGTGTGTAGTGTCAAGGAGAAGACATTGAGAAGGTTAGAAAAGATCGAGAAAAAATAGAGAATTGTGACTCTAATTCGTCAAGTGACCATAGGAGTGACTACTTTGGCACAACAAGAAAGAAGGCTTAAGGAGACAAAAGCTTGAAGAGTGAACAAGTTGTCAAAGTTACAAAGACTGAAAGCCAAGTAGAATTGATAACTAAATTGAGATCTAAAATCTGCAATATATGTTGTAAGTTTTATCAAATCAAAAGCCTTTATTATTAATCTCTGGCAATTGTATCAGTTAGGGTAAAATCTTTTGGACTAAGGTTGACTTAACAGTCATTAGAAAATCCTTTAATAGGGTGGAATTCCAAGTGAATGATCTAAAGTCCTTTAACCATCCTCACTTCCAACAGGGTGATTTAAATCCCTTAACTAGGTCACACTTAACAGTGTGTGTTGTAACCTTTAATAGGGTTGGCCTTTCATAGGGCATCACATCAGAAGAGTGAGAAAGAAGTAGCATGTTACTAGTGGTTTTTCCGAAATTGGGTTTCTATGTTAAATCATTGTGTTATGTGTGCTAATATTTCATGTTTTATTGTTGCATGTTGGTTTATCAGTAACCTGCAAGTTTGAATAGTTAACTTGGATGAATGAATGGTTAATAGGTTCACTAAGCTAAAGTAAAGAAAAATTTATTGGTACATCTAGACCTTGAATACCTAATTCACCCCACCTCTCAGTTATTCTAAAGAATTTCTAACACCCTTAGGATAGTTAATTGGTTTTAGGAGCATTGATATAATATCTTATTATATGTTGATGGTGTTGTTAACTTATAGTTGCACTTGCTTCCACATTTGTAATGTGTGATTTATGTTTAACATTTAATAAGATAATATTATCATATCAAACATAATATAAATTTAGTTTAAATTATCATGGATTTCAGAGTATGGAATTACAAAGAGGGGCTTCCAAAGATAACACTCAATATAACACAAGTTAAATGAGAAAAACCTAAGTAAGATGAAGAGATGTAAATACTATAGTGTCTTAGATATATCTTATGACTAGGAATGAGAGTTCCTTTACTCATCAATTGGACATCTCAATTGACAATCAAGTTACAACCTAAGACATGATTTAATAATCAACCTAGGGATGTTAAACTTTAAATGGGTTGGAATGGTATATATACTAAGTTCCCCTTTCATAGATAGATTCTACCAAAAATTATCATACTAGAATGTAAATTTTGATCTAATTTCCTATTACAACAAAAAAACATGTGCTTTTACAGAAAATGTGACTTTGTTTTTAGTGGCTACAAGAAAAACGTAAAAACATGTGTTTCTATCGATTGCAAGAGTAGTCAATACTAAATTTCTTATGAAAATAGTAGAGGAAGAATAATCAAAACTATTCTCATTTAACCTACTTACTGAAAATGGAAGAAGACAACTCCAAAAGTGACCCCCCTTAGGTAGTGTCTAGATTAACATAATAGATTCAGGCAAAAATCTTCATAACTTTATTGATAAGAGATTCAAAAGTACATCAGCTTACTTTACAACTTAATTGTAAATCAAATGCACATCAAGCTATCATGATTGTCCTTCTACAAGAGAACATAGCCCTTTTGTTTAAAAAATCTTAACTAACTAACTAATCCCTCCCCAAAAATAGGATAACATTTATTACAATTTTATCTTTTTACAATGAAGAATGATCATAATGAGAAAGAGGAAGAAGCCAAAACAATTGGAGAAATTAAGGAACTATTTCCCTAGATTGATGGTTAATATAGGAGCATTGTTGTTGGCTCTATGGTGAACTATTAATCTCTGTTAGCATCTTTTAATGCATTCACAAGCTGCTTCCTTATCCATTGTTGAAGATTTCTTCTTTTACATGGTCCTACAATAGTATTTAAGTGGTAGCTACATCTTCTCCTCAACTTCTAGTATCTGAATGATCTAACTAGTAATCATGAAAACTCAAGTTATCTTAATCATAAAACCTTGCAAATGATTCATCATTTCAGATCCACATATGCATTCCACATTAAATAGAGTTAAAAAAATAGTTCCTTTGGTGGTTTTAGGACTCATAAAAATAATGGCTATAGGAAATACCTAGGCACATGATTTTAGAATACTTCTACACTATCACAAAAATAACAAGTATTTGACCATAGAATAATATAAATACATTTTCACATTAGAATATAATACTAATCATAATACTCCACATATTTCCCATAATTAGTACTTGAAGTATGTGTAATAGCATCGAAAGATTATAAAAAGGTTCTTGAAAGTGTATGAAAATCATTCTATCTATTAGCCTAACTATGCCAAAATTGGGGCTCATCATTCCCCTCAATCAATTCAACCATTGGTCCCTTAGTGGTTATTTCTCCTTGAAAACTCTCTTAACTTATAATTCAATTATTGTCCATGTTCATCTTCCTCAAAACTCTAGAAATTTCCCTTCATCTAATTTATTTCATGTCAATGTCATTCCTTTGAATCTTTGTCATGCATATTGTCCTAACCCCTAATAGAAAATATTAGCTACAAAAGGATTGGTGGTTTCTTAATAAATAGGAACCAAATTTCTTATTTTTCTAAAATATTATTTATATACCTATTGGCTCTCATTTTAGAAACTTAGAGAATATTGGGAAAGTGTGGCTCACTTCTCTATTATTGTATGGTAATGTCTCCCCATCTATCATGACAATGCTATAAAGCAACCTGAAAGTGAACATTCTGAACACTTTGATCTATATCAAAAATTTATTGTCCATGGGGTTCAATGTGGGGTCTAGCTCTCTGATCAACCAATAATTTTTTCCAACCAAAGTATATCCTATGGACAATTCTAGATTCCTTTCTAGCTAAAAGATGTTTTGTAGCTTATTCATACTTATAGTGATGAAACTACTCTCCCCTAGTTATTTCATTCTAGATCCTAAAAATTGAAACATTGATATGAATACCACCAACATAACATAGAAGAATCCAATCAGTGTCATGTGAAAGAACTAAATAAAATTCACAAAGAAAATATTTAAGGTGTTTAGGGGAGTCCCTATATGATTTATTAAAATCATAATAATTTTTCAATTAGGGATTCTTCCCTTGCCATAACCTTATCATTTGGAAATTTAAATATAATTCATGAAGATAAAGTGCATAAATAGAAGAAGGTGACCTACATTGAAGCATTCATGGAATTGAATTGATTACCTAATTAACATTTTCTTTGAGATTGGAAATCTCCGCATCCTTATATTAAATAACCCTCTTTAGTCTATGAATTTCCATTTCATAAATAGTCTTCTGATGAATCATTTCTTTATACCATTCCATACCCAAAGAAAAGGTATTGAGCTAAAGAGGTGGTCTAATAATATCTTCTCTTGCATATTCTTCTTCATTCAACTTATTATCTTCATGACATTGACTAAATTCTTGTCATCCTTCTTCTTCAGTATTTGTAGGGTCTATATTATCTAGAATATTTCTAGGATCTCTTGCTCGTGCCTTCTCTTGTGACTGAGTCAATGAAACAACTTTTTTTTAGTATACTCCTAATTCTCTTCTACAATTTGTTCCCCCACATCAATATTCTCACATGACCTTAATACTGACTCATCTAGAAGGATTGTTTCTTGTACATGTTCTATAATCTCTTCATATGACTAAGCTGTAGGAACTTCTTATTGCATTCCTTCCAAAAACTGTGGCATTTGTACAATGATAATTACTTAAGGAAACTATTCATCTTGCATAACATTATTACAATCAAACTAAGTTGTATCATCTTAAAATGGATGCACTTTCCTTTCAAGACCTTTTAGCTCCCTCTTCATAATTCCCTCTATGGACCATGGATATTCTTGTGCTTGGCCTCTTTTTTTTCCTATCTTCTTCTTCTCTATACCCTTATCTTTCTAGCACCTATCCCTTCTTTCTGTAGCACCTAATACTTGACCTCTAAGATCAGGTCAGCTTAGGTCAACCTACTCTATGCTAGTTTAATCTAGGTCAACCTAGTCCTCCCAAGTCAACCTAGTCCCCATAATTTTTGGAGCTCATGTCCTGAAAGGCCTCATATGTTTAATTAGTTTTTTTACCATTATCCAATCAACCCATATTGTTTTCCTATATAAAAATTCATATATAAGGAGACTTGGAGGCTTCATTCTTATATCTCATCTCAATCTCATCTCATTCTCATGAAATATCATCAAGAAACCAAGGCAAGGAGTTCAAGAATTCAAGTATTGAAGTAAGCAAGTTTCTTCAAGCATTTAAGGATTGAGATTAGATTGAAAAAGGTCATTGTTGAGGGAGATTGTTATGATTAGATTACAAGAAGGAGATTGTTGAAGAAGATTGCATGTTTCAACCATTGTTTTGTCACTGATAACAAACCTATTTTTTTTGGTAAGACAATTTCTTATATGATTTAAGTACTATCACTTAGTTGATTGATGAAGTTGATTTGATCAAAAGAGGTAACAATAGAACCTAGAGGAAAGGTTGAGTTACGATTATATAAAGAAGTACAATAATTAGTTAATATAGTGATAACATGATATATTGATAATTTTCTTAAGGTCACAAAGCTTGGTTACACTAAGAAAGTTTAGAAGAAAGAGTTACACAAAGGTTGTCTACAAAGCTTGACCAAGTGAAGAGTAGGTGCTGATAAAAGTCAATACAAGCCAAGCAAAAAATTAGTTGGAGCTAAGTAAAAGTTCATTCTAGTTTATTTTAAGAAGAATAGTGGATGTTGAGTAAAGTTTAGTTCATGTCAAGAAACAGTAAACTTAAGTTCATGTCGAGAAAATTCATAGAGGATGTAGTGCAACACAGTGTGTGCCAAGCATCAGAAGCAGATAATGCCAAGTAGCTGCATTATTTAGAAGATTGTGATTTTGATGGAACAAAGCCAACATGTTTATTTTCTTGGAATTTGTGAACCAATTGGAAGATAAGATTGATGAGCTAGTGGCATAGAATTCAAGGTAAACTATTTTTAGGTGAATTCAAAGAGGATTCTAGGAGAAGTTTCTAGAAGAGATATGGAATGTGGGATAGATTCATTATATCCTATCTAATCTATCCTAAACCTAACATTGGATGATGAAAAATGAGTGAGATAAGATCTTAATTTCCTATTTATAAGAATGGTTGGTCAGAAATAAAAAAAGGGATTAAGTGCAAGAACTTAAGGAAGAAAAAGAGTCAAGATTTTTGCTTCATCAAGTAACCTAAGAAAAGAGACTACATTGGAATGTTAAGAAAGAAGGCTTAAGGATATGAATGCTTGAAGGGTGAATAAGCTGTTAAAGCTAAAAAGTAAGAAGGCCAAGTAGAACTGAGGACTAAAATAGTGATCTATAATCTGTAGATGAAGTTAAAAGTTGTTATCAGATCAAACCTTATTGTTACTCTCTAACAATTGTATTAGTCTAGGGTAAATCCTTTGGATTAAGGTTGACCTAATTGTCATTTGTAAATCCTTTAACTGGGTGACATTCCAAGTGAATGGTCTAAAGTCCTCTAACAAGGCTCACTCCTAATAGGGTGATTGAAATCCTTTAATAGGGTCACATTTAATAGTGTGTATTTTAACCTTTAACAAAGTTGGCCTTTCACAAGGTGTCACTTTAGAAGAGTGAAAACAAGTAGCATGGTACTAGTGGTTTTTTCCAAATTGGGTTTCCACATAAATCATTTTTCCAAGTGTACTGATGAATCTATTATGTTTCATGTTTACATTTCTACAAACTGATTTGATAGTAACCTACAAGTTTTAAGTGATTACATAATCCTATGTATGCATGCATGATGAAGATAAATGTTTTATGGGTTCACTAAGTTGTGACAAGTTTTATTTATAGATTTGGACCTTGAATAACTGATCCCCCCCCCCCCCCCCCACTTCTCAATTATTCTAAAAATATTCCAAAAAATTGTATCAGAGCCATCTACTTAAAAGAGGACTAGTTTGAAGGTACTAGAAGCATAAAGATCAAGATGTCAAAAAGAGAAGTACCAGAGCTCAATAGAGATAACTTTCCTACATGAAAAAGTTTGATGAAGCTACACCTTGGAGGACTTGGAGATCATGTACAATCTACCATTACCATGGAGCATGTTGACCCTGCTAGAGCCCCAACTACTAAGGATATGAAAAAGAAGAAAGAACACAACTAGGCAGTGTTAGAGATTGACTCTACCCTAAGTTATTCTGAATTTGATGATATTAATGTTCTTGACAATGCAAAGAAAATGTGGGATGCCCTTGCCCCCATCTATGGAGGAGACACCAATGTTCTTAGAGCCAAAGCTTAAAGTATCATAGGTAAGTTTGATGAAATGAGAATGGAAGAAGGTGAAAATATTTCTCAATATGTTGCAAGGATAAAATAAGTAGTTAATGCAATAAGAGGACCTAATGGGAAACTAGGTGATGATATTGTGTTAAGAAAATTTTTAAGAACACTACTGCCTATTTATGCTATTAGTGTCTCTACAATTCAAGAACTAAGATGCATACTAGGGAATGATCTGTCACTTGAAACATTGCTAGGTAGACTTACTACTTTTGAGTTATATAACTTTGATAATTACAAACTTGAGAGTATTGAATCTACTTTAAAAGCTAAAGTATCATTGAAGGAACCTGATGAGAAGAAGAAGAAGAAAAAGATAAGATATATATCCAATGATAGTGATACAGATGAGGAGGATGTTGAATAAATTGAAGCACTATTAGAAAGAAGATTCTATAAAGGTAAAGGTAAGTTTAAAGGTAAATTACCTATTATTTGTTTCAATTGGAATGAAGTAGGTCATATTTTTGCTAGATGTATAGAAAATAAAAATTATAGAGGTGGTGATAAGTACAAGAGTAGAAGAGATAAAGATGGCAAGGACTACAAAGACAAAGGCAAAAGGTCATGCTACATTGCTAAAGAGGAAACATATAATGAACATGATGATGAAGTGGTATATGTTGCAATAAAGGATCAAGATGAGGTGACTATACTTGTGACTTGTGTGTACAAGAATGACAAGTGGATCATTGATAGTGGGTGTTCACATCACATGAATGGAGACAAAAGTAAGTTCATTATGTAATGTCCCTCCTTGTAAGGACTTATCAAATTACCCTATACATTCCAGATAATTAGTCCTAGTTTTCTTATTGTATTAAAATAACATAATTCTTTATATATTCTTTTCTTCTTCTTTATCTTTTATATTTTTTTTTTCTCTTTCTAGACTATTACATTGTACATATAGGCTAGGTCATCCAAAGACTAGGCCAGGACAATACATTAAAGGCTTAACAAGACCCTAGGTCCCTGCCTTTCAAATGTGAGCCTCCCATCTTCACCATGCCTAGTTGCTATACCATACCTCAATCCTCGAACATTGTGGTGGGGTTCCATGGCTCGACAATCCTAAACCCAAGAGGGCATTTTTCCCTCCTCTTGCCTTAGGATTCAGCTTCTACCCTCTTACCCACCTCTGCTCTTACTTAATGTAATTCTTGGGATTGTTTCAAGTCATTATCATTTCTTAATCAATTATATTGATTAGATTTTTATTTCTTTTATTTAATTATGTCAAATGAAATAAAATGTTCAATCTTATTATCTTGATATTTCTATATAATTATGTTGCCTCATTATTATCATAATTAATATCAAACAACATTTAAAAAAATAAATGTTTACCTTATTACCGTTTTTCTTTTCTAGGAGTCACAACCTTTCATTATACAAATCTTTTGAAAAGTCACAACACTTCATAACTAAAATCCTTTGGAAAAATACCAATACATTATAATCAAAATATTTTTTGAAGCGTCACAACCATTCATAATTTTGACCCTTTCAAAAGTTCACATCTTTTCAATATCATTCATACCTTTTCAAAAAGTCACTTCCTTATTTTCTTCATGATATTACTTTCCTCTTCCATTTTTCCCTTTTTGAACTCCTCTCTTCTCCTCTTCCTTTCTTCCCTCTCTACAATAAACTCTCCTCCCTTTTATATCTTAATTTTAAGGAGTCATGTCTATTTGTTAAATCTCTCTTGACTTTTAATTAAATTTAGTTAATTTATATCATTCTATGTTATATTATTTACTTACTTACTTACTTGTGTTTATTATTATTTATTATGAAATTCTATTTAGAAATTTAATATACTTTCTACAATATTGTCTCTTGTATTTAATTTTATTTATTTCTTTACTCATTGAAATTTTATTATTGTTTTTAATTGTTTAAAATATCATACTATATATTATTTTAATAATAATATAGATCAAATAATTATAATTTAGTATTATTCCTAATATAACTTTATTATTTATTTAATAACATTGTATTATCTAACAATTATTAAACTTCTATCTTAAAATGGAGATATGACAATCCACCCTTCCTCAAATTTCTTGTCCTCAAGCAATTATATAACTTATTCTGTTGGGTTGAAATTTATATTTCTTTTAGTCCAAATTCTTAGGTTGCTATTATGGACATGTCTAAATCATTTTTAATAGTCATTAAATTTTTACATTAGTCTTTCACATAAGTTATTTTTCTAAATCCCCTTTAACCCTACAAGATGGCAAGATCATGCTCTGATACCACTGTAATGTCCCTCCTTGTAAGGATTTATCAAATTACCCTGTACATTCTAGATAATTAGTCCTAGTTTTATTATTGTATTAAAATAACATAATTATTTATATATTCTTTTCTTCTTCTTTTTCTTTTATATATTTTTTTTCTCTTTCTAGACTATTACATTGTACGTATAGGCTAGGTCATCCAAAGACTGGGCCAGGACAATACATTAAAGGCTTAACAAGACCCTAGATCCCTGACTTTCAAATGTGAGCCTCCCATCTTCACCATGCCTAGTTGCTATACCATACCTCAATCCTCGAACATTGTGGTGGGGTTCCATGGCTCGACAATCCTAAACCCAAGAGGGCATTTTACCCTCCTCTTGCCTTAGGATTCGGCTTCTACCCTCTTACCCACCTCTGCTCTTACTAAATGTAATTCTTGGGATTGTTTCAAGTCATTATCATTTCTTAATCAATTATATTGATTAGATGTTTATTTCTTTTATTTACTTATGTCAAATGAAATAAAATGTTCATTCTTATTATCTTGATATTTCTATATAATTATGTTACCTCATTATTATCATAATTTATATTAAACAACATTTAAAATAATAAATTTTTACCTTATTACCATTTTTATTTTCGAAGAGTCACAACCTTTCATTATAAAAATCCTTTGAAAAGTCACAACACTTCATAACTAAAAGCTTTTGGAAAAACCCCAATACTTTATAATCAAAATATTTTTTGAAGAGTCACAACCATTCATAATTGTGACCCTTTCAAAAGTTCACATCTTTTCAATATCATTCATACATTTTTAAAAATTCACTTCCTTATTTTCTTCATGATATTACTTTCCTCTTCCATTTTTCCCTTTTTGAACTCCTCTCTTCTCCTCTTCCTTTCTTCCCTCTCTAAAATAAACTCTCCTCCCTTTTATATCTTAATTTTAAGGAGTCATGTCTATTTGTTAAATCTCTCTTGACTTTTCATTAGATTTAGTTAATTTATATCATTCTATGTTATATTACTTACTTACTTACTTACTTGTGTTTATTATTATTTATTATGAAATTCTATTTAGAAATTTAATATACTTTCGACAACATTGTCTCTTGTATTTAATTTTATTTATTTCTTTACTCATTGAAATTTTATTATTGATTTTAATTATTTAAAATATCATACTAAATAATATTTTAATAATAATATAGATCAAATAATTATTATTTTCTTATTTTATAATTTAGTATTAGTTCTAATATAACTTTATTATTTATTTAATAACATTGTATTATCTAATAATTATTAAAATTATATCTTAAAATGGAGATATGACACATTACCTTGAATTGTTATGATGGAAATAGTGTAATATTTGGTAATGATGCACCATGTTTGATAAAAGGAAAAAGTTCTATCAAGCTCACAGATAAGATTCTATGTGATAATGCTTGCTACGTTGAAGGAATTGACTAAAATCTCTTGAGTGTGTCACACTTGAATAATTTGGGATGTAAGCCTGAATTTGAAAATAAGTTTGCTAACATATATGACACAAATGGAAGACTGATTGGAAAAGATGATCAAACTAGAAGTAATCTATTCTATCTTGATATAGATGATGCTATTTGTCTAGTTGTAAAATCTAATGATGTATGATTGTGGCACAAAAGCTTATGTCATGTCAATTTTGATAACTTGGATAGTATCAGTAACATTAGAAAGGTTAGAGGATTGCCTAAGTTGAAGAAGCCTAATAATGTAATGTGCAAACAATGTTGGTTAGGCAAGATGACAAAGCAAGTTTTAAGAGTAAAAATTATAGCTCTAAAGGACTACTAGAGATTGTTTATACTGACTTGTGTGGACTAATTGAAGTGGAAATATACAAAGGAGATAAGTATATTATTTTTTTTGTTGATGATTATTCTAGAATGATGACAGCTATGTTTCTAAAAAAGAAATTTGGTGCCTTATAAATGTTTAAGTGGTACTTGGCAAGAGTTGAAAGGAAATAGGTAAAAATTTGAAGTGTTTAAGATCTGACAGAGGAGGAGAATTCACATCAACTAAATTTGAGAAGTTTTGTAATGACAAAGGAATCAAAATACAAACATTTACCCCTAGAACCCCTCCACAAAATGAAATTTCTAAAAGGAAGAACATATCTATAATAGACTATGCTAGAAGACTCATGATGGAGAAGAATATTGCTTTGAAATACTAGAGAGAAGCTATAAGTACAACTATCTATACCTTGAACTGTGTATAAGTCAAGAAATGTACTCATTCAACACCTTTTGAATTATGGTAGGATAATCATCCAATATAAAATACTTTAAGGTATTTGGAAGAAAATGTTACATTCTTAAAGATTTTAGAAATGGTAAACTTGATGCAAAAATTGAAGAAGGTAAAATTGATGCAAAATAGAAATGTTACATTCTGAAGATGGAAGTTGGTGATAGAGAGAGAGAGAGAGAGAGAGAGAGAGAGAGAGAGAGAGAGACTTGAATGTAGAGACTTCAATAAAAGGACTTATTATTTTTTATGGTACTGTCTTACCACTTTAACCAAGTCAATTTGGTCAGTTTGGTTGAATAAAGTATTTTTGACCATTTGGTTGATCAATTTAGTTTTCCATCATTTCCAAAGAGGGAGATTGTTGAGATCAAATTGAAAAAGATCATTGTTGAGGGAGATTGTTGTGATTAGATTAAAAGGAGATTGTTGAAGAAGATTGAGCATTTTTATTAGGCAAGAGACTGTTTACATGGACTAGCAAGAAACAAAATTGCACCTCACAATCTACTGCTAAAGCTTAATATGTTGATGTTGTTGCAAATTCCATAAATATTGTATGGATCAAACAACTACTCAAAGTTATGAAGGAAGAAATCACAGAACCGGTGATACTTTATTGTGATAATACAAGTGCTATCAATATATCAAAGAATCCTATGATGCACACAAAGACTAAGGAAATTGCAATCAATTATCATTACTTGAGAGAGTTAGTTCAAGAGAAAGAGGTGAAGATGGAATATGTTAACACAAAAGAGAAAATTGTCGACATCTTCACAAAAGCATTACCTAAGGATGCTCATGAGTATCTAAGAGATAAAGTAGGGGTAATACCCCTATCAAAATCTATCTAAGTAACAAAGAGGAGTTCCCTACATCAAACAAGATGATTATGTTACAAATTGATGCAGAGGATTTTACTTTAGGAGCTGCCTGAAGTAATCAAAGAGCTAAAACTTCAAATCAGTCACAAGTAAGGTGATAGAGGGAGAAATTGAAGAAACTGAAAATATTATATCTACATGTCAAGATGACAAGTCTTTGGCATTTTTTTAAAAGAGGGAGAGATTTAATGATAAAGAGTAAGATATCAAGATATAATTTCCTAGAAAAGGGGGAAAGATTGCTGATCAAAAGAATGATAATTGGAGAGATTACTGATCAAGAAAGAAAATTGTTGATCAGGAGCTATACAAAAAAAGAGATGAGATATTAAAGAGGGAGAAATCCTAATCTATCTGCTTAGAGGGAGATATAAAAAGAAAAAAAATTTAGAGGGAGCTATAAGAAAGAGTTTTGTAACCTATTCTAAAGATGGAAGTTGTTGATAGAGAGAGAGAGAGAGAGAGAGAGAGAGAGAGAGAGAGAGAGAGAGAGAGAGAGAGAGACTTCAATGCAGAGACTTCAATAAAAAGGACTTATTATTTTTTTTGGTATTGTCTTACCACTTTAACCAAGTCAATTTGGTCAGTTTGGTTGAATAAAGTATTTTTGACCATTTGGTTGATCAATTTAGTTTTCCATCATTTCCAAAGAGGGAGATTGTTGAGATCAAATTGAAAAAGATCATTGTTGAGGGAGATTCTTGTGATTAGATTAAAAGGAGATTGTTGAAGAAGATTGCATGTTTCAATCATTATTTTTTCATTGATGTCAAACCCACTATTTTTTGGTAAGACAACTACTTATATGATTTAAGTATTATCACTTAGTTGATTGATGAAGAGGATTTGATCAAAAGATGTAACAATAGCACCTAGAGGAAAGGTTGAGTTTTGATTATATAAAGAAGTATAAGAATTAGTTAAGAAATTGATAACATGATGTATTGATAATCTCCTTAAGGTTACAAAGGTTGGTTACAATAAAAAAGTTTAGAAGAACAAGTTATAGAAAGGTTTTCTACCAAGCTTGATCAAGTGAAGAGTAGGTACCAAGAAAAGTCAATACAAGCCAAGTAAAAAATCAATTGGAGCTGAGTAAAAGTTCATTCTAGTGTATGATGAGTAGAATAGTAGGTGTTGAGTAAAGTTTAGTTGATGTTGAGCACCAATAAACTTTAGTTTGTGTTGAGAAAATTCATAGAGGGTGTTGAGCAATGTAGTGTGTACCGAGCATTAGAAGCCAGATAATGTCAAGTGGCTACATTATTTAGAAGATCATGAATTTGATGGAACAAAGATGACAAGTTTGTTTTATTGGAATTTGTGAACTAGGTGGAAGATAAGATTGATGAGCTAGCGGCACAGAACTCAAGATAAATTATTTGTAGGAAAATTCAAAGAGGATTTTAGGAGAATTTTCTAGAAGAGATATGGAATGTGGGATAGATTCATTATATCCTACCTAATCCATCTTAGCCCTAATATTGGAAAATGGAAAATGAGTAGGAAAAGATCTTAATTTCCTATTTATAGGAATGATTGGCTAGAAGAAAAAAAAGGGATTAAGTGTGAGAACTCAAGGAAGACAATGTGTCAAGCTTTCTTCTTCATCAAGTCACCTGAGAAAAGAGAATGCATTGGTATGTTAAGCAAGAAGGCTTAAGGATATGAATGCTTGAAGGGTGAACAAGTTATCCAATCTAAAAAGTAAGAAGGCCAAGCAAAACTAAGGACTAAAATAGTGATCTATAATCTACAAATGAATTTGTAAATTGTTATTAGATCAAGCCTTACTATTACTCCCTAACGATTCTATCAGTCTAGGGTAATTCCTTTGGATTAAGGTTGACCTAATAGTCATTTGTAAATTTTTTAATCGGGTGATATTTGAAGTGAATGGTCTAAAATCTTGTAACAAGGCTCACTCCTAAGAGGGTGATTGAAATCCTTTAACAAGGTCACATATAATAGTGTGTATTGTAAGCTGTAACAAGGCTAGCCTTTCATAGGGCATCACTTCAAAAGAGTGAAAAAGAGTAGCATGGTACTGGTGGTTTTTCCCAAATTGGGTTTCCACATAAATCATAATGTCAAGTATGTTGATGAATCTATTATGTTTCATGTTTACATTTTTGCAAATTGATTTGACGGTAACCTACAAGTTTTAATTGATTGCATAATCCTATGGATGCATGCATGATGAAGATAAATGTTTTATGGGTTCACTAAGTTGTGAAATTTTTTTAATACATCTAGACCTTGAATAACTGATTCACCCCATCGCACCACCCCCCCCCCCCCCCCCCCCCCCCCCCTCTCAATTATTATAAAAGTATTCCCACAATTTTCTTTTCATTTCCTCTTCAAGATCTAGCATATTGTTGGCAATTAAAGAAGGAGATCTACATTAAAGAATACAATATCTTCTTTATTGATGCACATTTACATCCATGGCTCCATGAAATGGTTATGATAGATCCATTAGAATTGTGGAGATATATTACCTCCTTCAAACTAAATTCAAGATCTACAAAATATAGATCATGAAAAATCCTTACTAAAAGGAATTTCAAGAAAGGTGAATCCTGATATTTATCTCATCTTTCACTCATTTACATTTATATTTCTTAATTATAGTTCATTCCTTAACTGAGGGCTTGAACAAGGCAAGCTCTCCCCTAACAAAACCCTCAAAACCTTTCTTTTCTGTATTGATTTGTAGGGTAACAGCAAAAAGCATTACGAATCAGAACCTATTGCTTGTGACCTTTTTAGAGTCATCAATTTTAGATCGTCAAACTATGTCAACCTAGATGTAGGACATCTTCCCAAGTCAACCTAGTCCTGTAGTCTCCATTTTCGAGGAGATTTCAAGGTTTTTTTTCCTTTCACTATTTCATCCTGAGACCACAGATGGATATTTAGATATAGTTTAGATCTACAAGTTTTGGAGCTAAAATATCTCTTCCTCTACACATTTCAAGGTGATTCTTTTATATTTCATTTATGTTCATATCTTTATTCTAGACATTTATATCTTAATTTAGCTCATTTTCTTTACATAGCATCTAGGTTTACATTATTTAAGCAATTAGTTCAATATCACATTCACATTATCTTTTTGAGGGCCAAAGAGAGTGCATTCCCTTATATTACAATCCTCCTTGTAATTTGGATTTTTTTTTAGCTCCCTTCTTCCATTGGGTCCTAGCTAATATGATTTATATCACAAGTGGAATCATACTTGGAAATTCCCTTCTTTCCCTCTCATAGATGTTTGAATGGCTTACTAACCCTGTAAAGTGGAAACATGCATCTTATTAAAGTGCTTCCATTTTACCACTAAACATTTTGGTGAACCTAACTTCTTTCTCCCTTGTTTTTCATCTTTGAAATTAGATCTCCCTTATTTTCATTGGGCATTTACCTTCTTTTGGTGAAATCACCCACTTACTTTTGGAGTTAGGTCTTCCTTAATATTTACCTTCTCTTGCATTGCTTTCTTGTGGATTTTAGGGTTAGATCATGTGATCTCCCTTATTTCCCTCTTTGCATATAGAATTATTTTTCATAGATTTTAAAACATTGAGTATGTATTTTTCATGCTTTATTATTCAAATCTTTATAAGATATTGCATACATTTTAATGAATAGTGGGATCTACTCTATATGCACTTTTTTTTTCTCATATTGCACAAGTATTTTAAAGAATTTTTCAAACAATATTACCTTATCTTTGACATTAAACATCACCCTCCTATAAACTTATATTTACCATATGGATATGAGTGGTGGATCGATATTGGTTCTCCTCCTAATATACACATTGACTATGAGGATTCATTAATTGAGGATGGTCTTATATCTTATTTTAATCATCCCCCTTAATGGAACTCACTTCAATACATGATCATTCTCATAATGTGCATGTGTCTTTGTTGGATATGGCATTAATGAATATGGTTATAGGATTTGGGATTTTGAAAATCATAAAATTGTAAGCTGGGATGTCATATTCAATGAGAAATTGTTGTACAAAGATCTGTTGCAGCAACATGAGAAGAAAGAAGATGATTATGTAGTGCTAGTTGATACTCCAAAAGCTAATGTTCCAGCCATTCCTCATGATCTGCAACAACTACAAAAAAAAATACCACACACACTAGTGAATGTTAGACGGTCAACGAGGCAAATTAGACCTCCACAAAGATTTTCTCCCTTTTTATATTCTATTTTACTTACTGATGCTAGTGAACCTGAAAGTTATGATGAAGTTGTGTAGGTGAATATTAAGATTTAGTGGGAGTCTACAATGAAAGATGAAATGGACTCTTTGTTGAAGAATAAGACATGGGATCTATGCAAGTTTCCTGCAGGTAAAAAGGCTTTACAAAATAAGTGGGTTTACAGGTTAAAAGAAGAGGAAGGAGGTCAGAAAAGATTTAAGGCCAGGTTAGTTGTAAAAGGATTTGCATAGAAAAAGGGAATTGATTTTGATGAGATATTTTCTCCTTTTTTTAAAATGACTTCTATCCGTATTGTTTTAAGTCTTGTAGCTACTAAAGATTTTCATTTAGAGCAGCTGGATGTTAAAATAGCCTTCCTTCATGGTGATTTCGATGAAGAAATATATATGGCTCGGCCATAGGGATTTGAGGTCAAAGGTAAGGATAACTTAGTGTGCAAATTGAAGAAAAGTTTATATGGCTTGAAGCAAGCACCTTTGACAGTGTTATGCGTGAGCATGGATATAATAGGTGTCATTCATATTATTGTATTTATTTTAAGAGGTTGGATGATGATAGCTACATTATTTTATGTTTATATGTTGATGATATGCTTGTAGCTGGGTCTAACATGGATCATATTAAGGGGCTAAAATGCCAGTTAGCACATGCATTTGCTATGAAGGATTTGGGAGTAGCAAAAAAAATCCTTGGTATGAAGATTTTTAGAGATAGAAAGAATATAACATTAATGCTATCTTAGGCTAATTATGTTGAGAAGGTGTTGCAACGATTCTCTATGGAGAATGCTAAAGTTGTTAGCACACCTTTAATTGGTCATTTAAAGTTGACTAAGGAGATGTGTCTTAAGACACAAGAAGAGGAGGATAAGATGTCCAAGGTACCCTATGCTTTAGCTATAGGAAGCTTGATGTATGCTATGGTATGCACTAGGCCAGATATTGCACATGCAGTGGGAGTCATTAGCAGGTATATGAGTCATCCAGGATTTGAGCATTGGAATTTTGTCAAGTATATTCTTAGATATTTGAGAGGAACATCCAATAAGTGTTTACACTTTGGGGGCTCTACTATTGATTTGCAGGGCTATGTTGACTCAGATTTGGTAGGGAATATTGATACCAGGCATAGTACTACAAGTTATGTCTTTACTATTGGTGGGGCAGTCATGAGATGGGTTTCTAGGTTATAGAAGATTAATGCTCTATCCACTACAGAGGTACAGTATGTTGCTACTACAGAGGCAACCAAGGAGATGATATGGCTTCAATTCTTCTTGGAGGAATTGGGACATCCTCAAAAGGATAAATTTTTGTTCACAGATAGTCAGAGTGCCATTCATCTTGCAAAGAATTCAGCTCTGCATTCTAAGACCAAACACATCCAGTTGTGGTACCATTTCATTCAGTCAATTTTGGAGGATGGACAGTTAAAGCTAGAGAAGATCCATACAAATGACAATCTAGCAGATATGTTGACAAAGGTTGTCACAAGTGAGAAGTTGAACTCCTCTTCAGCTTCGATTGGTCTTTTAGACTGAACATGAATCAAAGAATAGCACAGTCCAGGGTGGTTTGATCCAGTGGGAGCCCCATGTGGTAGTGGTATTGCTACAGGATTAGTCTCCAAGTGGTAGACTATTGTTTAGTGTGGAGCTTGATCAGTCCCCAAGCAGGAGATTTTTAGATTATGGTGACTGATCAAGAAAGTATTGTACATACTTCATAAAAAAAAAAATTTGGGCCATGGTCGACATTGTGGCCGACATATTATGGTTAACATGTTGTAACCCTAAAATGGATAAAATACTTGTATAAAAGGGTTTAGGGTTAGGTATTTTCATTAGGTTGTGATGCGAAATTGGTTCTTGCGGTGGTATTGAGCTGTAAGGGATTACATATTGTAATCAAGTTGTAATCACTGGATTGTATTAAGATCAGACTTGCTATTTGGTGGGTGTAGCCTAGGGATTGGGTGAACCACATTAAATCTTGGTGCCTTGTGTTCATTTCTGCGTGATCTATTATTTTCTATTATTGGTTATATTTGCATGTAGTTTTTATTTTTCTCCATGGTTTATCCTAACAATGGAGTGCAAAGGAATGCAAAATATAAATAAAAGGGATCTTAGGTAAGCCAAAGAGATGTAGATCCTTGCAATTACACCTTGAAATGGGTGGTTCAAAGACAATAGAAAGGATTCTAGTGTCTAAGAACTACCATGGAGTTCTATGCAAAATGTAGCTAAATTATATGAGATGCTAAGAATACAAACTAAGCTAACAAGATGGAAATGTTACAATCCCATAATTAAGCTAAGTGTATTATTTTAATGTAAAAAGAAAAATATGCTAATTTCATATGAGACTAAATTATGACACTATGAAAGTATGAAGATAAAGCCACAAGATCTTCCACAAGCTCCAAGAGTACCTATAGAAAAACCTACAACATAGCACTAATGTAAAGAAGATGGATCCTTGGATAAGGAGAAAGCTCTATATTATAAATAAGTATAAAGAGTAGAGATCATGAGAAAAAAGGATATAATCAAGGGTGGAAAGTTGAATTTTGCATGATCCATGTGCAAGATCACTTCCACCAATAAGAAAGAGTTTACTTTTGCATTTCCATGTGAGACAAAAAGTCTTTTCTTTTATTTCTAAATTGAGGGAAATGCTTTATTTTTGCAACTTAGGATAAGAGGTGCATAGGGTCTTTTATTTAACTAAGGGGGACATGTTCCTTTTGATAAAATTATAACTTTAGGATAAATTTTTCAAGCTATAGGATAAAATCAAATAAGTTGATTTTTAAATATTTGATCCAGGTAAATAATTTAATAATTTAGCAAAAATGTTGAGAAGGGGGCTAATAGTCTAGGTGATCATTTTTGGGTGATTAGAGTGTTCTTTATTGATAGTAATGATCCTTTTATTGATAATGTCACTATTTGGGATGAACCTCCTAATGCTAATATTGACTATTCTCTTCCTCATGAAAGAGTTGACATGATTAATATCTTCTCCTTTCATGCTTCTTCTTCTCCTAATATATATCCTTCTCTTAGTGATATTTTAGAGAAAGAGGAAGAAATTATACATACTTTCATTAATGTGACCTTGCCTTCAATTGATGCTCCTAGTAGAGACGATTCATTAATGGACAATCTCTATTCTAAGGCTTCCTTGGAAAAAGAGGATAATGGAAATCTCCTTAGTACTATCCCTTCTAGTGATAAGCCTATGGAGAGAAATAATCTTAATAAAGTTTATCTAGCTCAACCTATTCTCACTCTCATGGGTTACTCTTCATCAAATAAATCTCTTATCACCCTTAATGATTATCCTCCCATAACTCTTAAAAGGGAACATAGTGATACTAAGGATTATCATATAGTGTCTCACACCTATCATACAAGAAATAATCCTCAACCTAGTACATCTCTTCCACCTTCTCAACCCATTATTCTACCTCCACCACATCTTTCTCAAAACATTATATTGTAGTATGATTTGGTATTGCGGTTACATAATACCCCTACCAAGATTTCTCTTTGGGAACTTCTTCAAACATCTCCTACATGTCATGAAACCTTGAAAAATGTTTTATCTACTATTCCAACTCCATCTCCTAATAAATATAACACCAATTCCTTTCTACAATGCATGAATACTAAATCTTTCCCACCTCAAATTTTGTTTTCTCATGACAATTTATCTCCTAAAGAGATTTAAGATCACTATGATGCTCTTACGGCAGTTGTCCTAGTTGATGGTAATCTTGTTCATCTAACTCTAGTTGATAATGAATTTGGGTTTAATATTTGTATAATGAATATGCTCAAAGAAATTAATATTAATTTTTCAAATATCATACCTAATAGTAACTTTATTTGTGGCTTTAATAATATATCTAAGAAAAATTTAGGCACTATAACTTTACCTATCAAAGTGGGTCCTTTTTTTTTAATAATCATATTCATGTTATGCTTGGACCTCTTAACTAATTTTTTTTTTGGGTAGATCTTGGTTACATGATATGTATGTTGTTCCTTCAACTCTTCATCAAAAATTCAACTTTCTCTATAATAATGTCATGTGCACTCTTCATCTGGACACTAAGCCAAATAGTTGTCTAAATGTTGAGGGACCAAAAAAATCAAGAATCTAATGATGACCCTCCTTCTACAAGTACCCTTCTAGTTGATTATTTTGGATCCTTATATTTCACAACAACCTTTATTAGGGGATATAGATTTAAGGACTTTCCATTCATGAGAGATTTTGCAACTCCTTTCTTCACCAAGTATGTTTTTACTTCCAAACATGATGAATCTATTGAATCTAGTGATAAAAATGGCATGCCTTTAGACAATGGGGGCATATAAACTCTTTTAACACCATTGTCAATCATAATTTAAGATGAGTACAAAAAATTCTTGAGTCTCATTCTTTATCCACATCCTCTCCTCACATATCTTCTCCTGGTTATCAAGATCTTATCTCACTTAAAATTCTTCATGCTAAGGTGATTACTATGCCTAAACATCAAAATGCACATAGTAAAAAACTCATGAATCTTCCATTTTGCATGTATCATTACTATCATGATCACTCTACTGATGATTGTCAAGCTTTAAATCTATCATTGTCACTCTGCTAATGATTTTCAAGCTTTAGATTATAATATTAAACAACTCATTAATATTTAGGAAATTCACCAATCTCCTAATAATGAGCTCCCTTTTACTTCTAACTTCTTCAAGTAACATTTAAGTCCCTATTATGCTTCTCCAAGCCATGGAACATTGTTGGCCTTCTTTTTGGGGGCTCATTGGCATACATGGTTTTCTTTGTGAGTAGAATAAAAAGTTTATTTTCTCTTCTATTGTTCCTATACTTTTGGGTCAAGGGAATCATTTCCTTCTTCTTTTTTACTTCTTCATAGATCCACTATTTCCTTTGGTTGATTGTTATTTTTATATCATGTGACATTCAATCTTACATCATTTACAATTGCATTTTCATGGTAGATAGATCACTTACCTAGGAGTCTCATAATAGTGTACCTTCCCTCTTAAGGGTTACCTTTTCACTTCTTGCATGGCATCTCTTCATTCTACCCTTTCATGACCTCATAGGAGTTGTGGCTTCTTTGGTTTGGGCTAGGTGTTTCTTGTGGATACTATCTTAATGCTGAAATTGCTTTATCCACCTTCATCACTTCCTTAAGATGTCAAAATAAGTAATTATTTGTCCATCTTATGGAGGTGGGGAGCATACATGGTCCCCTTATTATTTTCATATTTTTTTATTTTTCAATCACACCATATATAGTACACTAGCATGTGTCACACAATTGCTGGACCATTTGACCTATCCTAGTGCATACATAAACCATTCTATAATATAGGGCTACTATATCATGGGACTGTAAAGTTATCATAAGGTAAAAATATGTGGGATTGACCATGAGGAACACAAACCCACTATACCATTCAATCCTCCTCCTTTCTTTTCTTTGTGAGATTGACTATTGGGAACACAAACCCATTAGAAAATTTAATCCTACACTTTTTGTTTACATAGAATTGACTGTGGCACACAAATTTTCTAGACTAATCAATCTATCCTCTTTTGTGTGATTCACAATAAGGAACATAAACTTGATTGGGCAATTTGATCATGCCATCTTCTCTCTCTTTCTTCCATATTATTTATATCTCTTTTAATGTAGTTTTGGGATTTGACAAAGACTTGAGTTTCTTATGGAAAAATATAGATTCAAAGTAAGGCTTAGAGTCCTTTAGCCTTTCAATCTTAGTATGATTCTGGGTTATATTCAAGTCTATGCATTGGTCCTTGCTTGGTGATTTCTTTGTCCCCTCTGTTGTGATAAGATCACCTTTTAATTTTGATCTACTTTATTGTGAGTTTGAGGCAAATCATACTCCTACTAAAGTGGGGACCAAAAGTACCATCTTAAAATGGATTCACTTTCGTTTTAAGAGCTTTCAGATCCCGCTTCATAATTCCCTCTGTGGACTATGGATTTTATTATGCTCAATCTACTTTTTCTCCCATCTTCTTCCTCTTTCCACCCTTATCTTTCTAGCACCTACCCCTTTTTTTGTGGCACCTAGGACTTAACCTCCAAGAATAGGTAGATTTAGGTTGCCCTTAGTTGACCTAGGTCAACATAGTATTCCCTAGCCTACCTAGTCCCTAGAGGTTCTAGAGAACAAGTCTCGAAAGACCTTGGTGGTTTAATTAGATTTTTATCATTATCCAGTTGCCTTGTATTATTTTCCTACCCAAAAAAATCACATCTAAAAAGACTTGGAGGCTTTATTTTCATATCTCATCTCATTCTCAAGACATCTTATCAAGAAATCAAGGCAACTATTTCAAGCATTCAAGTATTCAAGAAAGTAGATAAGTTTCTTCAAGAATTTAAGGATCTTTTATTAGCATTTCCTCTTCAAGATCTAGCATATTATTGGCCATCAAGGGAGGAAGCATACATTAATGAATTTATTATCTTCTTCATTGATGCACATTTACATCCATCACTCATGATGTAGTTATGCTAGTGTTGGACTAACCACAGCCTTCCTCTTTGAGATTCATGACACTGCTTAACCATCTCAAGTGTTCTATAAGTCTAGTGGTTGTGTCAGGCATTAATAGGTCAATCTTTTGGTACAAAGGAAACTCTAGCTTGTAACAAGTGGTATCATATCTTGGTCATAGGTTTGAATCTCCTTTAGTATAGCTAAGGGGGGAATTGTTGGACTAACCACTAGCCTTCTCCTTTCAGATTCGTGACATGGCTTAACTACCTCTTGTGTTCTATAACTCTAGTGGTTGTATCAAGAATTAATAGTTTGATCCTTTGGTGCAATGAAAACTCTATCTTGTAACAAGTAGATCCATTTAAAATGTCAAAATATCTTACATCCTTCATACCAAATTCAAGATCTACAACATACATCATGAAAAATCCTTACTAACAAGGATTTCAAGCAAGGTGAATTATGAAATTTACCTTGTCTTTCAATCACTTACATTTAAATTTCTTAATTAAGATTAATTCTTTAACCTAGAGATTGACTAAGGCAAGCCCTCCCCAAATAAAACTCCCAAAACCTTTTTTTGTGTTGATTTCTAGGGTGGAAGCAAAAAGTATTATAGATCTAGAACCTACTACTCATGAGATTTCTATAGTCATTAGTTTTCAATTACCAGGCTATGTCAACCTAGTTGTAGGAGGTCTTCCCAAGTCAACCTAGTTCTTCAGCCTTTCTTTTCAAGGATATTTATGAGTTTTTTTCATTTCATGATTTCATTTTGAGATCTATAGATAGATATTTAGATTCAATTCAGATCTATAAGTTTTGGAGCTAAAATAGCTCTTCCTCTACACATTTCAAGGTGAATCTTTTATATTTCATTTATGTTCATATCTCTTCATATATTTACCCTACATTTATATCTTAATTAAGATAATTGTCTTTACATAATATACTATTTCTTCTTCTTTGCAAGGTAGGCATTGCTTTATGTTTCTTGAATGGAGTGGTTGCAAGAGAAAGGGTTTCTTTTGGTTGACTCCATTTATTACCCTTTTTAGGGGTAGTTTTAGGGCCTTGTTCTTGCACCTTGTCTTTACCTTTCCATGAGGAAGGGCCAACTTCTAGGGATGTAACCTTAGGTTTTTCCTTGGCCATTCTTTAGAATAGGGGTATATTAATTAATGACTCAAATGAACTAGATGTAGGCTGAGAAGTCTAACTAGTGGAAGAGTCTTGAATGTAGAAACCTCTAGGTTTTTTAGTAAGAGGTTTTCTCTGAGGACCAACATTTTGTGGTCCAAGGTTATACTTTCTATAGACTAAAAAAACTTTTCCCACATCATCTTAGATACATCCCTAAGTGACCTCTCAATAATAAATTGAATTAAACAATGGTGGGACACAAAATTTAGGCCACCCCTTTAATACTCATTAACAAAATGTTACATTAGGTTATAAATAAAGTTAGAAACATCCACCATCCTGTTATGTCACAAATGTTACAAGAGTTTAAAATGATGGGAATGCAAAATGGAGAACCTACCTTCATAGGTAATGTATTTGATGATGTATATCACTTGTGGCTCCATTATCTAGAAGATTGGCCCTCTTAGTTCCTTATTTTTATGTATCAAGAGGGTCATTTTTAGGTAAATAGAATTTAGTGCATACACTCCTTAGA
Organism: Cupressus sempervirens; assembly: GCA_028749045.1. Classification (NCBI taxonomy): domain Eukaryota; kingdom Viridiplantae; phylum Streptophyta; class Pinopsida; order Cupressales; family Cupressaceae; genus Cupressus; species Cupressus sempervirens. The sequence goes on from CM053787.1 coordinate 882,998,647, forward strand.
TCTTTGTTCTAAGGAGAAAATTCCCTATCTCACGATAAGCTAGGAACCTCTACAATTTGGTTGAATGACACATCATCAAAAAACCATTTTACCCTTCCTCTATCATTTTGAAAGGTTTGTATGAATTGCTCTACAATATCCTCATCAAATTTTGTCAAATTGAGGAAATAATCAAGCCAACCATATCTTTGGGAACTTTGCAAATGTTGAATATCTTGTAAAATCAAGAAATGATTCATTAGGTCATGTTGAATTAGATTACCACTCATATTTCCTCTCTATGAAGAATTTCTTACAAACTTGTTGCTAACAATTATAATTCTTTAGTGAAAAAATCACTTCCCCAACTAACAATGGTTGTATGTACTAGACCACAAAAAACCCAAAAAAGTGCAAAGCTAGAATTGACTCCTCACCTCAATTGAAACTATTGAGCGATGTTCAACAACACAAGAAGGAAGAAAAACATATTTAGAGAGCTCAAGTATCTAATATGAAATATTGTGGTTAAGAAAAGAAAGTGTTAATGAAGTGCATTAATAAACAAAATTAATAATTATTCATCATGATATCACCTCATTGAAGGAAATATTTGAAAGGATAGATTGTATATTTATGACAAGAAGCTAGAAGTTTAGAATGAGGAAATACAAAGGTTGATGCATGCAAGATTAAATATAAGAAGTGTAGTCACTTATGAAGAGCACTTAATTATAACACTTAATGTGAAAAAATAATGAATGCAATAATAAATCAAAATTTAAAATTTAAATCTGAGCATACCTTCAATCTTGAACGATGGGACATTAATGTTTCATTGGCATACTTACGATAAAAACTGGAGTTAAGAAGTAAGTGGAGGGATGGAAAGTTAGAAATGCATGATGTAGAATGTAAAGAAATGGGATGGATGAGTGTGAGATGCAAAATGGAATAGATAGAGAGGAAGGTTAAAAATTATCCACTTTATTATGAAAAAAGGTATAAACCTTTAAGTTTTATCTTGAGAACTAAGCTAAGCCTCAGTTCCTTTGGCTAGAGGAACTAATACTTCCCATGATTATTGAAAATAATGAAGCAATTTCTCTTTGCTAATGGGATTTTGATAAGGTTTTAATCTATGTTCATTAACCAACAACTTAAACCTAACATTATCATTTTTCAAAGGTGCATAATGTCATTTTCAAATACATCATCTATCTCATATGGACCTAACCATCTCATTCATAATTTACCCTGATTATCCTTCTTTCTTATGTCATATAGTAGCATTGAATATCCAATGGTAAACTTTATCTCTTTAATATGTTTATCATATCACTTCATCCTTTGATGATGAAACATTTTAGTGTGTTGCAGTGTACTTTTTCTCATCTTGTCCAATGCATTCAATTTCATAATTCTTTCCCTCTATGATGTAGTTAAATCCATATACAACTGTAAAGAAATCCTTAGTGTTTTATGTTCAAACTCAATAGGAATTGCATCTTTCTTTCCAAACACCATCTCAAATGGTGTGAATCTTGTGGTTAGTTTTCATGTTGTTAAAAAATCCCAAATAACTTCAGGTAACTTGTCATCCCAAACCTTTATATATATGTTTACTATCTGGGTAAGAATTGCTTCAATATCTTAGTTCGTTATCTCTTCATGGAAATTATCTTTTGGATGGTAGGGTGTAGACTTCCTATGCCTTATGTTGTATTCATTGACTAAGGTTGTGATTAATGTGGAAGTAAACTAGACTCCTTGATTTATTACTATATCTCTAGAAACACCAAATATGGTCAAATATTCTTCATAAAGGAACTCTACCACTTTATTGTCCCTATCATGCTTCATTTCTCTTTCCTCTACACATTTTCTTACATAAATAGTACAAAAATGGATGTAGCACTTACTATTTGATGTGGGTTCAATAGGATTGAAAAAGTTAATCCCCCATTTATCAAAAGGTGTAACAACTTGTGGAAATAAGGGAATCTTATCAGATGTAGTAGGTTGTCCCATCCTCTAACACCTATCACAACACTTGGTGTATTTGTGGCATCCTTATGCAATGTTGGACAATCATAAATAATATTTGAGATCTTCATGGTTATGCATTTTCTATAAAAATGTCTGCCACAAGGTTCATCATGAATGCATACAAGATTTCATAGTTTCTTCCTCCCTTACACATCTTTGCATAAGTTGATTTGGTCTAGTATAGAACATACAATCTGGAATCCATGAAAAATGAAAACTCTATTCAAGTAGCAGTCTCTTTTTTTTCAGTGAGAAGTGAGGGGGAGTCCTTCATGTAACCAAGTCATTAGCAATATATGCATACCATGGATGTATGGCTTTAATAGAAAATAAGTCTTTATTAGGAAAGGTACCCTCAATGGCTTCAGGATCACCTTGTCTTTGATTTCTAGAGAGAAAATCTATAACTACATAGGCCTTACCAAGTTTATCCAATATTGTTATATCAAATTTCTACATTAATAGCAACCACCTTGCTAGTCTTCTTGTGATTAGGCTTTTATTCATCAAATTCTAAATGGATGCATGATTAGTATAAATAAAAATATGATACCCAATAATATAATGGATGGAATTATTAAGTGCATATATGGCTGCTAACATATCCTTTTCTATGACACTTTAATTCAATTTCATCCCTTGTAAGTTTTAACTCACATAGTAGATGGCATGCTCAGTTGAACTAATGTTATTTTATCATAAAACAACTCCAACAACATAAACTAAAGTGTTAGTTTGAATATGAAAGGGAAATGATCAATTTGGCCCTTTAAACATTGAAGCATTTGTAAGAGAAACCTTAAGATCAAGGAAGGTGTTTTCACATGTTGGTGTCCACTTAAAAGTCATGTTCTTCTTGAGTAGGTTGTTTTAAGGTGATGGAACTTGATTGAATTCTTTGATGAATATTTTTTAATAAAAAAAATCACCTAAGAAAATTGAGAGTTCTTTTTGTCTTAGAGGGGAAGGTAAACTAGAAATTACCTCAATTTTAGATGGATCCACTTGTACTCCTACAATAGAGATATAATGATCCAATATAATGCCTTCTTGCATCATCATAAAAAATATTTTACTATTGAGAGAAAGATTATAATCCTTAGCTTTCCAATACCTTGGCTAAATTATCCTTGGCTTCTTTTAATGTAGAAAAAATTCATTCATGTAAATATCTATGCAATCATGGGAAATATCTACAAAGATGCTAAGAAAAACTATTTGGAAATTTGTTGGAATGTTGCAAAGTCCAAAGGTTAAGATTGAGTAAGAAAATAAACCTCAAGAGCATGTAAATGTAGTCTTTTCTTGGTCCTTTAGTGCTATTTTTATTTGATTATAGTCACTAAATCCATCAAGGAAGGAAAAATAGTTTTTTCCTAACAAATTATCTAAAACTTGATCAATAAATGGAAATGGAAAATGGTCCTTCTTGGTTGTTACATTGAGTTACCTATAATCTACATATACTCACCACTTACTTTGGCATAATAACTAGTGGAGAAACCCATCGGCTATCTAATATGGGGCAAATAAAACCAGCATCAAGTAACTTTTGTTACTCATCCTTGACTATCTCCCATAACAATGGATTAACCCTTCTTTGAGGCTATCTGACTGGCTTGGACTCACTATTAATGAATATCATATGGGTGCAAAACTTTGTTCATGTCCTTTCATGTCACTATGATCCCAAGAAAATTTTGTTTTATGGGTAGTAAACATTTTCACAAGAGACTCCTGAACATCAATAGTCTGGGTGAATCAATGATGAATGTTGGATTTGGCAGGAAAAAGGAAGATAAGGCCAACATGGATTTTGGGTAGGCTGAGGGAGATATGAAAGAGACCAGGGGGTCAATGGATGATCAAAACCAAGTCCAAGTGGGTGTAGACAATCAGAGGGCCAAGGAAGCTTCAAAGACTCTGCAAGTTCTAGATACGGAGAACTAATAGTTTGTGTTTTCAATTTTTGTTTCATCCTTATCTAGGGTAGCTAGCTTTTTTTTTTAGGTTGTGCGCCTATCTTTTGGTTTTTTCTTTTTATAAACAGATGTGTAGTAGCTGGACTTTATTTAATATTTCTATTTTAGATATTATGTAAAAACTTTTAGGTTTTAGGATCCCTATAAAACCTATTTTACTTAATCAAAACATTTGTATAAGAGACTCGTTTTCCTCAATAGTGAGTATATTATTGATGCTCAATATTTTTATCTTTATCAACATCTACTTTTGTTTTTATTTCTAGCATAGAGACTTTAGGTAGAGAGGGAATCTCCACCTCATGAGCAAGGACTGTGTATAAAGAATCAAAGGTTGTAGGATGATGGGGTGATGTGGATGATGGAAGAATAGTTTACAAGGTATAGGGTGTTGACATTAAGGTAAGTTTTTCTATTAGTGACTCACACTTAGTCAATATATAGTTGCTACCAAGTTTCTCAGTTACTAACAAGCTTCAGAGCCTATGTAAAATTCATGTCAAGTGTAGCAGTGTCTACCAAGTTGTTCAGTGCAAGTGATGGAAAATCTATTGTTAACCGGGCTCCATAGTGTCAATCAAGTTACACAGTGTCAACCAAGTTACACAGTGTTAACCAAGTTATTTAATGTTAACCATGTTCTTTAGTGTCTACATAGCTCATAGTGTTAGCTATGTGAATCTAGTCTTGATCAAGCCATGGAGTGTTAACTGAGTGATTCAATATATATCAAGTTTTGTAGTGTTCACTGAGTTACACAATGATGACCAAGTTCAAGCTACTTGAAAATGATTAGTATGAATATATCATCTTCATTAACTGAGTACCAAATAATTTTGAGTGTTGACATTGATTGCCAAGTATTATAACATCATTGAGTTTGTCTTCAGAACCTAAGTTATAGCAATTGGGTTGACTTTGTGGATTTTGATGAAACTTGTATTGTAGTCAATGTCAGTAAGTTATGATTTGGATTGGTATATACATAAAGAATTTTATCATATCCAAATGAGTATCACATGAGCATGGAATGTGAAAAAGTGTGAACTAAGAAGGATACAAGCAGTATAAGGGAGAACAAGATATATGTATTAGAGCAAGGTGATCATTACAATTCAAGGAATCTCAACTAGCAAAGTAGAGTTGTAGATCAAAGATCAGCCATTGGTTCATCTTGATAGGTGTATCAATTAAATCCTTTAACAAGATAGAGTTAACAATCTTATGTAAAATATATTTACCAAGTGTATAATTCATTGTGTGTTTTGTAAATCCTTTCACAAGATGGATCTCATGGTCCTTATTACTCCTACTAGGGCAGATCATTAAAAGTGATCAATAAAAGCCAAATTTATACTATAGTACTAAAGCTTGTGGGTATCATCCACATCCTAGTTTTACCTTCTATTTGGAACGTTTCTAGGTTATCATATCTTTTTTCAAGTGTTATGAATGTCTTGCTAAATTCATTCTTTCATGCATGCAATTAGATTAGAATATTATATGAAGGATTAAATGGTGAAATAAGATTAAGTTTTAGTGGATCCTAGTTCACCCCTCCCCTCTTAGTAACTATGCCTACCTCATATTTCCAACAATTGGTATCAAATATTTATGGTTCTCACATAAGAAGTTTAACTTGAGCAAAGATCAGAGGCAATGGAGGCATATAGGCTAGATAAGGCTATTCATAATGAAAAATTGGATCTTGAATTTTCCATTGGGAAACTATAGAAAGAAAAGGAGCAACTCTCTCAATCATTGAAAAGAAGGAAAGATTTTGTAGTACAAATGAATGGCAATCTCTACATTGAAGAAACAATTAAAGATATATATCTTGAAAGAAATTTAGATGAAGCTAATGAACAATCAAAGAAACATTAGAAAAGAATTCCAATCTTTAAGAAGAAGTTAGAAAGCTAAAAAGAGAACAAGAAATCCAATCAGTGAGATTATGTTAAGTCATGGAATAAAGAGACAAATCCAAAGAAGAGATAGAAGAAAATAACAATAACATCAATCAACCATCCTTTCAGCAAGTAGATTTTATTGATCAACTCATTGGTGCAAATGAAGAACTCATGAATCTAAGATCAGAGAATGAAAGACTGTAGAATGATCTAAACACTAAATATCAAACCAATGAAATGATGATGAAATCTCAAGAAAGCATAAATCAATTGAATGAAAAAAGTTGGTATAGACACAAAGGAAAATCTAGAATAGGATACATAGAAGAAGGTGAATTATCCAGGCACGGAGCTCAAAATAATCAAAGGCCTACTTGCAATCATTGTGGTAAGATAGGTAATACATCAAAAAAATGTTTAGAGTAATGGTAAAGAAAAATTCAATGGAAAATGCTACATCTACAATAAGAATACACATAGAGAAAGTGAATGTAAGAAGAAATCTACATAGAGAAAGTGAATGCAAGGAGAAATCTAAGTTTGAAGGAAAATGCTATAGTTTCTATAATAATTTGCCTTAGGAAAAAATTACCCAAGATCAAGGAACTTAAACACAAGAACAATAATAGACCAAAAGAGTATGATCAATATGAGAATAAATATCTCAAAGCATGTACATACACACTAGGAGTGCCTATATATAAAAGCCTCTATGATACATCTAGAATGGTTCTAGAAATAACTAGGAGATAAGCATGACAACTAAGAACATGTCCTCCATTGTGCATCAATAAACATGCAACAATGAGAGGATAACTATGACAAGGTATCTCACATGTAGAGGTGTTTTAGACACCATGTGCTCAAATAAAGTGCTAACTCCTACACTGTAGACACCATGTACACAATTAGAATGCTAACACGTGTTGTCAACATGAAAACTCACAAGAGTATGCATACTCCTAGGCGACTAAATAATAAATAATTAACTAATGCATTAACCTAAGTAAACTTAAGTAAAGTGTAAATAGTGAATATTTATTTACACCAACACCCCCCTTAAGTGTAAAATATGGGAATGCACTTAAGCTCACAAAATCTAGGATGAAATGAAAAATGGGTCCCGACTATGAGGCCATGTTAGGTGCTCATGTACATAATGAAATGCAATCTCTCATAAAGTGGAGAAAGAGGGAAAACCATATGGAAAAAATCCTCCTCCAACAAGAGAGATGAAAAGACAAGATACATGGATGGATGGAGTAATCAAGAACCACCCATTATGACATACCTCAAGTATATACAATAGAGAAATATGAGAAGAAGAAGAAGAAAAGAGACAAGGTAGTCTCCGCCCTCTAATGTAGAGTGTCGATCAATAAGAGATGCTCCAATGTAGAAGTTGATCCATGATTGTTGAATAATGTTCTTCCCCTTTGGAAGAAACAATGGTAGATGTATAAGTGAGATGCTTCCCCTATGTGTAGAAAGAATCCTGAAGATGTTTGATATCTTTGAAACATGCTCAACTATCCCAGTGTCGATACTAATAGTCACCCTTTCCAACACTAATGAAAAGAATGAATGCAGATCTAGCAAGGATGGATGTAGTAGTTGTCCCAAAGAAAAAATTATCTCCTCAAATGATAAAGAGGCCTCTTGCAACTAAGGTACATAAGGATCCACAATCATATCAACCTATGTATACTAATCATGTAGAGAATGGACAAGAGGGTTAGAGTGAGCCCTTATGAAAACTGAAGAAGGATCTCCTTCATCAAAGAGAAGATGTATATCATCAATGATGTCTCCCAAATTTTCTATGTGTGACTCCACAAGAAAACCTAAAATATCTATCAAGAAGTCATCCACTAATGTTGGATTTGGAAGACTAGGTGTACCCTACTGTGTTGGACCTATCATGATGGAATAGGATGAAGTATTTGCCTCAAAAAAGAGAAGATAAATATCATTGATGATCTCTCCCACATCTTCAATGTGAGACTCCACAAATACCTCTACAATATCTGGAAGGAAGTCATCCCATGAAGCTAAATTAGGAAGACATAATATTTCCTACTACACTAAATCAAAAGCATATGAGGCTAGAACTAGATTAGTAGAATCAATAGGAGTATCAGGAGGTGAGATCTCATTTGGAGTTGGAGGAGCCATTACTAAAGTGACTAAAGATGGAGTGTCCTCTGGAAATGGAGAAACTCATGGATCTCCATATGTTTCCCAAAGAAACATCCAAATATCATAAGGATACCATAACTTGTCAATGACCTTATAAAAATTAGAAGAAGAGAGATTGAAATAAATAATATCCAAAATTCTTTTAACGGGTGGCAGATCAGTTATGTGACCAATGGAAGAGATCAGTTTGTAGGAACATAAGTAAGGAAATACTTTTTGATGTTCTTTCCTTAGATGATCATTGAGTGAGGCACTCCATTTCTAATAGTTTCTCTTTGTCAACCTTGGCCTAAGACCACCCCAACATGGGGAACAAAACTCCCCCATGGGATCAATGAATGTATGCACCCCCCAAAATACAAGAGAGAATCAAAGAAACCCCCCTAATATGTGATTTAGGCACTTTATACTTAGTGTGATTACAATAGCCAATTTAGGGCCTATTTTTGAAAGTTGTATTTCTATCCACAAAACCTATAATCTAATTGTAGATCTAGAAAGTAGAGAAAAAATTATGCACTTTCAAAAATAATAGAACCTAATTACGTGTCTAGATGAGCTTGTAATAAACATTTGAAGTGGAAAAAATTGAGATTTATGGTTTGAAAAAAAAATTAGGAACAAATATCTCAAACCACCTACACCAATGTGTCGATCACCAAATTCTACCCCAAAACAAAAAATATTGCTCGAAAAAATGAGTCTGTATGAGGGAGATATCACTATTTGAAAATGAAATGTTCCTTTTCTGATTTTATATGATATTTCAAGCCTCTAATCAGATCTTTAAGATCAAAAAACCAATATTTCAAAGATCCACCAATTTCTCAATAAACCCCAAATCGGGTATGCCGAAAATAGTGCCAAAAACTTCACAGCTTCACATATTATTAATAAATCTGAAAGTGAACATTTTAAAAAAAAAATTCATTAGAATAACAGCCTATAAAATGAAATTTCCAGATCTATATAAAATTTACACAATAGCTCCCAAATAGAGGATAAAAACAATGCTCATTGGGCTCTCGAAAACAACACAGAATAGATCGAAAACACCACAAAAACACTAATAATCTATCACAAAAGTATAATCATGACCAAATAAATATATTCAGATCTATTTTAACATATAAAAGTTTTAAATAAAGTAAAAACTTAAATTGATATGAAATACTCAACTGGAAACACCAAACTCTTACAAAAAACACACCCGAAAACCCACAAATATGCACTGTTCAGCACAAAGGCAAACTCTGCATGAGCATGCACATGGAAAAAATTTATACTCTCATCTTTAGCCTTCCTATAAACCTAAAAACTCCCATTATTAGGTCTCCTTCTCCACAGGTTTGACAGCCTCTGAAGAACAACAAAGAAATGAGCAAAAATCAAGTTCTGGAATGAGCCCAAAATGCCTCCAAACCCCTTAAAAGAGGGCATAACCCTAACTCACATCCAAGAGAGGTTAATAAAAAATATTTTAATAATAATTTTCATTTATTAGTCCATTAGCTTCCAAATATTATCCCTTTTTTTCAAAATTTCACCTTTTTGGGCCTACATGCCTTAGAAAAGATTATTATTTTTAATTATTTGAAAAGGGGACATGACAAGTCCTCCCCTTCCAAATATTGCTTGTCCTCAAGAAATGGCTAAAAAATAAACCAATCAATCCACCTGGATCCCAAATGTAGTCATGAACTATACTATTTTCAATTAACACAGGCTCCTACAATATCCTCTGCAATATAACCAAGAGGAATCCATAATCAAACTGACAATTAGTGCTCAACCAAACTCCAAAGTCACAACTTCCATAGTTAGAAACCCATGAGACACTAACTCTTAGAACATCAAAACCAAAGTAAAGTGGACAAATCAAACTACCAACACAGTAAATACCATCAACGCATCCCACTGGCCTATACGAAATGTACAATCCAACTTTGCAACAATGGTGAATGCTCCCGAATGAAACTATACCAAGTATGGAGAATCCACACACTGTACAACTCCTACAGTCAACACAACTCTGCAAATCACTGAACACTGTCTCATAACCATAACTCCCATGCACCGCTAATGGTGAAAAGCCATCACAAGATAAATAGCAAGAAATGGAACCCAAACCAAATTTTCCTGTCGTCAACTCCTCAACACAAGGATCAAATTCTAACTGATGTACATACCTTGCAATATAATGTTGATAAAAAAAACCAACCTTAGTCAACATCTCACCATGAACAAGTGATACAACCCACTGTGACTGATCACCAGCTAAGTCAGGAGATGTCATAGCTAAAGGAGTAGAATCAATAACAACACCCACTGAAGCATCACTCCAAAACTCCTACTCTAAGTCATGTATTGTCAAGTTGTCAACTGCAGAACCTATCTCCATGTCATGTCCATCACAACTCTCATCCTAAGGTGTCAAACTATCCCATAACTGATGATAAGCACTAAGAACCAAAGTACATCTCTGTATCATCATCACATCAACATGGTCATCAAAGGTGAATTCATGAGCATACCTCACAATGTAATGTTGATAGAATATGCCAATCTCAGTCAGTGGCTCAGACTACAATCCAGATGTAACTAATTGCAATTGATCACTAACCAAGTTGGAATTGACTACTATCTCTAAAGACATCACCAAGGAAGTAGTATTACTAGTAGGAACCATGCCAACTGTCGGCTCACCAACATCACACATGGTCTTTGATACAACATCTCTAATTTTAATGCCATTAATACTAGAGGTCACCACCATGTCAAGCATACCACAACAATCTATTGCAGCACCCAACTCAACTGAACTTGACTTTAGTGGGGATGAACCCGATATGCCAATGTTAGTATCAAGGATGGATGCATCCCGATCTCCACTGTCTTTGCCAATCTTGACTATGGACATCCTTAGATCACCAAACACCACAGCTTGTGACTATATAGAATTTGGTAAAGATTGTAGTTGCTCTAACTCCATGGTCACCTTAGCCAAATGAAACTGTGACTCCTTGAAAGCCAACTGTGTACTCTCAAGAATCTCAAAAGTCACCTCAAGCTGCTAAGTAAGCTCACTCACCTCATCTTCCTTGGCCAACAATGCATCGTATGCTGTAATGCCCCACTCCATAAGATAATCTCTATCAGCTACCAACTACATATAGTCTTCTCTCAAAATCTAAAAAGCCTCCCATAAAGAGTGGAACTCTGTCAAGGAAAGATAACTGCCTCCCTGCTCATCACTAGTAGGAGAACCCCATCCATAAACTACTAAAAATTAATGAACAACATCAAAATTTTGGCAAGCAATACTAATGTCTCGCTCACTAACTCTCAATTGACTAGACACATGATGGCACTAGCTAGACTATATCCTACAAACCTCCTCTGATGCACTATCTAAAGGAGTATCCTCAAGGTTACCAATCTCTAGAGTATTACTATCCATATCATGCGAATCAACTCCAAAGCTCATATCAACATACAGAGTATCAAAAACTGTAGCACTACTATACAACTCCTCTATACCAAAAGAAACCACCAAGGAAACTAAGTCTTCAAAACTACCCACTACATCCTCCTGGATGTCATCAATGCTAATATAATCCTGAGACTCATCTGTACACACTGCCAAATATGAGAGATCATCAATAGATTTCAGCAAAAATGGTTGACTGGATATATGAACAAAGCCCAACACTAGTGTATAAAAACTAATACCAACATTGGATAAGCTCCTATTTGACATTGTCCCTATATCCTAGATGTGAATGCAAGATGAACTTGCAACATTATCAATGACCACATATGATCTACCATTTGCAAAAAGTTGAGTATCAGGAGTGCAAGATGAAACTAAACTCAATTCCATGCCATGCTTATCCCCATGTCTCTCCTAGTCTTGTAATGCCAATAGATTATTCACCAAAGAAGCTTGAGTGTCCTCAAGCTCGTGAGAAAGCCTGTCAACTTCCTCCTCCTTCCTCCTCAAGGCATCTGAATAGTCTCCAACAAGGCTAAGAAGATGGTCACGATCTAATAGAAGATGTAAATAAATCAACTTCATCATTCCCATTCCTTCCCTAATCACTTGTAAGTCAACACAAGAAGACTTTTCCTGAACTCCCTTATGTCTACCCTATAACTGAATCATTCGAATGTGATCCTCTATCATATCTTGCATCTTGTCATGATGAGATAATGAAGTCACAATACTATCTTTGTTCACCTTCAGATGGCTGGACAAATCATGTGAAGTACTACCTGCCTCAACCTCATGTGATGAAGCATTTAACTGTACCTGGTACTCTTTCTCAGCAAAGTCATGAATGCTTAATGTCTTCTCATCTCTACCAAGTATCTCACCATCATGCACAACAACATCCTCATAATCATCATCTAAACCCACTACTTCCTATGGTAGAGTAGAATTTGAGACCTCTGCTTGGCTATAAGCTAGTTTCTCAAACTCCTCATGCAAGTTCTTGGTAATTGTGTCATCTGCCCTGTGAGAAAATTTGCCAAATAGAAATCTAGTCAACTTATCCACCTTAGTTGGGTTGGACAACATGTCATTCATCATACGGTGGTGCTCAACCAACTATTCAGACATGTCATGGCTTATTTTCCTAAGTTTATCTCAAATGTCTAAATAACCATCCTTTCTACTGTTCTGACTCTGGATATCAATTGTCCAAGATCGTGTCCTCTGAGACTCTGTACTATACTTGTCCATTCTGGATAAAGTAGAGTGTAACCCCAATAGGTTATAACTTCTTCAAACACCAAGAATATTTATACTTTAGATGTTTAACATTTCATCAAACACTTTGCAAGCAAGTGGTTGTATGACTAATATAATTTTTCAGATTGCTTGGATGTCTTGGAAGAATTTCTTTTCCATCTCATCTGGATCAGCCATACTTTTTCCTTCCTTGGATTTTGTTCTTTCACTTTCAATTGGAGGTTTGATAAAAAAAAATTTATTCTTTTCTCACTGCAAATATCCCTTTTCTCTTTCACCTAGTTGCATGCAACCATAAATTTTGACATGCAACTGACTAGAAGCAACATGCAACCACCAAATTCACCAAGAACTAACATGCAAATGATTAGAAGTAGCATGCAACCATAAATTTTGACATGCAACTGATTAGAAGAAATGTCCAACCACCAAATTCACCAAGAACTAACATGCAAATGATTAGAAGTAGCATGCAACCATAAATTTTGACATGTAGCTAATTAGAAGCAACATGCAACCATAAATTATGACATGCAAGATTTGGGTAGTTGTCAAAACTGACATGCAAACTTCTACAAACCCTCAGGCTGGAAATATCATAGCTTTGATACCACTAAAATTTCCCTTTTCTAATTTTATATGATATTTCAAGCCTCTAATCAGATCTTTAAGATCAAACAACCAATATTTCAAAGATCTACCAATTTCTCAATAAACCCAAAATCGGGTATGCCGAAAATAGTGCCAAAAACTTCACAGCTTCACATATTATTAATAAATCTAAAAGTGGAAATTTTTTATAGAAATTTCAGCAGAATAATAGCATAAAAAATGGCATTTCTAGATCTTTATAAAATTTACACAATAGCTCCCAAACAGAGGATAAAAACAATGCTCATCGGGCTCTCGAAAACAACACAGAATAGCCTGGAAACACCACAAAAAAACTAATAATCTATCATAAAAGTATAATCATGACCAAATACATATGTTCAGCTCTATTTTAATATCTAAAATTCTGAAATACAATAGCAACTTAAACTAATATGAAATACTCAACTGGAAACACCAAACTCTTACAAAAAACACACCCGAAAATCCACAAATCTGCACTGTTCAGCACAAAGGAAAACTCTACATGAGCATGCACATGGAATGGATTTAAAATCCCATCCTTAGCCTTCCTAAAAAGCTGAAAACTCTCATTCTTAGGTCTCCTTCTCCATAGGTTTGGCGGCCTCTGAAGAACAACAAAGAAATGAGCAAAAATCAAGTTCTAGAATGAGCCCAAAATGCCTCCAAACCCCTTAAAAGAGGGCATAACCCTAACTCACATCCAAGAGGGGTTAATAAAACATATTTCAATAATAATTTCCATTTATTAGTCCATTAGCTTCCAAAGATTATCCCCTTTTTCTAAAACTTCACCTTTTTGGGCCTGCCTGCCTTAGAAAAGATTATTATTTTTAATTATTTGAAAAGGGGACATGACAGAAAATCACCTCTTTTGTTATTCTTCCTAAATCATTGTTGTCATGCCTCCAAAAATAAAAAGGCTCTATATTTGGCCTCAAATGTCCAATTTTGATGAAACAAAATCTGATTTGGGCTTTTTTTTACCGTTTGAATGTGATGCAAATACCTGATTTGCACCAACAAGCTTCAATCTTCACCTGCAAAAATCTCTCCTACTAACCTAATGGCTAAAAAAAATTCAAAAGATAATGTGAATCCAAAAAAAATTGTAGAGATATAGATGAAAAAAATATAGATCTAAAATCTAAATGTACAGATCTAAAATGATCATGCCAATTTCACAAATACAGCCTTTAGGTTGCCATTTTGCAAAAAAATGTTGCCTCAATTTTGATTATGGCCTAGGGTAGGTGAATTTATAGTAAAATTTCACCATAGCAACATTCCAAATACAACGGTGAGGTTCACTTTGGCTCTAGACACTCCCAATATCTATGGATTCTCTAGATCTAGATTGAGGTGTTGAAGCAAGAATGGTCTCAAATAGCTATGTGAAGAGAATCTCCCCAAGCTCTAATACCATGTAATAATTTTCCTTAGGATAAAATTCACCCAAGATCAAGGAACTCAAACACAAGCACAATAGTAGACCAAAAGAGTATGATCAATATGAGAATGAGTATCTCAAAGCATGTACATACACACCAGGAGTCCTTGTATATAAAGGTCTCTAAGATGCATCTAGAATGGTTCTAGAAAGAACTTGGAGATAATCATGAAAACTAAGCACATTTACTTCATTATACATGAATATTTGTGCAACAATGAGAGGATAAGTATGACAATGTATCTCACATTTAGAGATGTTCTAGACACCTTGTGCTCAAATAAAATGCTAACTCCTATGTTGTAGAAACCATGTGCATAATTAGAGTGCTAACACTTATGTTGTTAACATGAAAACTCACAAGAGTATGCATACTCCTAGGTGACTAACTAATAAATAATTAAATAATACATTAGCCTAAGTAAAGTGTAAATAGTGAATACTTATTTACACCAACACCCCCCCTTAACTGTAACTTAGGGGAATGCACTTAAGCTCACAAAATATAGGATGAAATGCAAAATGGGTCCTGGCTATGAGGTCATGTTAGGTACACATATATATAATAAAATGTAATCTCTCATAAATTAGAGAAAGAGGGAAAACCCCATTGGAAAAACCCTCCCCCAAAAAGAGAGATTAAAAGACAAGATGAATGGATGGATGGAGTAATCAAGAGCCCCCATTATGACATACCTCAAGTATATACAATAGAGAAATATGAGAAGAAGAAGAAGAAGAGAGACAAGGTAGTATCTCCCCTCTAATGTAGAGTTTTGATCAGTGAGAGATGCTCCAATGTAGAAGTTGATCCATGATCATTGAATAATGTTCATCCCCTTTGGAAGAAAAAATGGTAGAGGTACAAGTGAGATGCTTCCCCTATGTGTAGAAAGAATCCCGAAAACTATCTTTGTGTCAATACTGATAGTTTCCCCTTCTAACACTGATAAAAATAATGAATGAAAATCTAGCAAGTATGGTTGTAGTAGCTATCCCAAAGAACCAAATGTCTCCTCAAATGATAAAGAGACCTCTTGCAACTATGGTGCATAAGGATCCATAATTATATCAACCTATGAAGACTGATCATTTAGAGAATGGATAAGACGGTTAGAGTGACCCCTCATGACAATTGAAGAAGGATCTTCTTCATCAAAGAGAAGATGTATATCATCAATGATGTCTCCTAAATTTTCTATGTGTGACTCCACAAACAAACCTAAAATATCTATCAAGAAGTCATCCTCTAATGCTAGAGCTGGAAGACTAGGTTTACCCTATTGTGCTAGACCTATCACTATGGCAATGGATGAAGTATTTGCCTTAACAAAGAGAAGATGAATATCATTGATGATGTCTCCCACATATTCAATGTGAGACTCCACAAACAGCTTTGCAATATCTGGAAGGAAGTCATCCCATGAAGTTGAATTAGGAAGACATAATATTTCCTACTACATTGAATTAAAAGCATATAAGGTTGGAACTAGATCAATAGAATCAACAGGAGTATTAGGAAGTGAGATCTCATCTAGAGTTGGAGGAACCATTACTAAAGTGACTAAAGATAGAGTTTCGTCTAGAAATGAAGGGACTTGTGGATCTCTATATGTTTCCCAAAGACACATCCAAATATCATAGAGATACCATAACTTGTCAATGACCTTATAAAAATTAGAAGAGATATTGAAATAAACGATATCCAAAAGTCTTTTTATAGGTGGTAGATTAGTTATATGACCAATGGAAGAGATTAGTTTGTTGGAACATAAGTAAGGAAATACTTCTAGATGTTCTCTCCTTAGATTATCAATGAGTGAGGCACTCCATTTTTGATAATTTCTCTTTGTCAACCTTAGTCTAAGACCACCCCGACATGGGGAACAAAACTCCTCCATGATATCAATGAATGTATGCACCCCACAAAATAAAAGAGAGAATCAATGAAACCCCCCATAATATATGATTTAGGAACTTTATACTTAGTGTGATTAAAATAGCCAATTTAGGGCCTATTTCTAAAAGTAGTATTTCTATCCATAGAACCTATAATCTGATTCTAGATCTAGAAAGTAGACAGAAAATTATGCACTTTCAAAAATAATGGAACCTAATTATGTGTCTAGATGAGCCCGTAATAATCATTTGAAATGGAAAAAAATGAGATTTATTATTTGTAGAAAAATTCAAGAATAGATATCTCAAACCACCTGCACTAATGTGTAGATCATGAAATTCTACCCCAAAACAAAAAAAATTGCTCGAAAAAATGAGTCTGTATGAAGGAGATATCGTTATTTGAAAATCATCTATGTTTTTATTTTTCCTAAATCGTTGTCGTCATGCCTCCAAAAATCAAAAGGCTCTAGATTTGGCCTCACATGTCCAATTTTGATGAAACAAAATCTAATTTGGGGTTTCTTTGACCTTTTAAATGTGAGGCAAATATCTGATATGCACCAACAAGCTTCAGTCCTCACCTATAAAAATTCTCCTACTGACCTAATGGCTAAAAAATATTCAAAAAATTGTAGAGATGCAGATGAAAAAAATACAGATTTGAAAATTAAATGTACAGATCTAAAATGATCATACCAATTTTGCAAATCGAGCATTTGGGTTGCTAGTTTCCAAAAAAATGTTGCCTCAATTTTGACTATGGCCTAGCATAGGTGAATTTATAGTCAAATTTTACCGAATCATGTTCTAGATGCAATGGTGAGGTCTTCTTTGGCTCTAGACACTCCCAATATCTATGAATTTTCTAGATCTAGGTCGATGTGTTGAAGCAAGAGTGGTCTCAAATGGCTATGTGAAGAGAATCTCCCCAAGCTCTAATACCATGTAAGAATTTTCCTTAGGGAAAAATTCACCCAAGATTAAGGAACTCAAACACAAGCACAATAGTAGACCAAAAGAGTATGATCAACATGAGAATGACTATCTCAAAGCATGTACATACACACTAGGAATGCTTGTATATAAAGGCTTTGAAGATGCATCTAGAATGGTTCTAGAAAGAACTAGGAGATAAGCATGACAACTAAGCACACATCCTCCATTGTGCATGAATACACATGCAACAATGAGAATATGTATGACAACATATCTCATGTGTAGAGATGTTGTAGACACCATGTGCTCAAATAAAGTGCTAACTCCTATGTTTAGACACCATGTGCATAATTAGAGTGCTAACACCTATGTTGTCAACATGACAACTCACAAGAGTACACATACTCCTAGGTTACTAATTAATAAATAATTAAATAATGCATTAACCTAAGTAAACTTAAGTATAGTGTAAATAGTGAATACTTATTTACACCAACAGTTGCAATAAATAAGGACACAAATCTTCTGAATGCAAAACCAATAAATTGAATCTACCAAATCATATTGTGAAAGCAATACTTGGATGGGACTACAACACATGGTGTAGATGCCACTGCTGTGATGAATTTGGGAACATTTTCTAGTAGAATTTGGGCAAATAAATAACTGTGACTAAAAATTTTAGTCATGTGACTAAAAATTTTAGTCACAAGCCTAAATTGATCTAGTTGTACTACTTTTTTCCAATTCATAATTATAAATGACTAACTAGATGACTAACTTGGTCATTGGGAAAAATCACAAGGTTAGATAAATTAAAATGAGCAAACAAATGACTAAATGAATGATTAATGTTTTTCTTACAATAAAATTTGATAAATTTAGCATAAATGATATATATGATATATAATTTTAAGAATCCCCCTTTTTCTTTCTCTACCTTTTATATTGTATGTTTGGCCTTTGAGAACAAATAATAATATTTTTTTTCTTAATACTAATATTTAATGGATAGTGAAAAAGTGGGACTTGATAAAAAAAATTAAGGAGAAATATGTGAAAGATTGATATACAAAATAACTATTTAAAATATTATGTGTGTGTGTGTGTTTAATTTATTTTTAGATTGGTGATAATTAAAGTTGTTCCGAAGTTGGGATTTAGATCTAATAGATTAAAGTTTTTAATAAGTTAGAATATAATTTTAAAAATTATTATATATAATTATAATATGCTAAATTAAGAAATAAATTAAATTAGGGCTCATTTGGTTGCTAGAATAGGAATAAGAAATTAGGAATATGTTTTCTATTCTCCATTTGGTGTGCCAATTAGAACAAGGAATGGGAATACATATTCCCATTTTGAACTTAAAATGAGCTTATGCTAATTCCAAAAAATAGTTATTATTGGAATAAGTCATTCTTGTTCTCAATATGCATTCATATTCCCAATTCCTATGCTTGAAACCAAATGGGTCCTTAGTGTATCATTATTTGGATTAGGATTGTATAATATTTATAATATTGATGATATGTTTTACTTCTAGGATCTATTCTATAACATTTTTTAAGCATAATCATTTCAGATTATGCTACATGATTCTTCATCACAATGGAGGAGAGTAGAGGAAATGAAAAATATATATTGCATACCTTAAGATGAGTAAATGAGGAGGGAGAGAGAGAAGGTGGACATGGAGACCAATGGAGAGAAGACAACTAGAAACTCAAAAAACTAGAAAATAAAATGTGAGAGAGAGAGTACAAAGAAAAACATAAAGTAATATGAATTAGATTAAGAGAATATGATTTAACATAAAAATAAATAATAATTCATATATTAAGTCTTATATTAAATCTCATATTATTTTATGCTAAATAATGAAACAAATGCACAAACATCCAAACTAAACTAAAGTAAAGCAATATCTACAAACACAAAAGGAGGAATTAATGTAAAGTATACTAAGCCTAGGAATTAATAGATTTTATTTGTATTTTAGGTTGTAATATTATGAATTCAAAAGAGAGAATCAATATATGGAATATTAATAATTCATATATTTATTCCTTCTCTTTTCAATTCATATTATTTTATCATTTTGTTCTTCCTTTTCTTTTTAATTAGCCTTTTATGTATGTATTGTTTTGTTATTCTTTTGATTGTAATGTTTTCTTTAGTGTAGTATTATATTCAATTTTAAAAATACAAATAATATGAGTAAATAAATTGACATTGATATTATTTTTATTAATTTCTTTCACATTATTTTTACTTTTAGTTTTATTCTTATAGGTCAAAGCCAAGATTATTTGTTAATTATTAATTTTTTATTTGTTGAGAATAATTATTATTATGTGGTTAAATTTTAGTGAACTCGAATAAGAGGCTCATAATTTACAAATGTGTTGTAAGCTCTTCTATATATATATATATAATGTGTTCTTATTTAATTTAATAATAATTCTAGAGTAACATATAATATATAAATTAAATGACCTTAATATTTGTATTATTGAAATAATACATTTATTCGTTATTGATTTAACTTGATATTTCAAAATTAAATTTGATTTATGTTGATAGATAGTTTATTTCACATATACACTAAAAAAAAAAAATATTTTACATCATAATATTATCCATTGGACACCTACTTCAACCTTTTTAATGCAAAAGAAACATCAAATTAACTTAAGAAAAATTGTAACTTTTATAGAACATGCAACCTATCTCATTTCTATCTTTTAATGTAATTTTAGTAGTATTAATATTTTAAAACTTTAAAAAGAAAAATTAATATTAATAAAATGCTCTTCTAAAATATACAATTATGATGAACAGCAATCATACTTCCCTCAAACCATGTTGATTATACTCTACTCAACCAATGTATGACAAAAAGGATGTCACTGTGCATGGCTTGAGATCCCATTAGATGTGGATGGAGTATTCAATTTGAGTTGGTACAAGGTAATTTATGGGCACCATCTACGGTGCAACTTATATTCACCTCTTTTTTATTGTATTTCACTTGTATGAAATAGAGTTAAGACTATTTAACACTAGTCTTGGTGCATTTCAATTGCACAGTACCCACTACCTAATTTATGAGTCCATTAATTGATTTTTTTTAAAAAAAAACCCTAATAACTATATCTATAATCTAGAAACCTTTCTTAGCAAATAAAAAATCATTTTTTTAAGTCTCATAGGAAATCTCCTCATCTAACACCACATAGAAAAAGGATGAACTAGATTTGTTTCAAACCCTACTTGCCCTTGTGGGTGGAGTTAGGCATAATATGGATATTTAGAAGATCTATGATCAAAAGCATAATGATGGCCTATAGAAGATTATTTGATATCCCTAGTAATCTATTGTATATTCTTCCTAGAAACCCCATGACAAGCATCTAAAATACTAGGGTAATATGCTCAATCCAATTTGATAGTGTTTGTGGTGGTTTTGCACAGAAGTCATCACAATGGGCATTGCATATATCTAAAACTCATGTACATAGATGGAGTTGCAAAGAGCTTCCTTCCATTTTGAAAAAAAATTGGATGCAATTTATGTAATTATATTTGTAAAAAATAATCTAAATATATAAATGATTTATTAAAATATGTTTGTTAACAATAATCTAAACATGTATTTTCAAACCATTCTAAATGATTATGAATATTTACAAATCATTGGATTGAAATATATTAGAAAAATTTCTATAAATTAATCATGACAATACCAATTTCACAACATTCATCTAAGGTCATATATTTAGTGGACCATATGAGAAGTCTTGAAATTTAAACCATCAAATTTCTTCACACATTCACACCTTGGCTGAGAAAACAAAGTAACTACTCTAGCCACACATAGGAGATTGTTGTTACTTAAATTGAGCAATTTCCACACCAATTTTGAGTTACAAATCATCCAAACTTGGAATTACGTAATGTCTCAAATATGTCTTTGAGGGTTTCAATGTTTTCTACAATACTCTTAGCTACTCTATTACATTTGAGGGATGTCATGGTTTTCACTTACTTTCACTTTTAGGGATGAAATAAGTGTTATTTGTACTTTTTCTTGTAAACTATGGCACTTGTACCATCATTAGATTAGACCATAGTTTTAGAATTCTATCATAGTCATCTTTTAGGATTAGATTTATTTTTTGCTAAATTCCCAAGCCCCATCTTGATTTGGTTCAATTAGCTCAAGATGAGAACATAACTTGGAAAACACTATCTGATTCATTTATACATTTCCTTTAATAATCAATATAAAAAGGCTATTCGGAGATAAGTTTTAGTATTTCCATCAACTTGACATAAATTAAACCCAAGACCTCTACTAAATCTTAAAATTATATATACTTGAAGTAATTCCAACAAGAGATACTAAGGGATATGTTCATGTAAATCATTTTGAGTGGATCTGAACTTTTATTTAAAATATGCACAAGAATATCTTGCTTAATAGTTATGAAAAGTACCAATCAAATTTCACATTTTCATACCCTTGAGGGTATATTTTTTTCCTTCACTCTTTAGGCTTTGTCTTCTTTGGCCACAATTTTTGTGATATATTTCATAGCTAACAATTGTGATGAAATAAAGCTAGTCAATCTAATTTAGAAGACTACCAAAGATAACCACTAACAACTTAAACCAATTACAATAATAGTAAAAAAATATTGGATGAATAGTAGAAGGAAAGTTTTCAATAGCTCACAAACAAAAAAATACAAGGACTTAAGTAGGTTGGATTATACAAAGCTAACATGCATTTGGTAGAAGCTAGAATATGAAGTACATCTTGATAAAGAAATTCCAGTAGTTCTTGGTTTTTTTGAACTCATTTTCCTATAAGTACTCATGGAGAAGATGCAAAGATGAAGCTACAACATACATAATGTAGCTCCCAAATTTTTCCATGCTTTGCATCTTCTAGTCTAACTCTAGATTGATTATGGCTGTTAAATTTTTCCATGTTCTACATTTCCCATTCTAACTCTAGATTAATTATGAGCTAGTCCACTTTATTTTTGAGTACTTGGATTTCCTCCTCCACACCTCTAAGAGCATGAATATCCCATAATTTGTGACATCTACTAGAGCCCTTAAGGTAAAATAAGCCTCATCCCCTCATCCCCATTATCCTTGACTCTTGAATGTTAGTCATTTAAACATGAAATATTACTTTGTTTAAACTTCCTTTTTACAGAAAAGGGTAATGCAATCAAAATTTGTGTTTAGTTATGGTCCTCTAGACTTATGGTTAGCATCTTCTTTTTAATGTTTTTTTGAAAATAAATATAAAATCTCAATAATTTTTGAGTGATAATGAGTACATGATGCCAATTCAAAAATAATATTTGTATTGAAAATGTGTTGGCAAATAGATTTACAATAAGAATACTAACTAAGATTACTAATTTTGGATTTGGTCTTTAGATACAAAAAATATGTATATTTTCAAGTTCTAAAGTTTTAATAAACTTCTTACAAATGTTTGTGTCCTGTAACATTCCAATTCTTGCGTTGAAACAATTTGAAAATAGAGAGAAAGAAACTTTTACATCCACTGATTGTACTCGATTGAAACCTTATTTTTTAAATGTCTTTAACAAATTAATCTTGAGTGGATGCTTCATAATTTGATGACTCCTCTTTAGATGTAGAAGTAGGGTTCTCTTTTTTGGCAGCAGAAACTAATTCCCCCTTAGGATCTTTAGAATATTTTAGTTTATCAATATCCTTCAAGGCTAAATAATTTGGTATCTAATTGAGTTTTTTACTACATTTTTCAGGAAGGTATTGCCCATATTTATAAGAGTCTTTTTTTGTGTCGATGGGAGATACAAGAACAATGTTTTATGGTTTCAAATTATTATGAATAATAGAAATCTCATTTATATAGTCTGATCCTTTTATTATGTAATAGAAAATTTCCTTTCTCATATTTAAAGGTAAGCCTTTACAACCATGATACTTAATAAGAGAGAGAAATTGTCACCCAAAAACTATATCCATTGGAACTGTTGAGCCTAAAATAATCAACCAGCTTGACAACACATTTCTTGTTCTCCACATCACCATATTAAATTTCTTTGAGAATTTTGATTTGACCAAGTGTTGCCTCAATGAAATTTAATATAGTCTTTTGCACCATAATTACAACATGTTTCTATATATTGAGAACCAATCAAATGAAATTTAGAGAAAATGTACGTCAAAAAAACTATTGAAGCTACAAAGACTTCAAAAATTTTAGAGCATATCATTCACATTGTGGAAAACAAGCCAATTTGAAAAAATTCACTTCAAGCAATTTCAAGCATACTACCTTATTTTATTGAAAGACTAAAGTGATAAATAAAGACTTCCAAATACATTTTAAAGCTAATTTTATCGAGAAGAATCTAACCAACTTAAACAAGAAAATATTACATCAAAAAATGCTCTTCTCAAAGCTGATTGTCTTCACTAATTTGAAACTTAAGATGGTGCAAAACTTCCCTACTTCACCATTTACCTTCTTCAGATTTTTTTCATTGAACTAGATGGTTAGATATTGTAATTTTAGTTTTCTTTCTCTAAATTTATAACTGGTTCAAAAATTATGATCAACTTCTCATAATGTCCTTCCCCAATAACATTCACATCTTCAAAAAAATTGGGGCAATGAGGTTGTGCCAATAAACCCATCCAAGATGTGATAATTATGGCATAGAACTAGAAGTAGAAGGTGATTTAGTTTATCTCGAAGTCTCCCCACTGGTATTACAACCCTTTTTAGATAACATCAACCTATGTATATATCCTTTATTATAAATACTACTTAATAGTTTAGCATCAATATGTTGATGTTTATGTGAAAATAGATTCATTCATTTGATCATTAAAGTTATGCTGGAAGAAGATAATTTATTTTTCAATCTCCTAGGAATAGATTTCTTTGTAGAATGTCGTAATCATGTTTTTAGTTTTAGTAAATTTTTCATCATATCAAAGGAAATTATTGAAAATCTATAGGAAATATTGAAAGGATATAAGGGTTATTATTTGTGAAATATAACAATTGGGAGCTTTAAGGACTGAGTTTTTGGTGATTTATGCTTGAGAAAAATGATGAACATATGACAAGGTAATAACAAAGAAGTAATAGAAAATTACTAAAAATGACCAACATTGTGGATGACCTAAATGCATAGAATAGAGCTATTCAAAATGAGAAAATGTCATCTATTGACCACTCATGTGTTGTAACCATGTTGCTTTGGGGATTAAAAAGAAAACTACAAGCAAGACCCTCGAATCAATTAAAGCTTCTTAGATTTCATTTGAAGAGAAGAAACTTCAAAATCATACTATATTGATACATTCCATCTTCCTACTCCAATTCCATAATTAGTAGAATTCAAAGTTCTAGCCTTTAACACAGGTATAGCTGGTGAAAGAATTTCTCCAAGCATTGAAACTAGGAATGATTATTCACAAAGATCAATTACTGATTTACTAGTTCCCACCAACAACCCACCTTGCTTAGATTCACTGGGTTGAAGCAACTCTATGTTGGAAAGGATTATCTATAGAAAGCTTAGTAGATAAGACAAAAAAAATTTCTCTGGGATTGGAAATAGAAGCTATAAGTAAGACTATAGAATTAACAAGAGATTTACAACTTTTATTTAACTGTGAAGAAATCTCACGTGAAAGAGACAAATCAAATCTTGATATTACAATTTAAAAAGTTGTAGCCCCAAAAGCAACCTCAAAATTGATGGAGTTGTAGTGACACACAATTTTTTTTTACCTTTCATAGAATTAAAAAATTGTGATTCACTAGGAATGGCTCACACCAAGACTATCCTAAAATAGTAGGATGAAAATGATCAACTCAAGAAAATGTCATATATAGAAGGCTCAAATGTTGTGACCTAGGTTTCTGCAGAGATTGAAAAAAAAAAACTTCAAGTGAGACTCTCCAATCAACATGAGATTTACAAATCCCACTTGAAGAGAAATAAACCTCAAGCTTGCATAGAAATTATTAATGTAGTCTAATGTTTTAAATTACAAGATTTGAAGAGGAAAATGCCTCAAGATCATATGAAACTATAAATACAATATTATAGTTCCACTTCTATGAGTTGAAGAGGAAGATGTCTCATGCTTAAGGGAAACTAATAAATCCAGTCTCATAATTCCAATTCTAGAAGATGTCTCAACTTTTGACATGGGTATAGATACCCATGAGGATGGTTCTCTAGCTAGGAAAATAGGGAATAAAAAATTAGGGGGAGGTACCTACAACCCTATACCTATTCTAGTTCCACAAGAAGAAGTTACTATAAATGGGCAATTGGCATTGATAGATAACTTAGTAGTTTTGTTACATGTTGCTATGTCATGGGTTCAAACAAAAACTACAAATGAGAGTACTTAATCAACTAGAGTTTTTCAACATTCATTCAAAAATGAAGAAGACTCAAAGTCATATGATATTGATGAATCAAGCATTGTAGTTCTAATTTTGGAGGAGGACTTAAACTCATATGATATTGATAAATTAATCATAGTTAATTCATCAATCATTGTTTATGTCTACGTTGAGAATAATATCCCTTATGGTTTCTCCATCACCTAATCTATAGTTTTTTAGGGCTTGATCTAATTGTTCCTATGTAATGCATCTATTATTATCTTTATCAAAATATTGAAAGGTAGAATATATATGGTCTTTGTTGTCCATTATGTTCATGTAATCTATGGTAGTGATAAATTCAAGGTAATTAGTGGTTTTATTCCCATCTATATCTGTAGCATCCATCAATTACCTAAATTCCAAGTTAGAGAGTTTAGACCCTAATCTTGGAAGGCTGGTGCAGATTGGACATTAAAATTCCCCATTTTTCTAAAAATACCCAATCCAATTTGGCAATCCTCAAGTGGTTTTCATGCACTAATAAAATTGATAAATAACTTTGTAAGTAACTTTTTATGGTGAATATAAATGACGGCTTATGAAATATTTTTAATGTTGAGATCTAAAAGACTTGGATGGACTCTCTAATGAAAGATGTTGATGTTGCAGATATTTATTCAGTGCAAAAATTTATAGATCCCTATAATGCAATAAAGTATGATTAATCTCAACAATTTTGAGAAATATGATAGAATAAAAAATTGATTGTTGGTCATATGTCTAAAAACACTTGGAGGAAAAATGGCATAGGATGGAGACAACTACCACACTTGTGTTGAGTATATGTTATATGGATCTAGCATAGATTCAGGCTCACAACAATGGGAGTATATGATACAATATGTGCCTAAAGTTACTAGAGAAATGCTTCTCAAATTTTTGGAAGTTCTTTGATTAATATTTCTACTTTCTAAGAGCCTCATCAATTGAACTTTACAAAAGTTCTTTTAGTTAATGTTATGAATTATTTGTTTCCAATATATAACAAACATATAAAGGACTAATGCTTAGTTAACTATAAGAGGCAACACCATGCAGTACTGAACTCTAGCTTTCCAAATTTTTGTCATTATCTCCTTTTTCACCCCAATAGAAATTGATGATATCTAGCAAAGCTCAAGGGTAGTCTAGAGGAATATTTGGCCTTACACCCCTATTAACCATTGCAATTGTTGCTTGGACTATTGTCATGTTCTAGAAGGTAAGTATGACTATTGTGAGATCGCATAAAATAATTCTAAAACTAAAAAAACCACTTTGTAATTGTATGATCTATATTGGATCATTTCTAGAGACATCCAATTATATGTTCCAGATTTTGGAGTCATCCTATTAGTCTATAATTCAATTAATAGCAACCCCAAAATCTACAATCTTAATAGACTTATTTGTGGCTATTAGAAGATTTTCATACTCTAGATCCCTATGAATAAATCCAAGACTCTGCAGATACTCCATGCCTCTTACCACATCCAACACCTACTTCAAAGCCATCTTGAGAGGTACAACTTGACTTTATCTCCTTGCCAAAAACTATTGCACAGAGCTTCTCTTGTCATATTCTATCACAAAACACCAAACCATGGGACTCCTACACATTTATAATAATTATGCTCAACACACAACTGAAAAATGTAAGTTTAGCTAGCTCCCTTTGAAAATTTTTTTGATTGAAATAACAATAATCTTCTTGGAAATGCTAAATGTTTATAGAATGTATAGTGAACTGATATCTACTAACGTAGTAGAGTGTGGTCCATTTTCTTCTAAAATGTCATATGTTAGACTCCTAAGGTCTGTGAAGAGGGAAACACTCAAATTGATTGAAACATTTGTAGACAAAGTAGAAGATCAACCCCATATTGGAAAGATATTTCTACCCCCTATGAAGGATTCTATTTCTAGGTGACTATGCATGGACTGAAATAGGAAAATATGATTACATGATTACATGATTACAACATTTATATTTTAGCCACAAATAGTCTCCACTATCTAATACCTATAGCATAAAACTCCTTAATTTTAATACCATCATTTATGTATAGATTGTGTCTAAATTATTTTGAATTTCATAAATCAAATTGTAAAATTTTTGGTTAAAATTGTATAGAGTTCATTTTAAAAAATTTAAAATTTTAGATCACGCCATGATCTATTTATCAAAGTGAAATTTTAGATCACACTATACATCACATGCTATTGAATTTTTTTTGGTTGAAATTTTGATAAGTAGATTTAATTTTATGATTATGATACTTTTTTTTTTCTATTCCGGTCTTAGATTTTTATTCTTTTTGCTAATGGCCACCGTGTTTTTTTCAACTATTTTTTTTTCTCATATTGAGTAAATGACATCATTTAGGAAGGAAACATAATAATACTTAATCTATTTTTGTTTTCAAAATACTTTGTGGTCACAATTTCTGCTTGAAGTGGTTCTAGAAATGGATGGTGCAAGAAAAGAACTATGCAAAATGCAGAACTACTACTCCTCCCAAGATGTACTCTCAACCTTAAATCAATTCAACCCTTGTAATTTCTATTCATATGAGAAAATATGCCCTATTTGATGATTTCATAAGGTATACTTGAATTATTTGTAGGGTGACCATG
Source organism: Cupressus sempervirens (assembly GCA_028749045.1). Taxonomy (NCBI): domain Eukaryota; kingdom Viridiplantae; phylum Streptophyta; class Pinopsida; order Cupressales; family Cupressaceae; genus Cupressus; species Cupressus sempervirens. The sequence continues at coordinate 883,027,559 of CM053787.1, forward strand.
CAATCAAATTTTCCAATGGCAGACTGGGTTTTGGAGATTTCTATAGGTATTGAATTTATTATTGTAGATTTATATGGTGAGTAATGTTTCTTTCTTGAAATGATCTATTGCAATAAAAAAATTAAAAGTAAAAACCCTACCTTTATGAATGTTGATGACAGGAACTAGACTTCAATAAGCACAACTGACATTTATTGAAAAACACTAAAATAAAATCACAGTTGAGCTAGAAGTAACTCCTTTGGAATAGGACTTTATTAATTTAGAAACAAAATTAAGAAAGACCCTTTGCTTGGTCATTCCATTTGGTTTTTTTGTAATGATTATCGATGTATTCTCTAAGATGCAGTCCAATTTTTTAATCTATTTTCCCATTTAAATTTTAGCTATGTCAATTTGGATGCATTTGGGTATGTGTGTGTGTGTGTGTGTGTGAAAAAATATTAAAGAACTATACAAAATTAAATCATTTTATAGTATTAAAACTCTAAGACATTATTGGCTGAAAAAAAACTTAAAAGTGGAATAGTGCTTTATCATAAATCTAAGGCATGTAAGGAAAAAATAGACATGTTTTTTCTGCTATTAGGAATAACATTTAATAAATATTCTTTAATTTATTAACAATAAGAACCACAATATGTAGTTAGAACCTTATGACTGCTCTTGCAGGTTTAGATCCTCACCAACTACTGACATTACAATCAAGTTTGTTATTAGTGACATACATTTTTTAGATTTTAAGTATCTACCAAGCTTATTATATAGTTAACAACATTAACCAAGAATTTTAGTTGTTACCAAGTTCTATAGTTGATATCGAGTCCTTTGGACATATTTCAGTTGGATCCAAGCAGTTATTACTATGATAAAGATTAGCAATATAAATTGAGCACCTCAATGTATGCCGAGTTTATCAATGCAAACCAAGTTGCATAGTGTTTATCGAGTTCATAGTTGATGTGATGTGAATCCAGTGTTGATCAAGCCACTTAGTGTTAACCAAGTGATTCAATTTATACTGAGCTTGTAGTGAAAGCATTGGCTAAGCTATGCTATGTGAATCAAGTGATTCAATTTATATGCCGAGTTTCACAATATTCACCAAGTCACTAGTGCAAATCGAGTTCAAGACTACTTGGAAGTGATCAGCATGGACTAAGCTTCTACATCTACCAAGTGCATGATGATGCCAACCATTGATAGTGGATGCCAAGTATCAAAACCTCACTGAGTCAATCTTGAGAACCTGAGTTCTTGTAGTTTGAGCCAACTTTGTAATATCTATGTAAACTTGTATTGTGGCTGACTTTGTAAATTTTTAATTGGACTGGTATATATGTAACATATTGTATCACATCCAAAGTGTGAATATATGGGAATAATGTGAAATTTAATCAAAGAAAAGCAAAAGAGAAAATTACAAAGTCTACAATAGTGTAAGGAGTAACAAAGATTCATCTATCATAGTAAAGTGATTTGTACACTCAGAGGAATCTCATTTAGCAAACCTAGTTGTAGATCAGAGATCAACTGTTGCTTTATCCTAACAAGTGGATTAGTCAAATCCTTTAATAAGGTAGACCTAATAGTCTTGTGTAAATCTTTTTACCAAGTGCATATTTGATTGTATGTTTGTAAATCCTTTAACAAGGTGGACCTAGCAATCCTTATTGCTCCTAATAGGGTAGATCATGAGAAGTGGTCAATGTAAGCCTTAACTAGCCAACTTTATACCATAGTACTAAAGCTTGTGGGTGTCATCTCCATCCCAATTTTACTTTCTATTTGGAATGTTTTTGGGTCACCAAATCTTGTATGTTAAAGTGTTGTGTATTCTTTCATATTTTCAATTTCTCATGCATGTAATTAGATTAGAATATATACGACTTGGATTAATTATTAATTGAAGTTCAAAGTTTTATCAATTATTGATTCACCCCTCACCTTTCAATAAATTATCCTTTCATAATATTTCCAACAATTGGTATCAGAGATTTTGTAGTTCTCAGAGAAAAGTTTAACAACTTGAGCAAAGATCAAAGGCTATAGAGATATTTATACTTGACAAGGCTATTGACAATGAGAAGCTAGATTTGGAAATGGCTATTGCCCAACTCAAGAAAGCAAAGAAGCAACTCTCTCAATCCCTAAAAAGAAGAAAATATCTTGTAATTCAAATGAATGATCATCTCTACATTGAAAAAAGAATTGAAGACATTCATTTAGCAAGAAGCTCAGATGAAGCCTGTGAAGTGATCAAAGAACTATTAGAAAATAATGCTTCACTACAATAAGAAGTAAGAAAACTAAAAAGAGAGCAAGAAATTTAGTTAGTAAGGCTATGTGAAGTTATGGAAGAAAAAAACAAGATAAAAGAAGAAATAGGAGGAAAAGTAACAAGGCTCAACATTTATCCCTTTAGCAAGTTGACTTCATTAATTAGCTATCTAATGCAAAATGAAGAAATCATGAATCTAAGGTTAGAAAATGAAAGATTGAAGAATGATATAAACACTAAAAGGAAAACCAATGAAAGAATGATGAAATACCAAGAAAACATGAATCAACTAGATAAGAAAAATCTTTATAGACAAAAAGGAAAAGTAGGAATTGGATATAAAAAAGAAGGTGAATCATCCAAGTAAGGAGTTCAAAAGAATCAAAGACCTACTAGCAATCACTATGGTAAGATAGGTCATACATCAAACAAATGTTGGAGCAATGGGGAAAAAAAATTCAATGGGAAGTGCTACAATTGCATTCAGCATGGTCATAAGGCTATCAAATGCAAAGAGAAACCCAAGTTTGAAGGTAAATGTTGCAAATGCAACAAACATGGGCACAAGTCATCATAATGAAAATCCAAGATATTGAATCCAGTAGAATAGATTGTGAAAGCTATATTTGTTTGGGACTATAACACCTAGTGCAAATGTCATTACTATGGAGAATTTGGAAAAATTGGAATGAATTGTGTAAAGTATCATATGAGAACAAAAGATACTACTAGAAGATGGTTTATTTGTACTGAACTTGGTCATCTTGCCAAGAACTACATGAATATTTGAAGAATTGAAGATAAAAAGAAGGAAAAAGATAATAAAATTAGAAAATAGATGAGAGAACAATGGGTTGCAAAATCTTTTGAGAATGCAAATCCAAGTTGTGATGAACAAGTCACTCAAGGATTGGGTGACTCCACCTTTTCCACTTGATCTCTCAAAGGAGAACTAGAATTGGGATACTAAAGAAGACATCTAATATCAATTCCAATTAGCAAGATGGAAGATCCAAATCACCATTCAAGATGCAAAGGGATCATGAAATAAAATATGGAAATTACTACCGAGTAAGGTTTGGTTACTATCTTACCGAGAAAGGTTGGGTCACAGACTCTACCAAGCAAGGTCAAGAGAAACTTCATGAAAATTTTGTTGAGCATTCAATACAAGTGAAGTGGATGATAGTGTGTCAACTTGGTCAAACATTTGTACCAAGAATTTATGATGAATTTTGATAAAAGGGTGAAATCAAAGTCATTTCTCACCATAAATTGTTAAGAGCTAATTGTGTAGAGTGATCTTCCGAGCATTCAAGCGATTTGAGTGAATTGTTAGCGAAAGTTTTCATATTCTCTCAAACCCTACCAAATGAAGATGGCATATAGTAGTAGCAAAGCAAAAATTGGTTCAGAAATATTGGTTCATGGAGTGGAATGGAAGACATCAAATTTCAAGTTTACTCCTACACTTGCAAAAATCCTAGATCAGAGTGAAGGGTAGTCACAAATCCCTCCCAAGGTATTGTTAGTTAATTATATATGTTCACATTTTAAATGTACTATAAAAGATATCAGTGCACTAGAGATGGATGAATGTTTGAAGGAGTTATGCATCGATGGTGTGTTGAAACTTGAATATCAACATCTTGAGACAAAAGGTTTAACAAATATCCCTCACATGCCATGAGATTTTCAAATAAAATGGATAAGATACATCATTAGTCATGTGCATAACAATCAATTGTGGTTGGAGAAACTAATTTTGATCACCAAGAAGATGATCCATAGGATCACTAGTCTCTCCATGTTAACCAAAGCCAAAATGACTAAAACCCTAAGTCAAGTTGAAATAGAGAAGAAAACCCTTGTCGAGTGGGATGGAAGGGGTATGATAATAAGTAGTGTGACTAACATGGAGTTGAAGTTTGATATTCACATCATATCACACAAGATATATAGCTCCAACAAGTTGAATAATATGTCATATAGAACTGTAGACTTGGCTTACAAGGTTGTCAAGAATAGCCTCTCTCTTGACCTTGCCAAGTTACTATTGAACCAATTCAACAAGAACATGGAAAGCATAAGGACCTCAAAGAACAATCCATGTAAGTTCAATTCACTCTTGACATGTCTATTTTTCTATGTTCAAAAATTCTTCCCATCAAAAGGTACTATTGTATGGAGAAAAGATGTGCCAATGCTCTATCAGATTAATGAGTATATTGCTGAAATGGGAGAAAATTATGCAAGTATTATGGATAACTATTGTGATACATTTAAGGAGAAAATGAATAACAGATATAGGATTCCAAGAAAACTAGTAGAGGATTATAAAGATGATATTTGTTTCTGCATGGTAGATAGTGATAAAGTGTACATTTAGGTGGTTAGGTCAAGAATTGCATGGGTAGAACCTCTAGTATATGAGGTCAATATAGATGAAACAAAGGATATAATTGAGGCATTAACAAATGATCCAGTTGATCCTAAATCAGCCTATTTTGGCACATATGATGAGGCTAAGGTCAAGATAGAACTAAAGATTAAGCTCCCTTAGGAAGTTAACAAACGCAAGAAGAGGATTGCCAAGATGAAAACTAGTTCCGCTCTCTTGTTAACTAAGGGCAAAGGTGAATGAAGAACCAGAGGATGAAGAAAAGTCAAAGAAAGAAGAGCCACTAAAAAAGAAGGGTAAGGTTATCATTACCAAACCTACCAAGCCATGCATTGAAATATTCACTAAAAGGGATTCAAGGAAGAAAATAGACAAGGAAGGAGGAGACATAATTTTTAGAAAACCTCCACCCACCTTCCAAGAAAAATTTAAAGATTTGGAGTTAGAGGCATGCATAAAAAATTTCAAAGCACTAAAATATGATACTAGGATTGAAGAAGAGAAAAATAAAATTGAAGACTTGGTGATAGACAAGATGGGTAAGTGGAAATACTCAACTGATCAGCTTGCACTTCATATTTTGAGTGTTTTGATGGATAAGATTAAGCCAAGATGAGAATTTTCTAAGCAAACTAAAAAAGATATCTATGAGAAAACCTAAGGGAACTTTTTCCAAGCTTAATTGAGAAAGAGGTGAAGCAATCTTTGAAGAAGAATAAAGAGAAATTAACCTTGAGCTCTAGCACTTGTCTAGTGTTGTTGAAGGAAATAGAGTGTATTGTGAAGAATGCCACAAACACATGGAAGAATGTATATCTTCTTCACAAACTAAGTAAATTTTCTATTGATGTAAATGATGATGATGATGATGATGATCAGGAAGAGAAAGATGAAGAAAAAGATGATGAAGAGGTAACTCATTTTGATAACATAGATTATGAGGAGGAACATAGACATGAGTCTATCAAGGAAGATACTCAAGATATAGAGGAGGTTGACCTAGTAAAGATTATTGTAGTGGTCATAGCTTCACTTCCTTATTCTCCTAGAAAATTTTTGATTACATAAAGCTTGGAGATAGCCTCAGTAGGATTGATTGTTACCACCACTAAAAACACAAGCACTCAATCAATCTTTGCACTAGTCTAGCTTAGCACTACATTGACTGAAGTGTCAACCACTTCATCTACTGAGTTGCAGGCTCTTCCGTCTACATCAATTTTGAATACATTAGTTTTGGATAGATCAAGTATTCATACTATTAGTATTTCAATGAGTACAATATCTATTTTTGTGGAAAGTCCTCCAAATTCAATAATTATTTCCATTCCTAGTATGCAAATAGTAAGTGCAAAGACAGTTGAGACCAACCCCGAACTAAGCACACATTTTTTTGGCAAAGGTAAAGAAAAGGAGGAGGATGTAGATCTTGATGAGGAAATTGTGATTCCAAATTGGGACATTTCAAAACTCAATCCTAATCAAATGCAAACCTTTAGAGAGTTACTCCAAAAGAAAGCCCAGCAGCAAAGGCTAAGAGAGGAAAGAGACAATGAATTTAAGATCATTGAGGATGCCAAGAATATTATAGTACAGGCTTTAGGCATAGAGGTTGATACTTCTCAACCAATTTTGTATCAATTGGAAGAGGCAGTCTAGAAGTATAATGAAGATTTAGATAGACAAGACAAACTATTGCAGAAAGCTGAGAAAAAGTTTGAGAATAAAGTGTTAGAGCTCATTGCTCAAGAAACTATCATTACCAAGTAGAATTATCTACTATTTTTGGCTCTCTAGAAACCTCTTGCATAAGTGTATCATTAATTTTTGGTAAGTTATGTGATATTTCAAATTTTACAAAGGAAATAAAAGACAAATTTTCTAAGATTGATGAGGATTTGAAGGCAAGTGCATAGCAGTTATAGCTTTGCCCTAGTTCAAGCTCTATCCATTTCAATAAGATCAAATTTTTGTCAGATATGTAGGTAGAATTTCTCAGAGAGGAGACAAGAATCAGATCTACATTAATAGACATTCAGAACATGATTCTTCCAAACATGGATGCACTATAGAAGCATTTTTTACATTAAAAAATGCTCATCCATGATAATAACTTCTCCATTACAGACCATATGATTGAATTGTCAGCAGAAGTGAAGGTTGCATTGCATACATGCAAGGTCTTGCAAGAGGAATGGGACAAGACATCGGTGATTATCCTTAAGGTACATTCAAATTTCCTATCTCATTTTGACATTACTATGTAAATATATAGAATAAATCTTTGGCATTAATGTCAAAAAGGGGGAGAAGATGTAAAATGTTGTAAAGAAAATGGGGGAGAAAGATGTAAAAAGATAGGGGGTGAAGAATCAATAAGGAGAAGATTGAACAAGGAGAAGAGTGTACAAAAAATGTATATTGTATATGAAGAGAAGATGTATTTAGATGTACATATCAGATGTAAAGTATACTATATATTATACTATGGAGGAGCATTACCATGTATAGAATTATATCTCTTACAAAATCAATTTTGAAAAATCTCAAAAATAGTATACTCTACCGAGTTGAAATCACAAGGTGATGGATAAAGGTATTAAGGAGATTTTTGAATTCAATTTTGACTAATAAGTGTTTTTGTCACTAATGCCAAAGGGGGAGATTGTTGACATTATAGTCAAGTTTTTTATTAGTGACATAAACTTATTCAAATTTTAAGTATCTATCGATCATATTGTACAATTAACAATGTTAACCAAGAATTTCACTTGTTACCAAGTTCTATAATTGCTACTAAGTCCTTTGGACAAATTTCCATTAGAGCTAAGAAATTACTACTATGATAAAGATCAGTAGTGTAAACTGAGCATCTCAGTGTATGCTGAGTTTATCAATGTAAACCAAGTTGTGTAGTGCTTACCGAGTTCATAGTTTATGTGGTGTAAATCTAGTGTTAATCAAGCCACTCAGTGTTAACCAAGTGATTCAATTTATACCAAGCTCATAGTGAAAGCACTGACCATGCTATGTAATATGAATCAAGTGATTCAATTTATATGTCCAATTTTACAATATTCACTAAGTCACCAGTGCAGACCAAGTTCAAGACTACTTGGAAGTGATTAGTATGGACCAAAATTCTACGTCTATCAAGTGCATGATGATGCCAAACATTGATAGTGAATTCCAAGTATCAGAACCTCACTGAGTTAGTCTTCAGAACCTAAGTTCCTGCAGTTTGAGTTGACTTTGTAATATCTATGTAAGCTTGCATTATGGCCAACTTTGTAATTTTTTAATTGGATTGGTATATATGTAATGTATTGTATCACATCTAAAGTGTGAATATATGTGAATAATGTGAAATACAATCAAAGAAAATTAGAAAGGCTACAATAGTATAAGGAGTAAAAAAGATTCATCTACCATAGTAAGGTGATTTGTACACTTAGAGGAATCTCATTCAAAAAACCTAGTTGTAGATCAGAGATTAGCTACTACTTCATCCTAATAGGTGGATCAATCAAATCTTTTAACAAGGTAGACCTAATAGTCTTGTGTAAATCTCTTTATCAAGTGCATACTTCATTGTATGTTTGTAAATCCTTTAACAAGGTGGACCTAGCAGTCCTTATTGCTCCTAATAGGGAAAATCATCAGAAGTGATCAATGTAAGCCTTAACCATCCAACTTTATACTGCAGTACTAAAGCTTGTGGGTATCATCCTCACCCTAGTTTTACTTTCTATTTGGAAGGTATCTGGGTCACCAAATCATGTGTGTTAAAGTGTTATATATGCTTTCATATTTTCAATTTCTCATGTGTGCAATTAGATCAAAATATATATGAAGGATTAATTGGTAATTGAAGTTTAAAGTTTTATCAGTTACTAATTCATCCCTCCCCTCTGAGTAACTTATCCTTTCATAATATTTCCAACACCAACACCTTCCCTAGGCACTTCTAAGCTCTACAACTATTAGGTGAGTGTAGATATAATGATTTTTCATTATGAATCTTGCATTCATTTCCTAAGTATGATGTAGCTTCCCTACAGTAGTGATAGCCATGCCTAGACTGTGATCATCCATTGAAATTTTTCAAGCTTTAATCAATTAGTATTATGATCCCTAATTTTTGTCACCTCCAAGATCATCAACAGGTCAACCTCCATGTTGAATGTGACTTCTATAAATGAAACATCAAGTGTGTTTACTAGTTTTCAAATCTTTCAAATGCACACAGGAAGTGCATCCACAATGGGTGGATATTCTTCCTATGCTCATACAGATGCATCTCACCTCTAAATCTATGCCTAAAGCCATCTGCATTTGGAGATAGTGGATCGATGTACAAATTTGGTGACTAACCTAGCATTTGTTGTTGTCAATTAATTATAATTCCAAAACCTATTAAGACTCTTCATGGCCTTAATCACATTATTTTTCTTTTTGAAATGATAATAGCTTGAATAAGAATATTGCAATGTCTATGATTGTGAGGTTTCTAGTCTTTGACACTATTACATGATGCATAGTGAATAGTGTTCTCATTTAATTTATGTTTTGTTTGGAGCTTCTTTTTTATTATTTCTCAAATAAATTCTTATTAAAAGAGCTAGACCATGCCCATATTTTTGAAATCTAAAGATTTGACTTTGAATCTAGATTTTATTTGGTCTAATTATTTTAACAAGTTTATTCATTTTTTGTTACTATTTTCATTGAGAAATTAATTTCTATGCAATATTTTACATCATGCATTTGCAATTTTGAACTTGTGTATTTCATCTTATTCATTGAAGATATTTTGGTTTGCATTTTATTATGATTATAGATGATTTCAGGAGTATGGGCATCACCTTTCATCGATTGGAATAATTGCAATAGAGATATCTGCTTATACCTAACCGTGGTAGTTTGTGGCTCCTCCAGATAGACAATCATTGATACAGCTTTGATATGATTTTCTATCCCAATCCATGTTTTTATAGAAAAGTGTTTGAAATTTATTCATGTTGTAATGGAACTACAGGCTTCAAGCTATCTAAGGTGAGAACAAACTGCATATGAGAATTCAACATAAAAGCCAAACAGATTTGACACCATGCCAACAATATAATGTGATAACCATGTAATAAAAATGTGATTTAATATATATTTGGGATGGAGATTTTTTGACTTAGTTAAGATAAATTAGTGATAATAGGAACAATGAACTTGTTCAATCACTACAAAACTAATCAATTTTTAGTATCCTTTCAAATTTGACAGGAGATATTAGGGTGGGAGAAGGTCAAGTTCTATTACATCTAAATGCTACTACTGGTAAATTATTTATAAATAAAGGTAATGAATCTATCTCATATTTTATTATTTAAAATTTCAACATGTAGAAATTGGATTGCAACTTTTAGGACTTTATTAGGATGATAGATATATTTCATTGAGCAAAATCTTTCAAAAAAATATGTAAGGAACCAGGGATCTAAATCATTGCCTATTATTTTAAGAGACATAAATTTGGTGCATATTTTAATAAACTATAAATTAAATTTTATATTAATATAAGATTAAAAAATAAGTATATTTCCTTTGTCTTATGCAACCTTATTAAAAGAATATTCCAAAGACTATCTCATCTATGGTATACTGAAAGATCAAGAAGAGTCATCATCAATCTTGCACTTTGATATTTTCCAATATTTTCTACCAAGAGAATTGAACATATTTATAAATATATTTATATATTTCAAAAATTATGCAGATCTTAAGAAAATCCACATGCCCCTCATAAGGTAAATATTGAGATGCTTTTGGAATTACCAATTTAAGATGCAAGCAAGAATATACATATCATATGTATTGTCATAATATGTATTGTTATCATATGCTTTGTTACTGAAGTTTGTTCTTTGATGGAAACATGTCATATGTATGGTTTTCCCTTATTAGAATCGTTATTTTAAATCTTAAGACTTTAATATTTTTTATCCTTGGCATCTCAAAAACTAATCAAGTGTTATCTTGGCAATTAAAACCTTTAGTGGATTCTTGCTGCATTATCTTGTGACTTAAAGTAGTTGTGTTGCATTCATGATAGACCTACCTTATATTGATCAAATGAAATTATGTACATTAATATCAAATTTAATTACATTAAAATTAGAAAAGCTCCTAGATTCAAACAAGAGCCTACTGAACTAGTTGACATTTTTTTACATTATTTTTTAAAGGGTACTAGCTCAATGGAAGATCACCTACTTTACAAGTAGGAGGATGGTGGTTCAATTCCATTGTACCCTAATATGATTAAATTCATGATTAAATAAACTACTAAATCAAACACCAAATATACTACCAGATCTATGACCAAATATACTATCAAATCAACTACCAATTATACTATCAAATATACCACCAAATAAACTACTATTTAGTAACAATCAACTACCAAATAAATTACCAAATACACCACCAAATAAACCATCAAATAAACTAGTATTTAATAACAATCAATGACCAAATCAATGATCACATCAATGACCAAATTAGTGATTAAAATAGTTTAGTCACAAATTTGGTTGTGATATTAATGAACGGCAATAAACTACCAATGGTAACGTGATCAAAAGTGGTCATATATCTACAATTTTTAGTAGTTTATTTAATCATATATTGTTGTTTTTGTACTAGTGATTATAGAAAACTATATGAAACATTACATGAGGAAAAGACATTACTAAAAGATGTTTCATTTGTACAAAACTTGGGAATCTTGCCAAGAACTATATAAACATGGGAAGGATTGGAGATGAAAAGAAAGCCAAGACTGACAATATTAGAAAACAGATGAAGTAGCAATGGATACCAAAATCTCCTAAGAATGCAAGCTCAAGTCATGAAGTAAATGTCACTCAAGAGTTGGGTGACTCAAGCATTTCAACTTGAATCCCTATGGGAATAACTAGAATTGAGAATCTAAAGTAGAAATCCCTCATTAGTTCTAGCCATCAACAAGAAGAGATTCATATCAGCATTCAAGATGCACAAGGATCACTAAGTGGTTGCAAAAATTCAAGACATTACCAAGCTAGAGATCTTGCTGAGCAAGGTCAGGATACACTAAAGTATTTTATGTGGACACTAAGTTGTTGAAGACTCTACTGAGTGATAATGATTCCTCTAAGCTATGAATGTTTGTCAAGCATTAAAGGTTGAACCTAGTGGAAGACATCTTTTCACCGAGTGAGTAAATGTACCAAGCATTAATGGTGATTATAAAGAGGAAATTCATTAAAAAGGAAGAAATTGAATGCATTATTTCACCATGAATCTCAAGAGCTATTTTACGAAGATCAATTTTAGAGATTAAGAATGATTTGAGTTTTTGTTGTTGAAGAAATTTTGAGTTTTCAAAAACCCCACATAGCATGGCATCTTCTAGCAACAAAATCAAGAAAGGGTCTAAAATTTTGGTTTGAGGAGTCAATTGCAAGGCACCAAACTTCAAGTTGAGTCCATCAATTGTAGAAGTGCTTGACCTAATTGATGCACAATCAAAAATTCCACCCAAGGTATTTCTCATCCACGATATCCATTCATATTATCATTGTTCTGTTCAAGAGCTAGGAACTCATGAGATGAATGAAACATTGAACGAGTTATGTTTGAATGGCATTCTAAAACCTGAGCATCAACATTTGGAAGCCAAGGACTTGACACACATATCACAAATGCCAAGATAATTCCAGTTCAAATGGATGAGACATGTTCTGAGGCATTTGCATAATGGACAACTATGGTTGGGGTAACCTATTCAGATATTGAAGAAAATGATTCATAGAGTCACTAGTCTTCTAATGTTGAACAAAGACAAAGCAACCAAAACCATAGGTTGGATTGAACTAGCAAAGTGAACTCTTACCGAGTGGGATGGAAAAGGAATGAAGATATGTGGAATCATAGACATGGAACTAAAGTTTTAAATTTACATGATCACTCATAAGATCTATAGCTCCAGTCATCTCAATAGTGTGTTATGTGAGGCAGTTGATCTGGCTCTCAAAGTAGTGAAGAATAACATTTCATTTTACTTTGTTTAGTTGTTATTGAATTAGTTCAATAAGAACATGGAGAGCATCAAAGATTCCAAGAATAATCTATATAATTTTGGTTCACTCTTGACTTGTTTATTCTTCTTTGTGCAAAAAAATCTTCTCTTCTAAAGGTTCAATAGTATGGTGAAAAGATGTCCCTATTTTATATCAAATAAATGAGTATATAATAGAAATGGGTGAAAACTTTGATAGCATCATGGACAACTACTCCGAATCCTTCAAAGAGAAGATTCAAAATAGATATAGGATACCTAAGAAGCTTGTAGAAGACTACAAGGATGATATCTATTTCATGGTGGACTATGAAAAATTTTAAATTCAATAGTTAGACATAGAGTGGCATGGATTAAGGCTCTCAAGTATGAGGTTAACACTGATAACACCAAAGATACCATTGAGGCAATGTTGAATGAGCCTGTGGATCCTAAAGCACCTTATTTTGGGACTTATGGAGAAGCTAAGGCAAGAATAGAACTTTAAATTAAGCTTCCTCAAGAAGTTGACAAAAGAAGAAAGGGGATAGAAAAACTAAGACAAAAAAGTTCTACTCTCCTACTAACAAAAGGAAAAGGTGATGAAGTGGATGAAGATAATGTAAAGGATGAAGATGAGGAAACCAAATCTAAGGAAGAAGATCATATAAGGAAGGAAGATAAGATTATCATAACTAGACCTACTAAGTCATCCACTGTTGTATTCAAAAGAAGGGCTCAAAAGTCTAGGAAGAAATTGAAGTTAGGTGAAGAGGATGCCGAGTAGATTATCTTCAAAAATCTTGCACCTACACTTCAAGAAAAGTTAAAGGAATTGGAAAAAGGAAATAGCATGGAATGTTTAAATTTCCTCAAATATGAATCAAGGAATGAAAATGAGAAATTACATATTAAAGATGTTAGTATGACCAAGCTAGGCAAATGGAAGTATTCTCTTGATGAGCTTACTCAACAAATTCCTAATGAGCTTATGCAAGCAATCAATCCTAGATAGGAGCATGCAAAGAAGACTACAAAAGACATATTTGAATAGACTCTGAGGCAACTCATGTCAAGTCTTATTGAAAAGGAGGTGAAAGAATCATTGAAGAAAAATGAGAAAAATTTCACTCGCAAGATGAACAATGCATGATATTGTTAAAAGGCATTGAATATGTGGTGAAGGTAGCTACAAACACATGGAAGAACATCTGCAAACATCAACCTAGTAATTTTATTGTTCATGTTAATGACAAAGATGATGATGATAATGAGGAAGAGGATGTGGAAACAAAAGATGACAGTTAAGAACAAGTCTCAGCTAGGTACTAAAGTTTCAGATAAGGGTAAGGGTAAAGAAGAAGAAATTGATCTATATGAGGATGTAATTATTCCAAATTGGTATATCTCCACCCTCACTCGTAATCAAATGAATACCCTAGGAGACTTATTGCAAAAGAGAGCTAAGAAATAGAAGCTTAGAGAAGAGAAGAGAAAGAAAACCCAAGTGCTTGAAGATATAAAGGACATATTTGTAAATGCACTAAGTATAGAGATTGATAGTACTTAGCCTATTTTGGACTAGTAAGTAGAAGTTATCCATAAATTCAATAAATACTTGAATGGATAGGATAAGTTGCTACAAAGAGTAGAAAGAAAATTTGAGAACAAGGTATTGGAACAAGTGGCACAAAAAATTGCAATAAACCAAGTAGAATTGTTTACTATTCTTATTTCATAGGAGGCATCTATAAATAATGTGACTTCTTTATTTGTTAATTTTTGTGACACGTCTATCTTCACACAAGGAATTAAAGATGAACTATCAAAGATAGATGAATACATGAAGGAAAGTGCACACTAGTTATCACTTGACCCAAACTACAACTCTACTCATTATTCAAAGATCAGATTTCTAACAAATTTGCAAGCAGAATTATTAAAGGAAGAAGCCATGATCAGTGCCACACTTGCAAAAATCCAAGACATGATTCTTCCAAACATGGATGTATTGCAAAAACATATTTCACATCCTAAGACACTCATCCATGACAATAACTTTTCCATAGCTGATCACATGATGGAGTTATTAGCAGAAGTTTAGATTGTATTACATGCAAGTAAGGTGTTATAGAAAAATTGGGACAAGACAATGACATTAATCTTGAAGGTACACTCTAAATTCTTGTCACATTTTGCTATTAACATATAGTATACACCTTTGGCATTTATGTCAAAAAGTCTAAGAAGTATAGATGAATGTATATATTTATAAAGAGGGAGAAGTATATGTAAAGACATACAAAATATATGTATGGGTGAGCAGTACTCCAGATATATAAGGTTTATGTATCGGGGAGTAGTATAGTATTATAGAGATACACGAATAGATAGAAGAAAATATCTTTTCCAAATTTTTTTTTGAAAAATCTGAAAAACGAAGTATGTTACCAAGTTGTAGACATGAAATGTTGATAAAAAAAAAATTTTGACTTGTAATTTTGAGTATTCAATTTTTTGGGATGATAATTGTTTTTGTCACTAATGCCGAAGGGGGAGATTGTTGACATTTAGGTAAATTTTTCTATTAGTGACTCACACTTAGTCAATATACAGTTGCTACCAAGTTTCTTAGTTACTACCTAGCATCAGAACCTATATGCAATTCATGTCAAGTGTAGCAGTGTATACCGAGTTGTTCAATGCAAGTGATGGAAACTCTAGTGTTAACTGAGATTCACAATGTCAACTGAGTTACATAGTGTTAACAAAGTTATTTAGTGTTAACCATGTTCTCAAATTTCTACCAAACTCACAGTGTTAGCAATGTGAATCTAGTGTTGACTAAGCTATGAAGTGTCAACTAAATGATTCAATATATGTCGAGTTTCACAGTGTTCACCAAGTCACACAATGATGACTGAGTTCAAGCTACTTCTAAGTGATCAATATGATCCAAGCCCCTTCATCACTCAAGTGCCAAATAATTTTGAGTGTTGATAGTGGTTTCTAAGTATCAAAACATCACCAAATTTGTCTTCAAAACCTGAGTTATAGCAGTTGGACTGACTTTGTGGATTCTGATGAAACTTGTATTGTAGTCGACGTCAATAAGTTATGATTTGGATTGGTATATATGTAAAGAATTATATCATATCCAAATGAGTATCACATGAGAATAGAAGAAGAAAACATGTGAATTAAGAAGGATAAAAGAAATATAAGGGACAAAAAATATTTATCTATCAGATCAAAGTGATCATTATAATTCAAGGAATCTCAACAAGAAAATCAGAGTTACAGATCAAAGGTTAGCCATTGGTTCCTCCTAATAGGTGTATAAACTAAATCCTTTAACAAGGTGGACTTAATAGTCTTATGTAAAATCTCTTTATTGAGTGCATACTTCATTGTCTTTTGCTTTCACAAGGTGGACCTCACAGTCTTTATTGCTCCTAATAGGGAAGATCATCAGAAGTGATCAATTATAAGCCTTAACAAGCCAACTTTATACTATAGTACTAAATTTTGTGGGTATCATCCCTACCCCAATTTTACTTTCTATTTGGAAGGTTTCTAGGTTACCATATCTTGTGTTAAGTGTTATGAATGTTTTACTACTTTAATTATTTCATGCATGCAATTAGATCAAAATATTATATGAAGGATTAATTGGTGAAATAGGATTAAGTTTTCCTAATTCACACCCCCCCCCCTCTCAGTAACCTTTCCTACCTCATATTTCCAACATTGGGGTTCTGTTTACATAGAGGAGTGGTTGTTCCATAATTATTTTGAAGCACATTAGAAAACACTTCCTCTTCCTCCCACTTTTCAATGAATGGTGCTCTTATAATTATCATCAAAATGGTAATAGAGTTGAGCTCCTCTTCTTCATAGTCACCCAACTCAAGCCACACTACCTCCTAATTCAAGTTGAGGTTTATCTGATGCATAGAAATTTAGCTTCTTATTATTTTATCCTTATGAGATTATAATTTTACTAGGCATACAACATATGTAAGCATCTATTGTAGCCAACCTATGTCTTCCTAGAATTATTGGATACTCCCCCCACTAAAGGTAGCTTTAGGTGACAAGATGATAAAATTAATAGGATACCCCCATGAATCTAGGTTAAAAATAAAATCTTCAACCATATCATAAAGATTTACACTAGAGCTATGAGCTAATTATGAGACTGTAGGTATAGTTCTCAGCTTAAGAACTACCTAGCTAGGTCACAAGATCCTTGGTAATGACATTGATGGTTACACCAAGATCTACCAATGCTTTACTAATATTGACCCCTTTTAGTGTTATATATTCTATAGGATTGTTAGGGTCACAATATTTTGGGATGTTTAACTTTCTAAGAAAATAATCACATAATTGTCCCAGGACATGTACAATCAGTGGGTCCTTTTTCCTCCCTAGCCTCTTCAAATATGCTTCCTTAATGAATGTTATAAATGAGGACTTCTTTTATGTATTGAAACAAAGGTATCTTCATGCTCATTTTTTTTATATGGTCTAGGTGGTTTGTAGTAAAGTCACTAGACTATTGCACAACTTCTCATACCAATCTTTGTAGGAAGGGTGGTGAAGTTGCATTAGATATAGTGGGGATAGGAGGAATTTTGATAGATTGTGGAGTTAAGGTTGGATTAATATTATTGCTTGTTTTAGTTTCTTCAACTAGAATCTTAGTGGTTGTAGGTCAAGTAGATGCAAGTAGTACTATTCAAGACCTTAGGTTGATATAACTCAAGTTAATAGCATAGACTAGTCATTGGTTGGGATCCATAGAATAGGCTTTTTGTTGGGGTTGATTAATTGGATTAGGAGTTGAGTAAACAACTAAGTTTTCTTTGGATTGTTTCCCTAGTGAGCTATAGGAGAAGCCGTTATTCTCTATTGCTAAGCCTTTTGCAGTGCCTATCAGATGGGTTATTCCATTATTGGTTTCTCTCCACTATTTAGTTAATTAATAATTTCCTTATGGAGGTTGCCACTGGATTTTTTGTGGGTGCTAGCATTGGTTAGAAGAAGATCATTGTCAAAAAAAATTATTAGTCCAAGGTCACTAGAATTGGTTAGGCTAATTATTATTCCATTTTTGTTGATTAGACCAAGAGTTATTCCAATTTGGTGCTTGGGGACCAAAATTATAGGGATGTTGATTTTTCCATTGACTATTATTATTAAGAACCAAAATTTTGAAGTGAGTCTTGAGGTGTACCTTAATGTTAGAATCATACTCTATGTGTATTAGTGTAGAGCACCTAATCATTCTCATCAATGTCTTTAAAATTTTTGGGCATCAGTTGAGTTTCTATGTTAGCCATTTTCATAGACCAAAAATTCTTCTTCTTTTATATGTAGTGTGAGAAATATTCTACTAACATTGCCTCAACATCCTCTTGTTTCTTCTTGGCATGCATTTTATCAATCTAAGTAGCAACATTATTGATGATGTCTTTCTTGAAATCTAACAAGATATTTTAAATCTCCATTTTTAAACTCTAGAACTATTTGCCTTTCCAAGAGAAGACCTGAATCTTCTTCCCTTCTTCGTCACTTCTATTAAGTAGTTCAAAAAAATATTATCAATATCATCTGAACTATTTTGAGAAATGTCACCTCCCACTATAAGGTCTATAGCATTTTCACAGGTATATTTAAGGTCTTTTGAGAAATACTATTTTTGTGATTATTCATTCAATGCATATTGAGTATTCTTCTGGAGATTGAACAAAAATTGTGAGACATAGTCTTCCAGAGTTTTATCCTCTCATTAAGACATCTTAAATATATCATCTTCTCTCATATCACTTTCCTAATTATATTATTTATATTTTTCTGAGAATAAGTCCTTCATAACATCCTATGTTGCAACAACATTGGCTACTAATCCCATGAACCACCTAAGAGATGACTCTTTCAGAGTTGAGGGAAACAACTTAAATTTATGAGCATCTATTGTATAATCATAATTCCCATGGAGAATATCAAACTAAAAGAGGAAGGTATCAGGGTCTTCAGTAATGAGGCCATAAAACTTTAGAAGTGCAGAAGTAGGGATATTGTTCAAATTTTTATTGTCATGCAAGTTAGGAATAGGAAAGGGAAATGTAGGGTGTATCATCCTTGGTTGTGGAGGTGGTGGTCCTCTTTTTTTTTTCCTAACTAATGCATAACAAGAGATAATTTATCTTGATATCTTGGTTTGTGAAAGAGGTCATTCAAATAAAGTGATGCTAATGTGGATGGAGGTGAATACAATCCAACTTGAGCATCAACAAATGGATGTTCCAATGGTTTTTCTTCTTCTTGTGTAATTTCTAGCTCATGTTTAAGAATATTTTCTATTTCAAAGGGGTTGTTATGTGGAATCAATTTCCCAAGGCAAACCCTTCTTCAATGCATGTAGTAAAAGTAATTCTATACTAGTCACATGAATTTCAACATATAGAAATTTAAAAATTTGACTATTATGTTTGAGATAGGCTCTTAGTTTGAAACCATCACTTATAATAGTGCCAAAAATATAGTTTCCTATATATAAATTATAGTTGGGAATGGGAATTTCTTTACTCTCAAATTGGACATCTTTACTAGTAGTCAAGTTACAACCTAAGACATCATTTAATCATCAACACATGGGCATTAGACTTGAAATGGGTCAGCATGGTATATGCACTAAGTTCCCTTTACAAACATAGATTCTACCTAGATTTATCATATTGAAATGAAAACTTTGATCAAACTTCTTATCACAAAAAATAAACCTACACTCAACTTTTAGAACTGAAAGAATTTGCCTTAGGGAAAAATTCACCCAAGAACTAAGAACTCAAAAATAAGAACAACTATAGATCATAAAGTAGTATGATCAGAATAATAATGTATTCAATTCAATATGCATTAAGAGTACACTAGGAGTGCCTATATATAAAGGCCTCTGAGATGCATCTAGAATTCCTCAGAATTAGCATCATGATTTAAGTCATACAACTAGGTACATGTCCACTAGATATGGGTTATCCTCCATTAAGCACAAAAGTAAATGTGATGATGAGAGGATAAGCCTACAAGGGTGTAACATTCAAATTAGTGTTGTATACAACATGTGTTAAAAAAGGAGTGTGAATAATCATGTTTTCTACATGACAACTCAGTGAATGATGCAAACTCCAGTGTTGTAGACACCATGTGCTAAATTAGAGTTGTGTACTTCTGTTTTGCCAACATGACAACTCAAAAAGGTGCACAAACTCCTAAGTGTCTCAAAAAATAAAATAATAAAATAATGCATTAACCTAAGTAAACTTAAGTAAGTGTAAATAGTAAATACGTATTTACACCAACAAGAATAAATGTGACTTTTTTCCTACTGGCTACAAGAACAATCACCCTAATTTGCTTATGAAAATAATAGAGAAAGCATAACCAAAACTATTGATGGTTAAAATACTTACTAAAAATGGAAGAAGACAACTACCTAAGTGGACACCTTTAGGTAGTGTCTAGATTAACACAATAGATTTAGGTGAAAAGCTTCATAACTTTATTGATGAGAGATTCAAAAATATATCAACTTACTTTACAACTTAATTGCAAATCCAATTCATATCAATCTATTGTTGATGTCCTTCTAAGAGTGAATAGGACCATTTTACTCAATAAGTTTTATCTAACTAATCATTCCCCAAAAATAAAAGAATGTTTATTATAGTTTTATCTTTTTACAATGAAGAAGGATTGTAATATGAAAGAGGAAAAAATCATAAAAGTTCAAGCAATTAATGAACCACTACCCTAGATTGATAGATCATAAAGGAACACTATTATTGGATCGATGGTGAATTATATATCTCTGTTGGCATCTTTTAATATGTTCCACTAAGTGACGTCTAGTCCATAAGAGTCTTCATTATCCATTGATGAAGAGTCCTTCTTTGACATAGTCTTGCAACATTCTTTAAGTGGAAACTACACCTCCTCAATTTTTTGTACTTGCATGATCTAGCTAGTAGTCCTACAATCTTGAGTTAGATGAATCATAAAACATCACATATAATTTTTCATCTCATCCACATATTCATTCCACATTAAATATATTTAAAGAAGTAATTATTGTAGTAGTTGCAAGACTCATAATATTAATAGTTATATGAAGTACTTAGGAATGTGATTTTAGAACACATTCCACACTATCATAAAAATAAAAAATTATTTGACCATGGCATTATATAAAGACATATTCACATGAGCATATAATACTAATTATAGAAGTCCATTTATTGTTCATAATCAATACTTAAATTTTGTGTACAATAGCATAAAAAGGTCTTTAAAAGGTTCCTGAAAGTATATGAAAAGCATTATATCTATTTACCTAACTATGCCATAATTGGGACTCATCATATCTAAACCCAAATTATATCAAGGAAGTATGCAAGAAAATCCTCTTTCTTGCAATGTTAATTGATTTTAGATGCTCAATATGAATGTGAAATTGAAATAATTGATTTAATGACAAGAGTGGGATAGACATATGCACTAAATATATATAAACTATCATAGCAATGTCACATAGCTAGGAGAAACTTAATAGGGTTGTAGATGTATCAAGTAGAGTGATCATAAAAAATATATCATTCACCATTATAATTCATTGAAAATATACTATAAACAATTTATTCTTTGGATTACAAGTTATGAGATTGACTAGTCTTATATATGCAAGAAAGCATAAAACACATTAGATTGAAATGTAAAGAGAAATATGAATCAATATACATACATTCATAAAATAAAGGTATTTGATTCTCAAGGTCAAAGATGTCTATTTTGGTATATAATGTTGGTGTAAAATCTATTTCCCCAATATTGAAGCGTTGAGAATCGATCCATAAGGTCAATGTGATTAATATACTTAGGGTATAAATTTGAATTTCTGAAAAGGAGATCATAATGATCAACAAGACACAAGTTTAATTGAGATGTATCTTGAAAGAAAAAAAGAAAAAGCACCAAGGATGTTGTCTTTTATAGCTAAGGAACTCTTAAGAGGAGGAGAAATATATCTCATCAATGCTTCACCTATAGAAGGAATCAAACGCATATAAAGTGGTTGATCATTTGGAGTAATAACCATGTCATCACTCAAATATTCCTAGTGAAGAAGGTAGTAATTCATGTCCTTATCTAAGGTTTCATCCCAAATGGTAGGATTATCCATGTTAGTAACATTGTGAATCAATAGATCTTGATCACCGTCATCTTTGAAAAGATGAGCATCAATGAACAAACACATTGAAGACTCCTCATATGCATTAAATGGAATGTATTGAAGATCATGAAGATAGTTTGAAAATAAAGATAGCCACCCCATTGAAAGTAAATATAATGTATATGAAATAAATGCAATCTAAGAATGAACTAGATGCAATTTGTTTTGTATTTTCATAAAACAATTCTATGAAATAAAATATATATTGAAATAATGTAAATACAAAAAGAGATCTACATATCTCTAATGTAAATAACATGAAAAGTAGATCTAGATACACCAAAAATAAATATAACTCCAAGAAATAAAATGGCACAAGTTAGGTTCACCAAAAGAAGGTAAACACCTAATGCAAAAAAGAAAAGAAAAAAGCTCAAAGGATCCAAAATTAGATATTTCAAAAGATTGAGATCTAACTACAAGATGGAAGAAAGAGATGTAAGATATCTAGTTTTCCAAATTGTTTACTAGTGAAATGAAGCACTAAATAGGATAAGGCCTTCATTTTATGCTAACATCAAATACAAGAGAAATAAGGTCTTCTAAACACAATTCTCAATATAACCCAAGTTAGATTATCAAAATCCAAGGAGATAAAGGGATGCCAATGTTAAACTCAAATTATATCAAGGAAGGATGCAAGCAAGTTATCTTTCATGAAATTTAAATAAGATTAAATATGTGTAAGTGTAAATGTACAATTGAGCTAATTGATTAAATGATAAGAGTAAGTAGATCTAGGTGATAAATATGTGCAATTAGCCCAACTGAGATATGGAAATAGGTATAGACTAAAATGTAAAGTAAATGATCAAGTACTCACCTTGAAATGTGTAGAGTAATATACCTTTTTACTTTGAAAATCATGGATCTGAACTTGTGAGGGAACTTTTGACTATGAATTTATGATCACAACAAAAAACCTAGAAAATGGTATTTTACTTGGGGCCTCAGGAAGGCATTGACCTAGTGCAACAAGATTCAAATATTTTATGAAAAACTCTCTATGTTCCTAGGGAACAATAGAAAAATTGATCCAAACTCTGCAAGAATGTTTTGGCAAGTGATTTTATATAGGTCATCACAATTTAGGTATCTTGATCCTACACATAGTAAAAATTATTTTTGTTTGGTTTGATGAGGACTTTTCTTAGTCAAGCCCTAGATGAGGAATCAATATTGAAATTGAGATGTAAATATACTGATAAAGGAAATGATAATATGTAGTAGGATTAAATTTATTAAATGAAATATATATAAGTACCTTTTTAGCTGCAATTAAATTTGATATGTGATCAAGCATGCAAATATAATAGCATTGACTTAAATAAACCAAAAGAACTCAGAGAAGTCAAAAAGCTCATGAATATGAATGTATTTGACACATGTTTTGATGAAGGATTAAAGGACTTGAATGATTTGGAATGATGGATCTCCTCCTTAGAAGCCAAAGTGCACTATCATCTTGAAGGAAGAATCTTGATGCAAGAAAGAAAATCTTGCCTTATGAACGTTGTTGTGGTTCCACAATGCATGCCCCATCTTCAACTTAAAAAATGAGGACTCCCTTCTTCTTTTTTTTCCTTACATATTTTAGCTCCTTGATCTATTAGATCAAAGTCTCTTGTGATTGACCTTGATGATGAAGAGGCTCTAGGTCATGTGGGGTAGCTTTTTGAGTTAGTTTTATTGTTAATTTCATTTTGTGTTGAGTTCCTAATTTTTGTCTAAGTTTTTCTTGTTGCATCTTTCACTTTTCAATCCTAGAGCATGATGATGACCCTTGGAATCCCCTAGACCTAGCATGGATTCATGATTTAGATCATAACCAGGTTAATTTTTTTTCTTTATTTGTTATATTCATTAAAATATTGTTGATTATTGCATTGAATGTATAGATTCAACACACACATTCAAAAATTGGCGTTAAAGAAGTAGGAGTTCAAGTCCATGCCAATGTTGGACTATAAGGAGGGCATAAATTATCAAAAAGACCATATATACATACATACATACATATATCCACATATATATATATATACATATACATATGTGTGTGTGTGTGTGTGTATACATACATATAGATATATGTATATGTATACATACATATATATATATATATATATATATATATGTATATGTATACATATACATACATCTATATGTATGTATACATATACACACACACATATATATACATATATATATATGTATATATATACATATACATATATATATGTATATGTATACATATAGATATATGTATATGTACATATACATATATATATATATGTATATATATACATATATGTATACATATACATAGATATATATGTGTGTGTGTGTACATATACATATACATATATATATGTATATGTATACATATATATATATATACATATATATATATATGTATATGTATACATATATATATATATATGTATATGTATACATATATATATATGTATATGTATATATATATATATATATATGTATACATATACATATATATATATATGTATATATATATATATATAAGTTCTCCCAAACCTAATTTAAAGAAACTCCATAAACCATTTCAAATCTAGGAACTTTTATTTTTTAGGCCTTGGACAAGGTGCATAGGTGCACAAGGTGTGCAAGGTGCACAAAAAGGCCTAAATAATTAGAAATAATAGAAATAAGTACACAACAATGATTTAAGTCCCCATTTGAGTGAAACCTAGAAATCATTTTCAAATCTAGGAACTTTGATTTTTTGGGACTTGATCACCTTATGTAGGTCCCCAAGGTGTGAAGGCACAGGTGAGTAATTTTGCAAGTTTTAAAGATACATAAGTGTGAGGTCCCCAAGGGTGTATACGTGTGCAAGTTTGCAATTTTGAAGTCTTAGAGATGTGCACATCCAAAGGTTCCCAAAATTACAATGACTTCCTTGAATTTTTTAGTAGCTAAGATCACACCCAAATCCACAAATTTTAAGTTCAAAGGATTAGTGAAGAAATCACACTTCATAGATTTTCACTTAGAATTCAAATATACCTAATGTTGCTAGATGTTATACAAGAGAAGAATTGAATAAGATAAATGATTGGATTGATAATATACAAGTCAGTTATAAGGTCATGATATATATGTATGAAGATATCTAGGATATGTAGGGAAGAACACACACCCAACTATTAGAAGTCAATAAGTTCTATAGTGTGGCTAGCTTGGAGATTTTGGGTGATGACTCCAGAACATAACTATGCTCAGTAGAAAAAAAAATTACAATAATTTTGAGAATCATTTGAGGTAGTGTCCTTTGAGGAAGATGCTAGACATATTTGCAAAACCAAGGAGACACTGAGGGAGTTGGGCTCTAAGTTGGATGATTTTATAGAAGGCAAGTAGTTCATGATTTCCATAAGAAAGGGAAAAGTATGGAGCTTTAGACTTGTCAAATCCTCAAGGAATCACTTTTGCCATCCAAAACTTTAAAGAAGCACATCCAGACATCATTTTGGTTGAAGGTCTGTTAGAAATTTATTCAGTGCTCCCCTTAGGATTTGTGACAAGGGCTTAACTTCCTCCTATGTACTATAAGTTGAGTGGTTGTATTAAGCATTGATAGATTAATTTTCTGGTGCAACAACAACCCCACTCTAACAAGTGGTATTAGAGCTTGGTCACAAGTTCAAATCCTTAGACCCTTGGGTAATGCTAAGGGGGAGATTGTTGGAAATGTATTCAGTGCTCCCCTCGGGATTCATGACAAGGGCTTAATCATCTCTTGTGTACTATAAGCTAAGTGGTTATATCAAGCATTGATAGATTGGTCTTTTGGTGCAATGGCAACCCCACTCTAACAAGATCAACAAGACCTAGATGTTAGAAATTGAATCCTACCAATTTTGATCATGTCACCTCCAAAGGTGCAAAGGTGCACTAGGTGTGTAGGTCCGTCAATTATAAAACACTTGCACTTGCATCGATTGTTAATTTCCATGTCTATTTTTTGAGTGTTTCATGTACCAAAAATGTATTTTGTTGGTAATTTAACTAGTAAAGACACATGGAGAAGGTCAAGTTTGCATTTTTTAGAAGTTCTAGAGACTTACTGATCATCTAAAGTGTTTTCTCTTCTTATCTCTTTCTTCTAGTTTATTTTTAAGTCATTATAAAGGCCCATACACAATTTAATGAAGAAGAAAAAGTGCATGCCTACTTAGCACCTAGTTAGGAGTCTGTTTGTACATAATTTGCTTAAAATTAGTGTTTTTAGGATGCTTTTTGCAAGGAAAAGGCCCTAGATCTAAAGATTGCATCAAGGATGAGGTTTCCTATAAATGCAAAGATGTAATATGAGTTCAAGGTCGATATTTTGATGCAATAAAGTACATTATTGGTGTTATCATTCTATGTCTAGTGTGTCTTGAGAGAATGTGCACTTCATTTGTGAATTTATGTTCATGAACAGCGATGGAGCCAATGGCTTTATTGTGTTTTTGACATAGGAGCATTTTGCATTAGAAAATAAAGAGGGAAATAATTTCAGAAGAGAATTATTTATATATATATATATTTTAAAGAAAAAAAATTGTGGAGAAGAGAGAAAGTAACGAAAAATTAGAAGAAAACAAATTGGAAATGAAGAAAAGAGGGGAAAAGGAATTTAATAGGTGGCATTATTAAATGTAACTTGTAGCTTGATGGTTTATTTAATGTAAGGATTTGGATATGTGCAAGATCATGGTCAACCAAACTATGGCCTTAAGTGGCAGTGAAAAACCAACAAATGAGGGTTATGTCAACTTGAAACATAATTTTAAAGTGGTTATGGAATTTATATCAAAAATTTGTTAGAAAATAATTTGTAGGAAATTGAATTTAGTTTCTAAACTACTAGGCCTTATCAAGGGAAAAAAATAATTGATTGGTCAAAAGTTTGAATTTTAATGCAGTACTACAAAAATTTCAAGGCAAAAATAAAAGGTAGGTGTATGTTTGACCACCTTAATCAAAATCAAATGATAATATTTATTTAATATAATTATAGATATGAAAAGTAGACTCATGCTCGGATGTGACGCATATTTTTTATTATTTTTATTTCAAATAAATAATTAAATATGAATTTTCTACCAAAACTTTTTTGAAAAAAAAAAGTCTCATGTCTGACCACCTTAACTAATAGAAAATTTTAGCAAATTTTATTTTATTTTATTTTCCTTATACTAGGTGAAGCATAGAATGTGACGCAACTTTTAGATTTAAAAAATGTTACATCATTTGAAAGTTATAGCTATTTTTCAATCAGTATGTCAATCAACACTTTACAATAATCTTCATTGATAATTAACTAATAAATACTTATCGAACCTAGAATTTGACAAAAACTATATTGATGGAGTCTCGAGAGAAATATTAAATAACTCTTTTCGTTTCATTCAATTTCAATCAAAATACCATTGTCAGACAGCTATCCAAAGTCTAAGTATCACTAAAAGCCTCTTCAAACACATCTTTTGGGTTGACCGGGAAGGGTTGGTAAATACAAAGCCTAATCAGATATCCGATATGGCTCGGTGAATTTGGCTAGAAAATTTGAAATCCCAACCCATTTTGGAGGGAAAATTGGGTTTAAAAGTTATAGCTTATTATTTATAAATTATTAGTATTTTAATATTATATATATATATATATATATATATATATATATATATATATATATATATATATATATATATATATATATATATATTAACATAATGTAAAGATATAAGATATAATCTATTAATATATAATAATATATTATGTTATTCTTATTATAATCTATAAATATAATTTATATTATTATTATTTTTACTAAATATAATAATGTAATGTAATATATATATATATGTATATATATATATATATATATATATATATATATATATATATATATATATATATAATGTATTATATATTATTATATTAATATGTATGTTATTAATATATATAATAACGTAATATTTTTATTAAGTATAATATATGTATAATAACGTAACATATTATATAATAATATATTTTAATAACATATATATATATATATATATATATATTACGTTATTATATATTAATAACATACATATTAATATAATAATATTAATATAATGATATATAATACATATTATATATATATATATATATAATATGTTATGTTATTATACATATACTATATTATTATACATATTAATATAATAATATATAATACATATTATATTTAATGAAAATAGTACATTATTATATATATTAATAACATACCTATTAAAATGTATAATAAGAGTGATTCTCATATGTCCCTAGAGGTCCTAGGGACATATGTCATCCTGTAATGGGTCAAAGGGCATGATAGGTCAACCTATGACCCCCTTTGACCCATATAAACAATTCTAATATGTCTCTAGGGGTCCTAGGACCCCTAGGGACATATGTCATCATTTAATGGGTCGTGGGGGGTCATACGTCACCCTATGACCCCCTTTGACCCATATTAACAATTCTAATATGTCCCTAAGAGTCCTAGGACCCCTAGGGACATATATAATCATTTAATGGGTTGAATTCCTTTGACCCATAAGAACAAAATATGTCTCTAGGGGTCCTAAGACTCCTAGGGACATATATCGTCATGTAATGTGTCGAAGGGGGTCATAGGTCAACCTATGACCTCCTATTACCCATAAGAGTGATTCTCATATGTCCCTAGGGGTCCTAGGGACATATGTTGTCATGTATTGGGTCAAAGGGAGTGATAGGTCAACCTATGACCCCCTTTGACCCATATAAAAAATTATAACATATGTCATCATTTAATGAGTCGAAGGGGGTCATAGGCCAACCTATGACCCCCTTTGATCCATATGAACAATTTTAATATGTCCCTAGGAGTTCTAGGACCCCTAGGGACATATCTCATCATTTAATGGATCAAAGGGACCTATGACCCCCTTTAATTCATTTAGGACTCCTAGGTACATATTAGAATTGTTCATATGGTCAAAGGGGGTCATAGGTTCACCCTAGGCCCCCTTTGAACTATTAAATGATGACATATATCCCTAAGGGTCCTAGGACCCCTAGGAACATATTAGAATTGTTCATATGGATCAAAGGGGGTCATAGGGTGACCTATGACCCCCTTTGACCCATTAAATGATGACATATGTCCCTAGGGGTCCTAGGACCCCTAGGGACATATTAGAATTGTTCATATGGTCAAAGGGGGTCATAGATTCACCCTATGACCCACTTTGACCCATTAAATGATGACATACGTCCCTAAGGGTCCTAGGACTCCTACGGACATATTAGAATTGTTCATATGAGTCAAAGGAGGTCATAGGGTGACCAATTACTCCCTTTAACTGATTAAATGATGACATATGTCCCTAGGGGTCCTATGACCCCTAAGGACATATTAGAATGGTTAATATGGATCAAAAGGGGTCATAGGGTGACCTATAACCCCCTTTGACCCATTAAATGACATATGTCCCTAGGGGTCCAAGGACTCCTAAGAACATATTAGAATTATTCATATCGGTCATAAGGTGACCCCCTTTGACCCATTAAATGATGACATATGGTCCTAGGGGTCCAGGGACCCCTAGGGACATATTAGAATTGTTCATATGGGTCAAAGGGGGTCATAGGGTGACCTATGACCCCCTTTGACCCATTAAATAATGACATATGTCCCTAGGGGTCCAAGGACCCCTAGGGACATATTACAATTGTTCATATGGGTCAAAAGGGGTCATAGGGTGACGTATGATGCCCTTTGAGCCATTAAATGATGACATATGTCCCTAGGGGTCCAAGGGCCCCTAGGGACATATTAGAATTGTACATATGGGACAAATGGGGTCATAGACTAACCTATGACCCCCTTTGACACATTAAATGATGACATATGTCCCTAAAGTTCTTAGGACTCCTAAAGACATATTAGAATTGTTCAAATGGTCAAACGGGGTCATATGTTTACCCTATGACCCCTTTTGATCGATTAAATGATGACATATGTCCCTAGGAGTCCTACGACCCCTAAAGACATATTAGAATTGTTCATATAGGTCAAAAATAGTTATAAGGTGACCTATGACCCCCTTTGACACATTAAATAACGAAATATATCTCAAGGGGTCCTAGGACCCCTACGGACATAATAGAATGGTTAATATGGGTTAAAGGGGGTCATAGGTTGACCCATTAAATGAAAAAATATGTTCCTAGGGGCCCTTGAACCCCTAGGGACATTTTAAAATTGTTCATATGGGTCAAAGTGGTTCATAGGGTGACCTATGAACCCCTTTGACCCATTCAATAATGGCATATGACCCTAGGGGTCGTACGACCCTTGGGGACATCTTAGAATTGTTCATATGGTCAAAGAGGGTCATAAGTTCACCCTATGACCACCTTTGACCCATTAAATGATGACATATGTCCCTAAGGGTCCTAAGACCCCTAAGAACATATTAGAATTGTTCATATGAGTCAAAAGGGGTCATAGGGTGACCTATGACCTACTTTCACCCATTAGATGACGACATATGTCGCTAGAGGTCCTAGAACCCCTAAAGATATATTACAATGGTTAATATGGGTCGAAGGGGGTGATAGGGTGACCTATGACCCCTTTTGACCCATTAAATGATGACATATGTCTCTAGGGGTCCAAAGATCCCTAGGGACATATTAGAATTGTTCATATGGGTCAAAGGAGGCCATAGGGTGACCTATGAACTCTTTTGATCGAAACTCTAGGGACATATTAGAATTGTTCATAGAGGTCAAAAGGGGTCATAGGGTGACCTATGACACTTTTTGACCCATTAAATGATGACATATGTCCTTAGGGATCCTAGCACCCCTAGGAACATATTAGAATAGTTAATATGGGTCAAAGGGGGTCATAGTGTGACCAATGACCCCCTTTCACCTATTAAATGATGAAATATGTTCCTAGGGGTCCAAGTACCCCTTAGGACATATTAAAATTGTTCATATAGGTCAACCACCCTATGACCCCCTTTGACCCATTAAATGATGACATATGTCCCTAGTGGTCGAAGGACCCTTAGGGACATATTAGAATTGTTCATATGACTCAAAGGAGATCATAGGGTGACCTATGACCTCATTTGACCCATTAAATGATGACATATGTCCGTAGAGGTCATAGGA
The DNA here is from genome assembly GCA_028749045.1 of Cupressus sempervirens. Lineage (NCBI taxonomy): Eukaryota > Viridiplantae > Streptophyta > Pinopsida > Cupressales > Cupressaceae > Cupressus > Cupressus sempervirens. Next base: position 883,058,853 of record CM053787.1, read on the forward strand.
CCCCTAGGGACATATTAGAATTGTTCATATGGTCAAAGGAGGTCATAAGTTCACCCTTTGACCTCTTTTGACCATTAAATGATGACATATGTCCCTGGGGATCCTAGGACCCCTACGGACATATTAGAATTGTTCATATGTATCAAAGGAGATCATAGGTGCCAATAGTGGCATGTCGTGATGGTTAAGTTATTACATTGTTATCCTTTCCATCAAGGTTCAAATTTCATGGGGATGAGGTGCCCCGTTTGTGGCCTCACTGGTTCATAACTCCAGATTAAAGCGTTTACCCCTCTTTAAGTTTTTTTTTTTTAAAAAGGGGGTCATAGGTGACCTATGACCCCTTTTGACACTTTAAAAATGACATATGTCCCTAGGGGTCTTAGGACCCCTAAGGACCTATTAGAATGGTTAATATGGGTCAAAGGGGGTGATAGGGTGACCTATCACCCCCTTTGACCCATTAAATGATGACATATGTCCCTAGGGGTCCAAGGACCCCTAGGGACATATTTGAATCATTCATATGGGTCAAAAGGGGTCATAGGGTGACCTATGACACCCTTTGACCTATTAAATGATATCATATGTCCCTAGGGGTCCAAGGACCCCTAGGGACATATTAAAATTGTTACTATGGGTCAAAGGGGGTCATAGGGTGACCTATGACCCCTTTCAACCTATTAAATGACGACATATGTCCCTAGGGGTCCTAGGGACATATTAGAATTGTTCTTATGGTCAGAAGGGGTCATAGGGTCAGCTATGACCCCCTTTGACCTATTAAATAATGACATATGTCCTTAGGGGTCCTAGTACCCCTAGGGACATATTACAATTATTCATATGGGTAAAATGGGCACCCTATGACCCCCTTTGACCCATTAAATGACAACATATGTGTCTAGGGGTCCTAGGACCCCTACGAACATTAGAATTGTTCATATGGTCAAAGGGGGTCATACGTTTGCCCTCTAATCTCTTTTGATCCATTAAATGATCACACATGTCTCTAGGGGTCCTAAGACCCCTAGATACATATTAGAATTGTTCATATAAGTCAAAGGGGGTTATAGGGTGACCTATGACCCCCTTTGACCCATTAGATCACGACATATTAGAATTGTTCATATGGTTGAAGGGGGTCATAGGTTCACCCTTTGACCCCCTTAGACCCATTAAATGACAACATATGTCTCTAGGGGTCCTAAGACCACTAGGGACATATTAAAATTGTTCAAATGGATCAAAGGGGGTCATAGGGTGCCATATAACCCCCTTTGATCCATTAAATGATGACATATGTCCCTACGGGTCCTAGGACCCCTACGAACACATTAGAATTGGTCATATGGTCAAATGGGGTCATAGGATGATCTATGACCCCCTTTGACCCATTAAATGATGACATATGTCCCTAGTGATTCTGGGACCCCTAGGGACATATTATAATGGTTAATATGGGTCAAACGAGGTCATAGTGTGACCTATGACCCCTTTTGACCTATTAAATGATGAAATATGTCCTTAGGGGTCCAAAGACCCTTAGGGACATTAAAATTATTTATATTGGTCTCATTAAATGATGACATATGTCCCTAGTGGTCGAAGGACCCTTAGGGACATATTAGAATTGTTCATATGGGTCAAAGGGGGTTATAGGTTCACCCTATGAGCTCCTTTGACTTATTAAAAATGACACGATGTCCCTAGGGGTCCTAGGACCCCTAGGGACATTAAAATTTTTCATATGAGTCAAAGGGGGTTATAAGGTGACCTATTACCCCCATTGACCCATTAAATTATGACATATGTCCCTAGGGGTCCAAGGACCACTAGGGACATATTAGAATTGTTCATATGGGTCAAAGTGGGTTATAGGGTGACCTATGACCCCCTTTGACCCATTAAATGATGGCATATGTCCCTAGGGGTCGAAGGACTCCTAGGGACATATTAGAATTGTTCATATGGCTCAAAGGGGATCATAGGGTGACCTATGACCCCCTTTTGACCCATTAAATAATGACATATGTCCCTAGGGGTCCTAGGACCTCTAGGGACATATTACAATTGTTCATATGGTGAAAGGGGGTCATAGGTTCACCCTTTGACCCCTTTGACCATTAAATGATGACATATGTCCCTAGGGGTCCTAAGACCCCTAGGGACATATTAGAATGGTTAATATGGGTCAAAGGAGGTTATAGGGTCTCCTTCTCCACAGGTTTGGCAGCCTCTGAAGAACAACAAAGAAATGAGCCAAAATCAAGTTCTAGAATCAGCCCAAAATGCCTCCAAACCCCTTTAAAAAGGGCATAACCCTAACTCACATCCAAGACGGGTTAAGAAAACATATTTTAATAATAATTTTCATTTATTAGTCCATTAGCTTCCAAAGATTATCCCCTTTTTCTGAAACTTCACCCTTTTGGGCCTGTGTGCCTTAGCAAAGATTATTATTTTTAATTATTTTAAAAGGGGTAATGTAGATACACTCTAATACCACTGATGAAGGTATGCTCTGATACCACTGACAAAGGGCCACACCACCCTTACCAACTCATGACAAAGAATGCAACAAGATCTCTCAAGATCCAATCCAAACCCAAGCTAGCCCAGATCCACACTTTGGTAGAAACCTCTGAGATCTCAACTTGTTCTCGCAAGCCACCAAGCAACCTCCTTGTTTCTAAACTGCAGCCGCTAGCTCTTCTCACAAACCTAATCCAAGATCCAAGTGTAAACTGCCTCACATTCGGCGCTCTGTCTATACACTCATAACTCCATCACAATCCTGTTGTAAACTGCCTCACATTTGGCGCTCTGTCCACAGACTTAGGAAAAATCATTCTTCACTTCCTCCTTCTCTTTCACACCTTGAAGCCTTCCAAGCTTTCACTTCTCAAGTTTCTCCTTCTCAAGCTACTCCTTCAACTTCTACTCCTCAAGCTTCTCCTTGAGCTTTCACCTTCTTCTCGAGCTTCTACTCCTCAAGCTTCTCTTTGAGCTTGCTTTAGAAATGCTCATATGCCTTTCTTAAATAGGAACTTGCCACCCAATACATGACTTATCCACAACCTTCTAGAATTCCTCCACAACCTTCTACAACTTCCATAACCTTCTACAATATTCATAACATTCTACAATATTCATAACTTTTTAGAATTTTACCCACACACCTCGATAAATGGAATGACAACCATTTATTTTTTTATTTTTTTCTATTATGCCACCTATGCACCTCAAAAATAGAAATTTCTCCTTTTCCTTTTTTTTTCTCTTTTTCTCCTTTTTTAATTATTTTTTAAAATTATTTCTCCTCTAATTTTTGTCACTTTCTCTCTCTTCCACATTTTTTTTTTTTCAATAATTTTCTCATGTAAGATGCTCCTCCATCAAGGGGACATGACAAGTCCTCCCCTTCCAAATATTTCTTGTCCTCAAGCAATGGCTAAACAATAAACCAATCAATCCACCTGGATCCCAAATGTAGTCAAGAACTATACTATTGTCAATTAACACAAGCTCCTACAATATCCTCTGCAATATAACTAAGAGGAATCCATAATCAAACTGACAATTACTGCTCAACTAAACTTCAAAGTCACAACTTCTACAGTCAAAAACCCACAAGACACAAACTCTTAGAACATCAAAACCCAAGTAAAGTGGATAAATCAAACTGCCAACACAGTAAATACCATCAATGCATCCCACTAGTCTATACAGAATGTACAATCCAACTCTTCAACAATGGTGAATGCTCCTGAATAAAATTGTACCAAGTATGGAGAATCCACACACTATACAACTCTTGCAGTCAACACAACTCTGCAGATCACCGGCCACTGTCTCATAACCATAACTCCCATGCACCCCTGATGGTGAAAAACCATCACAAGATAAACAGCAAAAAATGGAACCCAAACCAAATTTGCCTGCCATCAACTCCTCAGCACAAGGATCAAATGTTAACTGACCTCAATCAACAGCTCACCATGAACAAGTGACACAACTCACTGTGATTGATCACCATCTAAGTCAGGAGATGTCATAGCCAAAGGGGTAGAATCAATAACAACACCCGTTGAAGCATCCCTCAAAAACTCCTTCTCTAAGTCATGTATATTCAAGTTGTCAACTGCATAACCTATTGCCATATTATGTCCATCACAACTCTCATTCTGAGGCGTCAAACTATCCCATAACTGATGATAAGCACTAGGAACCAAAGTACATCTCTGTATCATCATCTCATCAACATGGTCATCAAAGGTGGATTGATGAGCATACCTCACAATGTAATGTTGATAGAATGCACCAATCTCAGTCAGTGGCTCAGACTGCAATCCAGATATAACTAACTACAATCGATCACTGACCAAGTTGGAACTAACTACTACCTCTGAAGACATCACCAAGGGAGTAGTATTACTAGTAGAAACCATGCCATCTGTCGGCTCACCATTATCACACATGGTCTTTGATACAACATCTCTAGTCTTCGTTCCATTAGTACTAGACGTCACAACCATGTTAGGCATACCACAACACTCTTCTGCAACACCCAACTCAATTGAACCTAACTAGTGGGGATGAACCCGATATGCCAATGTTAGTATCAAGGATGGATGCATCCCCATCTCCACTGTCTTTGACAATCTCAACCATGGACATCCTCAGATCACCAGACACCACAGCTTGTGACTATACAAAATATGGTAAAGAATGTAGTTGCTCTAACTCCATGGTCACCTTAGCCAAATAAAATTGTGACTCCTTGAAAGCTAACTGTGTACTCTCAAGAATCTCAGGAGTCACCTCAAGCCACTGAGTAAGCTCACTCACCTCATATTCCTTGGCCAACAATGCATTGTATGTTGTACTGCCCCACTCCATAAGATAATCTGTATCGGCTACCAACTACATATAATCTTGTCTCAAAATCCAAAAAGCCTCCCATAAAGAGTCAAACTCTGTCAAGGAAAGATAACTACCTCCCTGCTCATCACTAGTAGCCTGCTCATCACTAGTAGGAGAACCCCATCCATAAACTGCTAACAATTGACAAACAACATCAAAATGTTGGCAAGCAATACCAATGTCTCGCTCACTAAACTCTCAACTGACTAGACACATGATGGCACTAGCTAGACTATATCTTACAAACCTCCTCTGGCGCACTATCTAAAGGAGTATCCTCAAGGTTACTGGTCTTTAGAGTATTACCATCCATATCATGTGAATCAACTCCAAAGCTCATATCAACATACGAAGTATCAAAAACTGTAGCACTGCTATCCAACTCCTTTGTACCAAAAGAAACCACCTAGGAAACTAAGTCATCAAAACTACCCACTGCATCCTCCTGGATGTCATCAATGCCAATATGATCCTGAGACTCATCTGTACACACTACCAAATATGAAATATCATCAACACATTCTAGCAAAAATGGTCAACTAGATATATGAACAAAGCCCAACACCGGTGTATAAAAACTAATACCAAGATCGAATAAGCTCTTGGCACAAGAAAAGACATATTCAATCAAATACACTGAATCCCAAAATCCAATATAAAAATATCGAGTCCATATTCGTAAACTATAATCAGCTGGTAACTCAAGCAAACTCCTCACCTGAGTAATATGACAAATACCAACTAACTCCACATACTTGTTTGACATTGTCCCTGTATCCTTGATGTGAATGCAAGATGAACTCGCAACATTATCAATGACCACATATGATCTATCATTCACAGAAAGCTAAGTATCAGGAGTACAAGATGAAACTAAACTCAATTCCATGCCATGCTTATCCCCATGTCTCTCCCAGTCTTGTATTGCCAATGGAGTATTCAACAAAGAAGCTTGAGTGTCCTCAAGCTTGTGAGAAAGCCTGTCAACTTCCTCCTCCTTCCTCCTCAAGGCATTTTAATAGTCTCCAACAAGGCTAAGAAGATGGTCACAATCTAATAAAAGATGTAAATAACTCAAATTCATCATTCCCATTCCTTCCCTAATCGCTTGTAAGTCAACACAAGAAGACTTTGCCTGAACTCCATTATGTCTACCCTGTAACTAAATCATTTGAATGTGATCCTCTATCATATCCTGCATCCTATCATGATGAGATAATGAAGTCACAATACTATCTTTGTTCACCTTCAGCTGGCTAGACAAATCATGTGAAGTACTACCTACCTCAACCTCATGTGATGAAGCATCTAACTGTGCCCGATACTCTTTCTCAGCAAAGTCATGAATGCTCAATGTCTTCTCATCTCTACTAGGTGTCTCACCATCATGCACAACAACATCCTCATAATCATCATCTAAACCCACTACCTCCTATGGTAGAGTAGAATTTGAGACCTCTGCGTAGCTATAAGCTAGTTTCTCAAACTCCTCATGCAAGTTCTTGGTAATTGTGTCATCTACCCTGTGAGAAAATCTACCAAATAGAAATCCAGTCAACTTATCCACCTTAGTTGGGTCAGACAACATGTCATTCATCATACGGTGGTGCTCAACCAACTATTCAAACATGTCATGGCTTATTTTTCTAATTTTATCTCGAATGTCTAAATAACCATCCTTTCTACTGTTCTGACTCTGGATATCAATTGTGCAAGATCGTGTCCTCTAAGACTTTGTACTATACTTGTCCATTTTGGATAAAGTATAGTGTAACCCCAACAGGTTATAACTTCTTCAAACACCAAGAATCTTTATACTTCAGATGTTTAACATTTCGTCAAACACTTTGCAAGCAACGGGTCATATGACTGATATAATTTTTCAGATTGCTTGGATGTCTTGGAAGAATTTCTTTGCCATCTCATATGGATCAGCCATACTTTTTCCTTCCTTGGATTTTGTACTTTCACTTTCAACTGGAGGTTTGATCAAAATTTCTTTATGCTTTTCTCCCTGCAAATATCCCTTTTCTCTTTCACTTAGTTGCATGCAACCATAAATTTTGACATGCAGCTGACTAGAAGCAACATGCAACCACCAAATTCACCAAGAAGTAACATGAAAATGATTAGAAGTAGCATGCAACCATAAATTTTGACATGCAGCTGATTAGAAGCAACGTGCAACCACCAAATTCACCAAGAACTAACATGCAAATCATCTGAACTCCCTTATGTCTACCCTGTAACTGAATCATCTAATTGTGATCCTCTATCATATCTCGCATCCTATCATGATGAGATAATGAAGTCACAATACTATCTTTGTTCACCTTCAGTTGGCTGGACAAATCATGTGAAGTACTACCTGCCTCAACCTCATGTGACGAAGCATCTAACTGTGTCTGGTACTCTTTCTTAGCAAAGTCATGAATGCTCAATGTTTGCTCATCTCTACTAGGTATCTCACCATCATGCACAAAAAAATCCTCATAATCATCATCTAAACCCACTACCTCCTGTGGGAGAGTAGAATCTAAGACCTCTACTTGGCTATAAGCTAGTTTCTCAAACTCCTCATGCAAGTTTTTGGTAATTGTGTCATTTGCCATGTGAGAAAATTTTTCAAATAGAAATCCAGTCAACTTATCCACCTTAGTTGGGTTAGACAACATGTCATTCATCATATAGTGGTGCTCAACCAACTATTTAGACATGTCATGGCTTATTTTCCTAAGTTTATCTCGAATATCAAAATAACCATCGTTTCTACTATTCTGACTCTGGTTATCAATTGTCCAAGATCGTTTCCTCTGAGACTCTGTACTATACCTATCCATTTTGTATAAAGTAGAGTGTAACTCCAATAGGTTATAACTTCTTCAAACACCAAGAATATTTATACTTCATATATTTGACGTTTCGTCAAACACTTTGCAAGCAAGGGCTCGTATGACTGATATAATTTTTCAGATTGCTTGGATGTCTTGGAAGAATTTCTGTGCCATCTCATCTGGATCAACCATACTCTTTCCTTCCTTGGATTTTCTACTTTTACTTTCAACTAGAGATTTGATCCAAAAAAATTATTCTTTTCTCACTGCAAATATCTCTTTTCTCTTTCACTTACTTGCATGCAACCATAAATTATGACATGCAAGATTTGGGTAGTTTTCAAAACTGACATGCAAACTTCTACAAACCCTCAGGCTGGAAAGATCATAGTTCTGATACTACTAAAATGTCTCTTTTCTGATTTAATATGATATTTCAAGCCTCTAATCAGATCTTTGAGATCAAACAATCAATATTTCAAAGATCCACCAATTTCTCAATAAACCCCAAATCGGGTATGCTAGAAATAGTGCCAAAAACTTCACAACTTGACATATTATCAATAAATTTGAAAGTGGAAATTTTTATAAGAATTTTAGCAGTATAAAAAACTCCAAAATGACATTTCAAGATCTGTGTAACATCAACATAACAACTCCCAAATGGAGGACAAAAATAATGCTCATCAGGCTCTCGAAAACAACACAAAATAGTCGAAAACACCACCAAAGCATTGATAATCTATCACAGAAGTATAATCATGACCAAATAAATATATTTAGCTCTATTTTAACATATAAATGTCTGATATATAGCAGCAACCCTAACTAATATGAAATACTCAACCGGAAACACCAAACTCTTACAAAAAAACACACCCTAAAATCCACAAATCTGCACTGTTTAATACAAAGGCAAACTCTGCATGAGCATGCACATGGAATGGCTTCAAACACCCATCCTTAGCCCTCCTAAAAACCTAAAAATTCTCATTCTTGGGTCTCCTTCTCCACAGGTTTGGCAGCCTCTGAAGAACAATAAAGAAATGAGCCAAAATCAAGTTCTGAAATCAGCCCAAAATGCCTCCAAACACCTTAAAAGAGTGCATAATCCTAACTCAAGTCCAAGAGGGGTTAATAAAACATATTTTAATAATAATTTTTATTTATTAGTCCATTAGCTTCCAAATATTGTCCCCTTTTTTTGAAACTTTACCCTTTTGGGCATGCCTGCCTTAACAAAGATTATTATTTTTAATTATTTAAAAAAGGGATATGACATATGTCCCTAGGAGTCCTAGGACACCAAGGGACATATTAGAAAAGTTAATATGGGTCAAAGGGGGTCATAGTGTGACCTATGACCTCCTTTGACCTATTAAATGACAAAATATGTCTCTAGGGGTCAAAGGACCCCAAGGGACATATTAAAATTGTTCATATGGGTCAAAGGGAGTCATAGGGTGACTTATGACCCCCTTTGACCCATTAAATGACAACATATATCCCTAGTGGTCGAAGGACCCCTAAGGACAAATTAGAATTGTTCATATGGCTTAAAGGGGATCAAAGGGTGACCTATGACCCCCTTTGAACTGTTAAATGATGACATATGTCCGTAAGGGTCCAAGGACCCCTAGGGACATATTAGAATTGTTCATATGGTCAAAGGGGGTCATAAGTTCACCTTTTGATCCCCTTTGACCATTAAATGATGATATATGTTCCTAAGGGTCCTAGGACCCCTAGGGACATATTAGAATTGTTCATATGTGTCAAAGGGAGTCATAGGTGACCTATGACCCCTTTTGACCCCTTAAATGACGACATATGTCCCTAGGGGTCCTAAGACTCTTAGGGACATATTAGAATGGTTAATATGGGTCAAAGGGGGTGATAGGGTGACCTATGACCCCCTTTGACCCATTAAATGATGACATATGTCCCTAAGGGTCCAAGGACCCTTAGAGACATATTATAATCATTCATATGGGTTAAAGGGGGTCATAGGGTGACCTATGACCCCCTTTGACCTATTAAATGATGTCATATGTCTCTAGGGGTCCAAGGACCCCTAGGGACATATTAGAATTGTTACTATGGCTCAAAGGGGGTTATAGGATGACCTATGACCCCCTTTAACCCATTAAATGATGACATATGTTCCTAGGGGTCCAAGGGACATATTAGAATTGTTCATTTGATCAGAAGGGATCATAGGGTGAGCTATGACCTCCTTTAAACCATTAAATTACATGTCCCTAGGGGTCTTAAGACCCCTAAGGACATTAGAATTGTTCATATAGTAAAAAGGGGGTCATACGTTTGCCCTATAATCTCCTATGATGCATTAAATGATGACACATGTCTCTAAGGGTCCTAAGACCACTGCATACATATTAGAATTGTTCATATGGGTCAAAGGGGATTATAGGGTGCCCTATGACCCCCTTTCACCCTTTAAATGATGACATATTAGTATTGTTCATATGGTCAAAGGGGGTCATAGGTTCTCCCTTTGACCCCCTTTCACCCATTAAATGACAACATATGTCTCTAGGGGTCCTAGGACCTCTTAGGGACATTAAAATTGTTCATCTGGATTAAAGCGGGTCATAGGGTGACATATGACCCCCTTTGACTCATTAAATAAAAATATATGTTTCTAGGGGTCCTAAGACCCCTAAGGAAATATTAGAATTGTTCATATGGTCAAATGGGGTCATAGGTCACTACTTAAATGATGACATATGTCCCTAGGGATACTAAGAATCCTAGGGACATACTAGAATTGTTCATATGGTCAAAGGGCGTCATAGGTTCACCCTATGACCTCGTTTGACCCATTAAATAATGACATATGTCCCTAGGGGTCATACGACCCCTAGAGACATATTAAAATAGTTAATATGGGTTAAAAGAGGTTATAGGGTGACCTATGATGCCCTTTGACTCATTAAATGATGACATATGTCGCTAGAGGTCCGAGGACCCCTAGGGACATATTAGAATTGTTCATATGATCAAATGAGGTCATAGGTTCACCTTATGACCATTTTTGACTCATTAAATGATGACATATGTCCTTAGGGGTCCTAGGGCCCCTAGCAACATATTAAAATGGTTAATATGGGTCAAAAGGGTCATAAGTTCACCCTTTGACATCCTTTGACCCATTAAATAATGACATATGTCCCAAGGGGTCCTAGGACCCCAAAAAACATATTATAATTGTTCATATGGGTCAAAGGGGGTCATAGGGTGACCTATGACCCCCTTTGAACCAATAAATGATGACATATGTCCCTAGTGGTCCTGGGATCCCTAGGGGTATATTAGAATGGTTAATATGGGTCAAAGGGTGTCATAGTGTGACCTATGACCCCATTTGACCTATTAAATGACAAAATATGTCCCTAGGGGTCCAAGGACCACTAGAGACATATTAAAATTGTTCATATTGGTCAAAGGGGTGACCCATTAAATGACGACATTAGTCCTTAGTGGTTGAAGGACCCTTAGGAACATATTAGAATTGTTCATATGGGTCAAAGGGGGTCATAGGTTCACCCTATGAGCCCCTTTGACTCATTAAAAGATGACACGATGTCCCTAGGGGTTGATAAGGTGACTTATGACCCCCTTTGACCCATTAAATGATGACATATGTCCCTAGGGGTCCAAGGACCACTAGGGATATATTAGAATTGTTCGTATGGATCAAAATGGGTCATAAGGTTATATATGAACTCCTTTGACCCATTAAATGATGACATATGTCCCTAGTGGTCTTAGGACCTGTAGGGACATATTAGAATTGTTCATATAGGTCAAAGGGGGTCCTAATACTCCTAAGTATATATTAGAATGGTTAATATGGGTCAAAGGGTGTGATAGGGTGACCTATGATCCCCTTTGACCCATTAAATGATGAAATTTGTCCCTAGGGGTGGAACATATTATAATTTTTGGTATTGGTCAAAGGGGTTCATTGGGTGACCTATGACCCTCTTTGACCAATTAAATTATTACATTTGTCCCTATGGGTCAAAGGGGGTCATAGGGTGACCTATGACCGCCTTTGACTCATTAAATGATGACATATGCTCCTAGGACCCCTAGGGACATATTAGGATTGTTCATATGGACCCCTTTGACGCATTAAATGATGACATGTCCCTAGGGGTCTTAGGACACCTAGAGATAGATCAGAATTGTTCATATGAAGCAAAAGGGGTCAAAGGTTTACTCTATGACTCTCTTTGACCTATTAAATGACTACATATGTCCCTAGGGGTCGTAGGACCCCTAGAGACATATAAGAATTGTTCATATGGATGAAAGGGGGTCATGGGGTGACCTATGACCCCCTTTAACCCATTAAATGATGACATATGTCCCTAGGGGTCTTCGAACCCCAACGGACATATTAGAAAGGTTAATATGGGTCAAATGGGGTGATACAGTGACCTGTGGACTTCTTTAACCAATAAAATGATGAAATATGTCCCTAGAGGTCCAAGAACCCCTAGGGACATACTAGAATTGTTTATATGTGTCAAAGGAGGTCATAGGGTGACCTATGACCCCTTTTGACCCATTAAATGACGACATATATCCCTAAGAGTTGAAGGACGCATAGGGACATATTAGAATTGTTCATATGGCTTAAAGGGAGTCATAGGGTGACCTATGACCCCCTTTGACTCATTAAATGATGACATAGTTTCTGAGGAACATATTACAACTGTTCATATGGTGAAAGGGGTTCATAGGTTCACCCCTTGACCTCGTTTGACCCATTAAATGACGATAGATGTCCCTAGGGGTCCTAGGGACATATTAGAATTATTCATATGAGTCAAAGGGGGTCATAGGTCCCGTTGACCCATTAAATGATGACATATGTCCCTAGAGGTCCAAGGAAACTTAGGGACATCTATGAACCCCTTTGACCTATTAAATGATGGCATATATCCCTAAGGGTGGGAGGACCCCTAGGGACATTAAAAATTTTCATATGGTCAAAGGGGGTCATAGGTTCACCTTTTGACCCCCTTTGACCGATTAAATAATGACAGATGTCCCTATGGGTCATCAGACCCCTAAGGACATATTAGAATTGTTCATATGAGTCAAAGGGGGTCATTGGGTGACCTATGACCTCCTTTGAACCATTAAATGACAACATATGTTTCTAGGGGTCCAAGGACCCTTAGGGACATATTAGAATTGTTCATATGAGTCAAAAGGGGTCGTAGGGTGACCTATGACCCCCTTTGACACATTAAATGATGATATATCTCCCTAGGGGTATTAGGACACCTAGGGACATATTAGAATTGCTCATATGGGTAAAATGGAGTCATAGGGTGACCTATTACCCCCTTTGACCCATTAAATAACGATATATGTCCTTAGGGTTCCTAGAACCCCTAAGGAAATTAGAATTTTTAATATGGGACAAAGGGGGTCATAGGGTTACATATGACCCCTTTTGACCCATTATATTATGACATATGTCCCTAGTGGACCAAAGACTCCTAGAGACATATTAGAATTGTTCATACGGGTCAAAGGGGGTCATAAGGTGACCTATTACCCCCTTCGACCCATTAAATGATGACATGTCCCTAGGGGTCCTAGGACCCCTAAGGACATAATAAATATTGTTCATATGGGTCAAAGGGGGTCATAGGGTGACCTATGACACCCTTTGACCCATTAAATAATGATATATGTCCCTAGGTGTCCTAGGACCCCTAGGGACATATTAGAATTGTTCATATGAACAAAAGGCGTCATAGATTCACCTTATGACTCCCTTTGACCTATTAAATAATGTGTTATGTCCCTAAGTGTCCTATGACCCCTACTGACATATTTGAATTGTTCATATGGATGAAAGGTCATTAAATGATGACATATGTCCCTAGGGGTCCTAGGACCCCTAGGGAGATATTAGAATGCTTAATATAGGTCAAAGGGGGTCATAGTGTGACCTATGACCCTCTTTGACCCATTAAATTATGAAATATGTCCCTAGGGGTCCAAGGAGCCCTAGGGACATATTAGAATTGTTCATATGTGTCAAAGGAGGTCATAGGGTGACCTATGACCCCCTTTGACCCATTAAATGATGACATATATCCCTAAGAGTCGAAGGACACATAGGGACATATTAGAATTGTTCATATGGCTTAAAGGAGGTCATAAGGTGACCTATGACCCCCTTTGACCAATTAAATGATGATATATTTTTTTAGAAACATATTAGAACTGTTCATATAGTGAAAGTGGGTCATAGGTTCACCCTTTGACCTTTTTTGACGCATTAAATGACGACAAATGTCTTTAGGGGCCTTAGGACCCCTAAGGACATATTAGAATTGTTCATATGGGTCAAAAGGGGTCATAGGGTGACCTATGACCCCCTTTGACCCATTAAATGATGAAATATGTTCCTAGGAGTCCAAAGATGCTTAGGGACATATTAAAATTGTTCATATGGATCAAAGTGGGTCATAGGGTTACCTATGTATCCTTTTGACTTATTAAATGATAACATATGTCCCTAGGGGTCTTAGGACATATTAGAATTGTTCATATGAGTCAAAGGGGATCATAGATTCACTCTATGGCCCCCTTTGATCCATTAAATGATGACATATGTCCCTAGAGATCCTACTGTAGAACCATAATTAGTATGCAAAGAACATTAACAAATAAAGTAAACATTCAAAAACCAAAAACTAAATTCACATATATGCTTAGACAAAGAAAGAGAACAAGAAGTGCAAACCTCACAAGAGAAAACACTCCATGCTTTCTTGATTCTGTAGATGTGTCCTTTTGCTGTGGATGTATGCTCAAGATGCTCAAAAGTTGCTTCAATGGAGATGGGTAATGGCAAATTGGTAGCTTTGTGAGCTCTCAATTTGGCATTATAAGGGTATGGTTGATGGCTTTGGTTCTCAAAATAGCATGGTAACTTTATCTCAAAGATTGTTGATGAAATGGCTTGGGATGGGATTCAATTTATAGGCTAAGGGGTAGAGGGATGGAGGGCTTAAATGCAAGGATGGATGAAGGCTTAAGGAGGGCTAAGATGCACTCGAAGGGGAGCACATGGATTGTGCTTGTTTAGCACCAATGGGAAGGTGACACTTGTCACAAGGAAGATGAGTGTGAGAGGGTAGGGTAAAGGGTTGGTTAAAGTCATGATGAGTGGGGTTGAGTATGTAAGAGGGATGTAAGAGGAATGAGTGTGGAAGAGGAAAGAGTGTGGAAGATGGGTGTAAGAGTCATGAGTGGGCTTGTAAGAGTCTTTTATGTTTTGTAAGAGCACTCATGACTTAGTGGTTGGGTTTTTTGAGGGGAGACTTTGGTTTGGATTAGGAAATTCTTAAACTTGTTTAAGGAATGTGACAACATTAGGGGGTGGATTAGGCTTGGGTTTAGGATTAGATTAGGGATGTTAGAGATGTGCAAGTGGATGGCATTAATGAGGGTGGGTGAGTTAGTGGCTAAGCTTGGTTAGTATGGGTGGATGGGGTGGATTAGGCTAAATGGAGGATTAGAGATAGGTTAGGGGTTTTTGAATTTGAGGATTTCATTTATCAAATAGATTTATTTAATAAATGGGGATTTTTGGAATTAGATAGAAGAATAGGATTTAATTGATAAATAATAGATTATTTGATTTATCAATTAGGACTATAGATGATTAATTAAATTAATCAACTAGGGGATGACAAAGGATTAATTAAATAAAAATTTAATTAATGATGCCTTTAGAGATGGCTAAATTAGATTACCAAAGCAGTGTAATCAAATTTAGGTGTCTACACCTATGACCCCTAAGGACATATTAGAATTGTTCATATGGGTCAAAGGGGGTCATAGGGTGACCTATGACTCCTTTTAACCCATTAAATGATGACACATATCCTTAGGGGTCTTAGGACCCCTAAGAACATATTAGAATAGTTAATATGGGTCAAAAGGGGTGAGAGTGTGACCTGTGACCCCCTTTGACAAATTAAATGATGACATATGTCCCGAGGGGTCCTAGAACTCCGGAGGACATATTAGAATTGTTCATATGTGTCAAAGGGAGTCACAGGGTAACATATGACCCCGTTTGACCTTTTAAATGATGACATATGTCCCTAGGGGTCCAAGAACTCTTAGAAAAATATTAGAATTGTTCATACAGATCAAAGGGGGTCATACGGTGACCATTGACCTTGTTCGACCTATTAAATAATCACATATGTTCCTAGGGGTCTTAGGACCTTTAAGGACATATTAGAATTGTTAATATAGGTCAAAGGGGGTCATAAGGTGATCTATGATGCCCTTTGACCCATTAAATGATGACATATGTCCTTATGCGTCCTAAGACCCTTAAAGATATATTAAAATTGTTCATATGGTTAAAGGGGGTCATTGGTTCATCCTATGATCCCCTTTGACCCATTAAATGGCAAGTTATGTCCCTAAGTGTCTTAAGACCCCTAAGGACAATTAGAATTGTTTATATGGGACAAAGGTGGTCATAGGGTGACCTATGACCCCTTTTAACCCATTAAATGATGACATATGTCCCTAGGGGTCCTAGGACCCCTAGGGATATATTAGAATGGTTAATATGGGTCAAAGGGGGATATAGTGTGACCTATGACCCACTTTATCCCATTAAATGATGAAATATGTCTCTAGGGGTCCAGTGACCCTTAGGGACATATAAAAATTGTTCATATGGATCAAAGGGGGTCATAGGGTGACCTATGACTCCCTTTGACTCAATAAATGACAACATATATCCCTAAGGGTCGAAGTACCCATAGGTACATATTAGAATTATTCATATGACTCAAAGGGGGTCATAGGTCCCTTTGACCCATTAATTGATAACATATTTCGCTAGGGGTACTAAGACCCCTAGGGACATATTAGAATTGTTCATATGCTTAAAAGGGATCATAGGTTCACCTTTTGACCCCATTTGACCTTTTAAATGACGACAGATGTCCCTAGGGGATCAAAGGAGGTCAAAGGTTCACCCTATGACCCCCTTTCACCCATTAAATGATGACATATGTCCCTAGGGGTCGTAGGACCCCTAGGGACATATTAGAATTGTTCATATGGATGAAAAGGGGTATTGAGGTGACCTATGACTCTCTTTAACCCACTAAATGATGGCATATGTCCCTACGGGTCCAAAGAGCCCTATGGACATATTAGAATGGTTAATATGGGTCAAAGAGGGTGATAGGGTGACCTGTGGAGCCTTTTGACCCATTAAATGACAACATATGTCCCTAGGGGTCGTAGGACCCTTAGGGACATATTAGAATTGTTCATATGGGTCAAAGAAGGTCACAAGGTGACATATGACCCTCTTTGACCCATTAAATGATGACATATATCTCTAAGAGTCGAAGGACGCATAGCGACATATTAGAATTGTTCATATGACTTAAAGAGGGTCATAGGTCATAGGGTGACCTATGACCCCCTTTGACCCACTAAATGATGACATATGTTCATAGGAGTCTTAGGACCCCTAAGTACATATTAGAATTGTTCATATGGGTCAAATGGGGTCATAGGGTGACCTATGACCCCCTTTGACCCATTAAATGATGACATATGTCCCTAGGGGTCCTAGGGGCGCTAGAGACATATTAGAATTGTTCATATGGGTCAAAGTGGATCATAGGATGACCTATGACCACTTTTGACCTATTAAATGACGATATATGTCCCTAGGGGTCCAAGGACGCAAAGGGACATATTAGAATTGTTCATATGGGTCAAAATGGGTCATAGGGTGACCTATGAACCCCTTCAACCTATTAAATGATGACATATGTCCGTAAGAGTCCTAGGACCCCTAGAGACATATTAGAATTGTTCATATGAGTCAAAGAGGGTCATAGGGTGACCCATTAAATGATGACATATGTCTACAGGGATCCTAGGACCCCTAAGAACATCTAAGAATTGTTCATATGGGTTAAAGGGGGTCATAGGTCCCTTTAACGCATTAAATTATGACACATGTCCTTAGGGGTCCTAGGACCCCTAGGGACATATTAGAATGGTTAATATGGGTCAAAAGGGGTAATAAGATAACCTGCGACCACCTTTGACCCATTAAGTGATGTCATATGTCCATAAGGGTCTTAGGACTGCTAGGGACATATTAGAATTTTTCATATGGGTCAAAGAGGGTCATAGGTCACCCTATGACCCCATTTGACCCATTAAATGATGACATATGTCTCTTGAGATCCTTGACATATTATAATTTTTAACATGGGTCAAACAGGGTCATAAAGTGTCCTATTACCCACTTTGACACATTAAATGATGACATATATCCCTATGGGTCTTAGGATCCCTAAGGACATATTAAAATTGTTCATATGGTCAAAGGGTGTCATAAGTTCACCCTATGACCCCTTTTGACCTATTAAATGATGACATATGTCCCTGAGGGTCCTAAGATTCCTAGGGACATATTAGAATTATTCAAATGGGTCATAAACTTATGAACCACTTTGATCCATTAAATGACAACATATGTCCCTAAGGGTCCTAGGACCCTTAGGGACATATTAGAATCATTCATATGGTCAAACAGGGTCATAGGTTCACCTTATGATCCCCTTTGACTCATTAAATGATGGCATATGTCTCTAGGGGTCTTAGGACCCCTAAGGACATATTAGAATTGTTCATGTGGGTCAAAAGGAGTCATAGGGTGACCTATGACCTCATTTAACCTATTAAATGACAACATGTCCCTATACATCCTAGAATCCCTAAGGACATATTAGAATGGTTAATATGGATGAAAAGGGGTTAAAGGGTGACCTATGACCCCTTTTGACCCATTAAATGATGACATATGTCCTTAGGGGTCTAAGGACCTCTAGGGACATATTAGAATTATTCATATGAGTCAAAGGGGGTCATTGGGTGACTTATGACTCTTTTTGATCTATTAAATTATGACATATGTCCCTATCGGTCCTAGTACCTCTAGGGACATATTAGAATTGTTCATATAGATACCCTTTGACCTATTAAATGATGACATATGTCTCTAGGGTTCATAGGAGCTCTAGGGACATATTATAATTTTTCGTATGGGTCAAATGGGGTCATAAAGTGACTTATGACCCCTTTTGACCTATTAAATGATGACATATGTCCCTAGGTGTCTTAGAACCCTTAAGAACATATTACAATTGTTCATATGGGTAAAATGAGGTCATAAGGTGAGCTATGACCCCCTTTGACCCATTAAATGATGACATATTTTCTTAAGGGTCCTAAGACCCCTAGGGACATATTAGAACTGTTCATATGGTTAAAAGCGATTATAGATTCACCCTTTGACCCCCTTTCACCTATTAAATGATGACATATGTCCCTAGAGGTCGTAGGACCCCTAGGGACATATTAGAATTGTTCATATGGGCCAAAGAGGGTCATAGGTCACCCTATGACCCCCTATGACCACTTTTGACCCATTAAATGATGACATATGTCCTTAGGTGTTCAAGGATGCCTAAGGACATATTAGAATTGTTCATATGGGTCAAAGTGGGTCATAGGGTGATTTATAAACCTCTTTGACCCATTAAATGATGACATATGTCCCTAAGGGTCCTAGGACCCCTAGGGACATATTAGAATTGTTCATATGGGTCAAAGAGGTTCATAGGTTCACCCTATGTCCCCTTTGACTCATTAAATGATGACATATGTCCATAGGGCTCATAGAACCCCTAAGGACATATTAGAATTATTCATATGGATCAAATGAGGTCATTGGGTGACCTATGACCCCCTTTAACCCATTAAATGATGACACATATCCTTAGGGGCCCTAGGGACATATTAGAATGGTTAATATGGGTCAAAGGGGGTGAAAGGGTGACATGTGACCCTCTTTGATCGATTAAATGACAACATATGTCTCCTAAGGACATATTAGAATTGTTCATGTGAGTCAAAGGGTGTCATAAGGTGATTAATGACCCCCTTTGACACATTAAATGACAACATATGTCCCTAGGGATCCAAGGACCCCTAAGAACATTAGAATTGTTCATATGAGTCAAAGGGGGTCATAGGGTGACATATGACCCCTTTTGACCCATTAAATGATGACATATGTCCCTAGGGGTCCAAGGACCCCTAGGGACATATCACAATTGTTCATACGGGTCAAAGGGTGTCATAGGGTTACCTATAACCCCTTTCGACCTATTAAATGATAACATATGTCCTTATGGGTCTTAGGACCCCTGGGGACATTAGAATTGTTCATATGGGTCAAAGGGGGTCACAGGGTGACCTATGACGCCCTTTGACCCATTAAATGATGACATATGTCCCAGGAGTCCTAGGATCCCTAGGGACATATTAGAATGGTCAATATGGGTCAAAGAGGGTGATAGGGTGATCGATGACCCTCTTTTACTCATTAAATGATGACATATGTCCCTAGGGATCTAAAGACCCCTAGGGACATATTAGAATTGTTCATATGGGTCAACGTGGGTCAGTGGGTGACTTATGACCCATTTTCACCCATTAAATTATGACATATGTCCCTATGGGTCCTAGGACCCCTAAGGACATATTAGAATTGTTTATATGGGAAAAAGGGGGTCATAGTGTGACCTATGATCCCCTTTGACCCATTAAATGATTTAATATGTCTCTAGGGGTCCTAGGACCCCTAGGGACATATTAGAATTGTTCATATGGGTCAAAGGGGGTCATACTGTGACCTATGACCCCCTTTGACCCATTAAATGATGACATATGTCCCTAGGGGTCTTAGGACCCCTAGGGACATATTAAAAAATTTCATATGGTCAAAGGGGGTCATAGGTTCACCCTATGACCCCCTTTGACCCATTAAATGATGACATATGTCTCCAGGAGTCTTAAGACCCGTAAGGACATATTAGAATTGTTCATATGGGTCAAACACCCTATGACCCCCTTTGACCCATTAAAACACTACATATGTCCCTAGGAGTCCACGGACTACTAAAGACATATTAGAATTGTTCATATGGGTCAAAGGGATTCATAAGTTGACCTATGACCCTCTATGATCCATTAAATGATGACATATGTCTATAGGGGTCTTAAGACCCTTAGGGACATATTAGAATTGTTCATATGGGTCAAAGGCGGTCATAGGGCAGCCTATGACCCCCTTTGACCCATTAAATGATGACATATGTCCCTAGGGGTCCTACAACCCCTAGGGGCATATTAAAAATTTTCATATGGTCAAAGGGGTTATTGGGTTCACCTTATGACCCCCTTTGACTCATTAAATGATGACATGTGTCCCTAGGGACATATTAGAATTGTTCTTATGGGTCAAAAGTTGTGATAGGGTGACCTATGACCCCCTTTAACCCATTAAATGATAACATATGTCCCTAGGGGTCCTAGGACCCCTAGGGACATATTAGAATGGTTAATATGGGTCAAAGGGGGTGATAGGGTGACCTATGACCCACTTTGACTTATTAAATGACAACATATGTCCCTAGGTGTCCAAAGACCCTTAGGGACATATTAGAGTTGTTCACATGGGACAAAGGGGGTCACAGTGTGACCTATGACCCCCTTTGGCCCATTAAATGACGACATATGTGCCTAGGGTTCTTAGGACTCATAGGGACATTTTAGAATTGTTCATATGGGTCAAAGGGGGTCAAAGGGGGTCATAGGGTGACATATGACCCCGTTTGACCTATTAAATGATGACATATGTTCTTAATATTAGAATTGTTTATATGGGTCAAAAGGGGTCATAGGGTGACTTATGACCCTCTTTGACCCATTAAATGATGACATATGTCTCTAGGGGTCTTAGGACCCCTAGCGACATTAGAATTGTTCATATGGTCAAAGGGGGTCATATGTTCACCCTATGACCACCTTTGATCCATTAAATGATGACATATGTCGCTAGGGGTCCTAGGATCCCTAGGGACATATTATAATCGGTCATATAGGTCAAAGGGGTTCATAGGGTGAGCTATGATCCTTTTTGACCCATTAAATGAAGACATTTGTCCCTAAGGACCCCTAGGGATATATTAGAATTGTTTATATGGATCAAAGAGGGTCATATGGTGACCGATGACCCCCTTTGACCCATTAAATGATGACATATGTCCCTAGGGGTCTTAGGACCCTTAGGGACATATTAGAATTGTTCATATGGTCAAAGAGGTTCATAGGTTCACCCTATGACCCCCTTTGACCCATTAAATAATGACATATGTCCCTAGTGGTCCAAGAGCCCCTAGAGACATATTATAATTGTTTATATGGGTCAAAGAAGGTCATAGGTCACTTTGACCCATTAAATGATGACATATTTATATATTATTAATACTATTGTAGCATAATAATAATATTATAAATAAATGCTAAATATTAATACTATTATATCTATATTAATAATAATAATACTATTATAGGTATAATAATAATATTGATACTATATATTAATTCTAATAAACCAAAGTCAATTTTTCTTTAATAATTATTCTAATATCAATACTATTATAGCAAAGGTTGTTTTCCCTCCAAATGTTATTGGAGAAAATCTGATATCCGATTTCGAATCAGATATCCAATTTTTTTTGGCACCAGTTTCCAATATATCCCTGTACCTGCAAACCCGACAACATCACTTTTTCAGTTCTTTTTTTACGAGTTTTTCCAAAAAAGTTCATTTTGGGGCCCAACCAATTGAAAAAAATTCAAAAATATAACTTTAGGTGTTCAAATTAGTCATCTCAATGGAGAGTAGCAGTCGTTGAAAGGATAAATGCAAAAGGAAGATATTTAATGAAGACATTGCAGCATATAGGGAAAGAGACAAAATGGAACACTGCAGAAAAAGATAAGGTATGCTAAATATCAGTCGAGTTGACGATGAATTAGTCAAAGGTTAAATCATTGAGTCAGATAATGAATATGTATAGTTGAGGAATGAAAATGTACCTATTGGAAATGATAATGCCGAAATTGAAAATTTAGAGAATGAAAATTTTGAAGATGAAATGCTACCAAGTCATAATCCAAATTGCATAATTGATCATGTCGAAAATGACAATGCACCGGAACCTAATGCACAAGAATGTTATATATCTCCTAATTATAATCGACATGAAGGCTCTAAAACACCAAAATGGATAATTGAAATTGATGAAATGATTATTTCTAGTTTGGAAGGGAAAAAAATAGAAAGAACCATTCGGTTATGGGCTTCAAGACTATATCAGATGTTTTTCGGCAACAAGATAGTGGTAGAGCAATGTCAGCTTTTCATGCACTTATTAAAGATGCAAAAGATGAGACCTATGCTTTTCAAATTGAAAATTCGTGTCAATAAAAATTTGGAAAGAAATGCCATTATTGTGAAGAATCTTTTCGGTGCTCTTAATAGCATTGGAAAAAATAACAGGGAGAAGGATAACAGAGCTGCTCGAAGGGTTATTACAACCTCTTTGATAAGTCATCATTTGAGAAAGGGTAGATATATGAGACAAAATTGTATTGATTTGAATCTAAATCGTACTACTTTGAGAAGAGCACCTAGTCGACAAGAGAATATTGCTGATCCTCTTCAAAATGAAACATGGGCATTTGGTGGGAGACTTCTACATTTTGATAAGAAGCTATCCGATGATGTGAAGGAAGAAATTACATAATTTTGGCACTCTAACTCACAAGTATCACCCAATGCTAAACATGTGTTAAAGTTGAGAATTGGCATCAGAGACTGCACGCCACATCCTAAACACTATTTGGAGGTAAGTCAAACTATGTTGTTCAAACAATTTACAGAGAGTCATCTAAGTCTTCATATATCACAAAGGGCTTTTGAATCTTTGAAGTCATTTTATTGTGTGCCATTCAAAATTTGAAATATATGTTGTTGCAAATATCATGTTGATTTTTCTATGCACTTTGAACTATTATGCTCCATCCATTCTACTTTGCATAGTAAAGAAATGTTGGAGGATTATAGTGCTAGTGAGTTTCCAAAATCATCAAGAGACTTGCTAGATCAACTTTTATGTCGTAGAGTTGATGGTTGTTTCTTTTATAGAAATGCTTGCTTAAATGAGAAGTGTTCAGAATGTGGTGGCTTATCCAAGTTTGAAACATGTTTCCATGAGGGGTGGGAACAAGATCCTGGAAAGACAAAGTGAAAAAATGGTATATGAAATGGTGAAATACACATTGAAGAATGGAGGTGAGAGCTCTAGATGTGAATTGGTTGGAAAAGATATTAGTGTGGCTAGTTTTATTTCAGATTTCAAGGAAAATCTTTTTTACAAGTATGCAAGACACAGTCATAGGTCTTAGTGGTTGGATGAAAAATTTAGAATATGTAAGGAGACATTTTTCATTGGCACTATTATATCAGTTGTTGATTTTGCTGAGAACTACACGTTGCAACCTCAAAATGAGACACAATCTCAGTATTACAACTCTATTCATATTGTTATTTTTGTTCACATAACATATAGACATGCCCCTAATAGTGTGGAAGATAATTGAAAGATTATTAGAGAGTATCATTTTTATATGAGTGATGATAGATCTCACTCTCACGAGTTTGTACAATATTGTTTTGAGAATTATTTTGATTTCTTACATGAGCATGTAATTGTTATGGATAGACATATCATTTGGTCAAATAACTGTATAGGTCAATTCAAGAATGCTCGCATGTTTTATTGGTTGTTAGGATGCACATAGAGAGAGGGGTGCCTCATATTTGGAGTTTTTTAAGTCTGGCCATGGAAAAGGGGAACCCGATGGAGCGGGGGCATGTGTGAAGAGAGCTCTAGTCAAGGAGCAATTGAAGATTTTAGTAGTAGAGCTTATTGATGCTTGTAGCATTGTTGATTGGTGTAGTTTAGCATTATCACAGGGGGGGACTCTTGATTCAGTGGTACGCAGTTTCTTTTGGTTGGTTGAGAAAGGGTCCATAGATGATAGATTAGATTGTGTTATAGTGAGAGACTCATCAAAAATGTATTCATTCCAGAGCTTTGATTCTATTACATGGATCATTTGGACATGACAGCTAGCTTGCTTTTGTCCTAGTTATTTTCAGTGTGATTGGGATCACTGTGAGTCAAGTGAGTGGGTGGACACATGGGCTCCACATTATCTTACTCCATTGTCTATCATATCCTCTATCAAAAATGATGACAGGGACAGTTCACTTGAGCATAACCATCTATTAGATCTACTTCAGCTAGGACATGTTTTTGCATTGGTTGCACCACAAGGGAATGATGAGAAATCTGATTATTGGTTAGCACGTTGTGTAAGAGGTAAACAAAAACTTGCACAACCAATCATAAATGATGATGGATTCACATATCCTACTGGTTCAGTGGTTGTCGTTGGAAAATGGATGCAGAAATACATGCGTAGAAGGAACATAATTCCTTTATTCGAAGACTATCAGAAGCACAAAATAATTCTCATATATTTGCATCTTATTATATCAACAAATGTAAAGTTGTTGAAGCATCAAGGAAGACCAAAAGTAAAAGAACTTTTTACTATTGCTAATGTTGATCATGAAGCCATGTTGGAGACCCTAAAACAGAGAGAGGACCCTATTGGAACACTCGACTAGGTATATTTACTTCTTATGTTATTTTCTTCATAATTATTCAATGAACTAATGATTATCTTGTTTAATACAATAAGTTACTAATTTTTTTATGATATTGGAATGTAGGTACATCATGAAGAGTTGGGGTGGTATTGGGGAGAATTCCTAAGATTTATGATGTATTATGATGTAAAATGTGAACTTTTTTTGTATATGGTTTTTGTAGTAATGAAAAAGACAGGTTAAATTAGTTGCACATTCTAATTTGTATTTTGGTAGGTTCTTTGTAAGGAATTATAAGAGGAAGATATTGAACAAGTTCTTGCAAATCATATTTGCATGTGATACAAGGCTATAAGGACAATTTTAAGAGCATTTATAACTATATGCAAGATAATTGCTTGCAGATATCTTATTACAAATTTGGTTTTTTCCTTATTTGACATAAAGCTGACATTATGATTATTAAAACTATTTTTATCAAACTAATCAAATAAGAAAAATCTAGGAAGTACGGATGAACAATTAGAATACTTGATTTCTTCCATTTTGCAACCAATCATGGCATTTGAAAGGATAAAGAGTCATAATATTGTATAATGTTTTGAAAGACTTTCATATTGAAAAGTTGTAAATGACCATGAGGTTTGAACTTTAGTAATGTCTAGGTTTTCATAGGGTAAGTGAGTCATTACATAGGTCCTAATAAGGTCTCATAATAATCTCAAGTCATTTCATAAGTTGAATCATTCAATAAGTCACTTAAAATTTAGCTTATTGCTTTAAAATTTTCAAATCTTGTATGCAACGATTACATGAGCATTTTGGAAGGAAACTCTATAGTTTAATTTTATGAAATATAGGGAACACTAGTGCAAAGAACCTAATCATTTTTCTTTTTTTGATGTAATAAGGTCTAGGGATAGATCTAATGATCTCCCTATGACCATTCACATTTGTAATGGACACAAGACCCCATGGTGCAACTATAAGCCTTGGCCATCAATTGGTCCAATAAAGTGGATTTTTGGTAAATTCCATTTTTTTAAGGTAAGTCTAGATTTTTAGAACATTATTAGGGTCCCTAGGAGTTTTTAGAGTCTGTTTGCAATCAAATTTGCAATAAAACTTGTCTTAGCGCAAAAATTGCAAAAAGTTGCTTAGCAACTTTTGCAATTCTCTTGACAACTTTTCAAAATCTAACTCTTAACGGCTAGAACTATTTGAATTGTTAGTGCCATTAGCTTTGAGTGGGTGGGTGAACCCTAGTGACACCCTTGTTCCAACTGCGGAGACCATCTATCGTCCATGGCCACCCCATACCGAGGAGTCCCCAAGGTTCTCTAAGTGCAATTTGAGGTTGATCTTCTGAGGGTCATAACTCAGAGCTCGTGAGGGCTATCGATAAAATATAAAATGCTATAGGGTGGTGATGTTGAGGCCTAAAATAACCTATCTCATTTTTGAGAGATCACATTCTGTTTGGATTCAGCACAGCGATCTCGCTCGATGCCAAAACTCACAGTGTGCCTCAGTTCATAGGTGCACCACAGCGTAACTTTGAAACCACTAATCGTGGCATCGAATTGTCAGTGCCATTATCTCTAGATGGGCAGGTGAACCTTAGTCACACCCTTTTTCTAGCCATGGAGACCATCCATCATTTGCGGCCACCCTGTACCGAGGAGTCTCCAAGGTGCTCTAAGTGCATTTCGAGGTTGATCTTTCAAGGGTCATAACTCGAAGCTCGTGAGGGCTATCAATGAAATGTCAAATGATATAGGACAGTGATACTGAGGCCTAAAATAACCTATTTCATTTTTGAGAGATCACATTCCATTTGGATTCAGCATAGCGATCTCGCTCGATGCCAAAACTCGTAGTGTGCCTCAGTTCATAGGTGCACCACAACGTAACTTTGAAACCATTGATCTTGGCATCGAATCATCAATGCCATTAGCTCTAGATGGGCGAGTGAACCCTAGTCACACCCTTGTTCCAACCATGGAGACCATCCATCATTTGCGGCCACCTCGTACCAAGGAGTCTCCAAGGTGCTCTAAGTGCATTTCGAGGCTAATCTTTCGAGGGTCATAACTCAAAGCTCGTGAGGACTATCGATGAACTATCAAATGCTACAGGACAGTGATTCTAAGGCTTAAAATAACTTATATCATTTTTGAGAGATCATATTTCATTTGGATACGGCACAATGATCTCGCTCGATGCCAAAACTCGCAGTGTGCCTCAGTTCATAGGTGCACCACAGCGTAACTTTGAAACCACTAATCTTGGCATCAAATTGTCAGTACCATTAGCTCTAAATGGGTGGGTGAACCCTAGTCACACCCTTGTTCCATCCATGGAAACCATCCATCATTTGTGGCCAACCCATACCGAGGAGTCTCCAAGGTGCTCTAAGTGCATTTTGAGGTTGATCTTTCGACGGTCATAACTCAGACCTCGTGAGGGCTATCAATGAACTATCAAATGCTATAGGACGGTGATGCTAAGACCTAAAATAATTTATCTCACTTTTGAGAGATCACATTCCATTTGGATTCAACATAGCAATCTTGCTCGATGCTAAAACTCGTAGTGTGCCTCAGTTCATAGGTGCACCACAATGTAACTTTGAAACCGCTAATCTTCGCATCGAATTGTTAGTGTCATTAGCTCCAGGTGGGCGGGTGAACCTTAGTGACACCCTTTTTTTGGCCACGGAGAATATCCATCTTCCATGACCACCCCATACCGAGGAGTCTCCAAGGTGCTCTAAGTGCATTTTGAGGTTGATATTTTGACGGTCATAACTCAGAGCTCATGAGGGCTATCAATGAACCATTAGAGGAGACAAGTTTGTAAGAAGTAGTGGCTAAGTGTTTTTGCTAAAATAAGTTAGTGGGAAGGCTTTATTAGAGGGTCTTGGCCAAACTAGTAGGGTGTCTACCCACTCTCTAATTTTAGAGACAATTAAGTTTTGGAGGGAGATTAGGGGAGCTCTACTATAACTATCCTTACCCTAGCTTGGACCAAGGTTGGTATCTCAAACTTGCTTCTTTTCCATTTCTTTCTTTTAGCATGGTTAAGCAAATATGCAAGTGTGGAGTTTATCAATGGAGTATGCATTGCATTGCATTGTGGAGTAGCATTCATGTGAGTGCTTGAATGGTGTTCATTCCATGTAGATTAGTGTGATACCATTGTGCATCTTGTTGTATTGTGTGGAGTATTGTGAGTATGAGGTTTGGATTTCCTCTATTTCAAGTTGTATTATGGGTGTTGATATTGTGTTGTGAAAATGTGATGTGCTCTTGAAAATTTCTTGTTTTATTTCTACTTGGTTTTTTTTTCTTGGTTTATGCTTGAGTGTTGTTATGGACGTGGGACTTACACTCACCCTTGCAGGAAGGGAAGAGAAGTCCAAGGTGAAGGGCTTAAGTTGGGTTCAAAAAATGTATTGAGAACCTTGGAGTATGGGCTCCATTGTATGCCATAACCATACATATCTTGCTGGGGGTAATAAGGAAAGTATGGTGTAGAAAGGAAGTTTGAGGAGTTATAGCTGATTGTAGTAGGTTTGGAGGAGGAAATATGGAGGCCCCAAGAGGGCATTAAATTGTTGATTTATGATAGCCCTGAGAGGGCATGAAATTTTCTGAATTATGATAGCCCTGAGAGGGCATGAAATTTTCTGAATTATGATAGCCCCGAGAGGGCATGAAAATTGTTTATTGCAGATATGGTTTGGTATGGAAAGTCTCCATTTTAGAACACACCTTCACCCTATGTTTATGGTTCCATCTATGAAGCCATTGTGAAATAGCCTTGAGGGGAAATTGTTCAAGTTTGAAATGTAATGTTTATGAATTGAAAGATTGTATGTGTATCCCAGTTTGAGCCTTGTTCCCTAGCACGGGGGTGGTCTCTTTGAGGCCTATGGTTGGGTGGAAAGCACCCATGGTCCTTGTTATTTTTTTGTGTTGCATATGCATATTTGTGTCCAACGGAGCAATGGAAATGGCTTGGAATGATCATCTTTCATATTGATGTTGGATGAGAAAACTTGACATTATGCCCTCATTTGTGAAGGAGGATTCACCAACTTTTTCATGTCCTCAACAATCATGTTGGACAATGTTCATGCTACTCATTGTCCATATCTTTCAATGTTCATGTTCCTTATGATTTTGAAATGTCCCTTATGTTGCCCCATTGTGATGGAAGGAGATTGTATCATTGTTACCTAATGTACGTGTAGAGCAAATAATTGATAAGGTTGTATATGCATGTTTCATTTGGAGTTTATATTGTTATGAAAGCATTGGTATGAGTCATAGATTTACTTTGACATAATTCTTATCATTTGAAAATGTGAAAGAAAGTTTTCTCCTTGTGGTATTGTAAATGACTAGTTGATAATAACAATCCATAGATGTTATGTGATACCATTAATTGTATAAATTTAAAACTTAGTAGATTGCTTACAATCTTGTTGTGCACTCAATAATTTGGAAGGAAATTTTTATGTTCATATCACATGCATGGATAACATTGATTTTAATTACCAAGCTTAATGCAATTCTAAGCAAGGAAATCATCAAATTAATTTCATGATATACCAAAATGAAGTTTGTTGTAAGAGAAGACATAATAAAATCTATGAGATACATTGTTGTAGGCATGCATTTTCCTCTCTAAAAAATGTATGGTAAAGAAAAATAAATCCCTTCCTTAATACAGAGCAATAAAATATTAAAGAATATTCCAAGATTCTAGACTGCTATCCAATAAAAATAAAAATAATAATAGCATATAGAAACTAATGAGTGTCCTAGACTAATATATTTTCTAAGTGACAGAATGTTACACATTACAATCTTGTGACCTCTAAGTCACATCCAACACTCAAATAATAAATTAGTAATTAAATAAATAAAGGCATATTAGTGTGCATGTTAGAGAATATGACAAATTTAAATATTTAACTCAAAAATAAAATAAAAGCCAAGATTGATATTGACCGCCCTTCTAGAGTAGCCCCCAACATTTCCTAAGCCATCATAATGAAAAAAGTTTTCTCCACTCCCTAACGTGTATTGTTACATCTGACATTCATTCTAACATGTCATGTCAAAACATTTATCCTTGAGCTTGCCTCCTTGAAAAGGGGTTTCATCCCCATTAATATACTTAGGTGCATAGGAGAAAGGGTTTATGTCACATCCTTGTCTTATGCACTAGTCGTCCCCTCCTTGCAACAATGGTCACGTGTTCCCAAGCATAGGTAGCCGACTTGAAATTTCTTGTAGCAGTGGTCACGTGTTCCCAAGCATAGGTAGTCGACTTGAAATTAAGGGGGAGTGGGATAGCAATCCCAAGGGATTTGTACTTAGGAGAATGTCAAGTTGACATTTAATATGACTTGTTCACATTAGCATTGTTGATTGGAGGGATGAGAAAAAGATGTCCTAAGGCTTGGATTAGTCAAAATTATGCACATGACCCACGACCTTGTGGGGACCATGTGTAGGAGGAAATGTGGCCTTGGTAAGAGTCAGGGAATGATGAGGATTTAAGATAGATAGGAGATTCACCCTTTAGATTTATTTTTATTTTTATCAAATAATTATTTAATCATTTCAAGTCTTGACTAGAGGATAATGACACTTAGTGTATTTGAGCTTAGTTTAAGGGTAATGTTTATATCAAGGGGCTCATTTAGAAACATGTAACAATTAAACCATATGGTAATGTAAAAGCTCAATATAGGAAAATAAATTAAATGAAATAAATAAGTTTACGAAAATGCATATATAATTGAACATGATGTTAAGTATGGAGGGTTTAATTAAATTAGTGTTAAGACTGTAAATTAAGATAGTTAGATGTAGATATAATAGGGTTAATATGAAGTAAGTTTTAGGGATGATGGGATTGGAGAATCAAGGATAAGGATGGATGGTGGATTAAAATAATAACTCAAATCTAGTTTTATCTAGTCAATAAAGCACATTGATAGATAAGAGTTACTAGATAGAATTGAATGCATGACAAACTTGTGTAGATGTTGGATTTAGTGTCAAGTGAATTTTATATTTGGCTTGAGGCAATGTTAGTTAGATAATGAATGTTGTGGATTCAATTGAAGATAATAGTAGAATATCAAAGTCAATAGAATATATATACCAATTTGAAAATGTAGTGTAGGAATAAAGCATTAGTTAGCTAGTATGTAATAAGGGTCAATAGGCATGTCATTAGAGGTAGCTCATCAGCTCATGTACCCTATGTATAATTAATGATAATATGATTCATGTACACCATATTTTACTACGTTAGTTGCATGAAATGATGAATACATATATGTCAGAACGACAAGGTATGTTTATACAAACCTTATTTATACGCTTGCACCTAATCCTTGCATAAACAATTCATCTAACAAATTTAAATTGACACACTCAATACGATGATGTAGTAGGATGTGTTTAAATACTGATCGTGAATTATTATTGAGTTGAGTACTTTGAATTGTCCCTTAGACTTACTAAGAGTTCCTCATTTTATGTGCTTACTAATTCGTACTATGAAACTACTTTGAATCTTAACATGCTTTGATAATAATAATATTGATAGTGAGAAAATAAGCTTATGGTGAATAATTAGATGTAATAATGTAAAAAGTAAACGTAATAGTATAGTAATTATAGTAATTAAAATAGTAAATGTAAAAGCATGGAAATGTAGCTAGATTAGTTAGTAGCTGATGAGCTAGATAGTTAGTAATTGTCTTTTGTTAGAGTGAGTTTAATTTATGTATTGAAATAGTAATTTTTGTGTTTAGGAAACTGTAGTGAGTGCTAGTTTGGTGAGGAAGCAATGTTGATAGAATGCATAAGGATGACTAAATAGAGTAAAGAGGGAGAAAATGACTTAGTATTCGTCCAATCTTCGAGAGGACCTATAACCAATAAGATATGGATGCAAGCACATGATACACATTTGGCACATAAAACAAATTGTTTATTCCATAAGTTTTGTATAGTATGTGTTGAATGATGGATACTATCAATATAAGTGGCCCCTTCTCCATCATGTAGACTTTGAAGCTACCTTTAGGGCATATCTTTTCTAATTTCCAATGGTTAGATCTAATCTAGTGTGGTAGATAAGTGTACATTTTCTTATTTGACTAAGGGTGCTCATGTGATGAGTACTAAATCTAAATTCTCTAGATACGCGTGTTTAATCAATTAAGATATACTAAACTTCCACACCATATAGTAATTGTCACATTAATATATATTGTAATAATTAATGAATGTGTGTATATTGGTAATGAGGATAATAAGTAATTCTGATCCCCTTCCCTTACATGCTAGAATCACGACCTAGTCCATATGATACAACTGACAGACCCTAATAGAATATTAGTATCAGAGGCTTGTTAGGATATGAATTACCTCACTAATTTATTAGTGTTGTATCTTGAACTTTCTCTTTTGACTCGTGATGCTAACTTGAACTAGACTGTCATCCAGTCTATTTGAAAACCACCTATGATTAAAATGTTACAACCGGATGACACTATCCACATGAGTCTTGAACTCCTATTCAATGATAACCTTGTTTTACAATATGTAATTTCTTATGTGACTTCATAAGCTACAAAAAAATTTAAAAAAATAAAATAAAATTTGTTGTGTTTTTACTAGTAAAATTTAGGGCATGACACATGATCCATGATAAATTGAACTATACTAGATACTAAATTAATATGTATATCATTGTGTACATAAATGAAAAATATATATATCAAAATACATGTATCCATAGAAAAAATTTTACACACACACACACACACACACATATATATCAAAGATTGTGTATCCATAGATAAAGTACTCAAATATATATCAAAATACATAGATCCATATACAAAATGTGGCTGATCATGCCATCAGAATGTGTATAATATCAATGTTTCTGTATACAATGTGGCATATGCCATCTCAAAATGTCTCATGATGCATCCTACGACAACTATACTATCCTAGGGTGCTGGTGGATGATCAAAATGCAGCCTCTTCATTGCACTAGGTGGATCGGATGCCTCCTACATAAACAAAAAAGGAACACCCAAAGTTAGACTACTAAATTTATATGATTCTACGTATCTAACATTGAATTACTCAAATGCATAATGATATTTTTTGTAATGGAGATTAATAATATCAAAATTTGATAGTAAATACCTCTCTCATCGACCTCCTATGCTGGTCAGGAGTCCTCTCGTATGCCCTCGACAATGCTGGTACCTCTATGATTGTGGGCTATATATGCTCAAATACCTTTGTCAGATGAATCTACAATTTAAACTATAACATTATAATTCATAGCATGCTAAATTTATAACATATTTAATCATGAATTCAAAATACAACTTACTATTGTAGGCTCCTCCTCAGGAGTGAGTGGTCGCGTCATCAAATCTACATAACTCTCTTGTTGGACCTCATGTGCACTAGGAGTCTCCTATGAGATACAAAATAGTAGTTGTTAATATCATGGAAATCAATTTTGAATTTATTTATGAAGATAAGGATAATAAAAAATAAATGATACTTATACATACAATGGGGCTCTCAGTGCGAATGGAAATCCTTAATGGTCTACGACGCGAAATCTGTACAGGCTCATCACCAGTAGCGATGCCCTATATACAATAAAGAATGTAATTAAATGGGATTACCACACACATTTTAAAATAATGCATCGATATTTAATCAAATAGAAAGTGCCTAATTACCTTTCCTTTGTCAATGCGTGCTGGCTCACCCTCCACACTTTGTCCCTCTGGGACAGGTGCTACCTGCAAGATAAAAGAAAGATTAGCAACCATATATACTACAATATCAAATAGAAAAAAAAATGCGAACCCAAAATAATTTACCATAGATGTCTCAAGGCCAAATGAAATGGCCAAGAGCGTGGCATCATCAATCTGCTTGAGCTCCTCCTCGGTCATCAACTAAACGTGAATGAAGATCACATACATATAAAAGTCAATATGGCTTAAAATTAAAATTACTCTATTATAAAAATTAACTTTAAATCACATATGTCATAACAAAAAAAATATACATGCACCAATACCGAAGGAGTCCATGCCTCTGCATTCCCCTCCTCTCTCGCATCAGGGTCTGTAGCCTCTGCATGTGTGTCTAGTGTATCCTCATCTAATACAAAATGATACTCAAGAAGATCACCTATGGGACCTAGGCAAATATTCGTGCACGTAATGCAAGTGTGAGGCACACAAACATGTGATGAGCTAGCCGATGATGAACTGGCACCAGCATCATCAACATGAGGAGGCAGGATTGACCTAGCCTAAGATATCATTAGGCTACGCAGCCTATGAATAGCTCTAATAGTCTAAGAGCTAGCCTCTATCATAATATCTAGATGCTACACTCGAGGAGGAGGGGAGATATTAGTTGGGGGGACAAAAGTGCCAAATTTCTTCTGTTGGAAAGAGGGTCTATCTTGAGGAGCTCCTAGTCCTAAGCCCACGTTGGGCTTCATGCTCCAATAGTTCACTTTAAGTTTCAACACAAATTCAACATATAATTTTCTAAGGAAATAAAATGGTATGTCTAAATTGCCATGTGGAGGGCTATCAAAGACCATCCACCAACGATCCCAAAATTTTTCACGTATGGCGTCATTTGTGCACCATTTAATTGATAGTTTGGATTTTTTTGGGTCAACTGGTAAACCCATTTTTAGGTTCGCAAAAAGGCTGGCCAAATTGTCTTTGCTTATATTGAGGGCCGCAACCTCATCATAATCCAAACCATCATCAAACACCTCGTGCATTTGATCATGCCAATGAAGAGCGACATTTTGTTGGTTTGTAAGGGTTTCAATGTTATAAACTATGGTGTTTAATATGGATAACATAGGAGCCAATGCGAGTAGATTATTATATGTTCTATGCAAACCTCTCAACTCGGTGAGATTTTCATTTATCAAATCCTTAATTTGAGGAGGGTTTTGAGGGGGTAGAGGATCATTTGGTGGACGATTTTGTGGGGGTACTAGATTTTTTGGTGGGGGGTTACGAGGAATATTATTCCCTGCCTCAGTGTCATCATTCTGATCAACCATTCCTATTGAATTGCAAAATGTAATATATATTTAAAAAAACCTTAATTTTAACCTTTTTTTAAAAAAAAAACACTAGATTCAACTAAAACAAACAAAATCATGCTAAAATCTATCAAATTTAGATTTAAAATTAGTTTAAATTTTTTTTTAAAAATACCTTAATATCTGATATTCGATCGTGCGCTAATACTGGCCCCCAAAATGTGAGAACTAAGGGCCTGCGGGTCTGGTCTTTTTTTTAATGTAATGCTACAGATATCAGATATCCAATATTGAATCGGATATCCGATCACCCACATATCTTATATTTTATATATAAGATATATAACATATAACATATAGCTTTGAAATATTATATTATATTATATTATTATAGTTTATAATATATTATACTTTATTATTATTATATTATATATTATATATATATATATATTATAATACATTACTATATATTATAATATTAAATATTATATTATTGTAATATAATACATTATAATATAATATTATTATAATATAATAATATTATTATAGTATAATATTATATGATTATAATATAATAATAATATTATTATAATATTATAGTATAATAATTATTATAATAATAATATAATATAATATATTTAATAATAATATTATATTATAATATTATAATAATAATGTCATATGATTATCAGATATCTGATCTAATATTGGATATTCGATATTATCAGATATTCGATATTAGATCAGATATCCGATAAGGCTCGACCTTTCCTTCCAGGCTTGGTACCTGGATAGGTGGAAAAAAGTCAGTGGATTTTGAAGTGCTTTTAGACATGTTCAAACTCTATTTTTTTCACATCGCCACTTTTTGGCACACCATGATCCTGCACATACCCGTTTATTTTAACTTGTATTGAGCTAGGCTGACTTGTTGCTTAGTTGGATATAAGTAAGGGAGTCTTGTCTTGTCATTATTCATTAAGTGGAGTGAGTCATGAGGCAAAGTGGGATCCAACATAGAAGATGGAGTAGTTGAGTGAGCACAATTCTATTGAGTGAGCACAATTCTAATAAGTGTGTGTATAGAGTGCCAAATGTGAGGTAGTTTACACCTAGGTCTTGGTAAAGTTTGATAAGGGCTAGTAGCCGAGGCTTGGGAAACAAGGAATTTGCTCGGTGGGCTTGCAAGCACAATTTCAAATATTCTTTGGAGGTTTCTACCAGAGTGTGGATCTAGACTAGCTAATTATTTGGGTTAGATCTTGTAGAATTGTTATTGTAATTGGTCATAACCAGGAAGGCCTTACAGCCCGACACATTGCATGTAATGAGTTATTTTATGAGTAAATAGTTATGGTTTGGTATCAGATCTTGCATTGTCGTTGTGTTTTCATTTTTTGGTTATTTCTTGGAGCTAGGACATCTCCTTTAGGTATTCTCTTTCTTTGCACTGCATCAACTTTACTACTTGTGTGATCAATTAGTTCTAGTGTTTTCCATTTCTTAAAAAATTTCTTTGTTGTGGTGAATTGGATAAAGGATCACCTTCAAGTTCTTGCATAGCAATTTGTCTGTTGTACATGCACTTTCTCTAGCTATACAATTTGATGAGTTGTGAAACATCCTACAATTTTCATCATTCCCTTTGAAGATTGCATTGGTGTTTTTGAGGATGCACTGCTCCTAATTTCATTACTAGATCCTTTCAAAGATTTAATTCATAGAAGCATTGTTGCTTTGATTTGTGTCCAATAGGAATTTCATTTTGAGTAATTTCCTTTAATTTCTTTTTACTCTAACTCTATTATTTCATTTTGAACACATGGTTACAATAGGAATTCACATAGTTGCATGGTTAGAGCTTGCACTCATTAATAAATCTAAAAAAACATTGGTTTGTGGTTGCATTTCTTCAGATTTTTTGCAGATTAAAAATACCAAGCAAGGCCTCCTTGTAACTTTCACATTTACAATTGAGATGCCATGTGGGTTGAGAACTAACCATCTAGGACCTTGGAGTTAGTTAATTTGATTAGTTTTTCAAGAGATAAATTTGTAAGGATTTATGCTATTAATATTATGCAAAATGATTGCTCAATAAACCTGTGTATGCTTTCTCTTAATGGGTGAAAATGAAATGCCTAAGCCTCTTTTACACTAGTTTTTGAGATTGAAAACAAAGCATATCAACTTGGGAGCAAGAGTAAACAATTGGTAAACTGAGGCACTTCAGGCCTCACAATCAAAATTCTTAAGTAGAGAAGAGGTTGATTGACCTCTTCCAAAATAGGTGGACCTATTCTTGAGGAGGGTCCCAGAAAGGGATCTTGGAGGCCTTAGAGAAGGCACGAAAAGAATTGGGAAAAATTAAAACTATCGGGATATATGGCCAAAAAGGTGATAAAATAGCACTTAAAGGACCATGTCGAAAAATATGAGATGAGAGAGAGAGAGAGAGAGAGAGAGAGAGAGAGAGAGAGAGAGAGCACTAAGGAGGGCTAAAACGTCTCAAAATGAAGTGTGTCTATTTTAAGATGGCACATGCCTAATATATGCACTTTTATTAGGGTGACTTATTAATTAGACCATTAAATCACTTAATAGTTGATTGGTCCCTTTCCCAAATCAAATAAGATAATTTCGGATATTTAGAATTCAATTATGGAAAATTAGTCGATAAATAAAATAATAAATTAAAATTTTCTAATAATCAGTTAAATTAATATTCTAATTAACTTTTTTCATGATAATAACATGACCCTAAATGTGCACACACACTCATGGGTATAATCACTAATGCATTATGAATTTGGATTTACTAATTATCAGAGGGTTGATAATAACAATAATACAAAAATGTCATCCAAACAAACACAACATTGACATCAAGGGAAGATGCTCAATATATAAATTGCCAAAGCACAAACACAGAAATATTCACATGAAGGAGGATGTGACACTTTGTATATCTCACAAGCAAGTGACTATGATTTCATTCCCACTTCCTACTAGAGCTAATGAGTAACAATGCATAGCAGTGGTGCAATATAACATAACAATATAATAATCATATGGTAAAGCATTTAAATAATCATTTTTAATCATTTGAGCATATATTTACTAAAGTTAAAAGATATATATCAACTATATAGAAGCACACCATAAATGAATCCAGCAACATCCATTTGATAAGGTATAAATCATAGTCTAAGTCTGAATATAAAATAAACTAGGCATAATCATATTAAAGCATCATATCACATCACTAGTATCATCATACATATATGATCAAACTAAATAGAAATATCATCTAACATCTAGCATCTATGATATTGGTAATCAAAAAAATGAATAGGCTACATCAAATTATCTCAATATGCAAATAAACGTGTAATAGCAATCAAAGTGTGTCTCACGTCAAAATAACCATATAATAGAATGTAAACACGCGAGGAAGTACACATGACACACATCAAACTGTGAATTATCTAAAATCTCAATATGCACAACTATAGTTCTTATAAGTGCAACATTATTCTTTTGCAACTTAAATTTCCTTATTCTCTTCTATGCGATGTTCTAATTCTAGTATGCAAGATCTCAAACTAAAGAGGTTCTAAAATCACCCTCAAACATATGTTGAAAGTGAAATGCAAGTTCATTAGGAACACAACAATAAGGGGTTAATTACAACCACAAGACATAGCACACACAAGGTTGAAACATAAAACATGAGGCTCAATCACACACAAGTAATTGTCTAAAAGCAAGCATTTAACAATATAAAATTGAAGAGAACGGCCACTATGGGAATCTACAGAGAGGCGATGAACCCCCAACTCCTGGTGGACGACCTCAAGAAGCCTAGACTCAATGAGCTAATTGACCTGGCTATGGTGGCTATTTCTGATAATGCAAGAGAAACGGGCATGAATCTGTTGAACAATGCCTGCAATAGCATGATCGACAACTTTAGATCAATTAAATGGCTTTTCCATGAGCTTGAGGATGTCAGAGATAGGGTTTCCCAAATGGAAAAAATCAAGAGCAAGACAGGTGCAGAAAGCCAAGGCGACCGGAACAGCTGGGAGACTCTGATGGAGAGGAGAGTAAAAAATATTGAGAACTACAATCACAACTTGGCAAGTCAAATGATCCCCCTCCTCGCTTCGATCAACGACGACATCCTCTCTCTCTTGGAAAATCTCAAAGACAGGAACCAGATGGAGGAAGATGATAAACAGAATAGAGACAAAGATAGGCTAGATGTGGATAAAGCCAAGGATAGCAC
This sequence comes from Cupressus sempervirens, assembly GCA_028749045.1. Classification (NCBI taxonomy): domain Eukaryota; kingdom Viridiplantae; phylum Streptophyta; class Pinopsida; order Cupressales; family Cupressaceae; genus Cupressus; species Cupressus sempervirens. The sequence continues at coordinate 883,098,775 of CM053787.1, forward strand.
TATGGAGCAGGATTTGACGAACGCCCAGGATCATAAGGCAGAAGAGAAACAAGAGTGCGCCGAAGCTACCCAGACCATGCTCGAGATGGAGAAGTAGTCTGCTAGGTTGGGTCTTTGTCCTTTGGTTTTTGTTTCTCCTGGCTTTGGCTTTTTGTCTGGTCTCTGTTTTTCTGGTTGGTTCTCTGGCCTTTTTTGTGGGCAGTTGTTTCGGGCTGGGCCTTTGGGCTTATTTTCAGCTGTAAGGATTATGTTTTGGCTGGGCATTTTTTCGCTTATTTTCAGCCTTTCTTGTTGTTAAACTTATGGGTTTCAGGACCCCTTAAAACCTGTTTACCTTATCAAAAACAATATAAAATTGAAAGAAAAGAGTATATGTTAGATTTATGTAGTAAATTGAGGGTTTGCTATAATGGACACTTTAATCTCATTCATAATTGTGCTATCAAATTTACATCTGAAAAACCTTGATAAATGCAAACATGAGTTGTGTTCTATGTAAGGTTAAAATCACCATTATAAGATGAATCATCATATTCATAACTACAGTAATAAAATTTAAGATCTAAACTTTATATGACTTTTTCAAGATTATAACATAAATTCTTATAAGGATTTAATTTTAAATTTTATAATCTATATTTCATAATTTAATTATTAAATGACCTATCTTTATACAATTTTTAAAATATAATTTAAAACAAAAAAATAAAGTAATGTTAATTTTAAATAATTTATAAAAAATATTAATGAAAACTAGAAAACATAAAACTTAAATTCAATTAAAATATAGACAAATTACACACTACACTCGCATTGGAAAAATACCTCAAAGTAATTCAAAACCAATCAAAAAGTAGTAGCATTTCATGTTTCCTACCATTTATGTTATTCACATATTTTGGGGAAAGCTTTCCATAGAAGAGACTCCAATGAAACGCTGATGCGTTTTAAAATTCCACAGTGTGTGAAATTTGGTTGCAGATGTGATGACTTTTGGATGGAATAATTAAATTTGATATGATAGCGTTCAATATGAAATCGAAACACCATGTGCAATGTTAATGTGCATTTTTTCCTACTCATTAATTATTCCCATTCCCATGTTCAAATGGGATCTCTCAAGAAATTTTTAGTAAGTGAAGAGTATTACTATGTTCACATTTCAATTATTAATTATTTTTATTTTTATTTAATCTTTTAATTTTTTAATTATTGATTTCAAACAAATCATAAAATAATAATTAAAGGTCTATTAATTAATATATCATGTATGATAGTTGTTCATTTGTATTTTCATTAGTTAGATTTTTTGATTTTTTGATAAGCTATTAGGACATTATTATAAGTATCGATAATTTTTTAGATAGTTGTAGCGCACAAGTTATGAGATATCTTTAAGGAGGTATTGTATGGCAATTTGAAATTACTATTTTTTAATCCTTGTGCGCTTAATAGATAAACACCATGCGTCATTACTACTTAGAAGCCAGAACAATAACCTTAAGCAATTAAGTTGCATAGAGTGGCAACATGAAAAATTGTTGAAATTTGATGTATCATTTAATATATGTGGGTACACAAAGTTAGCTATTGTGGTCATTAATACACTTCTCTTAAGAAAAGATATTTTTAGACTACCAATGCAAAATGATGATTTCCTCTATTATTGAACCACCTTTAAGAATACCATTTATATTCTTTACTAGATAGAGTGGTACTTATTTAAGCCAAACATATGAATACATACATAATATTTACAAATATTTTTTTTGCCAATCATAAGCATGGGTTAATCAACTCATAAAGAATGATTTTGTCTATTCAACAATAATAATTGTATAATTTGTGATTAGTTTTTTTATTAATGAGCTAAATGTAAATATAGTAAGAAGACCATTTCTTATTTTAGAGAGGTATAAACTAGTAACTCAAATATAATCAATATAAGAAAGTGGGTTGATTTGACTAAGTGTATAAGACAAACTATCAAGATAAGTTGAAGTATGACTATATGCATGTTAATGATATTTAAGCAATAGATTTCAAGAAATTGTCTAAAGGCAATTTTAAATAGACAAGAGACAATTATATAGGCCCTATTAGTTGTTGGTGTTTTTAAAATGAGCATCTATATGTTTATCTACATCTCAATTATACAAGATGGCTTATGTGTCCTCTTATCATAGAACAATGATCAAGGAAGAAAGAATGTCATCTATTACCCAAGCAAGACATTAGGGAGATGTAGCTTGAACAACTCATCCATGGAGAAAAATGTTGTGATAATATTATTTGGCCTAAAAATTATCTAGCATTGTATGCTTAATGCTACTACTTATCTTGTTGCCAAAATTGATCCATTCAAATGATTGTTGTCTAAGGAAATCCTTATTCATAGAAGGAAAAGTGGCTCATGGTCCATAGTGAGCTTTATTTGATTCATAATGTACTACTTAGCAACATATCCAATTCTAGACTAACATCTTTAACCACATAATTTATAAAGGAATATGTCCTACACTGGATTAAAAATACACCAATAACTTATAATTTGATGGATCTTTTATCTACCATAATCATGTAATAGAATTATTTTCATGTCCCTTTAAGATGATTCCATTAAGAAGAAAAAATTCAACATTTTCTTCTCTTATATAAACAACATTAGGGATAAGTGTAATTAATATCCAACTTAAAATAGCAGCTAATGGAAAATTTAGGAGTTAAGGGCTTTGGTGACTCGCAATTAATTGTAAAATAGGTCATTTATTATTTCCTTCCAATGGATGAAATTTTAGTAGAGAGTTCACCAATTTACTTACTATAAATTAAAATTGGTCCCATGCTTAAATCTTTGAATGATTTGCTTAAGGAAATATTAGGTTTTGTTAATTATTACATTTGACTTATGTGTGATTGGCTCTACATAAGAGAAAGTTGAAATCATGAAAGTTAATAAGAATTTATTATTGAGTGCCTTTTTATAGCTAAAAATAACTCTCAATTAAGGGAGATGACCTAGTACTTGGAACTCATTCCAATGGTTGTGATAGCAATTTTCTGCACAACTATGGGGTTCCCTAATGCACTACGATTGATCTCCCTTTTTTTTCAAGGGAGTGGAGGGCTTTGTTTTGGACACTTTGGCAAAAACCATGTTGTTGTGGCATCATTTTTTATGATGTGGCTTTAAAACCTTAGTTATAAGTAAGGGAATTGTCAAGTAAGCTACTATAAAAAAAATTGTGATTTTTAATTTCCATATAGGATTTTGAGAAGCGCCAAGTTAGGGTGCTTAACTACTAGATCCTCTTTCCTAGTAGTGAAGTCCCTCAAAGTTGGTAACTATGGGTCTTGTTCTAGATCTTATATTTTATTTTTTTGTAGGATATTAGACGACAACATCATAGTCATATCAAATATTGGTATAGAAGAGAATGAGATTATTAATCATACAAAAATTATAGTATTAATTCATATAGAAATGCACATTGATTTTTTTTTTATCAAGCATAGAGATTATGTACATAAAAGAGAAAAGGAAAAATTATAGTCTCAATTCCTCTTTTAGCTTGATCAAATTATTTTAAATTGTCCATTTACTTTTATTTATACAAACCACTTTTCCTAAAATTCTAGACCTTAAAACATTTTTTAAGATTAAAAAATATTTAAATTTAAATTCTAAACTCTAAAAAATGCAATTATCTCAATTTCATTTATAAGTTTAATAGATCATACTTCTAAATATAAGATATACTTTATATATTTTAGATTTACACAAATTAAATTTAGTAGATAAATTTATTTCTATCACATAAGCTTTTACAACTATATTTACAATAGTATTAATGTCCCATACAAAAGGGAAAGAAAAGTTAAAAATTATTTTATTATTTGTCAGAACAAAATAAAGTAAAGTAGAAATTAAATTTGTTAGAAAATATTTAGAGAACTAAATTTGCTTTTAAAATATCCTATCATAGTTACAACTTTAGAGTATTGAAAGTAAAATTTACTTCAGTTTAGGCATTTACGTAAAATCTTTGGCTTGTGTCCTAAGCTAGGAATATTCTTTCAAGATGAAGCAGTCTAGCTCTCCATTGAGAATCATGTTTAGTTCAAATTGTTGGTCAATGGTCACAAGTTCAAATTATATCACAAACCATAGAGTAAGAAGGAGTTCCTGTAGCAATTCTCTTCTATTGTTGATGTTGTTGTTCTCGCAACATCACCTAATGAGCTTTTTGTTCATTTTCCTTCCTCACTCTAGCTGGTTTCATCACTATCATAATAAACACTTTCATCGTAAAAGTTGATTCTCCATAATAATTTCTACTTCATTTCTAGTTTTCCACCCATCCCTCTCATCATTTCTTTCATTCATGCATAGCAATTGCCACCTCAACAACGCTTCTAGTTAGCACAAATTCCAAGGTATGAGATATTAATTTTTTTTTCCAAAAAAAATTATATGCCTTATCACCGTTACAAGTGGGGGACCACTTGCCTTATTGTAGCTAGGGGCAATTTATATTAGTTTTGTCATTATATTTGTGCAATCTTTTTATTTATTCTTTTCCCTTGTCATACTTGCATTTCTTGCCAATGATTTGTCATTTTCATCATTCGAAATCTTTTTGTTGCATGTTATTTTTTGCACATATATTGCCAAGATGGCAAGATATGTTGTGTACGAGTTCTGAGGAGCATATTTATGAGTAATTTTAAAATGATAGCATAGAGATTTGCATTTGTTTTACTCAAAGTTTTTTTCTCTCTTGAGCTTCATTACTCAAAAAAAAATCTTAAGTTGAAACTCATCTTGTAACCTATTGTTTCAAGTTTTCTTGCCAAATTTATGGTTATATGTTATTCTCTTTTGCAACTTTTTTTTGGGTACCTTGGGAATTAGACAATGGGAGGAGCCCTAATTCAGAGAGAGCCTATTGTGCATAATACATTGCTCGAAGACCAAAATTGTAGGCCATATTTACAAACAAGGGGATGGATATATTATGTTTAGAAGCTAACTAGCTAGGATGACAAGGTTGCATTTCAATTTCTCAATTCCTTAAAGAATGAAGTGGAAATAGTTAAAGGATTGAAGATGTCATTTTCTCAGATGGTTTTGGCAGAAGTTATGGGATTACCATTGGAAGGCTCAGGAATTTTCAAAGAATCTTGACCCAATTTCTACTAGAGCTTAGTTCACTTTACATGGAAATCCAATGCTTGATATTAATAAGAAACGAGGTATTGTTAGACAATCTCTTCTTGAGTCATTTCCACAATGTGCAATTTTTATCATTAAGTATTTCACCTATGAAGGGTGATAGCCATTTCTACATGTTGTTCATTTCAAATTTTTGAGTAGTTTAAGGCATGATATCAGAACTGTCAATGTTCGTAGTTTTGTATTTGGCATTTTGTCAAAATAAGCCATACTACTACAAGAGGGTAGACAAAACTCTATTTCCCTCATTTCCTCATTAAACTAATAGTGCAAAAAGCTTTAAAGGAACAGTCAGATATTTCCTAGGAAGAATTTCTACTGCAAGGATTTAAGGAGCCTATCCCAAATCTAGCTAAATGTATAGGTCAGAGGGTTAAAATTGCTAAGGGGATTAGAAATTCTTTTATATAAACTGGACAATGTTCTTTGCCTAGGAAGAAAAAGGAGGCTAAGGTTAGAAGCCCTAATTTCTCTCCTTCAAGAGCAATTCATGAAGAGGAATTGAAAACTTCTATAGAGAAAGTTGAAGTTGTCCCAATAGTAGAAATAGTTTCCCTAAAGCATAAGAAATGAAAAATTAACGCTAGTACTAGCCGGTAGGCTAAGGCACCTCCTATAGCGAAGAGCACTTCCAAAAAAAGGAAAGCCCTAGAAGAGGAGGAACTCCATTAAGAAGAAGTGCTAGGCAAAATTCTTTTCTGTATGCTCTCATATATGTGTGTGTGTGTGTGTGTATGTAGTTATATATGTACATATTTACATATATACAAATATGTATACTCATATATTTTTGTACACATATACATACACACATATACATATATACATACATATACATACATATATATATACACACATATATAGTTGTATATTTATATATATGAATATGTATACGTACATATATAATTCTTCTATTTTTTAATGGTCTAATCCTCTCAAGTATAGTAGTGACCCAAACTCCCAGATGGATATATATGTGTATATATACATATATATATATATATATATATATATATATATATATATATGTATATGTATATATGTGTATATATATCTTCATACACATGTACACACACACACATATACATACATATATATATACATACATATATGGGCATATGCACTGAGTTGTGGTGCCAAAAAGATGACAAGGTTTGTTTTTTTTTCTAATTTTCAATAGCATGTATGCGCTATTCTAATATCAAAAAATTTATATGATGGGTTGCAGACCTACGGCCCATCATTTTCATTTTTCTTTTTGGCTCTCCAACAACGCGTACGTGGGTTTGATAGCAAAAATTCACCATCATTTGCCAAAATACCTCCTCACCAATGAAATCCAAGACAATGAGCACACCGACGACGATGAGGTAAGTGATATAAACTTAAATTTGCATTGTTTAATATGTTTTCCATATTGTTTTATTGGTTTTTGATATTCTTTTGTAGGGTTTTTACAAATTTCATTTAGATTTGTTTATTTAGTTGGATTTCAATTGATTTTTTATCAGGAAATGTCCATAATCAACCAAAAAATCCATAAAACCCTCAAGAACCTCAAAATCAAAACCCTCCTCAAGAAGAACAACAAATTCCACAACCCGAACCAATCGCAAGACCTCCGCCAGGCACACAAGAAAATATAAGAAATGAAATACAGAGAGGCAAAATTGAATTAGAAAGACTCATTTCTCGGTTGAAAGAATCTGGACAAACCAATCCAATGAGGGCTCAATTGGCATCATCCCTCGAATCCATTAACACTCAGATAACCTCAATTAGTGGTCAGTTAGATATTTGGTGGGCTAAGAGGGATGAACAAAAAAGATTTTATGCAAATAAATTGTCATATGAAGATGTTAAAAAAAAAGAAATATCAAAAGGTAGTATATGTGCATCATTTAGAAAACCCAGTGAGCCAAATATTGTTAGAGAGGGTACTAAACAGTTCCCCATCCATTGGTGTATACACGATGCTATTAGAAATAATTTTTGGGATAGATGGTGGATGGTTTTTGATGCCCCTCCTTGCAACAATCACGAGGTCCCCATGTATTTTTTGAAGAAATTATATTGTGAGTTTTTCCTTGGGGAGATCCCCAATTATTTTGATATGTTAGACTCCCAAGGTACAGGTGGGGGGTCATCATTTGAGAGGCCAGGAGCACATCATGACCCTAATGTAGTTAGGGAACCTGTGGTCCATCCACAACACGAGCATGTGATTATTCTTTCAGTTGTGAAGGAACATGTAGAGGCCAGCACTCTAGGGACCATTAATGCTTTGACGCAGACCCTCATCCATTCCATGAGCCCATTAGTTGAGGGGGAGCCTTTTATGCATCGTGATCACATGTGCACTTCATGCGAATCCCTATGCACATTTGGCACTCATGCCAGAGATGTTGCGGATGATGGGCCTTTCACCGATGAGTTCCTGAATGAGACATTTGGCATTGACACACAGGTAAATTACTAATTTGATCACATTTCATATGTTTAGTGAATGATTAATTAATTAGCATTTATTGACATTGTTCAAAATTTAGGGTCAAAGTTTTGCTGGGCCTAGCAGCGATCCTCTAGGCCCATTTTTTGTCCCTTCGACAAGTCCTGAGGTATGTATCAATTTAATCATTTTAATTAATACATATATTTATTAGGTAATTATATTAAGGATTGACGAAAAAAATTATGCATGTGCATCAGTTCTCCACATGACCCTCAACCTTTACCACAGACACAGAGCAGAGACATCATACGAGCTTCACACAGGTATAGTTGTTTCATGTTAATTTAATTCATTTGATTATATTTATTCCATGTTTCATGTTAGATATAACGTGTATTGTATGACATGCATCTCATGATGTTAGATGCACCTCCTCATCTACGACAATCTATTGATAGTGGAGTGGCCACAGCTGTGGCTAGCTCACAGCCACCAACGGAGGTATGAAAGAATTTTCTTCATTTTAGTTGTTGTTTATAATATTTAATCTCAAAATTTCTAATGTTATTTTTAAGTGATTATATTTATTGAATTTTTGTAGGTTCTTGTCATGCCTGATCGTCCACGAGCATTTGAGGTGGACTTACAGAGTGACTATTTGTTGGTGGTAAGAAAATAATTGATTTTGTGTGTACATATATTTGATTTCAACGTATAATAAATATTGATTCATATCTACTTTCTTTGTATCAATTGGACCTGGAGAAGAGCCTCAACAAGAGGTCAAGTAAGCGTGTCAGGAAGGCCTCGTCATCTCCACTGTCTCCCTCCACACGACGGCAGAGGATGTCAAGAGACTTGTTTCCTTCCCCTCGTGGGAAGGAAAAGATGTAGTTGAGATATTTGATACATATATATATATATATATATATATATATATATATATATATATATATATATATATATATAGAGAGAGAGAGAGAGAGAGAGAGAGAGAGAGAGAGAGAGACTTGTTTCCTTCCCCATGTATATATATAGGCATCAGAGAGACATATTTGACATACATTTGATGTACATATGACATTCTATATTTGATGTATGACATTATTGGTTAATATATGATATGTTTGTTCATATACAACATTATTGGTTATCATAATATATTATGTGTTTGTTAATGTATATTACATTATTGGTTATCATTTTTTATTATATGTTTGTTCATGTATGATGTTAAATTAGATATGTTCATGTATGACATTAAATTAGATATGTGCATGTATGAAATTAAATTCAATTGCTAGAGAGTTGCCATTATGTCTACTAACTAGTAGATGTTATTTTTTGCTTTATTAGTATTTCTCAAAAATTGCAAAGAAGTTGTTTCTGGTGAATAGTTGTAAACAATTGTGATCATCGACTTCATGTACTCATGGCTTTGGCTGCGAACACTTGTAACTTTGGCTATAAGCATCCATGGCTTTGGCTATGTGCACTAGTGGCTTTGGCTGTGAGCATTTATGGCTTTGGTTGTAGGCACAATATAGCCTTGGTTGTAGGTTGTCTTTCTTGTTTCATGTCAAAGTTACCTTCAAGAATATCATTAGTCTAAGGTCATTACAATTAAAATACTATGACATAATACCTTGGAAATAATAGTCTTTAACCCATTACTTTATTTGTTAAAACATCATGTAGTATCTACTATAGTGCTTCTACTCAAATATGTTTTCAAAAGTACTTAGTATGGCAAAGAAATGTCTATGGAAAGCTTTTCAAATAGGATATTGAAGAACTAAATGTGGACAGTCATTAGTACCCATCAATAAGAACACGGACATCTTTCTCAAGCAAGCCATATGACATTAGCTTAATTTATAAATTTCCTTTGCAAATAACTAGAAGATGCTATGAATCTTAATACAAAGTTAATCATGAACTCATTATTCCATCCAAGAAGCATATATCACCCTAAGCCAATTAACCGACAGGATAAAAATTAATTCAATTTCAACAAAATTTTGAGTATAACAAGCATCTTAGGGATTCTTAGAAGAATTAACACGATGTTCACAAGAGCATTACAAGTTCTCGTAATGCTATTTCACATATTGTAATCATATTCAATTTTGAATGGCCATTTGTGTTACAAGCATAAGTTTTCTTTAAGGTCTTCTAATTCTAGACATGAATTTTATTCTGAAGCTTTTCTATGACAACCCACTCAATGCATATATTGTTGTTCCACATTATGCTGATTTGACTTTCATTGGTTGATTTGGGTCTAGACATGATGTTATTCACTACCTTTTTTATATATTATATTTTTGTAGTGAGGTTCTAGCCTAAATGAATGTATTAATCATCGAAGTTGTGAACCTTGGTCAAGATCCTTACAAATATATTTTCAAATTGGACCTCAAATAATTTTCTCATTCACCCCCTGTACACAGATACTAAAATTGTAGTTAATTAAAAAATTAATACTGAATTAACACAAGTTTAATTGAGAAGTATTATGTACCTCAATAGGCTAGATTATTATTGATCGGGAAGCTTTATCTTAGAGCAGTTGGTTTCCTAAATATTTAGCGCAATGACACTATTATGGAATGTGGAATTAGGTATGCTAGCTAAGGAACGTTCTTTAAAAGGCAGAGGAAACTCAAGACTCACATGTTTCCAATCAATATAAATTTTTAAATCGCTTCTCTAATTTTTTCTATTTATGATCTTCTTAAAACTTAACTTTCTAAATGCATTGATGGGGAAATAAAGATCTTCTAGGAACTAAAGGCTAATCATGTTTAATACTTACAATTCTTTATTTTTATCTAATAATCTAAAAAATATTGTACAAGTTTTTTCAAAGAGCAACACTTGTCACTAACATCATAAGAAGGAATATCCAAGGAGAATTACCACTAATCCCCCACCACCAAATTCAAGAGAAAACAAAAATCCACTACTAAAGAGATAGTAACAACGATCATCTCTAGTCTCTCCCTTATCACAAAATGATTAACATCAAAATTTGCATTTCTAATTGTGTCATGTGCATTGAAGCGATAGTAACATTTTCACTCTCTTACCTAATGTCTCCCATTTCTAAAACTCTTGGGGAAGGGCACGGCCATCTTCTCAGTACTTCAAAATACAACGAGTTCCATTTTTTCCCATATTGATAATCGTTGACTTAAAGTATAGTCAAAGTATTGACGGCCCATAGGAACTCAACCTTTGAACATCCCATCTGTAAATGACCTCATAAAGAAAGTTCAATAAACCCGCATGAAATAGTGAAACAAAAGTTGCATACTTGTGAAGATGATCAGACTGCAAGTGATCAATAAGTCTCAAATCTATATTCAGTTCTTTTACTATGCATATAAATGGTTTGTTATATAAAAGACTTATATCCACCAGATAAATAATCATTTTATTACTATGCTATCCTTATCCTTGGCTGATCGCTGGTCTCTACAACACGGTCCCGTAGGAACTGGAATCTCATCCATATCTTGCACAAGCTTCGAGATATGCCCCGTCAAAGATTGCAGCCCTGTGGCATTTAGTGACCCTTAGGGACATTCCGGTTAAGTGTGCCTGAGAACGTTCGAGCACTAAAGGGGACAAGATGAGGTTGGGGATAGGGTTTACCCGACCACCCAGAGCTAATGGAGCAGATAGTTTGATCCCACAATGAAAGATGAGAGAGATTTGGCAGTTGGCAACTTTGTACTAGCCAACACTACAAGTTTCAACATCACCCAAGACGGCATTGTAGAATGAAAATGGAATGCGATCTCCAAAAAGTGAGAGAGGTTATTGTAGGTCTCTGCAACATGGTCCTATAGGAACTAGAATCTCATCCATATCTCACACGATCTCCAAGATATACGTCATCAAAGATTGCAGCCTTGTGGCATTTAGTGACCCTTAGGGACATTCCAGTTCAGCGTGCCTGAGAATGTTCGAGCACTGAAGGGGACAAGACAAGGTTGGGGATAGGGTTTACCCAACCACTCGGAGCTAATGGAGTAGACAATTTGATCCCACGACAAAAGATGGGAGAGATTTGGCAGTTGGCAACTTTGTACTGGCCAACACTGCAAGTTTCAACATCACCCAAGATGGCGTTGTAGAATGAAAACAGAATGCGATCTCCAAAAGGTGAGAGAGGTTATTGTAGATCTCTACAACATGATCTTGTAGGAACTAGAATCTCATCCATATCTCACACAAGCTCCAAGATATGCCCCATCAAATATTGCAGCCCTGTGGGATTTAGTGACCCTTAGGGACATTCCAGTTTAGGGTGCCTGAGAACATTCGAACACTGAAGGGGACAAGACGAGGTTGGGGATAGGGTTTACTTGGCCACCCGAAGCTAATGGAGTAGACAGTTTGATCCCACGATGAAAGATGAGAGAGATTTGGCAGTTGGCAACTTTGTACTAGCCAACACTGCAAGTTTCAACATCACCCGAGATGGCATTGTAGAATGAAAATGGAATGCGATCTCCAAAAAGAGAGATAGGTCATTGTAGGTCTCTGCAACATGGTCCTATAGGAATTGGAATCTCATCCATATATCACACGAGCTTCAAGATATGCCCCGTCAAAGATTACAACCCTGTGGCATTTAGTGACCCTTAGGGACATTTCGGTTCGGCGTGTCTGAGAACGTTCGAGCACTGAAGAGGACAAGAAGAGGTTGGGGATAGGGTTTTCCCGACCACCTGGAGCTAATGGAGCAGACAGTTTGATCCGATGACAAAAGATGAGAGAGATTTGGCAATTGGCAACTTTGTACTGGCCAACACTGCAAGTTTTAGCATCACCCGAGATGGCATTATAGAATGAAAATGGAATGCAATCTCTAAAAAGAGAGAGATGTTATTGTAGGTCTCTGTAACATAGTCTTGTAGGAATTGGAATCTCATCCATATCTTGCACGAGCTCCGAGATATGCCCGTCAAAGATTGCAGCCCTGTGGCATTTAGTGACCCTTAGGGACATTCCGGTTCAGCGTGCCTGAGAATGTTCGAGCACTGAAGGGGAGAAGATGAGGTTGGGGATAGGGTTTACCCAGCCACTTAGAGCTAATGGAGCAGACAGTTTGATCCCATGACGAAAGATGAGAGAGATTTGGCAGTTGGCAACTTTGTACTGGCCAACACTGCAAGTTTCAGCATCACCCGAGATGGCATTGTAGAATGAAAATAGAATGCGATCTCCAAAAAGTGAGAGAGGTTATTGTAGGTATCTATAACACGGTCTTGTAGGAACTAGAATCTCATCCATATCTTGCATGAGCTCCAAGATATGCCCCATGAAAGATTGCAGCCCTGTGGCATTTAGTGACCCTTAGGGACATTCTGATTCAGCGTGCCTGAGAACGTTCAAGCACTAAAGGGGACAAGATGAGGTTGGGGATAGGGTTTACTCGGCCACCCGGAGCTAATGGAGCAGACAATTTGATCCCACGACAAAAGATGAGAGAGATTTGGCAGTTGGCAACTTTGTACTGGCCAATACTGCAAGTTTCAACATCACCCGAGGTGGCATTGTAGAATGAAAATGGAATGCGATCTCCAAAAAGAAAGAGAATTTATCGTAGGTCTCTATAACACGGTCTTGTAGGAACTAGAATCTCATCCATATCTTGCACAAGCTTCGAGATATGCCCCGTCAAAGATTGCAGCCCTGTGGCATTTAGTGACCCTTAGGGACATTCTGGTTCAGCGTGCCTGAGAATGTTCAAGCACTGAAGGGGATAGGACAAGGTTGGGGATAGGGTTTACCCAGCCACTCAGAGCTAATGGAGCAAACAGTTTGATCCCATGACAAAAGATGAGAGAGATTTGGCAGTTGGCAACTTTGTACTGGCCAACACTGCAAGTTTCAGCATCACTTGAGATGGTGTTGTAGAATGAAAATGGAATGTGATCTCCAAAAAGTGAGAGAGGTTATTGTATGTCTTTATAACACAGTCATGTAGGAACTAGAATCTCATCCATATCTCGCATGAGCTCCGAGTTATGCCTTGTCAAAGATTGTAGCCCTGTGGCATTTAGTGACCCTTAGGGACATTCTGGTTCAGCGTGCCTGAGAACATTCGAGCATTGAAGGGGACAAGATGAGTTTGGGGATGGGGTTTACCTGGACACCTGGAGCTAATGGAGCAGACAGTTTGATCCCACGATGAAAGATGAGAGAGATTTGGCAGTTGGCAACTTTGTACTGGCCAACACTACAAGTTTCAACATCACTCGAGATGGCGTCGTAGAATGAAAAGGGAATGCGATCTCCAAAAAGTGAGAGAGGTTATTGTAGGTCTCTATAGCATGGTCTTGTAGGAATTGTAATCTCATCCATATCTCACACGAGCTCTGATATATGCCCTGTCAAAGATTGCAGCCCTGTGGCATTTAGTGACCCTTAGAGACATTCTGGTTCAGCATGCTTGAGAACGTTCGAGCACTGAAGGGGACAAGATGAGGTTGGAGATATGGTTCACCCGACCACTCGAAGCTAATGGAGCAGACAGTTTGATCCCACGATGAAAGATGAGAGAGATTTGGCAATTGGCAACTTTGTACTGGCCAACACTGCAAGTTTCAACATCACCCGAGATGGCATTGTAGAATGAAAACAGAATGCGATCTCCAAAAAGTGAGAGAGGTTACTGTAGGTCTCTGTAACACAGTCTTGTAGGAACTAGAATCTCATCCATATCTTGCATGAGCTCTGAGATATGCCCCATCAAAGATTGCAGCCCTGTGGCATTTAGTGACCCTTAGGGACATTCCGATTCAGCGTGCCTGAGAACGTTCGAGCACTAAAGGGGACAAGATGAGGTTGGGGATAGGGTTTACCCAGCCACTCAAAGCTAATGGAGTAGATAGTTTGATCCCACAACAAAAGATGAGAGAGATTTGGTAGTTGGCAACTTTGTACTGGCCAACACTGCAAGTTTCAACATCACCTGAGATGGCCTTGTAGAATGAAAACGGAATGCGACCTCCAAAAAGAGAGAGAGGTTATTGTAGGTCTCTACAACAAGGTCCTATAGGAACTAGAACCTCATCCATATCTTGTACAAGCTCCGAGATATGCTCTGTCAAAGATATTTGAATTCACAGTGTTTAATGAGAATATAGTTGAGGCTTGCTTTACTTTTCTATGTTAAGTTTGGCTTTCAATTTTGGTTTCCCTACTTATCTATGTGAAAGTTCCACTTTCATAAGTAACATGGATGCAATAATACTAAATTAAGTATAGGTCCATGGTTCTAGAAGCTTCACATAGCTTCTCTTCAACTATGGATCTTGTAAGCATTGTACCATGACTATTGGTGTTGTGAGAATATACAAAGCATATATATTGTTTGACCAAATGTCTTCAATGAACATGAACTATATGGAAGAAGAGAAGACATGTTGCAAAGTCTTTGAAAATTTTCTTCAAGAAATGTAAGGAGCCATGGGTGATTCATCCAAATTATTTGGTAAAATAAGAGGAGGAATGAATCAACCTTGATGATAGAGGTAAATGCTGAATAATATTTATTTAATCACATTGTTTGAAAAAACTTTAATGACCTTTAAATATAATTGAAAGAAATGGAATTGATCTCCCTTACTCATGTAGATGAATAAAATTGGAATTTAAAAAAGAGAGGGACATCCACCATAAAACCATGCAATCATGCACTTCTTGATGGGAGTATCATATGTTCATTGTTAGATGGATATGCCAAATGTGGAAGAATTAAAAGGAAAATATGTTGATTGATTGAATACACACATCAAACCAATGTGATAACAAAAAATCAAAGTTGATTCCATAAGGTCTAACAATATCATATAATTCAGTTATCAATAATTTGAAACATCATAAGCATATGTCTAATAATGTCATA
Organism: Cupressus sempervirens; assembly: GCA_028749045.1. Classification (NCBI taxonomy): domain Eukaryota; kingdom Viridiplantae; phylum Streptophyta; class Pinopsida; order Cupressales; family Cupressaceae; genus Cupressus; species Cupressus sempervirens. The sequence goes on from CM053787.1 coordinate 883,114,390, forward strand.
CATGAAATATATGTAAAAAATGACATACATAGAAAAAATTATACAAAACATATGCCCAATAATGCCATATAGGTGTAAAATGTAAATCATTAGATATATACTCTTTCCAACTAGGGGAACAAAATAAATCCCTAATTGTCTTTAATTTCCAACAAGTGGGAGATGACCAGTGTATATAATGAGGTCTTCCTAACATGCTCACTAGTCCATTAGTCTAGAATCTTCTGTAACTCAACATGTTACAATCAAAATTATATATGAATAAATAACTATTTTATATAAAAAATATATATATTTACACATAAAACTTAATATTTTCTTATAGCTAGCTGATAATTCCTCTGTATATACACCTCAGGGATACACTGATGGTCAGGAATAATAAGACCCTACAAAAACTATCAAAGTTACCACTCGATTTTGCCTATGAATTTTATATTGAATTTTAGTACTAATGAAATTTTAATGTAAACTCTTTCATACCTTAGTCATTGGCTTAGAACTAGTGAGTGCAATAAGGACTCGTTGATCAATACAATGATGACGATGTAAAGGTATCTCTGATGTCAATAGCTGAAAATGATAATACATGAGACTCAAATGTAGTTATGAAGAATACACATTTTCTTTTGTCTCCATATCAAATAAAATATTTTGGTACCTCTGTGAATGTAGTATGAAATCCTTCATTTTATAGTGTTGATCCCAAAGCTACAACACTTATTATTTATTACACATGTATGTAAATCTATTAAGCATCAAATTCAACACCTTTGTCTACAAAATAATGTACTATATGTTAGAGTAATAAATTCATTTCCTTAGTAATTAAATTATATTGATATAATTACTAAGTTACTTATTATATTGATATAGTTTACTTATAATTCCTTTCGATTTACAACTAATTGAAATGATTTCCCCAATTTTCCATCTAGTCACTAGAAAATTGGATTTGTTGTCTCTTTCTCTTAAAGAACCGGATCTACTAGTTCCTTTGGTCTAGAAGCCTTCCATTGAGATTGGGGTTTTGAAAGGTTCAAGGGTTGAGGAACTTTTTATAGAATATCTTGAAGAAGGAGAGGTCATGTATAATGGTTTTGAGGAAGGCTAGAGTTCCATCCAGATGGTGTTGCAAAATGGCCAAGCGGAGGAGGAGGTAGAACAATAAATAGAATAAATGCATGAGAAGGAGGGTCATGGGGGCAATGGATTCAAACCCACAACCAAGCTTTTATACCATTATACAAATTACAAATTATAAGACTACGCCTTTCATGATAGTTGCATTTTCATATTGGCAAATGAAGAATGACTTTTGGAAAAAACATAATAAATAATTCCAAATAAAAATGAAGCCAATGTATTGTATTATAAGCTTGAATGGTAAAGACCAAGCCCAAACATTTATTAAGGTGTAGCATTTATAATTGTCAGGTTCATGTGAAGAAGTCGTCATTCATATTCTCATTGTTGTGTAATTTGATGATAAGAAGAATACAATGATATAGAGGTTGATAGTGACTTAAAACTTTACAAAATGCAATCAATGAGAATTTTACATTGAAGGGGGAGTAATAATCAATGTTTCCTTCTCATTGTTTGACAAACTCTTATATAAAGAGGGAGTAGATAGATGATATGATTTAGTCTTCTTTCGAGAATCTTAGTCATATTGGTTCAAAAGGATTCATGATACAACTAATATACTTAGCGTGACCAATTGATGCTAAAAACCTTAGTATTGATGCTACAAACCTTAGTATTGACATAATTTAACCTCTGCAATTCCAGGCATAAGACGATTATCATACAATGGTACTTGAACAAAGAACACTAATAAATATTGAGGATGTGAATTGATAATACCATTTCGCAGATGATTTTGGCATCTCACCCTTTATCACTTGTGCGTCAACTTTATTAGCCCTCTTCTTTGGTGACCTACAAATGAAGAATTAGCACAATAACAAATCTAAGAAAGATTAAAAAAATGGGTCCTATTAAAGAATCTAATATAAATTCAAATAATGTATCTATATTCTAAACAAATCAAAACTAAATCTCATCACTTACACATCATAACAATACGGTCCACCTTAGTCATGTGATAGTCTTGGGGAAGAGGTTGTAACATTGTATTTGGATCCAATTGATCACTTTTTCTCTCTCTCCCAATTCAATCTAATGAGCCAACTGGATCTGCTCGACATTTTAATGTCTCAAGTATTGCCTCATGGTCTGACTCGCGAACTTTTCAAAGAATCTTATTATGTGGTTTTCCACCATATTTTATCAAGTGGAAATTTGATGCAACAACAAGGTTTGAATAATGAAGAATCTTCCTCTTTGTTTGCCAATCCTCGAATAACCACAAGTTAGGATTCTTCATAGGATATTGTCTAAGCCATGTGCCTGTTACAACCATCGCACCGACATGGTACTCTAAACCTTCACCATCTATAACCAAGTGATCCAATTTTTGTTTGGCTTCAACACAATGACACAAATAATAATATGTCCCTTCTTCATTGTCTTCAGGTGCAATAACAGCAAAAACATGGCCTGCAGTGACAAATGTACAAAATGTGGTCATTAATTCAAAAAATACTTCGGTAAATGTTATAAAGTTACATATTGAAATTAAAAAGATATATATATATATATATATATATATATATATATATATGTATTACCAGGTTGCACTAAATCTGACAAGTGGTCAAAGTCAATAGATGAATCCATCTCTACCATTTCTAGTGCTTGTGGGGGACGATAGGTGTCAATTGGGTCCAAAACCCGTATATCCCATTTGTCCACCCATTCAATTGACTCACAGTCATCCTAATTTTCCTCTGCACATGATGGACAATAGCATGCCATTTTTCATGTGTGGATACTCCATGAACCTGCATCAAAGCTTCTAAAAGAGTGTAACTCACTAGATCCTGTTAGTGTGCAACAATCTTGATATGGTGCAATGTTAGTATTATCTATCAACCAAAAAAATCTATGAACTGTAGACTCACCTTCCTTACCTGGACCCATTGTAGTGTTACACCATTGGATGATGGATTTTGCATCTATCAATATTGCTCCATCTTTGTACTTTAGTTCTTCATGAGCCAAGGCTCTTTTAATGCATGCGCCTACACCATCGTGCTCTCCCTTACCATGACTAGCCTCTGTGAAATTCCACATCTATTGAATTCTACACAACTTGTGCATCCTACTCAACCAATAGAACATCTGTGCATTCTTGAATTGAGATGCACAATTGTCTGACCAAATAATGTGTTGACGATATGATATCCCCCTGTTAGCCAAATCTCCATAAAATAGTTGAAAACAACCATGTACAAACTTCGTAGAATGTGATCAATCATCGTTGATGTAAAAATGGTACTCCCTCAAAATCTTCTTGTCATCCTCTGTACTTGTAGGTGAATGCATGAATGTTATGTGAACAAATATAGAAACTTGTTGAGATGTATAATACTTTGCTTGCACCTCATTTTGTAGTTGTAGTGTGTAGTTCACTGCAAAATCTACAACGGAAACAATGGTATCCAATGGAAACGTATCCTTGCACAACTTGAATTGCAAATCCAACCATCAAACTCTATGGGTATGCCTTGCATACTTGTACATAATCTTTTCACAAAAAATCTTCATGAACTCATACACTGGAAACTTTTCAATAACTACATCACATCTTTTACCATGTTTCCCATCTTTTAGAGCATATGTCACTATCTTGAATTTTTTGTAATCTACTATTTCATTTCCAATTGCATGTGTACTATCCATATGTTGACAAGTTGATAAAAGTTGCAAAGAACCACAAAATAAGCACATACCATCCAAGCATGATGTCTTGTAAAATTGTTGGCTATCCCCTATTTCACATAAAATGTTGGATATGAATTCCCTTGAAGATCTTGGTGACTCTTTTATGTCACAATCCTGCAAAACAAACCGAGAATGCAAAACTATGCATATGTTCCTAAAAACATCAAAATGGTTAGAAAATTCAATATATATCCTACAACAACAAGTTGTGCTTGTGTGATTTATTTTCACATAAAAAGGTTTACCCATCTCAAAAAATCTTTGACTTATTCGAATTTGAGGATACATACCAATAAATTTTGCAAAAAATTGTGTCTGAGTTGAGTCCAAAAAATGTTTCGCATGTGGCTTGCGATTTCGGCTACCAATCCTCCTTCTTACAACATCTCTTTGATTAGGAGAAACACATGTGTTATTTTTCCAAAAATTTTCGATCAATGATTTCAAGGCTTCACTAATTTCTTTATCCTTTCGCGGTAGTCTACCACTAAATGTCCATAACTCATTTTTTGTTGGATCTTCTAATCTCTCACGCCTTAGCATGGCTCTCCTTAAGGTACCTCTACCAAATTTTAATGTTTTTCTTGTCTTTCTCATGAGTCAAGCTTTCTTCATTTGGCTACTTACTATTGTCAATGTGAGCACTCGTCTTGTGATATTACTATCTTTGGTGCATGATTTAGAACCCACTTTGTCATAAGCACTCATTAGATTCTTTACAATATTTCTTTCATTTGAATCATCCATCGTTCTTAGCCCAAGAATCTTCATGATAGGCCTAAATTTCAAATTTCTCATCATTTCAACAAATAATTGGCATTGGCTTGTAATATTTAATTCTTCAAAAAATAATCTCCACATATGATTAACTTTTCTTTGACAAGTATGCTTGCTAATCTTGTCAGGCATTGATTTCCAAATGTTAGTATCAATATCAATCAAATATTTTGGTTTTCTAAAATGAATTCTAGAAGGTGTTCTAATCTCTTCAATTCTCTCAACATTTTTAACATCAATATAAGGTTGAGTGTATTGCATACCTTGAATTGAAGATGATGTGCCTTGGCAATAAGATGTAAAAGATGGAATATCACCTACTTGATGTGTTGATGTTGTGCTTTCAACATGACATGATGAGTGTGTATATCGTCGGATCTATAAATCAATGTCTCTTCAACATGAGAGGATGATATGACTTCAACATTGGAAGATGGTGTAGTGGATGATATGACTCCAACATTCAAAGATGGTGTAGCAGATGATATGACTCCAACATTGGAGGATGGTGTAGCTTCAGAATTCAATTGTCTTCTTGAGTGTAACAATCTCATTCGTTCTCTTTGTCTTTCTAATTCTTCCTCCTTGTTTCTTTGTATTGGTGGTTCTTGATCGTCTTCGAAAGTTAATTCTTCATCATTGCTTTGCAATTTTATTTGTTCACATAGTAATTTCATTTTATCTCTTTTAATTGTCAAATCTCTCTCCCTATCTGCATTTGTTTGAATCTTTGGTTTCTTCCTTGGCATGATGATGATTTCTACATGTCAAATTATTCAAACATCTGAATTACTTAAAATGTGTAAATTACAAATTATTCAATTAAATATAAAAATTATAATTATTTGAATGAATACACAATATATATCAAACGACTTGTCAAATTTCTAACCATTTCAAAATAACATTTCATTCAAACATACAATTTTTAATGAATTCACTATATATTACATAACATATCAAATTATAATCAAATTTGTATCTATATATCGACCAACAATATTTAAAATGGATTGCACTAACTTTTTCTATTAAAAGAATATTCAAAAATTCTTCAAATCACGTATCCAATGATTGAATTTGGTGTTTGCTAGCTTCCAAAAGTGTTGAAATAGTGTTTGCTAGATGTTGAGACCCATGTTTTCTATCAAAATAACAGAGAGCATAATAGACCAAAAGTTTAAAATGGATGAAATGGGCCCCAAGGTTGGTTTTTTACCATTTTTTGGTGATTTGAGATAGTGCGTACACACTATAGCGCATATGCACTACAAAGCGCATACGCACTATAGTGCGTACACACTATCTCAAAATACATCACTCCCCATCCTCCCTACTCTCTATCCTCCCTACTCTCTCTCCCATCCCATCCCTCTCTCTCTTCCTACTCTCTCCCATCCTTTACTCTCTCTCACCCTCCCTCTCCCACCACTTACTCTCTCTACCTCTCTCACCCCCTCTCCTCTACTATCCCCGACTCTTTAGATCTCTCACACACACTCTTATCCCCCCTATCTCTCTCCCTCTCCCTCTCCTACCACCTAATTTATCTCCCCCATCCCCTACTCTCTCTCTTCTATCCCATCCCCTAATTTTTCTCTCTTACACACATTCCCATTCCCCCTCTCTCTCCCTCTCCCATTGCCTACTTTCTCTCCCCCATCGTCGTACTATCTCTACCACCCCCTACTCTCTCTCACCCTCACACTACTACTACATACTATCTCTCTCTTTCAAGTTCTCTCTCTCCCCCATCTTGTACAAGCTCTCTCTGCCTCTCCCACTCTCTCTCCCATCGCCTACTTTCTCTCCCCCATCCCCTGCTCTCTCTCTCTCTTGTCTCCCATCCCCTACTCTCTCACACTCTCACACTCTCCCCCATCCCCTACTCTCTCTCTTCTCTCCCATCCCCTACTCTCTCACACTCTCACTCTCTCCCATACCCTACTCTCTTACACTCTCACTCTCTCCCATCCCCTACTCTATCTCTCTTACAGATACAGCTCCATCCCCCCTCTCTCTTTCCCTCTCCCATCGCATACTTTCTCTCCCCCATTGTCATACTCTCTCTCTCTGCCACCCCCTACCCTCACACTCTCACACTCTGTCCCATCCTCTGCTCTATCTCTCTTACACACACACTCCCATCCCCCCTCTCTCTTTTCCTCTCCCACTGCCTACTTTCTCTCCCCTGTCATCGTACTCTCTCTCTGCCACCCCCTACTTTCTCAAAACACATCACTCCCCATCCTCCCTACTCTCTCTCCCATCCCCTCCCTCTCTCTTCCTACTCTCTCCCATCTTTTACTCTCTCTCACTCTCCCTCTCCCACCACCTACTCTCTCTACCTCTCTCACCCCCTCTCCTCTCCCATCCCCGGCTCTTTAGATCTCTCACACACACTCTTATCCCCCCTATCTCTCTCCCTCTCCTACCACCTAATTTCTCTCCCCCATCCCCTACTCTCTCTCTTCTCTTCCATCCCCTAATTTGTCACTCTTACACACATTCCCATTCCCCCTCTCTCTCCCTCTCCCACTGCTACTTTCTCTCCCCCATCGTCATACTCTCTCTACCACCCCCTACTCTCTCTCACACTCACACTACTACTACCTACTATCTCTCTCTCAATTTATCTCTCTCCCTCTCTACTCTCTCTCTCTCCCATCTTGTACAAGCTCTCTCTGCCTCTCCCACTCTCTTTCCCACCGCCTACTTTCTCTCCCCCATCCCTTGCTCTCTCTCTCATCTCCCATCCCCTACTCTCTCACACTCTCACACTCTCCCCCATCCCCTACTCTCTCTCTCCTCTCCCATCCCCTACTCTCTCACACTCTCACTCTCTCCCATCCCCTACTCTATCTCTCTTACACATACACCCCCATCCCCCCTCTCTCTTTCCCTCTCCCACCGCCTGCTTTCTCTCCCCCATCGCCGTACTCTCTCTCTCTCATCCACCTCCTACTCTCACACTCTCACACTCTCTCCCATCCCCTGCTCTATCTCTCTTACACACACACTCCCATCCCCCCTCTCTCTTTTCCTCTCCCATCGCCTACTTTCTCTCCCCCATCATCGTACTCTCTCTCTGCCACCCCCTACTTTCACACTTTCACACTCTCTCCCATCCCCTACTCTCTCACTTTCATAAATACACACACTCTTATCCCCTCACTCTTCTTCTTCTCTCCCATCCCCTACTCTCTACATCTGTCACACACACTCCCATCCCCCCTATTTCTCTCCCTCTCCCTCTCCCTCTCCCACTCCCTCTCCTACTGCCTACTGTCTATCTCTCTCAAGTTATCTTTCTTCCTCTCTACTCTCTCTCTCTCTCTCTCTCTCTCTCTCTCTCTCTCTCTCCCATCCCCTACTACTTTCTCTCAAACTCTCACACTCTCTCCCATCCTTTACTCTATCTCTCTTATAAATAAATACACATTCCCATTCCCCCCCCCCCCTCTCTCTCTCACAGTCCTTGTCCCACTGCCTACTCTCTCCCATCCCCTACTCTATCTCTCTTAAATGCTTCCATTCCACCTCTCTCTCCCTCCCACTCCCTCTCCCACCGCCTACTCTCTCTCTCTCTCTCTCTCTCTCTCTCTCTCTCTCTCTCTCTCACTCTCTCCCTCTCTCTCCCATCCCTCTACCATTGCCTAGTCTCTCTATCTCTCTCTCCCCTCTCTCATTCTTGAATCCCCCCTGTCTCTCCCTCTCCCACTCCCTCTCCCATTGCCTACTCTCTCTTCCATCCCCTACCCTCTCTTGAGCTACTTTGTCTTCCCCCTCTCCTATTCCATACTCTCTCTCTTTCAAACACATGCACTCCCATCCTCCTCTCTCTCAAGTTATTCCTCTCCCACTCTGTCTCCTATCACCTACTCTCTCTCTCCTCCATCCCCTACTCTTAATCTCTCTCTCCCAACCTATACTCTCTCTCACACTTCCTCTCTCTTCCATCCCCTACTTTAAATCTCTTTCCCCCATCCTGCACTCTCTCTTTTCCACCCGTACTCTCTCTCTCACACTTCCTCTCTTTGCCACCCCTACTGTCTCTCTCTCTCTCATCCTATACTCTCTTTGCTACCCCTACTCTTTCTCACTTTCTCTCTTCCATCCTGTACTCTCTCCCCTCTCCTATCCCCTGCTTTCTCTCTATCTCTTTCATGCACACACATAGCCATTCCCCTATCCCCCCCCACCTAGTTCTCTTTTGCAACTTACATCTTAATAGTGTGTGCGCACTATAGTGTTTGCGCCCTATAGCACGCACGCGCTATTTAGAGCTGAGGTTTAAATAGCGCGTGCACGCTATAGTGTGTGCATGCTATAGGGTGCACACGCTATTTAAACCTTGATCAAACCCAAGCCTAAGGCTTGATTTTTCCTTGGAGATCCAACCCAAAGGTTTGGATTTGATGAACAGGCCTGAGACATGTTTTCCAGCAAACATACAAAAAGTGATTGTTTTTTCTTTTGTGCTCCCCTTCAAGATTTCTCGTGGTTGGGTATCGATAAGATCAGGTTACATAGCATTATAGGTCTCTATGTTAGCTATCTAACCATATAATTTATTTTTAATTTGAACTATTTCAAGCCTTTCATCTATAATTTCTTTTGAATGTATGTTCATTTTTTGTCAAAAACCACCACGTACTAATTGGGCTATAGATTTTAGCTCGTTCATCGGATTTTGTAACAACTTAGTTTTTTAGAAACTAGACTCCATTCTACACACTTTGAAAAAAAAAAGTTTTGATTTTAGATTAGTTTTCAATTATTTCTAGGGAGAGCACACAGATATTTCACATTTTTGGGATGTGTTTAGTTAAAAAATTCGTTAAAAAAAAAATAGACATTATAAAATTGCTCGAAAAATCTAGGATAAACTACATAGTGTTAAGTAACTTTTGACTAGAGCAATTAAAAAATTTCAAAAAAAAAGTTAAAATTTTAGGGGGGCCACACTTTGTACTATGCTATGTTTTTTTGGAATAAACAGTACCACTTTTTGTGGCGCCCTTTTTTGAGGACCTAAAACTAAACCATTTTGAAAAAACATTAGTAGTTTAGAAACTAGATTTAAAGGACTACGACTTTTTTTTTTGGTCATATCTGAAAATTTTGAGCATAACTATCTTCAAATTCTTGTTGAAGTTCAAAATTTGTAGATTTCAGGAAAAAGGTGTCCACTTATACCCCCTTTTGGCACCACAACTTTGTGCACTTACCCATATATATATATATATATATATATATATATATATATATATATATATATATATTTACATATATATATTTTACACACACACACACACACACACATATATATTCTCTCTCTTTGATTTATATATATTGCATGTAGATAGATATTTGTCTTTGTCTATCTATATGCGGTTGGTCATGTTGTTGCTTTGTTGTCATAGTATCATCTAGTTGGTTTTTTTTTTTTTTTTTCTTTCTTTCTATTGACAACCTCCTTTATCCTAGCTTCTATTTTGCTTTCTTGGTTTATCTCTTATTCAGGTTTCCTTCTAGGTCTTCTTCTTCTTATGCTTTGCTATTTTTTATTCATTTTCTATCTTATTGGCTTGCTTAGGTTTAGTCACTACACATTTATCTAGTTCCACATTAATGGATGTGCACACACTTCAATAGTTATGTCCATCTTGGTTTTTCCTCATTTTGTTTATTTATTTTTGTGCTTTTGAAGTTTTGTCTATATATATGTGTGTGTGTACATATATACATATGTATGTATATATATGTATATATATACATATATAGGGGTGTGCATATGTGTACATATGTACATGTATACACACACACACACACACACACACACACACACACACACATATGTATATGTACATATGCATATACATATATGCGTATACACAGATTTAGATGTATATTCACTAATGCATATAAATGTACATCTACACATGCATGGATATAATCTATATAGATGTCACATATATGACATTTATAGTTTATACATTTATTTAACTTCATTGTTGCCTTTTTCATCTATTATCTTGTGTTTATTCTTATTCCCTCATTATTGTATTATTTTTTATCATGCTTATTGCCACCCTTCTTTATTTTTGTTTTTTATTTTTCTCTTGCTTGTTTAGTATCTCATTGGTCTTTTTTTATCCCTTTCACTTTTGATTTTTATTTGTGCTTTAATCTCTATTTCTCTTGGTCTTTGGGCTAACCATTATTATTATTTATTATTTATATTTTTTGTCTTATTTTTGTCTCTCTCTCTCTCTCTCTCTAGGTTGACCTTGATCTTTGTGTCCATCTTCTCCTCATACCTTGGCTTTCTCTCATAAATTGGTCTGCAACTAATCATTTATCTCCTCTATCTCTTCACATCCTGATGATGGATCACTGAGTGTGATTCAAAACATCGATGCAAAAATATGGCACACAATCAAATCCAAAATATATGCATCTCTCTACTATGACTGATTGTGAAAAAAAATCATTGGATTAAAACTACACCAATAACTTATAATCTGGTGGATCTTTTGTCTATCATAATCATGTATTAGAATTATTTTCATGACCCTTTAAGGTGATTTCATTAAGAAAAAAACACAACATTTTCTTCTCTTATACAAACAACATTAGGGATAAGTGGCATTAATATCCAACTTAAAATAGTTGCTAATGGAAAATTTAGAACTTAAGAGCTTTGGTGATTCACAATTAATTGTAAAATGGGTCATTTATTATTTCCTTCCAAATGATGAAATTTTAGTAGAGAGCTTACCAATTTACTTACTATAAATTAAAATTGGTCATATGTTTAAATCTGTAAATGACTTGCTTAAGGAAAAATTATGTTTTGTTGATTATTACATTTGACTTATGTGTGATTGGCTCTACATAAGAAAAAGTAGAAACCATGAAAGTTAATAAGAATTTATTAGTGTGTGCCTCTTTATAGCTAAAAATAACTCTTAATTAAGGGAGAGGACCCAATATTTGAACTCTTTCCAGTGGTTGTGATAGCAATTGTCTGCACAACTATGGTGTTCCCTAATGCACTACGATTGATCTCCCTTTTTTTTAGGGGAGGGGAGGGCTTTGGACACTTTGGCAAAAATCATGTTGTTGTGGTGTCATTTTTTATGATGTGACTTTAAAACCTTAGTTATAAGCAAGGGAATTGTCAAGTAAGCTACTATTAAAAAGAAAAGAAAAAAAAAGATTGTGATTGGTGCTCAACTACTAGATCTTCACCCCTAGTAGTGAAGTCCCTCAAAGTTGGTAACTATGGGTCTTGTTCTAGATCTTATATTTTATTGTTTGTGTATGTTGTAGGATAGTAGATGACAACATCATAGTCATATCAAATATTGGTATAGAAGAGAATGGAATTATTAATCATACAAAATTTATGGTACTAATTCTTCTTTTAGCTTGATCAAGTTATTTTAAAATTTTCTTTTACTTTTATTTATACAAACCACTTTTTCTAAAATTCTAGAATTTGAAATACTATTTAAATTTAAATTTTTAACTCTTAAAAATATGATTAACTCAATTTCATTTTAAAAGTTTAATAGATCATACTTCTAAATAAAAGACATACTTGAGATTGAAACAAATCAAATTTAATAGAGATCAGATTATTCACCACATCAGCATTGCGGTCCGATGCAGGAAAGAGTTGGATGCCCTCAAAGACCTGCTAACAACAATAATTGAAATGAATGTGAAATTGCAGGAGTATCAAAAGGCTCTAAACTCTGGCAAAGTGAATAAATGGAGTCATCCTTTGCCCTCCACAATCAACAACTGGTTGAACAAGTTGAGTGATCTTCTGGAGGAAGCGTCTGATTTGACACAGCGCTGCACTGTACCCTCGTACTTCCATCCCTGTTCTCGGCACAAAACGAGCAGAAAGATTAGAAATCTCATTGAAAATTTGCAAAAGCATGTGGAAAATGATGTAGCCCCGGTTGCTTTTCTACATCAGCCTCATCAAGATGTGGCTTACAATGAAAGATTTCAACAGATCAAACAGAGAATGGATTCTCTAAAGGGAAATGCTGGACTTGCCGGCACATCTGGAGATATCTTTTCATTGCCTTCTTTGGCCACTTCAAACACGAGGTATATTGAGGAAGCACTCATTGTTGGACAAGATTCTACATCAAAGCGACTTGTGGAGCTGATTCATTCACAAAAGTTCCAAAACCTGTGTCGTTTCGGCATACTTGGGAAGGGAGGGGCCGGCAAGACTCTATTACTCAAGCAACTCTTCAACAGTGACGAGGTACAAAATCTATTTTCTAATGACTTGATGCTTTGGCTTACTTTTTCACAAACTCCGTCTTTCAACGCTCTTAGAAAAGATCTGGTCAAACAAATAGCCCTTAAAGTAGATGAAAGATTGGAGAGCAGAGAGGAAGACCAAGTAAAAACCTGAATTAGAGCATGACAAAGTACAGATTTTCCCTGTTTCTAGATGATGTTTGGGAAACAAGTGCAACATCATTGCTAGAGGAGCTGTGTGTGCCTAACTCTCCATTCCACGACTCCAACATCAAAATTGCCACATCGAGAACTGAGAGTGTGCTCTTGCAGTTGGGTATTCCTGCTCCATCAATCATCCAAATGCAAGATTTGAACCAGGATGATAGTTGGAGATTGTTTTCTTCTCATGCTTTTCCACACAACGGTGGAGTTTTTCCCACAGGCATTGAGGGAGAAACAGCCAGACGCGTCTGCAACAAGTGCGAGGGACAAACCCTAAAGGTAATTGGAAAGGCAATGTCGGGAATCACTCAAGTAGATGAATGCGAATTTGCACTCTAGAAGCTGCAGAAGGATGTTGGAGGGTCGCTTTATAGGAGCTTGAGATTAAGCTACGATGTCTTGGCCGATTATGGCTTCCTTGCAGTTGTGCTTCCTCTGCCTCGCTGCTTTCAAGGAAGATGAAGTTATCTATTATTCAACAGCTACAAAGTACTGGATTGGAGAAGGGTTGATTGGCGGGCCGGATTCTTATCAAATAGGAAAGAATTACCTCAATTTGTTAGCCGACCGATGTCTAATCGAACCCCTCTGGAAGGATCATGATGGAGGTGTGCTCATTTTCAGGGTGCATGATGTTTTGCATGATTTAGCACATGAAATCGCTGAGAAGGAAGAGAGATGATTCTTTTGGACAGGCAGAGGTTTACGAGAGCTCCCAGATGATGATGACTGGTCTGGATACATGAGAATTTCGTTGAGGAACAATTTTTTGACTAGACTTCCCAAGACATTTCGAGCTCCCCATGTCCGATCACTGCTACTTAATGGCAATCGTGGTTTAAAGGAAATTCCAAAAGAAGTGATGCAGAGTATGGCACTTCTGAGAGTCTTGGATTTGTCACGGACTGCCCTGAGCTCCCTCCCAAAACACATTGGGTGTTTGAAGAATTTAGTTTGCCTCAGGCTATGCTCTGTGCCAATCCAAACGCTGCCCAATTCTATTTCTGCTCTTAGAAAGCTTGAAATACTAGATCTTTCTAAATCTAGCATTACACAACTCCCATCCGACATTTCTAAGTTGACTTCCTTACAAGTTCTCCACCTTGGTTCTTGTGAACACCTTCAGTCCATGCCATTTGGGGTCTCATGCCTTAAATCTCTTCAATACCTGAATGTGTATGGTAGCCCAAATGCATGGACAAAGATAGTATGGAACAACTACACAAGAGATCTGCTTTCAATTAATGATTTGGGCGCCTTAAAACAACTTACAAAGCTGTCTCTTACAAATTATGGCAAGACAATTCAGGAAGGAATTCTAGGAATGATGGAGCAGATGAAGTATCTAACTCTGGATCTCACAAATATGGAAAGACTGCCCCATGACATGACTGCCATGTCCAAATTGAGGAAGCTCTCTCTAACATGTCCTCAGTTACTCCGGATAGAATTTTCATTTTCTGAGTTTCAACATCTGAGCTACATTAATTTGTTCAACTGTGACATGTTGAAGCAACTTCCAGACTTGCACAAACTTGCTCATCTAAAGCACCTCAAGATTATTGAGTGCCCCACCATTGAGAAGTTTCCGGAGGAATTTGGCGAAAGGGGAGCATTTCCTAAGCTGGAGGAGTTTTCTATTGTGGAGCTACAAAATCTACAATAGATGCTAATGGTGGAAGACACAGCTTTTCCTTCACTGAAAATACTAACAATAATGAAGTGTGAAGTATTGGAGATTTTGCCAGAATGTTACTGGGATTTGACTAGTGTAGAGAAGATCAGAGTATATGGCTGCACAACAGTTTTAAATGCAATGGAAGACAATTACTTTACTGAGAGAAACCCCAAAGTAGAACTAGTTAGGGTATCTGCTGTAGACACTAAAGCATTCCAAGAGTGCTTTAATGAAATGGTAGGAGGAAATGAGTATTTTCTTTACGGTGAATTTTGGCGGAACGAGCTCTTTCAGTTTTTGCAAGAGACATATCACTTCAAAATAAAATTGTGAAGCAGTCCTATTTAAAGGAGTCTTTGTTGAAGGAATACCTCATAAACAGAATAGAATAGTAGTTTGGGCTTTACAATCTGAAATGACATCATCGGGTAAAGTCAAAGAAATCACTTTACCTTCCTGCTGTGTTCTAGTGGGAGTCCTGGTTGATTCTACTTAATATATTGTATATTGATTATTGATTATTAGTCCCTGCAAAATATGTGAAAATTTTTGCCAGACAAACCAATGATATTGTTCAAAATTTCCTAAAGTTTGATTTGAAATTTAATTATTAAATACTTATTCTAATTTTATGATTCGTTATGGGGGCAATTTCCTGGAGTTTATTCTGAATTTCGTAGGCCAAAAATCAGAAAATTAAGAGGCAGCAGTGTACGAAAGTTTCTAGATTGCTCCATCTCGAAAAAAGCTGGAGAAGCAAAGTACTCAAAGTCTGGCCTAAAGGACTTACCGCATTGCCGCCATACGAAAACTGTTTAAGCTGGTGCACGCATAAATGAATTATTGAATGAAATTTAGTAAAGTGATGCATTTTAAAAGTTGTGTTTTCGAGTATTTGCGTCTGTCCACATTCAGCTTTCTTTTAAAATTTACGTTCAAAAAGTTAAACTTGGATGAATATAATTTTTTAATAAAGAACTTTACATTGTGGTATTTAATATATTTAAAATTATCAATAGGTGTTTGAAATATATTGAATAATGAAAATTGGTTTATGCAATTTTTATTTGATATGATTTATTTATAAGAAAAATATTGTAAATATTTTTTTACTAATTTTCATTATAATTTGTAATAATATTTTAAAAAAAAAAAAATTAATAGTATTTTATTGATTAGAATGTATTGTATGTTTTTCTAGGAGATATTTATTTCATATGCTCTTTTTTATCAAAGCAGACATTGATTTATGTAAATTATATGGCCTTCCACAACATTTAGTGTCTAATGCCGCAATTAATAATTCTTTGAAGTCGACGCTCTTGATTTTAGTAGATTCTAGAAAAGTCTTGTATAGTTATAAATTTCATAAATAAATTGATTTTATTTTGTTTGATAAAATTGTAAGATATTGTTAAACTTTTAGAAATAAATTATTCAACTTAATATTTTTTATTTTTTATTTTTTTCCTTCTTACTAGAGTACAAATTATATTCTCTACTCACAAATTGACAATTGCAATCTTCCTAAATGCATTTGTCTAATTATAATAAGAATAGTCCTAATAATTCATTTTTATATCAGCCATAATAATACCAATCAATTTCTTATATTATCCATAATAACACAAATAGTGCACTTTAAAGGAGCACAAGAAGAAAGACATCTTTGTGGACTTGCACCAATTGTGTTAAAATCATGTTATATCTGTGTCATCTTCGACCACTAGTCTTCTAAGTCTTCCACTTAAACATTCCAATATTATTTCCTTTTTGAACACATGTTGATAGTTACATCCCCCACTATCAACTCCAAAAGGCAGGGACTCTAGCTCACAAAGAGCTCTTGTTTTAATTGTTGTTGTTTTTTTTTTTTTTTTTTTCATAATTTGATTATAGTGGATAGATGTTTTGATCTTTAAAGTTTATTTAATAGATTTTATTTTTATTTTTTTTATTGAATACAAAAGTTAAAAAATAATTTTAATAATGAATAGCTAAAGGTGAACAATCAACAACAATGTTACATAACATCATATAGATACAAGGATTCATTACAACATGAAAAAAGAAGAAGATGTTTTTTAATATTATCTAAATTTTTTCTACAAAAAGTATATTTTAACTTTGTCATTCCTCTTCTTATCTGTCTATTAATTAAATATTTTGAAGTAGAATTATAAAACTTTGTGTAGACCATCAAAATTATGTAAGCACTCCTCCACTTCAATTTAAATACATGTCTAACTACAATCTTAGCCAGTCATTTTGAAATCTCAAATGTTTAGAAGTTTTTAATCACATTACTTTATAAAGCTTATAAATTTTCAAAAAGTCATTATTATCTTTTTTGTTTTAGCAAACATATAACTTACATTCCTATTCCTTAAGGCCATTTTTAAAAATTGTATTCAAATCTCTATGTTTTATTTTTTACACTTTGGTCATTAGTTGATTGTAACATTTTGGGTGCTCAGAGTATAACCAACCTTTTCCTTTAGCCTCTCTTTCTATACACCTCAAATATCTTATCTAATTTACTTAAAGGGCTATTTGTTTGAAAAGATCAATCATTTTAATTTCCAATCTTTAAACAATTTCTCAAGCTGACTCATGATTCAAAAGTTATGACCTCTAGAAGTTAGATCTCCTAAAATAAGAAATATATAAGAATGTGTGTAACACATTAATGAATTGTCAAAGGGAGTTATATGTGGTGATATGTGTTTTTACATGTCACGTGGGGCATTTTAGGTAGGAGATAAGATGTGCACCATTTTAAAGTGGTTTTGGCCCATGACTTTGTAATATCATTTGATAGTTCCATGTATTGTATCTCTTGTTTAGCCAATAGGCTATTTGTAGGAACTTTGTTTTCGAAAATTGAACTTTTGACGGAAAAGTTGTAAGTTGGTCTAAAAAATTGTAAGTCGGCTGAAAAAGTTGTTAGTTTGGCCGAAAAATTGTAATTCCTTCCAATTAATTATTTACTGGCCAGTTTTTTTGTATCTTACTCCACTTTTAACTCTTGTTAAATTGAAATTTATTAGCTGTTATCTCCAGTTTTAAATATTATTTTTCTTTTTCTATTTATTTAAAAAAAAAATCAATTGTGATCTCCACATTGACTCATGTTGTGATCTTATTTATTTAACTTTTGACTTTTAAAATTGATTTAGATTTTAGTTTTTAATTTATTTTTATATTAGTTTAATTTATTTTTTTAATATTTTTTTTTTCAGTTTATATATTTTTCTAGTCAATAGAATATTTGTTATAGATGTTGCTATTTTTTAATATCATTTTTTTGTATTTCTCTTATTAATTTTTCATATTAGATTTTTTGATAAGTTTTTTAAAATGTTTTTTTCCATATTTGGAAAAAATGATTTTAAATAAATAATATTTATTAATCTATTTAAATTTTTTAATAAATATTATTTAATTTAAATTGAAAACTATTAATAATCTAATTTTTTCACATAAGATTATATTTTTAATTTCTAGTTTTAACTATTATTTTTCTTTTCCTATTTATTTAAAAAAAATTAGTTGTGATCTCCACATTAGCTCATGTTGCAATCTCGTCTATTTAACTTTTGATTTTTAAAATTGAATTAGGTTTTAGTTTTTAAATTATTTTAATTTTTTTATTAGTTTAGTTTTTTCTTTAAATGTTATTTTTTTAGTTTCTATAATTTATTTAGTCAATATAATATTTTTTAGAAATGTTAATTTTTCATATTTTTTTTGTATTTTTCTTATTAATTTTTCATAATAGATTACTTTATGGGTTTTTTTAATGATTTTTTCATATTTGATAAATTGAATTTAAATAAATAATATTTATTAATCTATTTAAAAGATTTTAGTAAATATTATGTTATTTAAATTGAAAATTATTAATAATCTAATTTTCTCACATAAGATTATATTTTTAAAAAATAATTTTATTATTGATCACCTATCAACTTATCATTGTGAGCACAAAAGCGTGCAACTACTAGTTTATTAGGTGCATGAGATAGAGGATACATGTAATGCCCACCCATAGTTTGATTTTCTGTTATATTTACCAAACTCATATATGCCTATTTCATGCATGTGTTAGTTTCAAGAAGATTGGATTTATAATTATGACATTATTTCATGCCTTGGATTACATGTATAGCAACAAAGAACTTACTTAGTTTATTATATTTCACAAGTTGATTGTTGATTATAATTACTAGTGCATTAATAATGCTTTAATGGTTTTTAGTTAATAAATGTGGTTGCTTTCAGGATGATGTGAAATGATGAGTTTTCATGTTTGAATATGTGATGATTTATACCTAAAATTTATTATAGTACTTACCCCATACTTGCATGTGTATGGTGTGTGTGTTTGTTTTACTTTTCTATTTGTCGTATTTGATGTGGTTAAGGGAGGGAGTCGCAGTCACCTGCTAGTTGGGATCTACGTGATGTACCACTCTTTGTCATTGCCTGTTTAGTTTAGATATATTTATATGCATGTACATGCTTATCTTTTATGCATAATGTAGGTACTAGGCATCAATTTTCTTGAATTGCCAAGATGAGCTTGCCTTATCACAATAACTCAATGGTAAGAATGGGGAGATAATGTCCAGGTCCAATCCCAGCCATAGCCTAAATACTTGTCTTGCAAGGAGGACTCGTAACCAACTTTTCACCCTTTTCAAACCCATGAGTTTATATTTGTTTATGTTGTTTGATTTTGAGTTTTTGTCTGCTTTGGTAATGTTGTTTTATCTGGGTTTTGATATGTGATTTATTTGGTAAATGATTTAATTATAATATTTCAGCTAATCATATAATAGTGAGTCTTATTAAATATTATTTAATTAAAAAGAAAATATTAAAGCATGAGAATGTTTAATTAATTCAAAAACTAATTAAATATGTGCTTTAATTTAAAAGTTTTAATTTAGAAATCTTAAAATAGAAAATTGGTTAAAGAAAAATTAGAATATGATGATATTTAATTAATTATAAATTAATTAAAGATGTACTTCGGTTTTAAAGATTTACTTTAAAATTTTAATAAAAGAAGTTGGGCAAAAAGAGAATTAAAATATTAAAATACTAAAGATTTAATATTTCTTTATTATAATTTTTTATTAATAATAATTAAATTAAATACACATTTAAATAGTGAGTCAATTATTATTATTAATTTAAATAATAAACTATACTTTAATTAGTGCTTTCACTAATTAATCAATAGGATGAAAATAAAATATAAAAGAATAAAATTTAAAAATAAATTTATAGTTCTAATTGTGGCATAGTTATATTTATTTAATTTAATGATAATTATTTAGGAATTTTATTTTAATAATAAACTCTAAATAATGTTATTAATTACATTAATAAACATATTATTAAAATGCTTCAAAAATTAATTAAAAAGAGAAATCTAATTATTTAAATTAAGATATTTTGTAATTAAATATCTAAAAGAGTTGTACATGAAAAGGTAAAAGGGTAATAAAATAATAAATAGTAATTGATTAGTGAGTTCCCTCTCGTGATTGCAAAATCAGAGCCTCAGTTTAAGGGAGAACTCTTTATCAGAGATCTAGAGCTGATTTTGTAATTGCATAGGTTTTGGGAGCAAAAATTCAGAATTGAATCAAAACAATTGTTGAAAGTTTTAGATGGTTTAGATTTGCATGCATTTACAGATTGTCTCATATTTTAGCTATGGTTTTGAGGTAGTGTTTGAAAACTCATTCTAAAATTTTATTGAAAGATCTGTCTACTTCGTATCTTCTTGGGTGTTTGTATATTGCTTATTAATTCATTGTATTGATTATTGAATAAGGAATTATGTTATAGATTTTAAAAACGAAAAATTTATTAATCAAGAAAACTTGACTAAGGAAAATTATAGAAAAACTGTAGAAAATTATTGTGACAATATTCTAATAAACCTCTTTCTAATACAACGAAAATTTGATTATTGAAAATTGGAAAAAAATAATAAATTGAGCAGTTAGGGTTTCAATTTAAAATTTGTCATTAGAACTATGTGATTATCATGAATTTTCTAAATATAGATTTACATTCTTCTTATATCTAAAATAATTTAATTGCAATATTTATTTGGAAAGCAAAAGATTAATTGAGAAAAAAACACATTGTAACTAAACGTATGCATGGATGTGAAAACAAATATACTAAAAATAGAAACTAAGTATAGTATGGTTACATGCATGTAAAAAAAAATATGCTAAAAATAAAAATCTAAGGCTAGTATGGTTGCATGAATGTGAAAACAAATATGCTAAAAATAGAAAGCCAAGTATAGTAAGGTTACATGCATGTGAAAACAAATATGCTAAAAATAGAAAGCTTAGTATAGTATGGTTATATGCATGTGAAAACAAATATGCTAAAAATAGAAAACAAAGTATAAAATGCTTGCATGATTTGAGAGATTAAAAATATGTGAAAATACTAATTGCATATTTATTTTTATTTTATTAAAATACAATTTAATTTTCAAATTTATTTATTTAAAATTAATTAATTAATTAATTAAAAATAAATTTTGAAAATTATTTATTAATTTTAAAAATTAAATAAATATTATTCATTTAGTTGAAGTGGATGTTAGCATTAGTGATTCTTTAAGTCTAGTCAAACTCATAGTTGCATATAAATGATTTTATAATTATTAATGCAAGAAAGAAGTTAATAAATAAATATTTATAATTTTATTCTATTTTAAAGAAGTTGTGATAGAGTTCACTTTGTAATCATTTATGTAATACTATGTAGGGACTCTAGTGGAGTATCATTATTTGTCTCGAGTAGAAAATGTTACATCAAGCCTTCATTTTGACTCCCATAGGAGGCTAGACTCAGAATGCATCTTCATTAAAACTCCCTTAGGAGGTCTAATGCCATGTCTTTGTTCCAACTCCTTCAGAGGCCAGATGCTACATCTTCATTCTAACTCCCTTGGGAGGTTAGGTATTCCATAATCTTATATTTCATTAAGTTTGATTATCCCATTTGTTTAATTTGGTTATCACTTAGTAAAATCTCTTCACATCACCTTGTTGGCCACTTCTAGCCTAGGGTACACAACAAAAGCCACTCCACCCGTCTACCCTATATATCCATGCTCATCACACAATGAGTGTGCATAGGAAATTCAATTTCCCAACCCAACTTCTATTTAAACAAACACTCAACCAACCTAAATCTGGGAGTTTGGGTGACACAAGATTGTATCATATGGACACAACCAACAACAAAAGAATTGACTACACAAATTCCCTTAACTTGGAACCTTGTCAGGAGCACATATTCAATAATGAATCTCGAATTCTACAAAGTAAAACCAAGTTCATGAACTACAATCCATTTTTATTATCTAAACATATGCTACCAAAATCCCAGTAAAACATAGGTGGTACACAAAATGAGGCAAAGATAAAAATATCCAAAATTCCAACTTCTCATATTTTAAGAAAAGTAAAAACCCACTTCCAAAATGTGGTCAAACTACCAAGGGTCTAATAAAACTTCCAAACTGAGTTCCCAAGAAAAATTTGATTAGAACCAAAAGTCGACATTTACAACTAATATCACACTTCTAGATCAGGATATAAAATGCCTCAAAATGTCATCTAATTATTCCAACTCCATGATTATAATCTTTGTGGAAGAGACTACTAGAACATAGACCAAGTCAAGTGAAACAAGGTGATAGATAAAAACTAGATGACACAAAACAAGGCAATTGTAAAACCACCCAAAATTCAAACATCTTGAAATTTGATGAAATAGAAAAGCCACTTCTAAAATAATCATAAACTCCCAAAAGCCTAATAAGAATCTCTTTCCAAGAATATATGAAAAACAACAACATATCTCTACCAAAAATTTCATTTCCAACAACATGAAATTAAAAAAAAAATGCTCATTCCCATCTAATCGAGTGATATAATTGCACGCAAATAGAGGGGAACACTAGTTTTCAACCTCCAATCATTTGGCAAGTGAAAGGAATCACAGTAACCAAGCATTTAATTAAATTACAAGAGGCCTACCTCATGCTAAAAGGGTATAAATTTAAATTTGTGAAAAGGAGACCATAATGATCAACAAGACACAAGTTGATTTGAGATGTATCTTGAAAGAAAAAAAGAAAAAGTTCTAAGGATGTTGTCTTTTATAGATAAGGAACTCTTAAGAAAAGGAGAAATATAGCTCGTCAATGCTTCACCTATAGAAGGAATCAAATGCATATAAAGTGGTTGATCATTAGAAGTAATAACCATGTCATCATTCAAATATTCCTAGTGAAGAAGGTAGTAATCCATGTCCTTATCTAAGGTTTCATCCCAAATTGTAGGATTATCCATGTTAGTAACATTGTGAATCACTAGATCTTGATCACCATCATCTTTGAAGAGATGAGCATCAATGAATGAACACATTGAAGCCTCATCATATGCATTAAATGGAATGTATTGAAGATCATGAAGATAGTTTGAAAATAAAGATAGCCACCTCCATTGAAAGGTAATATAATGTCTATGAAATAAATGCAATCTAAGAATGAACTAGATGCAATTTGTTTTGTATTTTCATAAAAAAAATCTATGAAATAAAATATATATTGAAACAATGTAAATACAAAAAGAGATCTACATATCACTAATATAAATAACATGAAAAGTATATCTAGATACACCAAAAATCAATATAACTCCAAGAAATAAAATGGCACAAGTTGGGTTCACCAAAAGAAGGTAAACACCTAATGCAAAAAAGAAAAGAAAAAGGATCAAAGGATCGAAAATTAGAAAAATGAGATATTTCAAGAGATTGAGATCTAACTACAAGATGGAAGAAAGAGGTGTAAGATGTCTAGTTTTCCAAATTGTTTACTAGTGAAATCAAGCACTAAATAGGATAAGGCCTTCATTTTATGCTAACATCAAATACAAGAGAAATAAGGTCTTCTAAACACAACTCTCAATATAACCCAAGTTAGATTATCAAAATCCAAGGAGATAAAGGGATGCCAATGTTAAACTCAAATTATATCAAGGAAGGATGCAAGCAAGTTATCTTTCATGAAATTTAAATAAGATTAAATATGTGTAAGTGTTAATGTACAATTGAGCTAATTGATTAGATGAGAAGAGTAAGATAGATCTAGGTGCTAAATACATGCAATTAGCCCAAGTGAGATATGGAAATAAGTCTAGACTAAAATGTAAAATAAATGATCAAGTACTCACCTTGAAATGTGTAGAGTAATATACCTTTTTACTTTGAAAATCATGGATCTAAACTTGTGATGGAACTTTTGACTATGAATTTACGATCACAAAAAAAAACCTAGAAAATGGTATTTTACTTGGGGCCTCAGGAAGACATCAACCTAGTGCAACAAGTTTCAAATATTTTATGAAAAATTCTCTATGTTCCTAGGGCACAATAGAAAAATTGATCCAACCTCTTCAAGAATGTTTTTACAAGTGATTTTTATATCGGTGGTCACAATTTAGGTATCCTACTCCTGCACATAGTAAAAATTATTTTTGTTTGGTTTAATGAGGACTTTTCTTAGTCGAGCCCTAGATGAGGAATCAATATTGAAATTGAGATGTAAATATACTGATAAAGGAAATAATAATATGTAGTAGGATTAAATTTATTAAATGAAATATATAAGTACCTTTTTAGTTGCAATTGAATTTGATATGTGATCAAGTATGCAAATATAATAGCATTGACTTAAAGAAACCAAAAGAACTCAAAGAAGTCAAACAGCTCATGAATATGAATGTATTATAAACATGTTGTGATGAAGGATGAAAGGACTTGAATGATTTGGAATGATGGATCTCCTCCTTAGAAGCCAAAGTACACTATCATCTTGAAGGAAGAATCTTGATGCAAGAAAGAAATTCTTGCCTTATGAACATTGTTGTGGTTCCACAATGCATGCCCCATCTTCAACTTAAAAAATGAGGAGGCCTTCTTTTTTGTTTGCCTTACATATTTTAGCTCCTTGATCTATTAGATCAAATTCTCCTGTGATTGACCTTGATGATGAAGAGGCTCTGGGTCATGTGGGGTAGGTTTTTGGGTTAGTGTTATTGTTAATTTCATTTTGTGTTGAGTTCCTAATTTTTGTCTAAGTTTTTCTTGTTGTATCTTTCACTTTTCATTCCTAGAGCATGATGATGACCCTTGGAATCCCCTAGACCTAACATGGATTAATGATTTAGATCATAACTAGGTTAATTTTTTTTCTTTGTTTGTTATATTCATTAAAATATTGTTGATTATTGCATTGATTGTATAGATTCAACACACACATATTAAAAAATTGATGTTAAAGAAGTAGAAGGAGTTCAAGTCCATGCCAATGTTGGACTATAAGGAGGGCATAAATCATCAAAAATACCATACATACATACATACATGCATGCATACATATATAAGTGCTCCCATACCCCATTTAAGGAAACCCCATAAACCATTTCAAATCTAGGAACTTTTATTTTTTAGGCTTTGGACAAGGTGCATAGGTGCACAAGGTGTGCAAGGTGCACAAATAGGCCTAACTAATTAGAAATAATAGAAATAAGTACAAAATATAGATTAAAGTCCCCATTTGAGTGAAACCCAAAAATCATTTTCAAATCTAGGAACTTTGATTGTTTGGGAATTGAGCACCATATGTAGGTCCCCAAGGTGCGAAGGTGCATAGGTGAGCAATTTTGCAAGCTTTAAAGATACATAAGTGTAAGGTCCCCAAGGGTGTATACGTGAGATGTGCACATCCAAAGGTCTGTGAGGCCTCGCCCCCGACCCATCGTAGCATAGTGATACATTACTCTTATTTTGTTATCCACGACTCGAGATGTCGAGACATTATCTGATGCTTAGAACATATTTTATTATTTCATGTTGTGTGATGTTATTTCAGATATATTTGATGATTTTCATATAACGTTTCATGTGTATGTATGTTGATGAAATCAGTAAAGGTAGGATCGAGGCTTTGACTTAAGATATTTTAAATGGTTAAGAATTAAGTAGGATGAAGAAACCCTTATTGATGTATGTTTTACTTTATGTGAATTTCCAATACGTATACATTTATGAACATGTGATTTTATAGGACTACTGATGTGTGCAATGAGTCTACAGATATTTAGCCAAGAAACCCTACGAAGGAACAGAACTGATCTCCATGTGCTAAATTTTGGAAACCTTATTGTTTGTAATTCACGTACTTGTATTGTGAAATGTATGTATGCATCTTCCTTGTTCAGTAAATGTTAATGTTTGTAATTATGTTCTTTTAGTGTTGCTTGACACTTGTAAAAATGTTTATGTGCTTCGGTGTGTTGTGTGGGGTTAAGTGTTTAACCTTGGGACCAAGTTGGTTTAAGTTAGTGTCAGTTTTCTATTAGGTTCTTAATCAAGGTTAGTCATCCCTTATTTCGGATTACTGCTTAAATTACAAGATAGAGTAGTTAGATGGACCTATCTTATTCCTAGATTTTATTTTGACCCTAAACCTCTTTCCTAAGGCTTTTAAACATGTTATTTTTTTTAACTTTAAGGGTATGGGTATGGGTTAGGGGTCTTTTCCAAACCCTAAGCCCCTTTTCTTTACTTTTGAGGTCACTCAAAAGTCCCCTTTTTGCCTTTGTGCAAAAATTGCAAGTGGTTGTCATGAGTTGTCTTACCCCACCTCCTTTTAGGGTTTAACCTTGGTGTAGGTTGAGTTAGGAGTTTCTAGTGTGGCTAGTGGGTGGAAATAGTTATTGCTCCTTTTGGGTGGTTGAGTTGGAGGCTTATTTAGATGCCTTCCTTGGTCTAGTGGTTTTGGTTGCCCAATCTCTACATTTAGAGAGGATTTTTCTTGAAGCTTGAAGGAAGTAGGGATACTCTACTCAAACTGGTTCATTTCCATTACCTCTTGTGAAGGTAGGAAACTCTCGTCTCCCTTATTCAATTTTTTATGTTTTGTTTCATGTTCTTGTTATCTTGTTGTTGTTTTACTGTTGTATGGTTGTGGGTATGTTGGGAAGATTTGTAAACCATGTTATTTTGGTTGTTTTTCCTTTCTTGTTTATGTTTGCAATTTTGAGTTTCCTTGCATGGGTGTTTTGGTATTACTCACCCTAGGAGAGGGCAGAAGTGACCAATTTTGGGAGAGGTCTGTTTAGTTGGACTCCAACCTGTGTAGAGTCTCTTCTTAGGATGAGAAGAGGGATAAAGGGTAGGGTGTTATGGGCCCCTACCCGTCAGCACAAACCTAGTATGAGTATGGCAAGTTTAAATGGAAGAACGAAAGTTCTTGGTTATTGGCCCTGATTGGGCATCTGAATTTGGTGTTGTGCTTGACTTCTCCAGTTGGAAGAATCTACCTCTCCCTAGTCTTGATTCATTGTGAATCTTATTGTGTACACCATGTGCGATTATGCATGCTTGATGTTCTTTTGGTTCTGCTTGGTTGTCACCCGATCAGTTATTGGTATCCTCCATGGTTCTTGGAATGAGATTCAGAAAGTATTACAAACTCCTTGATTTGATCATGAAGAAAATTTGATGAAATTGTTGAAAATGGGGATTGAGATCCTATTGTAAATTGTATTTTTAAACCTTATTGTATATGGCAACGAAGCCGAGTTTTCTTCCTGATTCTTTCCCGACTGAGCCTTTGAATCAGGTTAGCCAATAAAATAATGGTTGAGTGTATTTGGTTCTCATAATATTTGATCATAATGTTCAATCGTATGAATGCTCATCAAAATAGAATAAATAAATTTGCATATATTTAGATGGGAGAATAGAATCTTAGATAATGTCTTGATTTATGAATGTTCAAGTTTTAATTACGATAATGAAGAGTTGAATTGATATAGTGAGTTTCAATTATGATGTATAATTATTATGATGAGATCTATCAAGAGCAAACCCTATATTACGAAATCAAAGATATTTCATTTCTTGATAAATTTCGTGGTGGTTATAATCAAATTCGAATGAGAATAATCCACCACCTTTTTGTTTTAAATTATGTGTATAGTAGCATTCACCTTCTAAGTTCTTCAAATATGATCAATTGGACTGAGAGGTTGTATTCTTGAAATCAATAATAATAATCATCAGAACTTAGAACTCTTACCATGTCCTTGAAGAACCAATATAAAACATACATGTTTAAACTAGAGATGGAGAGACTATTCGTAATATACCCCTTTGCAGTGGAATACTTGTATTAACGAAGAATGTTAATAGTAGAATTATTCAAATCCTTAGTAACATAAATGAAATGCATAAAATGGCATGACCATGCCTTGTTAAAATTATGCTTCAAAAAAAAATATGCACTCCCAGGAGTAAAAACTCTCTGGAAAATACATGAGGAAGAAAATTCATTCCTTCCAAAACCACAGAGCATATTCTTGCTCAGATTCCTTCCTAAATGAATAAAGAAACAAATAAATATTATGTTATTCTCTTGAGTGCATAATTTTGAGTATATAAATATGTACTTTTTTTTTAAAAACAAAGTCAATATACTAAATATCCTATTGTTACCTATAAAACTTTATTGCATTTATGCCCTAACTTCTCTTGGACGTCAGTTTGAATGGAGGGTTTAAAAAAAAAGAGAGATAAAATGTTTTATTGCAAGTCAATGTCATCATAAGGGATGACATCACCCTTGTACCACTCTCCCTAACTTGGTGCAAAATTTTAACCTTCTTGTCTGCACGTCTCCTCCCACTTGGCCAGCGCTTATCTCCTTGCATGGATGGAATGGAGTATTAAAACGTTGACAGGACACATTCAACTACATTGCTTCCCACCATACGGTTGATATTACACCCATTTTGGAATAAGTTTAGAACTTTCTTTGTACCCCATCATTGCTGGACAGTGGTACTTGCGTATGGAGAGTGGAGAGTAGATACTTTTGCAAATTGATTGATCTGACCTTGTCCTTGGATCACCCCTCTTTGATTAGCACTTTTCTTTGGGAGATGAATTAGTTTTAAAGTAAGATGATTTTGCTTAGTCTTGGGTTTTGTTTTTTTTCTATGCCTCCATACATTTTGTGTCAGTAGTGGATGGCCCCGTGGGTAGTAAAGGTGGGTTAAGGGTGTGGTGTGAAGGTGGGCGGCTAGGGTTAGATTGTAGGGAGTTAATAGGTAGTTAGTATAGGTTAGTATTAATGTTAGTTTTAGTATTAATTGTTTAGTTGCTTACTTATGTATGTTAAGATTTAGTATAACTTTAATGTTAAGAGATTTTATTGTTTTAATTAAAGTTAGTATATTTTAGTTTTAGTTGTGTTAGTTTAAGTAAGGATTAGTGTATGTTAATGTTAGAATAGTGGTAACATTTTCAAGTATTTGGTTTAAAGATAGTTTAATATTAAATGTAATATAGTTAATATTTTAAATTAAGTTAGTATTTCATGTATATATATATCAACATAATTTAGTTGCAAATTTAGTTTGAATTTACTATAAATTGAATGTGGTACTCGATTTGTGATTAGACTAGAATTTAAAAATGATATGTTTAGTTCGTTATGAATTAAGTATAAGTTCTACGATCAATTACATTAGTATAACTTCAGCTCTATACTATAATGATTTTAACTAGTCTAAATGTATTATTAATTTATATCTAGCTAGTTTTTATTTCATTAAATTAAAATTTGGAAAGATTTTGATGGTTTATTAATATGATTAAATAGTTGATTTTGATTATATATTTCCAATGAATCTAAACTTGAATACGTTTCAATTGTCTTATACATTATTTTCACATATTGTTGTAAGTTAATGTAATGACATAATTTTCATCAATATCAACCTTGTAACTAAAGTTTTCAAAATCTTAACGATGTGATCATTCTCATGTTATAATCTTAAGACGTAATGTAGAGAACCTGTACTAAAACTTCTATTTCAATCATAGCGAACGTAGAGCATGTTTAATTATTAGTTATTATTAAAAAAAAAAATGTTGTGTGTTTTTGCCCTCGTTGTTTGGGCATGACATTTTGGTATCAGAGCCCGTCTTTCAAAACTAGGAACCTTAACCGTTATGCTTCCTAAACTTAACTCAAACTTTTAATTATGTAGATGCCACCTGTTACTCGTAACCGGTGAGGTAAAGGTCGTAGGACTAGGGTTGGTAGAGCGGGATAGGAGGATGGACCACCACCACCTCCACCCCCACCACCACCTCCACCTCCACCACCACCAAACCCAAATTAGGACATTATTGATGCACTCCAGACTTTGATCGGTGTAGTTCAATAGAGAGTGGTACCTATAGTTCAGCCAGTCCAGCAGATTCCAGTAGTGGAAGTAGAGGGACCCGGAGGAGGTGGGCCCAGAGTCAGAGAGAGGACTAGGAGTCCCCCACTGAGACAGATAGAGGGTCAAGGTGAACACGAGGAAGAGTCCATACACCAGAGAGGACCCCCTTTTGATAGACCTCCTAGACATGTAGGAGATGACATCAGGGAATTGATACGACTCAGACCACCATTGTTTACCAGTACCACTAAGGGTTCAGTAGCAGAGGCATGGTTGCAGAGCTTACACCGGTGCTTTGGGTTACACCCTTATGGGAGTAATCTAAAAGCATGACTAGTAGTTCATCAATTGAGAGGGGATGCCTCCAACTGGTGGCATTAGGAGGAGATCATTGGTGGAGTGAGGATGGACACCCTCACATGGGAATCTTTCTTACAAAGATTTTGCGAGAGGTACTTGTCAGAGCATTTTCGACAGAAGCAAATAGAGGAGTTCCATTCTCTTTATCAGAGAGGCCTTACAGTGGCTCAGTACGAGAGTAGGTTTCTCGAGCTCCTTCCCTATGTGGAATAAATGAAGGACGAGAAACTATGGGTGCATCGCTTTATCATGGGTCTGAATTTCTCTCTTCATGGCCCAGTTAGGATGGCTTTCCCTACCACCTTCAGATAGGCAGTGGAGATAGCACTAGTTTTTGAGGATACTCGAGGGAGGCAGGAGTCATGGGATCGGCCTCAGAACCGAAACTCCTTCCAGCAAAAACCCAATTGGAAAGGGAATCAGAATTATACAGCAGGGTCCTCTAGGGGCCAACAGTCTCAGCAGCCAAAACCCCAGCAGCTGCAGCAGCAGAAACCTTTCAGGGTTATCAGGGCTCTAAGCCCAAGGATTGGCAGTCATAGGGTCCTAGGCGGGATCAGAAAGTACAGGTCTGACAGTCGCAGTCAGTGAAGACTCAGCAGTCTTCTAGGGGAGGATTCAGCGGATCTAGTAGGTCAGGAGGCCCACAACAGTCTGGGTCACAGGGTGCACGATCTTATACTCACGGACCATGCTACACTTGTGGTGGCATGGTTCATATAGCTAGGGAGTGTCTGCAGGGACAGGCATCCAGTGGTCAGAGCAGGACTTTTCAAGAGCCGACAATTGGTGACATGGGTAGATCCCATAGAGTTTTTGCAGCGGTTGAAAACTGCCAGGTTGAGCATCAGGCCACAGTTATCGAGGCTACAGGTATTATACAGGGCCATATGGTTGCAATTTTATTTGATTCTGGGGCTACTAACTCTTTTATATCTCCATTTGTGGTGGAGCATTGCGGGCTAGTGGCAGTTAGACAGGATATTAGTTGGGAGGTAGAGTTAGCCTCAGGAGCTAGAGTGTCAGTTAGTTCCATGGTGCGAAGTTGTCAGATGCAGATTGGAGACATGTCCACTAGGACTAATCTACGCATTACCCCTCTGGGTTCTTATGATGTTGTTCTTGGCATGGATTGGCTTTATGCCCACAGCGCCAAGATGGATTGTCGACAGAAGAGGGTGGAATGTGTGGATGATGATGGTATCTCTAGGGAGATCTTCGGGGTGAAGAGGCCAGTGTCCCTTCGTATGATTTCCGCTATGCAGCTTAGACGGTGCATGCGAAAGGGTTGTCATTTTTTTGCTATCACTATTAGTGACCGAGAGGAAGATTCAGAAAAGGAGCCATCCCTTGATGATTTTCCAATCCTTCAGGAGTTTGCAGATGTGTTTCCTTCAGAGCTTCCTGGTATGCCTCCACCGCGAGCAGTGGATTTCCACATAGACCTAGTGCCAGGAGCTGAGCCAGTTTCGAGAGCACCATACATAATGACTACTCATGAGCTTAGCGAGCTAAAGGCTCAATTGGAGGAACTCTTGGAGAAGGGGCATATTCGACCTAGTGTGTCACCTTGGGGTGCACCGGTGATCTTCGTCAAGAAGAAGGATGGATCACTTAGGTTGTGTATCGATTATTGACAACTGAACAAGGTGACCATCAAGAACCGATATCCTCTTCCCAGAATTGATGATCTCTTTGACCAGTTGCAAGGTGCTCGAGTATTTTCAAAGATTGACCTAAGGTCGGGTTATCATTAGTTGAGGATTATGGATAGTGATATCCCAAAAATAGCTTTTCGTACTAGGTATGGCCACTACGAGTTCATCGTGGTACCTTTTGGCCTTACAAATGCTCCAGTTGTATTCATGAGCCTCATGAATGGAGTATTTCATACCTTTTTGGATAAGTTTGTGGTTGTGTTTCTTGATGACATTCTGATTTATTCTCATGATGAGAGAGAGCATGAAGAGCACCTGAGACAGGTATTGCAGAGGCTGAGAGAGAATCAGTTGTTTGGCAGCTTGTCGAAGTGTGCATTCTTTAGACCTGAGATACATTATTTGGGTCATGTCATATCGGGTGATGGTGTCTCAGTATATCCATCAAAGATTAGGGCCATCATGGATTGGCCAGCACCCACCAGTGTTACTGAAGTGAGGAGCTTTATGGGGCTAGCAGGTTATTACCGACACTTCATTTCAGGATTCTCTAGATTGGCACACCCCATCACTTCTCTTCAAAGGAAAGGGAAGAAGTATGAGTGGACAGAGAAGTGTGGTAGAGCTTTTAAAGAGCTCAAGAGAGCCCTCACGAGTGCACCAATTCTTACAGTACCAGATCCTGTTGCGAATTTTGTCGTGTGCACCGATGCATCTTTAGATGGTTTAGGAACAATCCTTATGCAGGAAGGACGACCTATTTCCTTTGAGTCTAGGAAGTTGAAGACTCATGAACTCAATTATCCTACTCATGACCTAGAATTAGTGGCAGTGGTTCATGCCTTTGTGAGATGGTGACATTTCCTTCTGGGTCACAGATTCGAGCTTCATTTCGATCACCAAAGCTTGCAGTACATATTTTCTCAGCAGAACCTTAATGCTAGGCAAAGAAGGTGGATAGAGTTCCTGTGTGAGTATGATTTTGATGTTCATTACATCAAGGGAAAGGAGAATGTGGTTGTAGATGCCTTAAGCCAAAGGCGCCATGAGCTTTCATCTGTGACCACTTGCACTGACTTGAGAGAGCGGATTTTGCAGCACTTACCAGCTGATGAACTTTATGTAGAAGTAAGTCAGTTAGTACATTCTCAGAGACCCTTGGAAGGGAGGTTTGACGAATATTCTTTGGAGACCGATGGACTTTTGCGTCATAGGGGATGTATGTATGTACCTTCCATTAGGGGTTTGCACGAGCTCATTGTACTTGAGGCTCACAGGGCACCTTATGCAGCGCACCCCGGTGTTAAGAAGTTACATGTAGATTTGAGGCAGTTGTATCATTGGCCAGGCATGAGAGTGCAGATTGCTAGCATAGTTGCGAGATGCCTCGAGTGCCAGAGGGTGAAGGCAGAGCACCGTCATCCTAGCGGGCTTCTCCAGCCACATGAGATTGCAGTGTGGAAATGGGACACTATATCTATGGATTTTATTGTTGGTCTTCCTATGTCATCTCGTCGCCATGATGCCATTTTGGTGATAGTTGACACATTGACCAAGGTTGCCCATTTCTCACCCGTGCGTACTACATTCACAGCACGAGACATAGCTCAGGTGTTCTTGCGGGACATTGTTAGACTTCATGGTGTTCCCCGTAAGATCATCTCTAATAGAGACTCTTTGTTCACTTCTTCATTTTGGAGAGAGTTGCAGTCGACTTTGGGCACTAGGCTCAATTTTAGTACAGCGTACCATCCTCAGACCGATGGCCAGACCGAGTGAGTGAATCAAGTTTTGGAGGACATGTTGTGTATGTACGTGATGGACCATCAGGTCAAATGGGAGGAATACCTTCATCTTGTCGAGTTTGCCTATAAAAATGGGCATCATTCTTCCATAGGTATGCCGTCATATGAGGCTTTGTACGGGAGACAATGCAGGACACCCTTGAGTTGGGATAGGATCGAGGATCGAGTATCTATTGGTCCCCAGTTAGTAAAGGTGATGGAGCAGTAGGTGACCCTGATTAGACAGCGCCTGAAAGAGGCACAGGATAGGCAAAACAAGTATGCAAATGCGAAGAGGATAGATCAAGAGTATCAGGTTGGAGATAGAGTGTTTCTGAGGGTATGGCCACACAAGAGTCTGATTCATTTCGGAAAGGGCTCTAAGCTGGCACCCCGATTTGTTGGGCCGTTCGAGATCCTTGAGAGGATAGGACCTGTTGCATACCGTTTAGCTTTGCCACCTAGCCTGTCACGCATCCACGATGTGTTTCATATTTTAGTACTTAGATGATACATTTATGACGAGTCTCATATTATTGATTGGGATGCTTTACAGGTGGAGTCAAACGGACAGCTAGCACTGGAGCTGTTAGAAATAGAAAAAGAAATCTGTAAATAAACAATACCAGGAAAGAATCTAAGTGAGTAAATGCATGAAAAGATATTACCATAAAATAGGAGAGAGAAAGCTTCAAGCTCCAACACCATGAGACAAGATATTTGGAAAGGGGAAAGCAAAGAAAACCCCTTGTGACATTATGAATGATGCATGAAAAGCCTAAGAAGGAAGAGAGAGAGAGATAGAGAGCAATGCTCATACAATAATTGAGAAGAGGAAGAAACCTCATTGTTGTTGAATGAGAGAGGAGGGTCATCTCTTAAATAGAGATGAGAGAGAGGAGTTAGAATGTAACTCCCATGTCTATGAATGCCACCATTCATATGTGTGTGATGCCAAGTGTGAGATTCCTCTTAAGGAGGAATAATCTAAAATTAGAAATTACAATATATATTTGTCCTCACATATTCCACTAGATGACAAAATAAGATATAGTGGAAAAAGGACAAAAAAGAAATATATTAGGATACCTTGGCTTATATCCTAATATATTACAACAATAAAGAAAGGAGTTCTAACCTTGGTTTATAAATACACCAAGGAAAGATTACAACTACTAACACCCCCCCTTAATCTTTACTTGGGGTAATTACATCAAAGGGTATTAAACCCATAATTTTTTACAAAAATCTGCAACTTAATCTTCAATATGAAGTAATTTGATCGTCTTCAAGTCATATGGTACATTTGTAGATCCAAGAGAAGTACATGAGTCCTTTGAATGTGATCAAGTGGAAGCATAGACACATCTTCATATGTGGAAAACCAAGAAGGTTCGTTCATGGACCACCTGAAAAGAAAGAACAACAAGAAAAAATATCCACAGGTAGAATGCCATCATATATGCAAATTCAAAATCCTTTTGAATAAGGATAATAAGACTATCATAGAGAAACAATGAGTAAAACATGTTACCACAAAATAATGGAGATAGCTTGATATCAAGATAAAGTATATGCTCAAGAAATTGTCAACAAGGAAAAATTGAGTAAAAATAAATGAATGTGTTCACCAACATGCAATGGAGTTAACATGATATCTAAAATAAGTCATAAGCTCAAAAATGAGCATAATACAGGTCAAAATGACCAATCTTTATGCAATAAGTCTCTCATGAAAGAAACATACTAATGCACTAATGACCACAGAAAAGGCCAACTAATGAAATCTACATCAATATTGCGTCAATCACATGGATATAGACAGTCCATTAATGATTCATCCCACTACAAGTGAATGGGTCGCGACTCCATCACCTACATGACCCATGATCTAGGCAATAAAGAATGCAGAACATTATCACATTAATATATGAAAATAAAGTAAAAAGAGAGACATGATGATCAAATTATAATTATCATGATTTGTGTTAGGATAATCAAAAGAATGGATTATGAGGATATAACAACATATTGCCTTCAAATTGAATCAAATCATCTGAATTTGGAGGGAAAACTCCAATAATAATGTCCTCTTTATTGAGGAACAAAATGGAACAACATGGAGGAAAACTCCATAAATATTAACATTTCAAAGTAGAGCATATAGAATCATATGGAGGGAAACTCCATATAAAATGAGTGCATACCAATATAGGATGGAGGGATACTCCATGGGCCAGATAAGGAAACTATGTATCAGTTATACTGAGGGGACCTACATAGTTAACCTTGAAAAAATATTAAGCTCCCTATGCAACTCAAAATATTATTTAAATCATGTAGATCAATGGTATAAAACCATAAAGTGCCAACATGGGCATAGAATAATGCTATAAAAGCATAAAAGTGCAGCTATGGCACATCAAAATATCAAAATGAAGGCAAATGTGTAAGATTACTCATCATCCAATTAAGTAAATATATAACGAAAATCAACTAAATATAGATATCAGGTATAAACTCCATTGAGGGTAAACATGGGTATAATTTCTTTTGCAAAAGTATATATTAATTTCTAAATCATTATAGTCATAAATTATATATTTATCTAGGCATATATGTGGGCCCCCATATATACTCAAATAAATATACGAAAATAGATTGGTTAAAGAAAATAATCACCTTTCCATACTTAATATTTTGGAAAGTCACAATGTATAAAAAGTCATAATAGTTACCTTGGTTCAAAAATATAACCTCAAGGTAATAAGAAAAGATCTCCCCATTTTTCTTTTTTAAGAGTAATTACCTTCATGTAAAATTTGTTATAACTAACCCTGCAAAAAAGGTTAGTAAATAATGATAGAGTTCAGATCTGGCAGATAAGAATATACTAAAATGAGTTAAAAAACTTTTCTAAAAAAAGTTTGAATAAAAGCTTGACAATGAATGATTATCTGCCAAAAATAGGTTGACAAGAGGCAATAATAAAAATAAATGATGCCTCTATCAAGAGCTAAAAAAAGAACAGGAATCTTGCATGAAAAGACAGGAAAACGTTACTAAAAATAACAGATATCAGGAATAGACTGATGAATTCAAATAAAATCATAGCTACCCATGTGGCGCTTCCATCGACCGCTCCATTTCTATTAATTTTGCTCAGCCATGGTCGCAAATTAAATGCGTGTTAGACTAGGCCCTCTTTACGCGTCTGCTGCCACACATTTCCAATATAGGTGGCTCGAAAACATTCATTTCAATCCACATTTTTTGTCTTCTGTCTGAGCGGTCTGGGATCTTCTGCAGTAGCTATTTTTTTTCATCCAGCTCATTTTGATTTCCTACAATCAAAATATCTACAGCGGATGGAGGAACGAGATAGGTGAGAAAAATAGTGTTATATTTTGCCACACCATCAAACTTGTGGAAACTGATGGCTTTAGCACACCATCATTTTCGCACTCTATTTCAGCCGAAAATTCTTCAATGGCAATTTCCTTAATAGAAGTGAAAACCCCCTTGCTTTGTTTCTTCCGAGAAGAAGAATAAATCACAACCCCAATCACCAACACTGCTGCAAGTGCACACCCAATTGCGAAATGAACATTGTCTTTACTTTGAAAAACAACGTCCACAGCTCCCGGGACTTGAACCTGGGTTCTGAGTTCCTCCAGGACAATGTAGACGAATCCCGAGACTCAAACCCGTGTCTTCAGATCCACTAAAGAAGCAAAATGCAAGGGAAATTCAGATGATCCAAGAGCAAAAATTGCTATAAAAGAGGAGATCATGAAAAGCAGCATTGCGCTCGTTTGAATCACGCTTGCTTTCAAAGATCTTATGGCATTTTCAGTAAACCGTGTAGATATTTTTGAGTCTTC
Organism: Cupressus sempervirens; assembly: GCA_028749045.1. NCBI lineage: Eukaryota > Viridiplantae > Streptophyta > Pinopsida > Cupressales > Cupressaceae > Cupressus > Cupressus sempervirens. The sequence goes on from CM053787.1 coordinate 883,152,241, forward strand.
GTTTGGATCACACTCTATCGAAAAGAATGCATCATCGTTTCGTCGCAATTATACTTATGCCTGGAGCTGTTCCCTTATATAGAAAATGCTGTCAAGCCAAAGCGAGTGAAATTCAACATAAACTAACAAAACATGCCCAACACACATGCCCAGAATGGCGCTCCACAAACTGTAGCAACTGATTTGTTCCCTTGTATGCAATTTCATGCAAGTTTGAATACCCGACAGTGTCTCCAGCAGCTGTTTGAAAAATTGTTTAACATAAATTGCAATAACAATTGATACTAAAAAAAAAACTGGACGTACTGGTAGAGCGGGCAACACTCAGGTTTCTATCATGCTTTATGATAGAAAGAAACAATATATGATATCTCAAATTGAAATGAAGGCTGGTGAAAAATTTGAGCGAGCATCTTCTCCTCAGCCTGCAGATATTGCAAGAGCTTCTGGATTGATTGCTGCAGACAGCATAATGGGTAATACAGATAGTGTGCTTCCTATTTTTAGATAGTCAGCTAAGGATCTTAAAAAAATTGTTTGAAAAAAAAAATGGGGGGAAAAGAGCAGTCCAATGATAACCCTAACAAATTGCAAAGAAGCACAATGTTCAATGAAAAATCCTAGCAGAAAGCGAAACAAACAACCATTGCCAAATTAATCAATGAAAAAGATTTCACCCCATATCAAAAACCTTTGTATTTTCAGTCTGTGAAGTGGTGCCGCCATGAAACATGGCAAGAGAGAAAATCCAAGTTCCTAATGGTGGGTATCACAATATCCAGCTCATCCTTGAGCATAGGGGTTGGGGAAGGGCCTACCATTAATCAGTCCACAGAAACTACTGCGAAAAATTTCTGCTCGGCCTCGCTCCAGAGAAGGGGGAAATTCTATGTTATAAGCGGGTATTCGACGGAGTTGCAGGGTCGATTCGAGCAGAGTGCAGAAGTTTTCGATCCCAACACGGGGCTCTGGAACAGAGTCAAAAACATGTGGAACAATGGCGTGTCGGGCAGCCCCTGCCCGAGATCATCAGTTGTTGCCAATGGAAGCTTCTTGTATGCTTTTCACAAGTAGGGCATGATGCAGTATAATCCCCAAGAGAACATTTGGGTTCTTGTGGATTCAATCCCTCAGTCGATGTCTGTAGCAACTTGTGCTACGGTTTGGCATGATAAGATCTTCGTGTGCGGATCTTCTTTTAGCGACGGTGATCAGTCCTGTTACATGCTCGATTTGTCCGCTGTTAAATCTGTTAAATCTAAGGAAGCAACTATTTCGGTCTGTAGAAGAGAAGCTTTCCGTCAGTAGTGAACCAAACCCTTCCCAGACAATTCCTATGTATTGTAATCCTTAAGGTAGATACAGTGTGGCCGCGGTCATGATCCCAAGTGAATGAATAAATGATTCCGAGCATGAGTCCACAGGATAATATGAACACTAGCAGCACCATGGTTGCAAGGGTTTTTCTAGAGCAAAGCCAACAACCCTCATTTTCTGCCGCAGCTCAATGTTCTCAGCCAATTTCGATTGAAATGGCAGAAGCGAGCGGCGCGGGTTCGAGCCCGCGACCTGTGGATGAAAACAACGCGGGCTAGACAATGGGGCTTCCGAATTCAGGGAAGAAAATTGCGAACAAGGCAAATGGGCTTCTTTCACAATGCCAGTTTCATTCTTACGGAGGACAATATTGGTGTCGAGACCAAATGCGTCGACCTTCTGGACATGCACAAGACTGGATTTTTGAAAGAGAGCAATGAAAGGATGAGGGCTGAAGAGATCATTAACAGAGTATTTATCTCCCCTTCTGTGGGCAGAAACATGGACGACGGCAACGCTGCCGGGCTTGAGAGTCCGCTCGATCTCAGAGACAAAGAGCGAAGGGTAGAGCGTGAGGTCGAATGCATTGGAGAATTCAAAATCAAAGGTGTTGACTTGGAAGGGGTTAGAGTGCATATCACCAGTCTGAACGAGAGGAGGAAAGGGAACAAGATCGGATTTTTTTGTATCCCTCTGCTATTATATTTGGAGAAGAGGAAAAAAAAAATTATATCACCATTTCTTGCAATGCAGGGAATCATTTCTTTCATTTCTCAGTCATAATTTGCACAATTTGCAAATTTCTGTAATGTTAAAAAAAAACAAAACATAACAATGTTAAAAAAAACCTCTGGCGGTAAGCCTTCCAAAGGGGGTTAGATGAAAACTAATAGAAAATAAAAAGTAACCTGCACAAATTAGAGCAGACAAAAGTTAATCGGATTTGGCGGTAAACCAGCCATATCTTAAAAAAATTCAATTTCTTCCATCTTAAAAAGATTAAAGAAGAAATTAGTGAAATCTCTCTCAAGAGTCTCCTTCGAATCGTACCTTCATGCAAACACTCAAAACAAAGATTACACTGCTCTGATACCATGTTAGAAATGGAAAAAGAAATCTGTAAATAAACAATACTAGGAAAGAATCTAAGTGATTAAATGCATGAAAAGATATTACCATAAAATAGGAGAGAGAAAGCTTCAAGCTCCAACACCATGAGACAAGATATTTGGAAAGGGGAAAGCAAAGAAAACCCCTTGTGACATTATGAATGATGCATGAAAAGCCTAAGAAGGAAGAGAGAGAGAGATAGAGAGCAATGCTCATACAATAATTGAGAAGAGGAAGAAACCTCATTGTTGTTGAATGAGAGAGGAGGGTCATCTCTTAAATAGAGATGAGAGAGAGGAGTTAGAATGTAACTCCCATGTCTATGAATGCCACCATTCATATGTGTGTGATGCCAAGTGTAAGATTCCTCTTAAGGAGGAATAATCTAAAATTAGAAATTACAATATATATTTGTCCTCACATATTCCACTAGATGACAAAATAAGATATAGTGGAAAAAGGACAAAAAAGAAATATATTAGGATACCTTGGCTTATATCCTAATATATTACAACAATAAAGAAAGGAGTTCTAACCTTGGTTTATAAATACACCAAGGAAAGATTACAACTACTAACAGGAGCCTATCCGCATTATTGCCCAACGGACCCTAGCACTTCGAGGCCAAGAGCTGGACCAGGTTAGGGTCCAATGGGATTGTTAAGATGAGGTCACAGCTTCATGGGAGGATGCAGCGCAGATGCAATCTCAGTACCCGTACCTTTTTGATGAACTCTAGGAGGAAGTTCATGCCTAGTGGGGGAGGATGTGAGGCCTCACCCCCGACCCATCGTACCATAGTGATACATTACTCTTATTTTGTTATCCGCGACTCGAGATGTCAAGACATTACCTGATGCTTAGAACATATTTTATTATTTCATGTTGTGTGATGTTATTTCAGATATATTTGATGATTGTCATATAACGTTTCATGTGTATGTATGTTGATGAAATCAGTAAAGGTAGGATCGAGGCTTTGATTTAAGATATTTTAAATGGTTAAGAATTAAGTAGGATGAAGAAACCCTTATTGATGTATGTTTTAATTTATGTGAATTCTGAATACGTATACATTTATGAACATATGATTTTACAGGACTACTGATGTGTGCAATGAGTGTGCAGATATTTTGCCGAGAAACCCTACGGAGGAACAAAACTGATCTCCATGTGCTAAATTTTGGAAACCTTATTGTTCATAATTCATGTACTTGTATTGTGAAATGTATGTATGCATCTTCCTTGTTCAGTAAATGTTAATGTTCGTAATTATGTTCTTTCAGTGTTGCTTGACACTCGTAAAAATGTTTATGTGCTTCGGTGTGTTGTGTGGGGTTAAGTGTTTAACCTTGAGACCAAGTTGGTTTAAGTTAGTGTCAGTTTTCTATTAGGTTCTTAATCAAGGTTAGTCATCCCTTATTTTGGATTAGTGCTTAAATTACCAGATAGAGTAGTTAGATGGACCTATCTTATTCCTAGATTTTATTTTGACCCTAAACCTCTTTCCTAAGGCTTTTAAACATGTTATTTTTTTTAACTAAAGGGTATGGGTATGGGTTAGGGGTCTTTTCAAACCCCTAAGCCCCTTTTTTTGACTTTTGAGGTCACTCAAAAGTCCCCTTTTTGCCTTTGTGCGAAAATTGCAAGTGGTTGTCATGAGTTGTCTTACCCCACCTCCTTTTAGGGTTTAACCTTGGTGTAGGTTGAGTTAGGAGTTTCTAGTGTGGCTAGTGGGTGGAAATAGTTATTGCTCCTTTTGGGTGGTTGAGTTGGAGGCTTATTTAGATGCCTTCCTTGGTCTAGTGGTTTTGGTTGCCCAATCTCTACATTTAGAGAGGATTTTTCTTGAAGCTTGAAGGAAGGAGGGATACTCTACTCAAACTGGTTCATTGTCATTACCTCTTGTGAAGGTAGGAAACTCCCATCTCCCTTATTCATTTTTTATGTTTTGTTTCATGTTCTTGTTATCTTGTTGTTGTTTTACTGTTGTATGGTTGTGGGTATGTTGGGAAGATTTGTAAACCATGTTATTTTGGTTGTTTTTCATTTCTTTTTTATGTTTGCAATTTTGAGTTTCCTTGCATGGGTGTTTTGGTATTACTCACCCTAGGAGAGGGCAGAAGTGACCAATTTTGGGAGAGGTCTGTTTAGTTGGACTCCAACCTGTGTAGAGTCTCTTCTCAAGATGAGAAGAGGGATAAAGGGTAGGGTGTTATGGGCCCCTACCCGTCAGCACAAACCTGGTATGAGTATGGTAAGTTTAAATGGAAGAACAGAAGTTCTTGGTTATTGGCCCCAATTGGGCATCTGAATTTGGTGTTGTGCTTGACTTCTCCAGTTGGAAGAATCCACCTCTCCCTAGTCTTGATTCATTATGAATCTTATTGTGTACACCATGTGCGATTATGCATGCTTGATGTTCTTTTGGTTCTGCTTGGTTGTCACCCGATCAGTTATTGGTATCCTCCATGGTTCTTGGAATGAGATTCAGAAAGTATTACAAACTCCTTGATTTGATCATGAAGAAAATTTGATGAAATTGTTGAAAATAGGGATTGAGATCCTATTGTAAATTGTATTTTTAAACCTTATTGTATATGGAAACGAAGCCGGGTTTTCTTCCTGATTCTTTCCCGGCTGAGGCTTTGAATCAGGTTAGCCAATAAAATAATGGTTGAGTGTATTTGGTTCTCATAATATTTGATCATAATGTTCAGTCATATGAATGCTCATCAAAATAGAATAAATAAATTTGCATATATTTAGATGGGAGAATAGAATCTTAGATAATGTCTTGATTTATGAATGTTCAAGTTTTAATTACGATAATGAAGAGTTGAATTGATATAGTGAGTTTCAATTATGATGTATAATTATTATGATGAGATCTATCAAGAGCAAACCCTATATTACGAAATCAAAGATATTTCATTTCTTGATAAATTTCAAGGTGGTTATAATCAAATTCGAATGAGAATAATCCACCACCTTTTTGTTTTAAATTATGTGTATAGTATCATTCACCTTCTAAGTTCTTCAAATATGATCAATTGGACTGAGAGGTTGTATTCTTGAAATCAATAATAATAATCATCAGAACTTAGAACTCTTACCATGTCCTTGAAGAACCAATATAAAACATACATGTTTAAACTAGAGATGGAGAGACTATTCGTAATATACCCCTTTGCAGTGGAATACTTGTATTAAGGAAGAATGTTAATAGTAGAATTATTCAAATCCTTAGTAACATAAATGAAATGCATAAAATGGCATGACCATGCCTTGTTAAAATTATGCTTCAAAAAAAATATGCACTCCCAGGAGTAAAAACTCTCTGGAAAATACATGAGGAAGAAAATTCATTCCTTCCAAAACCACAGAGCATATTCTTGCTCAGATTCTTTCCTAAATGAATAAAGAAACAAATAAATATTATGTTATTCTCTTGAGTGCATAATTTTGAGTATATAAATATGTACTTTTTAAAAAAAAACAAAGTCAATATACTAAATATCCTATTGTTACCTATAAAACTTTATTGCATTTATGCCCTAACTTCTCTTGGACGTCAGTTTGAATGGAGGGTTTAAAAAAAAAGAGAGATAAAATGTTTTATTGCAAGTCAATGTCATCATAAGGGATGACATCACCCCTGTACCACTCTCCCTGACTTGGTGCAAAATTTTAACCTTCTTGTCTGCACGTCTCCTCCCACTTGGCCAGCGCTTATCTCCTTGCATGGATGGAATGGAGTATTAAAACGTTGACAGGACACATTCAACTGCATTCCTTCCCACTATACGGTTGATATTGCGCCCATTTTGGAATAAGTTTAGAACTTTCTTTGTACCCCATCATTGTTGGACAATGGTACTTGCGTATGGAGAGTGGAGAGCAGATACTTTTGCAAATTGATTGATCTGACCTTGTCCTTGGATCGCCCCTCTTTGATTAGCGCTTTTCTTTGGGAGATGAATTAGTTTTAAAGTAAGATGATTTTGCTTAGTCTTGGGTTTTGTTTTTTTTTCTATGCCTCCATACGTTTTGTGTCAGTAGTGGATGGCCCCGTGGGTAGTAAAGGTGGGTTAAGGGTGTGGTGTGAAGGTGGGCGGCTACGGTTAGAATGTAGGGAGTTAATAGGTAGTTAGTATAGGTTAGTATTAATGTTAGTTTTAGTATTAATTGTTTAGTTGCTTACTTATGTATGTTAAGATTTAGTATAACTTTAATGTTAAGATATTTTATTGTTTTAATTAAAGTTAGTATATTTTAGTTTTAGTTGTGTTAGTTTAAGTAAGGATTAGTGTATGTAAATGTTAGAATAGTGGTAACATTTTCAAGTATTTGGTTTAAAGATAGTTTAATATTAAATGTAATATAGTTAATATTTTAAATTAAGTTAGTATTTCATGTATATATATATCAACATAATTTAGTTGCAAATTTAGTTTGAATTTACTATAAATTGAATGTGGTACTCGATTTGTGATTAGACTAGAATTTAAAAATGATATGTTTAGTTCGTTATGAATTAAGTATAAGTTCTACCGTCAATTACATTAGTATAACTTCAGCTCTATACTATAATGATTTTAACTAGTCTAAATGTATAATTAATTTATATCTAGCTAGTTTTTATTTCATTAAATTAAAATTTGGAAAGATTTTGATGGTTTATTAATATGATTAAATAGTTGATTTTGATTATATATTTCCAATGAATCTAAACTTGAATACGTTTCAATTGTCTTATACATTATTTTCACATATTGTTGTAAGTTAATGTAATGACATAATTTTCGTCAATATCAACCTTGTAACTAAAGTTTTCAAAATCTTAACGATGTGATCATTCTCATGTTATAATCTTAAGATGTAATGTAGAGAAACCATACTAAAACTTCTATTTCAATCATAGCAAATGTAGAGCATGTTTAATTATTAGTTATTATAAAAAAAAAAAATTTGTTGTGTGTTTTTGCCCTCGTAGTTTGGGCATGACAAGGTCCTTAAGATTACAATGGCTTCCTTGAATTTTTAAGTAGCTAAGATCACACCCAAATCCACAAATTTTAAGTTCGAAGGATTAGTGAAGAAATCACACTTCATAGATTTTCACTTAGAAGTCAGATATACCTAATGTTGCTAGATGTTATACAAGAGAAGAATTGAATAAGATCAATGATTGGATTGATAATATACAAGTTAGTAATAAGGTCATGGTATCTATGTATGAAGATATCTAGGATATGTAGGGAAGAACACACACCCAACTATTAGAAGTGGATAAGTTCTATAGTGTGGCTAGCCCGAAGATTTTGGGTGATGACTCTAGAACTTAACTATGCTCAATAGAAAAAAATTTTACAATAATTTTCAGAATCATTTGAGGTAGTGTCCTTTGAGGAAGATGTTTGACATATTTTCAAAACCAAGGAGACACTGAGGGAGTTGGGCTCTAAGTTGGATGATTTTATAGAAGTAAGGCAAGAAGTTTGTGATTTCCATAAGAAAGGGAAAGGTATGGATCTTTAGACTTGTCAAATCCTCAAGGAATCAATTTTGCCATCCAACACTTTAAAGAAGCACATCCAGACATCATTTTGGTTGAAGGTTTGTTAGAAATTTATTCAGTGCTCCCCTTAGGATTTATGACAAGGGCTTAACCACCTCCTATGTACTATAAGTTGAGTGGTTGTATCGAGCATTGATAGATTGGTCTTTTGGTGCAACAACAACCCCACTCTAACAAGTGGTGTCATAGCTTGGTCACAAGTTCAAATCCTCTGACCCTTGGGTAACACTAAGGGGGAGATTGTTGGAAATGTATTCAGTGCTCCCCTTAGGATTCATGACAAGGGCCTAACTATCTCTTGTGTACTATAAGCTAAGTGGTTGTAGCAAGCATTGAAAGATCAGTCTTTTGGTGCAATGGAGACCCCACTCTAACAAGATCAACAAGACTTAGATGCTAGAGATTGAATCCTACCAATTTTGATCATATCACCTCCAAAGGTGCAAAGGTGCACTAGATGTGTGAGTCCCAAGGTGTGTAGGTGCGTCAATTATAAAAAACTTGCAGTTGCATCGATTGTTAATTTCCATGTCTATTTTTTGAGTGTTTCATGTACCAAAAATGTATTTTGTTAGTAATTTAACTAATAAAGACACATGGAGAAGGTCAAGTTTGCATTTTTAGAAGTTATAGAGACTCATTGATCATCTAAAGTCTTCTCTCTTCTTATCTCTTTCTTCTAGTTTATTTTTAAGTCATTATAAAGGCCCATACACCATTTAATGAAAAAAGAAAGAGTGCATGCCTACTTAGCATCTAGTTAGGAGTCTATTTGTACATAATTTGCTTAAAATTAGTGTTTTTAGCATGCTTTTTGCAAGGAAAAGGCCCTAGATCTGAAAATTGCATCAAGGATGAGGTTTCCTATAAATACAAAGATGTAATATGAGTTCAAGGTCAATATTTTGATGCAATAAAGTACATTATTGGTATTATCATTCTATGTCTAGTGTGTCTTGTGAGAATGTGCATTTCATTTGTGAATTTATGTTGATGAATAGCGATGGAGCCAATGGTTTTATTGTGTTTTTGATACAAGAGTATTTTGCATTAGAAAGTAAAGAGGGATGTAATTTTAGAAGAGAAGAATTTTTAAAAATATACATATATAAATATTATTTTAAAAAGAAAAAAAAATTGTGGAGGAGAGAGAAAGTAACGAAAATTAGAAGAAAACAAATTGGAAATGAAGAAAAGAGGGGAAAAGGAATTTAATAGGTGGCATTATTAAATGTAACTTGCGGCTTGATGGCTTATTTAATGTAAGGGTTTATTTTAACTTGTATTGGGCTAGGCTGACTTGTTGCTTAGCTAGATATAAGTAAGGGGGTCTTGTCTTGTCATTATTCATTAAGTGGAGTGAGTCATGAGGCAAAGTGGGATCCAAGATAGAAGATGGAGTAGTTGAGTGAGCACAATTCTAATAAGTGTGTGGATAGAGTGCCAAATGTGAGGTAGTTTACACTTGGGTCTTGGTAAAGTTTGAGAAGGGTGTAGTGCCTGCCCCTAGGTCACATTTTTGGTTATCATTGTCAAACTCTTTTAGGGCTAGTTTTATGTTGATGGTTAGCAGTATTGTTTTGAGACTATCAGATATTGTGCTATGGATTCAGTTGGTATGTGATGAGATTACTTAGACTCTACATTTCATGTATGCATGATGATTATTTCAGTGTTTGTAGTTGTTGATGATGATTAGTTAGATGATTTATTATCACATGTTCTTTCTTATGGATACTTACCCCATACTTGCATGTTTATGGTGTGTGTGTTTGTTCTTGGATGACATTTCTAATGTGGTTAAGGAAGGGAGTCGTAGTCACCTACTAGTCAAGACCTACAAGATGCACAACTTCCTGCCATTGCCTGTTTAGCTTAGTATATATATATTGTATGTACATGCATAGTTTTTATGCAGGTTGCAGGTACCGAGTATCGATTTCCTTGAATTTCTAGGATGAGCGTACCCTATCACATTATCTCAATGGTAAGAGAGGGGAGATAAATTCTCAAGTCTAAATCCCAACCCTTTAAGCCATTTGTCCTAATTGGAAATTAAGACAAGTATCTGAGTTAAGTACCTTCTGAATGCGTCAGATGATGTAATTCAAGATATTAACCCTTTTGGTTTTATTTTGTATGTGTTTTGCTATAGTGGGTTTTTCGTATTTTATTTTATGAGTCTTTCGTGTATTTTCTATTAATTAAGCCTAATTCAAAGATTTAATTAATGGTTTAATTTAATGGAAAATTTATATGATATTTTAATGTTTATTTAATTTAATTAATTGGGAAATTAATTAAATAAAATAATTGAATTTGAAGATAAAAGTTATAATTTTAAAGTTGGAATGTGATAATATTTATTTAAGTTAATAAATATTTTAGCAATTAACTTTCAAAAATGAATTTAAAGTGGAAAAGATATTAAAATTATTAAAATTTTATAGGTTGCATGATGTGTGCATGTGATTAAAATATAAATATATTAAGATAAAACAAGTGGAGTTATTAAAGTTAGTGCTTGAGATTTAAAAATTAATAAATTAAATTGAAAAGAGTAAAGTGAATATTAAATTAATTAATGTGCATTATTTTAATATTTAGGAATTTGCAAATTCTTGAGAGTTGTCATGTAGACAACACAGAAGTTTGCACTCTAAGTATGCACAGGTTGTCTACACTTAGGAGTTAACATATTATTTGAGCACATGGTGTCTACAACCTTCTAGAGACCTCATCATGTCTATCTTCTTATCATGGAAGTTATGTGCTTGGTTGTCATGCTTATCTCCTAGTTCTTCTAGACACATTCTAGATGCATCTTAGAGGCCTTTAAATAGAGGCTCTCCTAGTGTGTTTGGACAAGCTGATATGCATTCGAGAAGCTCATATGCTTCTACATGCTCTTATGCTTCTACAAGCACTTCTAGTCACTTGGGGGTTTTGGTTGGTTTGATTCTTGGAGGAATGACAAATGCTAGAGAAGGAAGGGATTTTTCTATGGACTTCTGAGGCATAGAAAATTAGCATCAGTATCTAGGTGCACTCGTGATTTTTGCATATTCCCTTTTTGCACGCTTTCTCTTCCTATCTTCATCGTGTCTACTAGATGATTGTTTGGATAATTTTTGTGATGAATGTTTAATTCAGATTTGCATGTTGATTCTCTCCTAGTGCGAAGAAATCATTAGAGAGCTCAAGTAGGATAAACCCTAGTTCCAAATAAGAAAGAAATTAGATCTAAATCGAGTTTGGGTTTGAATTCTAATATAATCGAGGATTTGATTAGACAAGGGTTTGTATTTTAATGAAAAATTCTAAGTTAAAAATTTATAGGCAAACCTATTAGATAGATTAATGGGTATAGTTAGATAACAATTAAAGGGAAAATTCTTAATTTAAAGAATTAGAAAACCCTTTTTATTTAAAAGTTATATATATGTTCTCTTTTAAATATATAAAATTTGTGCATGCATACATACATATATATCTTTATTAATAATTGCAATAATATTTGATAGCAAATTGTGCACGTGCGCGCGCGCGTGTGTGTGTGTGTGTATGTATCTATACATACATACATATATATATATATATATACAAACACGTATATACATATATGTATATATTTGTATTAGATCGCAATGGAAGAAATCATTTTAATAAATCCAAATCCGAGTTGCTTTCGAAAAGTGTCTTTTTGGAAAAATGTTTGAGAAAATGATTATTGAAATCATTTTATTAATCTTTAAAAAAATATATCTATACCCACCGCACCCCGCAACTACAAATGTCGGCGGACCTGCTGACATAGGGGGCCACACAACCTATGTAATAAACTGCGGCACCCTGTCAGGAGGTCGCATGGCTTAAAAGGGACGACAGCTTTTCAAAGCACACCCCCCTCTTAAATAAATAAATGCATCTTGCGTGATTCGCTTTTCAACGAATTTGATATATGATTTAATTTTAATTATTTTGTATTAAGTTAAATTTTATTAAATATTAATTGAATTATATTTATTAAGAAGTTATATATATATATATATATATATATATATATATATATATATATATATATATATATATATATATATATATATATATATATATATATATATATATATATTCATTAATTAATATTATTATTTTATAAATGTTATATTTATTTAATGTATTATTGTTAAGTATGAATTAATAATTTAATAATAGTTTGTTAACTATTATTAAATTGAAAGGAATATAAATGTTATTAATTTTGAGTAATGAGGATTTTAGAATTATAGATTTATTAATAAGATTTCCAATATAACTTGTTATTAAATAATAACAAGTCATTATTAAACTATTAATATGAATATTAGAGAATTGGATCATAGTTGACTTTTAACTTATAAAACTATTGTTAGTTATTAATCAACTGATATTAATTGGGTCATTGATATGGATATGTAATTATTGATTAAATTAATTAATTAAAATTAATTAAATTTAATTAATAATTAAGTTATGTAATAGAGTTTTAATTGATATGATTCTTTTAACGAAGTTGTAAAGTATTTACATCGAAGTTGATAAGTCTTATTTTAATGACTTGAATAATGACTTTAGATATTATAATGGTTGTCAATGATGATTTAGTTATTATAACGGTCAATATTAAAAGGCCTAAATTTTAGTAATATTTAATTAAGTTTTAATTAAGTATTATTAGAATGATAGAAGTCATGGATTGTGTACCTATGTTAATTGATTGATTAAATTGATCATTTTAATAAAGTTATAATATTCTTATTCGAAGACTAGTAACTGGCTTTCTTATAATTTAAACAAATAATGATCCTTTGATTATGTTGAAAAGTTGAATTAATGATAAGGAAGAGTCATTCAATTTGTAACATTGATCTTAGCAAAATAAAGCGAATGATTTTATTAAGTGTCAAATGATTTAATGAGTAAATATTTATCCTTCAGTTATTCTTAGAATCTAATTTTAAATAATGGAAGGATAACACTGTCGAGGGAACAAACGGGTTGACTTGTAGGTCAAATGATAAATCTTATATACTTGAAGTATACTTGCAACAGAAATTGAAATCTCCATACTCAATTCAACTTTGAAATTTTAGCAAACCAAAACATGTGTTTGCATTGTGTTTTCTCTATGCTTCTTGTTTTGGGTTTTGGGTTGACTAGTGTTGATCAGTTATAGGACGTCTACCAGAGGCTCGGTGGTTATGTGAATGTGATGGCATGTTTATGTTATTTGATTTCAATCTTTATAAGCCCAACCATGGTAATGTGATGGCATGCTCTATGAGATGTTACAAGTATTTATTGCTTGTTATTGCTTTTCAGTCTTCATGTGTGAAGCTGAGATGTATGTATATTAGACACTCGAACTAATCATTTTTGAGTCATTGATTAGTTATCCTTGGATTACTTTCTAGTCACCTTGATGGGACTGAAGAGTTTGCTTTGATCTTGATGATGTCATGTTGTGACATGTTTTGACTCAACCATTTTGGAGTCTTCGATCAGTATGATTTTGAGATATATTTTGGTTATTGAGAACCAATGGATACTTTTGATTATCAGTGATACCTTCAGTTGCCAATAGAGAACTATTGTGGTCATGATTATCTATGGATACTTTTCATGAGCTCATGAAGATTTGATGCTCTTTTTATGGATTATCTTTTGGTATTTATTTCCAGTCACTTTGTATAGGACTGTGGTGATTTTGAGATTTATGATTCCATAAGCCTAGGGTAGGTTATCTACTTGTAGTGTCAGAAAGTGGCTTGTAATGGGGGCTGGGGCCCTAAGTGGCTGCCAGGGTAACTCATTGTAAGTTGTTTTAATAAGTGATCACATTTACACTAAATGGGGATTAAATGAACCTAAAAAGATAATTGTTTTGTTCTTTCCCATGCCTCGAGTGCTAGTACAGACTAGGGTGCGAGTAGAGAGAACGCTTGGTTGCGACCTTGCATTCCATAGTATGCCTTGTCAGTATGAGAGGATACTAGTGGCCACATAAGGATCAATAGGGACCCTGGAGTCCTAAGCTAACTACCAGGGTAACTTCTACATGATTTATGCGATGACACTTGCCTGCTTATAGAGTAGGTTTCTTACACTTCATTGTGTGCCTCTGAGATTAGATGTCGATTTGTGTTGGAACCTTTGAGTTAGCATACTTTTAGGATTCCTAGACTAAGAGAGTACTTATGTTATGTGATTTGTTATCTTGTGATATGTGATTTGATATCCTATTTGGGACTTGAGATTATCTCCTCAGCGTGGTGGGAGTGGACCATTTAGGTTCCACGGGGTCAGGTGGTAGTGCTTTTTCACTCTTATCATTTGAGATTCATCTGAGACACTGTGGCTGATGCATTCTTTGTTGGAATCTATCTTCATGGATTATGATGGTGGACATGTATCCTCGCACTGATGATTTGCATATGTTAGATTATGTTATCTTATGCTTTACTTTGCATGTTAGATCACTTTCTGCATATGATGTAGTATGATTTAGGAGTGACATTCCTACTATGTTAATACCGATGATCTCTTCGATGATTTGGAATATTACACACGGAGGGATGGCTAGGATCCATGATGGTCTAATGATGCTATTTACGGTTGGGAGGAACCGCACACTTAGTTAGTTATGTTTTTAATTTATGGTTATCTCCTATGATGATGTATCATATATGACATGGGGTTTTATTTACTTTATCGCAACATGGATTAGATTAGGATGATGTATCTTTATTTTAACACATGTATATTCTTTTAAGCCATTCATACCTTGTGACATGTACAGTGGATGATTGAGCAATCTGAAATATAATTACTTAAAGGACACTTGTATATTGTTTAAGTACGTTGGATGTATCATTATTATTTCATGAGGATGTGATGTTAGATGAATAGTTAATTTAGATGTAATTCAATGTTAAGGGATTCGTGAAGAATGTAACCTGTTATATATGTTTACTTTTAGTGGAATGTTGATATTTCTTCTAGTACTATGTGATTGTTATGAATGGTTTATCTTTCATGTTTCAGAAAAAAAAATGCTACCAAACTTAGTGAAACTTTAGGTTAATTCTTTGGATCCCTTGGTGGGGCATTACAAAGGGCTAGTAGCTGAGGCTTGGGAAACAAGGATTTTTCTTGGTGGGCTTGCAAGCACAATTTCAAATCTTCTTTGGAAGTTTCTACCAGAGTCTGGATCTGGAATAGCTAAGTATTTGGGTTGGATCTTGTAGAATTTTTATTGTATTTGGTCGTAACCAGGAAGGCCTTATAGCCTGACACATTGCATGTAATCAGTTATTTAATGAATAAATAGTTATGGTTTGGTATTAGATCTTGCATTGTTGTTATGTTTTCATTGTTTGGTTATTTCTTCGAGCTAGGACATCTCCTTTGGGTATTCTCCCACCTTGCACTGCATCAACTTTACTACTTGTGTGATCAATTAGTTCTAGTGTTTTCTATTTCTTAACAAATTTATTTGTTGTGACGAATTGGATAAAGGATCACCTTCAAGTTCTTGCATAGCAATTTTTCTTGTGTACGTGCACTTTCTCTGGCTATATGATTTGATGAGTTGTGAAACATCCTAATGTTTTCATCATTCCCTTTGAAGATTGCATTGGTGGAGTTGAGGATGCGCTACTCCTAATTTCATTACTTTAATTTCTTACTAGATCCTTTCAAAGATTTAATTCATAGAAGCATTGTTGCTTTGATTTGTGTCCAATAGGAATTTCATTTTTAGTAATTTCCTTTAATTTCTTGTTACTCTAACTCTATTATTTAGTTTTGAACACGTGGTGAGAATAGGAATTCATATAGTTGCATGGTTAGAACTTCCACTCATTAATAAATCTAAAAAAAACATTGGTTTGTGGTTGCATTTCTTCAGTTTTTTGTAGATTAAAGATACCAGCAAGGCCTCCTTGTAACTTTCACATTTACAATTAAGATGCCATGTGGGTTGAAAACTAACCATCTGGAACCTTGGAGTTGGTTAATTTGATCAGTTTTTCAAGAGAGAAATTCATAAGGATTTATGCCATTAACATCACGCAAAATGATTGCTCAATAAACATGTGTATGCTTTCTCTTGATGGATAATAATAACTTGGTTGATGCTTGATGGGTGAAAATGAAATGCCCAAGCCTCCTTTTATACTAATTTTCGAGATCGAAAACAAAGCATACCGACTTGGGAGCAAGAGTAAACAATTGGTAAACTAAGGCACTTCAAGCCTCGCAATTAAAATTCTTAAGTAGGGAAGAGGTTGATTGACCTCTTCCAAAATAGGTGGACCTATTCTTGAGGAGGGTCCAAAAAAGGGGTCTTGGAGGCCTTAGATCAGGCATGGAAAGAATTGGGAAAAAATAAAACTATCGAGATATATGGCCAAAAAGGTGATAAAATAGCACCTAAAGGACCATGTTGAAAAATATGAGATGACCGAGAGAGAGAGAGAGAGCACTAGGGAAGGCTAAAAGGTCTCAAAATGAAGTGTGTCTATTTTAAGATGACACATGCCTAATATACACACTTTTATTAAGGTGACTTATTAATTAGACCATTAAATCACTTAATAGTTGATTGGTTCCTTTCCCAAATCAAATAAGATAATTTGGGATATTTAGAATTCAATTATGGAAAATTAGTCGATAAATAAAATAATAAATTAAAATTCTCCAACAATAAGTTAAATTAATATTCTAATTAACTTTATTCATGATAATAGGATGACCCTAAATGTGCACACACACTCATGGGTATAATCACTAATGCATTATGAATTTAGATTTACTAATTACCAGAGGGTTGAGAATAACAATAATACAAAAATGTCATCTAGACAAAGAGAACATTGACTCAACATGAATGGTCAAGGTATCTTCTGGTGTCACTAGTAGGGATATAGGTATATACTCAGATTGTTTAACATGCGTGAATGTACACGGTACTTGTTGAGTAAATATGAACACATCAAGGGAAGATGCTCAATATATAAATTTCCAAAGCACAAACATAGAAATAGTCACATGAAGGAGGATGTGACACTTTGTATATCTCACAAGCAAGTGACTATGATTTCATTCCCACTTCGTACTAGAGCTAATGAGTAACAATGCATAGAAGTGATGCAATATAACATAACAATATAATAATCATATGGTAAAGCATTTAAATAATCATATTTAATCATTTGAGCACACATTTACTAAAGGTAAAAGATATATATAAACTATATAGAAGTACACCATAAATGAATCCAATAGCATCCATCCGATAAGGTATAAAGCATTGTCCAAGTCTGAATATAAAATAAACTAGGCATAATCATATTAAAGCATCATGTCACATCACTAGCATCATCATGCATATATGATCAAACTAAATAGAAATATCATCTAGCATCTATGATATTGGTAATCAAAACAATGAATAGGCTGCATCAAATTATCTCAATATGCAAATAAACATGTAATAGTAATCAAAGTGTGTCTCAGGTCAAAATAACCATATAATAGAATGTAAACACGCAAGGAAGTGCACACGACACACATCAAATTGTGAATTATCTAAAATCTAAATCATATGAACAACTATAGTTCTTATAAATGCAACATTATTAGTTTGCAACTTAAATTTCCTTATTCTCTTCTATGCGATTTTCTAATTCTAGTATGTAGGATCTCAAACTAAAGAGGTTCTAAAATCACCCTCAAACATATGTTGAAAGTGCAATGCAAATTCATTAGGAACATAGCAATAAGGGGTTAATTACAACCACAAGACGTAGCACACACAAGGTTGAAACATGAAACATGAGGCTCAATTACACACAAGTAATTGTTTAAAAGCAAGCATTTATCAATATAAAATTGAAAGAATAGAGTATATGTTAGATTTATGTAGTAAATTGAGGGTTTGCTATAATGGACACTTTAATCTCAATCATAACTGTGTTATCAAGTTTATATCTAAAAAGCCTTGATAAAAAGAAACATGAATTGTGTTCTATGCAAGGTTAAAATCACCATTATAAGATGAATCATCATATTCATAACTACAGTAATAAAATTTAAGATTTAAACTTTATATGACTTTTTCAAGATTATAACATAAATTCTTATAAGAATTTAATTTTAAATTTTATAATCTATATTTCGTAATTTAATTATCAAATGACCTATCTTTATACAATTTTTTAAAAATAATTTAAAAAAAAAATAAAGTAATGTTAATTTTAAATAATTTATAAAAAATATTAATCAAAACTAGAAAACATAAAACTTAACTTCAATTAAAATATAGACAAATTAAACACTACACTCGCATTGGAAAAATACCTCAAAGTAATTCAAACCCAATAAAAAAGTAGTAGCATTCCATGTTTCCTACCATTTATGCTATGCACATATTTTGGGGAAAGCTTTCCATAGAAGAGACTCCAATGTAATTCTGATGAGTTTTAAAATTCCATAGTGTGTGAAATTTGGTTGTAGATGTGACGACTTTTGGGTGGAATAATTAAATTTGATATGATAGCGTTCAATACGGAATCAAAACACCATGTGCAACGTTAATGTGCATTATTTCCTACTCTTTAATTATTCCCATTCCCATGTTCAGGTGGGTTCTCTCAAGCAATCTTTAATAAGTGAAGAGTATTAGTGAGATCACATTTCAATTATTAATTATTATTATTATTTAAACTTTTAATTTTTAAAATTTTAAAATTATTGATTTCAAAGAAATCATAATATAATAATTAAAGGTCTATTAATTAATATATCATGTATGATAGTTGTTCATTTGTATCTTCATTAGTTAGATTTTTTTGATTTTTTTGATAAGCTATTAGGATAGTATTATAAATATCGATAATTTTTTAGATGATTGCAGCGCACAAGTTATGAGACATCTTTAAGGAGGTACTGTATGGCAATTTGAAATGACTATTTTTTAACCCTTGTGCGCTTAATAGATACACACCATGTGTCATTACTACTTAGAAGCTAGAACAATAACTTTAAGCAATTAAGTTGCATAAAGAGGTAACATGAAAACTTGTTGAAATCTGATGTATCGTTTAAGATATGTGGGTACATGAAGTTAGCTATTGTGGTCATTAATACACTTCCGTTAAGAAAAAGATTTTTAGACTACCAATGCAAAATGATGATGTCCTCTATTATTGAATTGCCTTTCAAGAATACCATTTATATTCTTTAGAAGATAGAGTGGTGCTTATTTAAGCCAAACATATGAATACATACATAATATTTACAATTAATTTTTTTGCCAATCATATTAAGGGTTAATCAACTCATAAAGGATTATTTCGTCTATTCAACAATAATAATTTATATTTTGTGATTAATTTTTTATTTATGAGCTAAATGTAAATATAGTAAGAATACCATCTCTTACTTTAGAAAGGTATAAACTAGTAATTCAAATATAATCAATACAAGAAAGTGGGTTGATTTGATTAAGTGAATAGGACAAACTATCAAGATAAATTGAAGTATGACTATATGCATGTTAATGATATTTAAACAATAGATTTCAAGAAATTGTCTAAAGGCAATTTTAAATAGATGAGAGACAATTATATAGGCTCTATCAGTTGTTGGTGTTTGAAAAATGAGCATCTATATGTTTATCTACATTTCAATTATACAACATGGCTTATGTGTCCTCTTATCATAGAAAAATGATCAAGGAAGAGAGAATGTCATCTATTACCCAAGCAAGACATTAGGGAGATGTAGCTTGAACAACTCATCCATGGAGCAAAATTTTGTAGTAATATTATTTGGCCTAAAAATTATCTAGCATTGTATGCTTAACGCTACTACTCATCTTGTTGCCAAAATTGATCCATTTAAATGATTGTTGTCTAAGGCAACTCTTATTGATAGAAGGAAAAGTGGCTCATGCTCCATAGTGAGCTTTATTTGATTCATAATGGACTACTTAGCAATGTATCCAATTCTAGGTTAATATCTTTTAACCACATAATTTATAGAGGAATATGTCTTTCACTGGATTAAAAACATGCCAATAACTTATAACTTGATGGATCCTTTGTCTACCATAATCATGTATTAGAATTATTTTTAGGACCCTTTAAGGTGATTTCATTAAGAAGAAGAAAATGCAACATTTGCTTCTCTTATACAAACAACATTAGGGATAAGTGGCATTAATATCCAGCTTAAAATAGTAGCTAATGGAAAATTTAGAAGCTAAGGGCTTTGGTGACTCACAATTAATTGTAAAATAGGTCATTTATTATTTCTTTTCAATGGATGAAATCTTAGTAGAGAGTTCACCAATTTACTTACTATAAATTAAAACCGGTTGTATGCTTAAATCTTTAAATGACTTGCTTAAGGAAATATTATGTTTTGTTGATTGTTACATTTGACTTATGTGTGATTGGCTCTACATAAGAGAAAGTCAAAATCATGAACGTTAATAAGAATTTATTACTACATGCCTTTTTATAGCTAAAAATAACTCTCAATTAAGGGAGATGACCCAGTACTTGAACTCATTCCAATGGTTGTGATAGCAATTGTCTGCACAACTATGGGGTTCCCTAATGCACTACAATTGATCTCCCTTTTTTTTCAAGGGAGTGGAGGGCTCTATTTTGGATACTTTGGCAAAAATCAAGTTGTTGTGCCGTCATTTTTTATGATTTGGCTTTAAAACCTTAGTTATAAGCAAGGGAACTGTCAAGTAAGCTACTATAATAAAAAATTGTGATTTTTAATTTCCATATAGGATTTTGAGAAGCACCAAGTTAGGGTGCTCAACTACTAGATATTATCTCCTAGTAGTGAAGTCCCTCAAAGTCGGTAACTATGGATCTTGTTCTAGATCTTATATATTATTGTTTGTGTATGTTGTATGATAGTAGAAGACAACATCATAGTCATATCAAATATTTTTAAGAAGAGAATGAGATTATTAATAATACAAATATTATAGTATTAATTCATATAAAAATGCACATAGATTTATGTTTATCAAACATAGAGATTATATACATAAAAGAGAAAAGGAAAAATTATACTCCTAATTCCTCTTCTAGCTTGATCAAGTTATTTTAAAATGTCTTTTTACTTTTATTTATACAAACCATTTTTCTTAAAGTTCTAGAATTTGAAATGTTTTCTTAAGATTAAAAAATATTTTAATTTAATTCATTAACTCTAAAAAATATGATTAACTCAATTTCATTTCTAAAGTTTAATAGATCATACTTCTAAATAAAAGACATACTTTAGATTGAACAAATCAGATTTAGTAAAGAAATTTATTTCTATCACATAAGCATTTACAAAAATATTGACAACAGTATTCCTGTTCTATAGAGAAGGAAAAGAAAAGTTAAAATTTACTTTATTCTTTGATAAAGTAAAGCAGGAATCAAATTTGTTAGAAAATATTCACAGAACTAAATTTGCTACAACTCCAGAGTATTGAAAGTAAAACAGGGAAAACTGTGAATAAAATTACTACAGTTTAGGCGTTTACATAAAATCTGTGGCCTGTGTCCTAAGCTAGGAATATTCTTGTCGAGAAGGTCTTTCTGAATCCATTTCATATGAAACCCGTTGTTTTGCAGACAAGCCAGCCAATTAGCGAGCTTGTTGACCACAGCTTTAGCCCCATTTTGTTATTTTTCTTCTCTATTTGAGAAAATCCTTTTCATTACAATTTCAATTTTTCTCTTCAGTTGCTCCAAAATGGTCGATCCTGGTTTCATCCCTGGATTTATTGGCTATGCCATTCAATTGGCCGGAGATCAGATTATTCACCACATCAGCATTGCGGTCCGATGCAGGAAAGAGTTGGATGCCCTCAAAGACCTGCTAACAACAATAATTGAAATGAATGTGAAATTGCAGGAGTATCAAAAGGCTCTAAACTCTGGCAAAGTGAATACATAGAGTCATCCTTTGCCCTCCACAATCAACAACTGGTTGAACAAGTTGAGTGATCTTCTGGAGGAAGCGTCTGATTTGGCACAGCGCTGCACTGTACCCTCGTACTTCAATACCTGTTCTCGGCAAAAAATGAGCAGAAAGATCAGAAATCTCATTGAAAATTTGCAAAAGCATGTGGAAAATGATGTAGCCCCGGTTGCTTTTCTAGATCAGCTTCATCAAGATGTGGCTTACAATGAAAGATTTCAACAGATCAAACAGAGAATGGATTCTCTGAAGGGAAATGCTGGACTTGCCGGCACATCTGGAGATATCTTTTCATTGCCTTTTTCGGCCACTTCAAACGCGAGGTATATTGAGGAGGCACTCAAAGCAACTTGTGGAGCTGATTCATTCACAAAAGTTCCAAAATCTGTGTCGTTTCGACATACTTGGGAAGGGAGGGGCCGGCAAGACTCTATTACTCAAGCAACTCTTCAACAGTGATGAGGTACAAAATCTGTTTTCTAATGACTTGATGCTTTGGCTTACTGTTTCGCAAACTCCATCTTTCAGCGCTCTTAGAAAAGATCTGGTCAAACAAATAGCCCTTAAAGTAGATGAATGATTGGAGAGCAGAGAGGAAGACCAAGTAAAAACCTGGTTGAATCAGAGCATGACAAAGTACAGATTTGCCCTGTTTCTAGATGATGTTTGGGAAACAAGTTCAACATCATTGCTAGAGGAGCTGTGTGTGCCTAACTCTCCATTCCATGACTCCACATCGAGAACTGAGAGTGTGCAAATGCAAGATCTGAACCAGGATGATAGTTGGAGATTGTTTTCTTCTCATGCTTTTCCACACAACGGTGGAGTTTTGCCCGCAGGCATTGAGGGAGAAACAGCCAGGCGCGTCTGCAACAAGTCGGGAATCACTCAAGTAGATGAATGGGAATTTGCACTCCAGAAGCTGCAGAAGGATGTTGGAGGGTCGCTTTATAGGAGCCTGAGATTAAGCTACGATGTCTTGGCTGATTATGGCATTTCCTTGCAGTTGTGCTTCCTCTGCCTCGCTGCTTTCAAGGAAGATGAAGTTATCTATTATTAAACAGCTACAAAGTACTGGATTGGAGAAGGGTTGATTGGCGGGCCGGATTCTTATCAAATAGGAAAGAATTACCTCAATTTGTTAGCCGACCGATGTCTAATCGAACCCCTCTGGAAGGATCATGATGGAGGTGTGCTCATTTTTAGGGTGCATGATGTTTTGCATGATTTAGCACATGAAATCGCTGAGAAGGAAGAGAGATGCTTCTTTCGGACAGGCAGAGGTTTACGAGAGCTCCCAGATGATGATGACTGGTCCGGACACATGATAATTTCATTGAGGAACAATTTTTTGACTAGACTTCCCAAGACATTTCGAGCTCCCCATGTCTGATCCCTGCTACTTAATGGCAATCGTGGTTTAAAGGAAATTCCAAAAGAAGTGATGCAGAGTATGGCACTTCTGAGAGTCTTGGATTTGTCACGGACTGCCCTGAGTTCCCTCCCAAAACACATTGGGTGTTTGAAGAATTTAGTTTGCCTCAGGCTACGCTCTGTGCCAATCCAAATGCTGCCCAATTCTATTTCTGCTCTTAGAAAGCTTGAAATACTAGATCTTTCTAAATCTAGCATTACACAACTCCCATCCAGCATTTCTAAGTTGACTTCCTTACAAGTTCTCCACCTTGGTTCTTGTGAACACCTTCAGTCCATGCCATTTGGGGTCTCACGCCTTAAATCTCTTCAATACCTGAATGTGTATTGTAGCCCAAATGCATGGACAAAGATAGTATGGAACAACTGCACAAGAGATCTGCTTTCAATTAATGATTTGGGCACCCTAAAACAACTTACAAAGCTGTCTCTTGCAAATTATGGCAAGACAATTCAGGAAGGAATTCTAGGAATGATGGAGCAGATGAAGTATCTAACTCTAGATCTCACAAATATGGAAAGACTGCCCCATGACATGACTGCCATGTCCAAATTGAGGAAGCTCTCTCTAACATGTCCTCAGTTACTCCGGATAGAATTTTCATTTTCTGAGTTTCAACATCTGAGCTACATTAATTTGTTCAACTGTGACATGTTGAAGCAACTTCTAGACTTGCACAAACTTGCTCATCTAAAGCAACTCAAGATTATTGAGTGCCCCAGCATTGAGAAGTTTTTGGAGGAATTTGGCAAAAGTGGAGTATTTCCTAAGCTGGAGGAGTTTTCTATTGTGGAGCTACAAAATCTACAACAGATGCCAATGGTGGAAGACACAGCTCTGCCTTCACTGAAAATACTAACAATAATGAAGTGTGAAGTATTGGAGATTCTGCCAGAATGTTACTGGGATTTGACCAGTGTAGAGAAGATCAGAGTATATGGCTGCACAACAGTTTTAAATGCAATGGAAGACAATTACTTTACTGAGAGAAACCCCAAAGTAGAACTAGTTAGGGTATCTGCTGTAGACACTGAAGCATTCCAAGAGCGCTTTAATGAAATGGTAGGAGGAAATGAGTATTTTCTTTACGGTGAATTTTGGCGGAACGAGCTCTTTCAGTTTTTGCACGAGGAATACCTCATAAACAGAACAGAATTGTAGTTTGGGCTTTACAATCTGAAATGACATCATCGGGTAAAGTAAAAGAAATCACTTTACCTTCCTGCTGTGTTCTAGTGGGAGTCCTGGTTGATTCTAATTAATATATTGTATATTGATTATTGATTATTAGTCCCTGCAAAATATGTGAAAATTTTTGCCAGACAAACCAATGATATTGTTCAAAATTTCCTAAAGTTTGATTTGAAATTTAATTATTAAATACTAATGGGGGCAATTTCCTGGAGTTTATTATGAATTTCGTAGGCCAAAAATCAAAAAATTAAGAGGCAACAGTGTACGAAAGTTTCTAGATTGCTCCATCGCGAAAAAGGCTAGAGAAGCAAAGTACTCAAAGTCTGGCCTAAAGGACTTATCGCATTGCCGCCATATGAAAACTGTTTAAGCTGGTGCACGCATAAATGAATTATTGAATGAAATTTAGTAAAGTGATGCATTTTAAAAGTTGTGTTTTCGAGTATTTGCGTCTGTCCACATTCAGCTTTCTTTTCAAATTTACGTTCAAAAAGTTAAACTTGGATGAATATAATTTTTTAATAAAGAACTTTACATTGTGGTATTTAATATATTTAAAATTATCAATAGGTGTTTGAAATATATTGAATAATGAAAATTGGTTTATGCAATTTTTATTTGATATGATTTATTTATAAGAAAAATATTTTAAATATTTTTTTACTAATTTTCATTATAATTTGTAATAATATTTTTTAAAAAAAAATTTTAATAGTATTTTATTGATTAGAATGTATTGTATGTTTTTTTAGGAGATATTTATTTCATATGCTCTTTTTTATCAAAGCAGACATTGATTTATGTAAATTATATGGCCTTCCACAACATTTAGTGTCTAATGCCACAATTAATAATTCTTTGAAGTCGACACTCTTGATTTTAGTAGATTCTAGAAAAGTCTTGTATAGTTATAAATTTCATAAATAAATTGATTTTATTTTTTTTGATAAAATTGTAAGATATTGTTAAACTTTTAGAAATAAATTATTCAACTTAATATTTTTTATTTTTTATTTTTTTCCTTCTTACTAGAGTACAAATTATATTCTCTACTCACAAATTGACAATTGCAATCTTCCTAAATGCATTTGTCTAATTATAATAAGAATAGTCCTAATAATTCATTTTTATATCAGCCATAATAATACCAATCAATTTCTTATATTATCCATAATAACACAAATAGTGCACTTTAAAGGAGCACAAGAAGAAAGACATCTTTGTGGACTTGCACCAACTATGTTAAAATCATGTTATATCTGTGTCATCTTCGACCACTAGTCTTCTAAGTCTTCCACTTAAACATTCCAATATTATTTCCTTTTTGAACACATGTTGATAGTTACATCCCCCACTATCAACTCCAAAAGGCAGGGACTCTAGCTCACAAAGAGCTCTTGTTTTAATTGTTTTTTATTTTTTTTTCATAATTTGATTATAGTGGATAGATGTTTTGATCTTTAAAGTTTATTTAATCGATTTTATTTTTATTTTTTTTATTGAATACAAAATTTAAAAAATAATTTTAATAATGAATAGCTGAAGGTGAACAATCAACAACAATGTTACATAACATCATATAGATACAAGGATTCATTACAACATGAAAAAAGAAGAAGATGTTTTTTAATATTATCTAAATTTTTTCTACAAAAAATATATTTTAACTCTGTCATTCCTCTTCTTATCTATCTATTAATTAAATATTTTGAAGTACAATTATAAAACTTTGTGTAGACCATCAAACTTATGTAAGCACTCCTCCACTTCAATTTAAATACATGTCTAACTACAATCTTAGCCAGTCATTTTGAAATCTCAAATGTTTAGAAGTTTTTAATCACATTACTTTATAAAGCTTATAAATTTTCAAAAAGTCATTATTATCTTTTTTGTTTTAGCAAACATATAACTTACATTCCTATTCCTTAAGGTCATTTTTAAAAATTGTATTCAAATCTCTATGTTTTATTTTTTACACTTTGGTCATTAGTTGATTGTAACATTTTGGGTGCTCAGAGTATAACCAACCTTTGCCTTTAGCCTCTCTTTTTATACACCTCAAATATCTTATCTAATTTACTTAAAGGGCTATTTGTTTGACAAGATCAATCGTTTTAATTTCCAATCTTTGAACAATTTCTCAAGTTGACTCATGATTCAAAAGTTATGACCTCTAGAAGTTAGATCTCCAAAAATAAGAAATATTATTAGCTATTATCTCCACTTTTAACTATTATTTTTCTTTTTCTATTTATTTAAAAAAAAAGCAATTGTGATCTCCACATTGGCTCATGTTGTGATCTTATTTATTTAACTTTTGACTTTTAAAACTGATTTAAATTTTAGTTTTTAATTTATTTTTATATTAGTTTAATTTATTTTTTAAATATTTTTTTTTCAGTTTCTATATTTTTTTAGTCAATAGAATATTTGTTATAGATGTTGCTATTTTTTAATATCATTTTTTATTATTTCTCTTATTAATTTTTCATATTAGATTTTTGGATAGGTTTTTTAAAATGATTTTTTTCCATATTTGGAAAAAATGATTTTAAATAAATAATATTTATTAATCTATTTAATTTTTTTTTAATAAATATTATTTAATTTAAATTGAAAACTATTAATAATCTAATTTGTTCACATAAGATTATATTTTTAATTTCTAGTTTTAACTATTATTTTTCTTTTCCTATTTATTTTAAAAAAATTACTTGTGATCTCCACA
Organism: Cupressus sempervirens; assembly: GCA_028749045.1. Classification (NCBI taxonomy): domain Eukaryota; kingdom Viridiplantae; phylum Streptophyta; class Pinopsida; order Cupressales; family Cupressaceae; genus Cupressus; species Cupressus sempervirens. Next base: position 883,179,655 of record CM053787.1, read on the forward strand.
TTAGCTCATGTTGCAATCTCGTCTATTTAACTTTTGATTTTTAAAATTGAATTAGGTTTTAGTTTTTAAATTATTTTAATTTTTTTATTAGATTAGTTTTTTCTTTAAATGTTATTTTTTTAATTTCTATAATTTATTTAGTCAATATAATATTTTTTAGAAATGTTAATTTTTTATATTTTTTTTGTATTTTTCTTATTAATTTTTCATTATAGATTTTTTTATCGGTTTTTTTCATGATTTTTTCATATTTGATAAATTGAATTTAAATAAATAATATTTATTAATCTATTTAAAAGATTTTAGTAAATATTATGTTATTTAAATTGAAAATTATTAATAATCTAATTTGCTCACATAAGATTATATTTTTAAAAAATAATTTTATTATTGATCACCTATCAACTTATCATTGTGAGCACAAAAGCGTGCAACTACTAGTTTATTAGGTGCATGAGATAGAGGATACATGTAATGCCCACCCATAGTTTGATTTTCTGTTATATTTACCAAACTCATATATGCCTATTTCATGCATGTGTTAGTTTCAAGAAAATTGGATTTATAATTATGACATTATTTCATGCCTTGGATTACATGTATAGCAACAAAGAACGAACTTAGTTTATTATATTTCACAAGTTGATTGTTGATTATAATTACTGGTGCATTAATAATGCTTTAATGGTTTTTAGTTAATAAATGTGGTTGCTTTCAGGATGATGTGAAATGATGAGTTTTCATGTTTGAATATGTGATGATTTATACCTAAAATTTATTATAGTACTTACCCCATACTTGCATGTGTATGGTGTGTGTGTTTGTTTTACTTTTCTATTTTTCGTATTTGATGTGGTTAAGGGAGAGAGTCGCAGTCACCTGCTAGTTGGGATCTACATGATGTACCACTCTTTGTCATTGCTTGTTTAGTTTAGATATATTTATATGCATGTACATGCTTATCTTTTATGCATAATGTAGGTACTAAGCATCAATTTTCTTGAATTGCCAAGATGAGCTTGCCTTATTACAATAACTCAATGGTAAGAATGGGGAGATAATGTTCAGGTCCAATCCTAGCCATAGCCTAAATACTTGTCTTGCAAGGAGGACTCGTAACCAACTTTTCACCCTTTTTAAACCCATGAGTTTATATTTGTTTATGTTGTTTGATTTTGAGTTTTTGTCTGCTTTGGTAATGTTGTTTTATCTGGGTTTTGATATGTGATTTATTTGGTAAATGATTTAATTATAATATTTCAGCTAATCATATAATAGTGAGTCTTATTAAATATTATTTAATTAAAAAGAAAATATTAAAGCATGAGAATATTTAATTAATTCAAAAACTAATTAAATATGTGCTTTAATTTAAAATTCTTAATTTAGAAGTCTTAAAATAGAAAATTGGTTAAAGTAAAATTAGAATATGATGATATTTAATTAATTATAAATTAATTAAAGATGTACTTCGGTTTAAAAGATTTAATTTAAAAGTTTAATAAAAGAAGTTGGACAAAAAGAGAATTAAAATATTAAAATACTAAAGATTTAATATTTCTTTATTATAATTTTTTATTAATAATAATTAAATTAAACGCACATTTAAACAATGAGTCAATTATTATTATTAATTTAAATAATAAACTATACTTTAATTAGTGCTTGCACTAATTAATCAATAGGATGAAAATAAAATATAAAAGAATAAAATTTAAAAATAAAGTGATAGTTCTAATTGTGGCATAGTTATATTTATTTAATTTAATGATAATTATTTAGGAATTTTATTTTAATAATAAACTCTAACTAATTTTATTAATTAAATTAATAAATATATTATTAAAATGCTTCAAAAATTAATTAAAAAGAGAAATCTAATTATTTAAATTAAAATATTTTGTAATTAAATATCTAAAAGAGTTGTACATGAAAAGGTAAAAGGGTAATAAAATAATAAATAGTAATTGATTAGTGAGTTCCCTCTCGTGATTGCAAAATCAGAGCCTCAGTTTAAGGGAGAACTCTTTATCAGAGATCTAGAGCTGATTTTGTAATTGCACAGGTTTTGGGAGCAAAAATTCAGAATTGAATCAAAACAATTGTTGAAAGTTTTAGAGGGTTTAGATTTGCATGCATTTACAGATTGTCTCATATTTTAGCTATGGTTTCGAGGTAGTGTTTGAAAACTCATTCTAAAATTTTATTGAAAGATCTGTCTACTTCGTATCTTCTTGGGTGTTTGTATATTGCTTATTAATTCATTGTATTGATTATTGAATAAAGAATTATGTTATAGATTTTAAAAACAAAAAATTTATTAATCAAGAAAACTTGACTAAGGAAAATTATAGAAAAACTGTAGAAAATTATTGTGACAATGTTCTAATAAACCTCTTTCTAATACAGCGAAAATTTGATTATTGAAAATTGGGAAAAAATAATAAATTGAGCAGTTAGGGTTTCAATTTTAAATTTGTCATTAGAACGATATGATTATCATGAATTTTCTAAATATAGATTTATATTCTTCTTATATCTAAAATAATTTAATTGCAATATTTATTTGGAAAGCAAAAGATTAATTGAGAAAAAAACACATTGTAACTAAACGTATACATGCATGTGAAAACAAATATACTAAAAATAGAAACTAAGTATAGTATGGTTACATGCATGTAAATACAAATATGCTAAAAATAAAAATCTAAGGGTAGTATGGTTGCATGAATGTGAAAACAAATATGCTAAAAATAGAAAGCCAAGTATAGTAAGGTTACATGCATGTGAAAACAAATATGCTAAAAATAGAAAGCTTAGTATAGTATGGTTATATGCATGTGAAAACAAATATGCTAAAAATAGAAAACAAAGTATAGAATGCTTGCATGATTTGAGAGATTAAAAATATGTGAAAATACTAATTGCATATTTATTTTTATTTTATTAAAATACAATTTAATTTTCAAATTTATTTATTTAAAATTAATTAATTAATTAATTAAAAATAAATTTTGAAAATTATTTATTAATTTTAAAAATTAAATAAATATTATTCATTTAGTTGAAGTGGATGTTAGCATTAGTGATTCTTTAAGTCTAGTCAAACTCATAGTTGCATATAAATGCTTTTATAATTATTAATGCAAGAAAGAAGTTAATAAATAAATATTTATAATTTTATTATATTTTAAAGAAGTTGTGATAGAGTTCACTTTGTAATCATTTATGGAATACTATGTAGGGACTCTAGAGGAGTATCATTATTTGTCTCGAGTAGAAAATGTTACAGCAAGCCTTCATTTTGACTCCCATAGGAGGCCAAACTCAGAATGCATCTTCATTAAAACTCCCTTAGGAGGTCTAATGTCATGTCTTTGTTCCAACTCCTTTAGAGGCCAGACGCCACATCTTCATTCCAACTCCCTTGGGAGGTTAGGTATTCCATAATCTTATATTTCATTAAGTTTGATTATCCCATTTGTTTAATTTGGATATCACTTAGTAAAATCTCTTCACATCACCTTGTTGGCCACTTCTAGCCTAGGGTACACAACAAAAGCCACTCCACCCGTCTACCCTAAATATCCATGCTCATCACACAATGAGTGTGCATAGGAAATTCAATTTCCCAACCCAACTTCTATTTAAACAAACACTCAACCAACCTAAATCTGGGAGTTTGGGTGACACAAGATTGTATCATATGGACACAACCAACAACAAAAGAATTGACTACACAAATTCCCTTAACTTGGCATCTTGTCAGGAGCACATATTCAATAATGAAACTTGAATTCCACAAAGTAAAACCAAGTTCATGAACTACAATCCATTTTTATTATCTAAACATATGCTACCAAAATCCCAGTAAAACATGGGTGGTACACAAAATGAGGCAAAGATAAAAATATCCAAAATTCCAATTTCTCATATTTTAAGAAAAGTAAAAACCCACTTCCAAAATGTGGTCAAACTACCAAGGGTCTAATAAAAGTTCCAAACTGAGTTCCCAAGAAAAATTTGATTAGAACCAAAAGTCGACATTTACAACTAATATCACACTTCTAGATCAAGATATAAAATGCCTCAAAATGTCATCTAATTATTCCAACTCCATGATTATAATATTTGTGGAAGAGACTACTAGAACATAGACCAAGTCAAGTGAAACAAGGTGATAGACAAAAACTAGATGACACAAAACAAGGCAATTGTAAAACTACCCAAAATTCAAACATCTTGAAATTTGATGAAATAGAAAAGCCACTTCTAAAATAATCGTAAACTCCCAAAAGCCTAATAAGAATCTCTTTCCAAGAATACATGAAAAATAACAACATATCTCTACCAAAAATTTCATTTCCAACAACATGAAAAAAAAAAAATGCTCATTCCCATCTAATCGAGTGATATAATTGCACGCAAATAGAGGGGAACACTAGTTTTCAACCTCCAATCATTTGGCAAGTGAAAGGAATCATAGTAACCAAGCATTTAATTAAATTACAAGAGGCCTACCTCATGCTAAAAGGGTATAAATTTAAATTTGTCAAAAGGAGACCATAATGATCAACAAGACACAAGTTGATTTGAGATGTATCTTGAAAGAAAAAAAGAAAAAGTGCTAAGGATGTTGTCTTTTATAGATAAGGAACACTTAAGAAAAGGAGAAATATAGCTCGTCAATGCTTCACCTATAGAAGGAATCAAATGCATATAAAGTGGTTGATCATTAGAAGTAATAACCATGTCATCATTCAAATATTCCTAGTGAAGAAAGTAGTAATCCATGTCCTTATCTAAGGTTTCATCCCAAATGGTAGGATTATCCATGTTAGTAACATTGTGAATCACTAGATCTTGATCACCATCATCTTTGAAGAGATGAGCATCAATGAATGAACACATTGAAGCCTCATCATATGCATTAAATGGAATGTATTGAAGATCATGAAGATAGTTTGAAAATAAAGATAGCCACCTCCATTGAAAGGAAATATAATGTCTATGAAATGAATGCAATCTAAGAATGAACTAGATGCAATTTGTTTTGTATTTTCATAAAAAAAATTTATGAAATAAAATATATATTGAAACAATGTAAATACAAAAAGAGATCTACATATCACTAATATAAATAACATGAAAAGTAGATCTAGATACACCAAAAATCAATATAACTCCAAGAAATAAAATGGCACAAGTTGGGATCACCAAAAGAAGGTAAACACCTAATGCAAAAAAGAAAAGAAAAAAGATCAAAGGATCAAAAATTAGAAAAATGAGATATTTCAAGAGATTGAGATCTAACTACAAGATGGAAGAAAGAGGTGTAAGATGTCTAGTTTTCCAAATTGTTTACTAGTGAAATGAAGCACTAAATAGGATAAGGCCTTCATTTTATGCTAACATCAAATACAAGAGAAATAAGGTCTTCTAAACACAACTCTCAATATAACCCAAGTTAGATTATCAAAATCCAAGGAGATAAAGGGATGCCAATGTTAAACTCAAATTATATCAAGGAAGGATGCAAGCAAGTTATCTTTCATGAAATTTAAATAAGATTAAATATGTGTAAGTGTTAATGTACAATTGAGCTAATTGATTAGATGAGAAGAGTAAGATAGATCTAGGTGCTAAATACATGCAATTAGCCCAAGTGAGATATGGAAATAAGTCTAGACTAAAATGTAAAATAAATGATCAAGTACTCACCTTGAAATGTGTAGAGTAATATATCTTTTTACTTTTAAAATCATGGATCTAAACTTGTGATGGAACTTTTGACTATGAATTTACGATCACAACAAAAAACCTAGAAAATGGTATTTTACTTGGGGCCTCAGGAAGACATCAACCTAGTGCAACAAGTTTCAAATATTTTATGAAAAATTCTCTATGTTCCTAGGGCACAATAGAAAAATTGATCCAACCTCTTCAAGAATGTTTTGGCAAGTGATTTTTATATTGGTGGTCACAATTTAGGTATCCTACTCCTGCACATAGTAAAAATTATTTTTGTTTGGTTTAACGAGGACTTTTCTTAGTCGAGCCCTAGATGAGGAATCAATATTGAAATTGAGATGTAAATATACTGATAAAGGAAATAATAATATGTAGTAGGATTAAATTTATTAAATGAAATATATAAGTACCTTTTTAGTTGCAATTGAATTTGATATGTAATCAAGTATGCAAATATAATAGCATTGACTTAAAGAAACCAAAAGAACTCAAAGAAGTCAAACAACTCATGAATATGCATGTATTATAAACATGTTGTGATGAAGGATGAAAGGACTTGAATGATTTGGAATGATGGATCTCCTCCTTAGAAGCCAAAGTACACTATCATCTTGAAGGAAGAATCTTGATGCAAGAAAGAAATTCTTGCCTTATGAACATTGTTGTGGTTCCACAATGCATGCCCCATCTTCAACTTAAAAAATGAGGACTCCCTTCTTTTTTGTTTGCATTACATATTTTAGCTCCTTGATCTATTAGATCAAAGTCTCTTGTGATTGACCTTGATGATGAAGAGGCTCTGGGTCATGTGGGGTAGGTTTTTGGGTTAGTGTTATTGTTAATTTCATTTTGTGTTGAGTTCCTAATTTTTGTCTAAGTTTTTCTTGTTGGATCTTTCACTTTTCATTCCTAGAGCATGATGATGACCCTTGAAATCCCCTAGACCTAACATGGATTAATGATTTAGATCATAACTAGGTTAATTTTTTTTCTTTGTTTGTTATACTCATTAAAATATTGATGATTATTGAATTGATTGTATAGATTCAACACACACATATTAAAAAATTGGTGTTAAAGAAGTAGAAGGAGTTCAAGTCCATGCCAATGTGGACTATAAGGAGGGCATAAATCATCAAAAAGACCATACATACATACATACATACATACATACATATATAAGTGCTCCCATACCCCATTTAAGGAAACCCCATAAACCATTTCAAATCTAGGAACTTTTATTTTTTAGGCTTTGGACAAGGTGCATAGGTGCACAAGGTGTTCAAGGTGCACAAATAGGCCTAAATAATTAGAAATAATAGAAATAAGAACAAAACAATGATTAAAGTCCCCATTTGAGTGAAACCCAGAAATCATTTTCAAATCTAGGAACTTTGATTTTTTGGGACTTGAGCAACTTATGTAGGTCCCCAAGGTGCAAAGGTGCATAGGTGAGCAATTTTGCAAGTTCTAAAGATACATAAGTGTAAGGTCCCCAAGGGTGTATACATGTGCAAGTTTGCAATTTTGAATTCTTAGATATGTGCACATCCAAAGGTCCCCAAGATTACAATGGCTTCCTTGAATTTTTAAGTAGCTAAGATCACACCCAAATCCACAAATTTTAAGTTCGAAGGATTAGTGAAGAAATCACACTTCATAGATTTTCACTTAGAAGTCAGATATACCTAATGTTGCTAGATGTTATACAAGAGAAGAATTAAATAAGATCAATGATTGGATTGATAATATACAAGTTAGTAATAAGGTCATGATATCTATGTATGAAGATATCTAGGATATGTAGGGCAGAACACACACCCAACTATTAGAAGTGTAAAAGTTCTATAGTGTGGCTAGCCTGGAGATTTTGGGTGATGACTCTAGAACTTAACTATGCTCAGTAGAAATTTTTTTTACAATAATTTTGAGAATCATTTGAGGTAGTATCCTTTGAGGAAGATGTTTGACATATTTTCAAAACCAAGGAGACACTGAGGGAGTTGGGCTCTAAGTTGGATGATTTTATAGAAGTAAGGCAAGAAGTTTGTGATTTCCATAAGAAAGGGAATGGTATGGAGCTTTAGACTTGTCAAATCCTCAAGGAATCACTTTTTCCATCCAAAACTTTAAAGAAGCACATCCATACATCATTTTGGTTGAAGGTTTGTTAGAAATTTATTTAGTGCTCCCCTTAGGATTTATGACAAGGGCTTAACCACCTCCTATGTACTATAAGTTGAGTGGTTGTATTGGGCATTGATAGATTGCTCCTTTGGTGCAACAAAAACTCAACTCTAACAAGTGGTATCAGAGCTTGGTCACAAGTTCAAATCCTTAGACCCTTGGGTAACACTAAGGGGGAGATTGTTGGAAATGTATTCAGTGCTCCCCTCAGGATTCATGACAAGGGCCTAACTATCTCTTGTGTACTATAAGCTAAGTGGTTATAGCAAGCATTGATAGATCAGTCTTTTGGTGCAATGGAGACCCCACTCTAACAAGATCAACAAGACTTAGATGCTAGAGATTGAATCCTACCAATTTTGATCATATCACCTCCAAAGGTGCAAAGGTGCACTAGATGTGTGAGTCCCAAGGTGTGTAGGTGCGTCAATTATAAAAAACTTGCAATTGCATCGATTGTTAATTTCCATGTCTATTTTTTGAGTGTTTCATGTACCAAAAATGTATTTTGTTAGTAATTTAACTAATAAAGACACATGGAGAAGGTCAAGTTTGCATTTTTAGAAGTTATAGAGACTCATTGATCATCTAAAGTCTTCTCTCTTCTTATCTCTTTCTTCTAGTTTATTTTTAAGTCATTATAAAGGCCCATACACCATTTAATGAAAAAAGAAAGAGTGCATGCCTACTTAGCATCTAGTTAGGAGTCTATTTGTACACAATTTGCTTAAAATTAGTGTTTTTAGCATGCTTTTTGCAAGGAAAAGGCCCTAGATCTGAAAATTGCATCAAGGATGAGGATTCCTATAAATACAAAGATGTAATATGAGTTCAAGGTCAATATTTTGATGCAATAAAGTACATTATTGGTATTATAATTCTGTGTCTAGTGTTTCTTGTGAGAATGTGCATTTCATTTGTGAATTTATGTTGATGAATAGCCATGGAACCAATGGTTTTATTGTGTTTTTGATACAAGAGTATTTTGCATTAGAAAGTAAAGAGGGATGTAATTTTAGAAGAGAAGAATTTTTAAAAATATACATATATAAATATTATTTTAAAAAGAAAAAGAAATTGTGGAGGAGAGAGAAAGTAAGGAAAATTAGAAGAAAAAAAATTGGAAATGAAGAAAAGAGGGGAAAAGGAATTTAATAGGTGGCATTATTAAATGTAACTTGCGGCTTGATGGCTTATTTAATGTAAGGGTTTATTTTAACTTGTATTGGGCTAGGCTGACTTGTTTCTTAGCTAGATATAAGTAGGGGGGTCTTGTCTTGTCATTATTCATTAAGTGGAGTGAGTCATGAGGCAAAGTGGGATCCAAGATAGAAGATGGAGTAGTTGAGTGAGCACAATTCTAATAAGTGTGTGGATAGAGTGCCAAATGTGAGGTAGTTTACACTTGGGTCTTGGTAAATTTTCAGAAGGGTGTAGTGCCTACCCCTAGGTCACATTTTTGGTTATCATTGTCAAACTCTTTTAGGGCTAGCTTTATGTTGATGGTTAGCAGTATTGTTTTGAGACTATCAGATATTGTGCTATGGATTCAGTTGATATGTGATGAGATTATTTAGAATCTACATTTCATGTATGAATGATGATTATTTCAGTCTTTGCAGTTATTTATGATGATTAGTTAGATGATTTATTATCACATGTTCTTTCTTATGGATACTTACCCCATACTTGCATGTTTATGGTTTGTGTGTTTGTTCTTGGATGGCGTTTCTGATGTGGTTAAGGAAGGGAGTCGTAGTCACCTGCTAGTCGAGATCTACACGATGCACCACTTCCTACCATTGCCTATTTAGCTTAGCATATATATATTGTATGTGCATGCATGGTTTTTATGTAGGTTGCAGGTATCGAGTATCGATTTCCCTAAATTTCTAGGATGAGCGTACCCTATCACATTATCTCAATGGTAAGAGAGGGGAGATAAATTCTCAAGTCTAAATCCCAACCCTTTAAGCCATTTGTCCTAATTGGAAATTAGGACAAGTATCTGAGTTGAGTACCCTCTGAATGCGTCGGATGATGTAATTCAAGATATTAACCCTTTTGGTTTGATTTTGTATGTGTTTTTCTATAGTGGGTTTTTCGTATTTTATTTTATGAGTCTTTGGTGTATTTTCTATTAATTAAGCCTATTTAAAAGATTTAATTAATGGTTGAAAATTTATATGATATTTTAATATTTATTTAATTTAATTAGTTAGGAAATTAATTAAATAAAAATTGAATTTGAAGATAAAAGTTATAATTTTAAAGTTGGAATGTGATAATATTTATTTAAGTTAATAAATATTTTAGCAATTAACTTTCAAAAATGAATTTAAAAGTGGAAAAGATATTAAAATTATTAAAATTTTATAGGTTGCATGATGTGTGCATGTGATTAAAATATAAATATATTAAGATAAAACAAGTGGAGTTATTAAAGTTAGTGCTTGAGATTTAAAAATTAATAAATTAAATTGAAAAGAGTAAAGTGAATATTAAATTAATTAATGTGCATCATTTTAATATTTAGGAATTTTCAAATTCTTGAGAGTTGTCATGTAGACAACACAGAAGTTTGCACTCTAAGTATGCACAAGTTGTCTACACTTAGGAGTTAACATATTATTTGAGCACATGGTGTCTACAACCTTCTAGAGACCTCATCATGTCTATCTTCTTATAATGGAAGTTATGTGCTTGGTTTTCATGCTTATCTCCTAGTTCTTCTAGAAACATTCTAGATGCATCTTAGAGTCCTTTAAATAGAGGCTCTCCTAGTGTGTTTGGACAAGCTGATATGCATTCGAGAAGCTCATATGCTGCTACATGCTCTTATGCTTCTACTGTAGACACCTAAATTTGATTACACTACTTTGGTAATCTAATTTAGCCATCTCTAAAGGCATCATTAATTAAATTCTTATTTAATTAATCCTTTGTCATCCCCTAGTTGATTAATTTAATTAATCATTTATAGTCCTAATTGATAAATCAAATAATCTATTATTTATCAATTATATCCGTTTCTCGTATCTAATTCCAAAAATCCCCATTTATTAAATAAATCTATTTGATAAATGAAATCCTCAAATTCAAAAAAACCCTAACCTATCTCTAATCCTCCATTTAGCCTAATCCACCCCATCCACCCATACTAACCAAGCTTAGCCACTAACTCACCCACCCTCATTAATGCCATCCACTTGCACATCTCTAACATCCCTAATCTAATCCTAAACCCAAGCCTAATCCACCCCCTAATGTTGTCACATTCCTTAAACAAGTTTAAGACTTTCCTAATCCAAACCAAAGTCTCCCCTCAAAAAAACCCAACCACTAAGTCATGAGTGCTCTTACAAAACATAAAGACTCTTACAAGCCCACTCATGACTCTTACACCCATCTTCCACACTCTTCCCTCTTCCACACTCATTCCTCTTACATCCCTCTTACATACTCAACCCCACTCATCATGCCCTTAACCAACCCTTAACCCTACCCTCTCACACTCATCCTCCTTGTGACAAGTGTCACCTTCCCATTGGTGCTAAACAAGCACAATCCATGTGCTCCCCTTTGAGTGCATCTTAGCCCTCCTTAAGCCTTCATCCATCCTTGCATCTAAGCCCTCCATCCCTCTACCCCTTAGCCTATAAATTGAATCCCATCCCAAGCCATTTCATCAACAATCTTTGAGCTAAAGTTACCATGCTATTTTGAGAACCAAAGCCATCAACCATACCCTTATAATGCCAAATTGAGAGCTCACAAAGCTACCAATTTGCCATTACCCATCTCCATTGAAGCAACTTTTGAGCATCTTGAGCATACATCCACAGCAAAAGGACACATCTACAGAATCAAGAAAGCATGGAGTGTTTTCTCTCGTGAGCTCTTAGTCTAAGCATATATGTGAATTTAGTTTTTGGTTTGTGAATGTTTACTTTATTTGTTAATGTTCTTTGCATACTGATTCTAGTTCTACATTTTGGCACGCCCGGTGGGACCCCACTATGGGTCATTTAATCATCTATTTTCATATATATGTCATTTTTCTAACCATCTAATGTTTGTTGTTGTTTGAGTGTGTTGTGAGGGTGTTTTGCTTGTTTTTGCAGGTTAAAGAACGCACTTAGGAAGAAGAAATACCATCTAAAAAAAAAATAAAAAAATTCGCATTTTTTAGCTTTTTTTTGGCGCGGTTTTGGCATCTGCAACCTATTCTGTCTGCGAAAATTGACTTCTGCCAAAATCCGCGTCTGCGCAAATCAACATCTGCGAAAATTCGCGTTTGCGAAAAATCGACGTCTGCAAAAATCTGCGTCTACGAAAATTGACATCTCTGCTTGTCACCTGGGTTCTATGCTGCAAATCTATTTTTTCCTCTTCATATTTTTGCGCCTCTGTAGTTCAGCATCTTCGTATTTTGGTAGACTGTGTTCTCTGCTTGCTTATGTTCCATTTCTGCTTTACTATTTCTGCACTTTGTAGCTAAAAAAAGAAAAAAAGAAAAAAAAGAAAAGAGTATAAATCAAAATTTGACTTTTAGTGGTTTCGTAGGATTTAGACCGTTTTAAGCATTTTTACGCGTAGAAAAAACAACAAAAAAAGTTAAAAAATTTTTTCCCATAGTTAAGCTCTCATTTTTGAAGATTTTGGCTAACTAACTAAATTGCTTTTTTTTGTCTCATTGCAGGTTGGAGCACATATGGAACCACTAACCATGCTTCTTGCAGGTTTTCATGTTGCTAAAAAAATGAACTTGAATGTTTAACCATTTGTCTTTGAATGCATGTTGCTAAAAAAAAAAAAATGAACTTGAATGGTTAAACACATTTTTCATTGAATGAATGTTGCTCAAAAACACACTTTTGAATGTCATGGATTAAAATCAACTTTCTTTGGAATGCATGCTTAAAACAAAAAAATTCAATCTTGAATGCCAAGGATCAATTAACCATTACAAATCTCTTTTTCACATGCAATCTAGGTAAAGTTGGATTTTTGGACATTTAAGAAACTTTGTTAAGTTAAAATACAAATCTACAAAAATCAATTTGAGTAGTTCCTTGGACTCACCTCTTTTCTAATCACCCATCAAATATTAACCATTGGTTGCAATCTCAGCGCCATTTATGGGGATGGTTCTACTTGAAAGAGGTGTTAAATGTTCCACAATCTAACTCACTCACTTGGTCTTTGAACGTTTGCTTTAACTTTATCAAAATTTTTAAATGGTCAAAACTCTAGATTAAATCGATCACACTTCAAGTTTGGGCACTAAAATTGAACAACAACTGACGTGGAGAGCCTCCGGGCGCGCGCTTGAAATCGAATCTCACACACTTTTGTTTTGGGCTTAAAACAGACTCACACTCAATCTTGAATGCCTTAAAGAAAATTAATCGATACTTGACGTGGAGGGCCTCCGGGCGCGCGAGTTTGCTTTTGTTGACCCTAACTCTTCTTATTGTGTGCATTCTTCGATCGATTTACTTTTGTTTGCGCTTCAAGTTGGAATTGAACATTGTCTCTTAAACATGAGTGCTTGCAAAGTCTAGATTAGCACACATAAGAGTCAGTTGGTAAAAGAACAAGCGTGTTTTTTAGCCCAAGGTCATCCGAGTCTTCTCTCCCCTTGTCGTCTTTCGAGGCCATCTTGGGTGCATAAGATTAGGATCCAAAACCTTGTTTCTTTTTTAGGAGGCCTGCTTGGGGATTTCATCACCCCTTGGACGACCTCAACTCCAGCGTTCCGGCGGAGTATAAGAATCGGGAGGTGAATCGAAAGACACCTCTCTTGGGATCAAGATTTTGTCATTCGGGCTAAGCCTCAAGGAACTTTATACCCTTGAGAAGTGAAAGAGGAGAAGTGGGTTACCGCTCCTCTCGGCTGTGTGACATCCTTTTGGTCTCATCTACGGATTTGGGCCTCACGTACCTTGCGTATATCGAGGACTCCCTAGCTAAACCAATTGTCTGCCTTGCAGAAAACCATCTAGGATGTTAATGTGTTTGGAGTGACTGATCAAAACATTTGTAGAACATACACACTCCTTGGCACAAGTACCACATTCTGAGAACCACAAACTTCTATCTGGGTGTTCCTATCTATTGCTTGTTTTTATTTTACTTGTTGAATGAATGTTTGCCAAACTTGGTCAATCCTAGCTTAGGGCACACTTAGCGTAGTCACTGCCTATTTTGGAAGTTGAACAAGTTGAAGCAAAACAACTGAGATTTTTCCCAAAGCCAAGCAGATTCAGGAATTTATGTCGGAACAACCCAAACCCAAACAGAAGTTTCACAAGGTCAAACTCAAGCCATCTCTAGCATACCAAGAACTTTCAGCCAAGAGAAAAGCAATAACACCAAGCCCACGAATTTCCAAATTCCACAAAGTAGAGGACAAAGCTACCGACGAAGCACTTCAAGAGGCCTGGTTAGAGCGCACCATCAAATTTAGCCAACATCCAGGAGTTAATCCTGCTTATGCCTTACCAACTAGGCATGATTTCTATGATTAGACACCCTTGTTTCTCCACATCTTCTTGGATAAGCTTCACTCTAGAGTCATCTTTGTAGAAAAGCCAGCCATCTTAGGTTATCCCCTTAAGCATTATTAGCTCATCCATCTCATTTAGAATCATACCATCTAGCCAGTAATCAAAATTCTGCATATCTAAGCTTTCAAAATTGTTGTCACCTTGCTAAAAGTTTGCCATTCCTAAAATCTTCCAAATCCACCAATCTCACCAAGGTTATCCCTTTGACATAGCTTTGTCTAGGGTAATCTAGCTTTGTCACTTGTTATCCCTCATCACCTTGAGCTAAAGGTTGGGATTCACAAGTGGTCAATCTCGTGTTCTTCCTAAAGGATCATCAGTCTATCCTTAAGTTGACACAATCACCACCAAGCTTCCACATAGGAAAGCAAACCTTTTGTACTTTGACAACATATCTTTGAAGTTGGAATCCCCAACCCAATCCTCCTTAGGTTTTGTCATATAGCTTTGCCTCAACCTAGGAAATCATTTGCATAGAAAAGCCTTCCCCCTTTTGCAAGTTGTTTTAATAAGTGATAACATTTACACTAAATGGGGATTAAATGAACCTAAAAAGATAATTGTTTTGTTCTTGCCCATGCCTCGAGTGCTAGTACAAACTCGGATGGGAGTAGAGAGAACGCTTGGTTGTGACCTTGCATTCCATAGTATGCCTTGTTAGTATGAGAGGATACTAGTGGCCACATAAGCATCAATAGGGACCTTGGAGTCCTAAGCTAACTACCAGGGTAACTTCTACATGATTTATGCGATGACACTTGCCTGCTTATAGAGTAGGTTTCTTACACGTCATTGTGTGCCTCTTAGATGAGATGTCGATTTGTGTTGGAACCTTTGAGTTAGCATACTTTTAGGATTCCTAGACTGAGAGAGTACTTATGTTATGTGATTTGTTATCTTGTGATATGTGATTTGATATCCTATTTGGGACTTGAGATTATCTCCTCAGCGTGGTGGGAGTGGACCATTTAGGTTCCACGCGGTCAAGTGGTAGTGCTTTTTCACTCTTATCATTTGAGATTCGTCTGAGACACCGTGGCTGATGCATTCTTTGTTGGAATCTATCTTCATGGATTATGATGGTGGACATGTATCCTCACACTTATGATTTGCATATGTTAGATGATGTTATCTTATGCTTTACTTTGCATGTTAGATCACTTTCTGCATATGATGTAGTATGATTTAGGAGTGAGATTCCTACTATGTTAATATTGCTGATCTCTTCGATGATTTGGAATGTTACACACAAAGGGATGGCTAGGATCCATGATGGTCTAATGATGCTATTTACGGTTGGGAGGAACCGCGCACTTAGTGATTTATGTTTGTAATTTATGGTTATCTCCTATGATGATGTATCATATATGACATGGGGTTTTATTTACTTTATCGCAACATGGATTAGATTAGGATGATGTGTCTTTATTTTAACACATGTATATTCTTTTAAGCCTTTCATACCCTGTGACATGTACAATGGATGATTGAGCAATCTAAAATGTAATTACTTAAAGGACACTTGTATATTTTTTAAGTACGTTGGATGTATCATTATTATTTCATGAGGATGTGATGTTAGATGAATAGTTAATTTAGATGTAATTCAATGTTAAGGGATTCATGAAGAATGTAACCTGTTATGTATGTTTACTTCTGGTGGAATGTTGATATTTCTTCTAGTACTATGCGATTGTTATGAATGGTTTATGTTTCATGTTTAAGAAAAAAAAATGCTACCAAACTTAGTGAAACTTTAGGTTAATTCTTTGGATCCCTTGGTGGGGCATTACAAAGGGCTAGTAGCTGAGGCTTGGGAAACAAGGATTTTGCTTGGTGGGCTTGCAAGCACAATTTCAAATCTTCTTTGGCGGTTTCTACCAGAGTCTGGATCTGGAATAGCTAAGTATTTGGGTTGGATCTTGTAGAATTGTTATTGTATTTGGTCATAACCAGGAAGGCCTTATAGCCTGACACATTGCATGTAATCAGTTATTTTATGAATAAATAGTTATGGTTTGGTATTAGATCTTGCATTGTTGTTATGTTTTCATTGTTTGGTTATTTCTTCGAGCTAGGACATCTCCTTTGGGTATTCTCCCACCTTGCACTACATCAACTTTACTACTTGTGTGATCAATTAGTTCTAGTGTTTTCTATTTCTTAACAAATTTATTTGTTGTGACGAATTGGATAAAGGATCACCTTCAAGTTCTTGCATAGCAATTTGTCTTGTGTACGTCCACTTTCTCTGGCTATATGATTTGATGAGTTGTGAAACATCCTACTATTTTCATCATTCCCTTTGAAGATTGCATTGGTGGAGTTGAGGATGCGCTACTCCTAATTTCATTACTTTAATTTCTTACTAGATCCTTTCAAAGATTTAATTCATAGAAGCATTGTTGCTTTGATTTGTGTCCAATAGGAATTTCATTTTTAGTAATTTCCTTTAATTTCTTGTTACTCTAACTCTATTATTTAGTTTTGAACACGTGGTGAGAATAGGAATTCATATAGTTGCATGGTTAGAACTTGCACTCATTAATAAATCTAAAAAAAACATTGGTTTGTGGTTGCATTTCTTCAATTTTTTATAGATTAAAGATACCAGCAAAGGCCTCCTCTTAACTTTCACATTTACAATTAAGATGCCATGTGGGTTGAAAACTAACCATCTGGAACCTTGGAGTTGGTTAATTTGATCAATTTTTCAAGAGAGAAATTCATAAGGATTTATGCCATTAACATCACACAAAATGATTGCTCAATAAACATGTGTATGCTTTCTCTTGATGGATGATAATAACTTGGTTTATGCTTGATGGGTGAAAATGAAATGCCCAAGCCTCCTTTTATACTAATTTTCGAGATCGAAAACAAAGCATACCGACTTGGGAGCAAGAGTAAACAATTGGTAAACTAAGGCACTTCAAGCCTCGCAATCAAAATTCTTAAGTAGGGAAGGGGTTGATTGACCTCTTCCAAAATAGGTGGACCTATTGTTGAGGAGGGTCCCAAAAAGGGGTCTTGGAGGCCTTAGAGCAGGCATGGAAAGAATTGGGAAAAAATAAAACTATCTAGATATATGGCCAAAAAGGTGATAAAATAGCACCTAAAGGACCATGTTGAAAAATATGAGATGACTGAGAGAGAGAGAGTGAGTGAGAGAGAGAGAGAGAGAGAGAGAGAGAGAGAGAGAGAGAGAGAGAGAGAGAGAGAGAGAGAGAGAGCACTAGGGAGGGCTAAAAGGTCTCAAAATGAAGTGTGTCTATTTTAAGATGGCACATGCCTAATATACACACTTTTATTAAGGTGACTTATTAATTAGACCATTAAATCACTTAATAGTTGATTGGTCCCTTTCCCAAATCAAATAAGATAATTTGGGATATTTAGAATTCAATTATGGAAAATTAGTCGATAAATAAAATAATAAATTAAAATTCTCCAACAATAAGTTAAATTAATATTCTATTTAACTTTTTTCATGACAATAGGATGACCCTAAATGTGCACACACACTCATGGGTATAATCACTAATGCATTATGAATTTAGATTTACTAATTACCAGAGGGTTGAGAATAACAATAATACAAAAATGTCATCCAGACAAAGAGAACATTGACTCAACATGAATGGTCAAGGTATCTTCTGGTGTCACTAGTAGGGATATAGGTATATACTCAAATTGTTTAACAAGCGTGAATGTACACGGTACTTGTTGAGTAAATATGAACACATCAAGGGAAGATGCTCAATATATAAATTGCCAAAGCACAAACATAGAAATAGTCACATGAAGGAGGATGTGACACTTTGTATATCTCACAAGCAAGTGCCTATGATTTCATTCCCACTTCGTACTAGAGCTAATGAGTAACAATGCATAGAAGTGATGCAATATAACATAACAATATAATAATCATATGGTAAAGCATTTAAATAATCATATTTAATCATTTGAGCACACATTTACTAAAGGTAAAAGATATATATAAACTATATAGAAACACACCATAAATGAATCCAATAGCATCCATCCGATAAGGTATAAAGCATTGTCCAAGTCTGAATATAAAATAAACTAGGCATAATCATATTAAAGCATCATGTCACATCACTAGCATCATCATGAATATATGATCAAACTAAAGAGAAATATCATCTAGCATCTATGATATTGGTAATCAAAACAATGAATAGGCTGCATCAAATTATCTCAATATGCAAATAAACATGTAATAGTAATCAAAGTGTGTCTCAGGTCAAAATAACCATATAATAGAATGTAAACACACAAGGAAGTGCACACGACACACATCAAATTGTGAATTATCTAAAATCTCAATCATATGAACAACTATAGTTCTTATAAATGCAACATTATTCATTTGCAACTTAAATTTCCTTATTCTCTTCTATGCGATGTTCTAATTCTAGTATGTAGGATCTCAAACTAAAGAGGTTCTAAAATCACCCTCAAACATATGTTGAAAGTGCAATGCAAGTTCATTAGGAACACAACAATAAGGGGTTAATTACAACCACAAGACGTAGCACACACAAGGTTGAAACATGAAACATGAGGCTCAATCACACACAAGTAATTTTTTAAAAGCAAGCATTTATCAATATAAAATTGAAAGAACATAGTATATGTTAGATTTATGTAGTAAATTGAGGGTTTGCTATAATGGACACTTTAATCTCAATCATAACTGTGTTATCAAATTTATATCTAAAAAGCCTTGATAAATAGAAACATGAATTGTGTTCTATGTAAGGTTAAAATCACCATTATAAGATGAATCATCATATTCATAACTACAGTAATAAAATTTAAGATTTAAACTTTATATGACTTTTTCAATATTATAACATAAATTCTTATAAGAATTTAATTTTAAATTTTATAATCTATATTTCGTAATTTAATTATTAAATGAGCTATCTTTATACAATTTTTAAAAAATAATTTAAAAAATATATAAAGTAATGTTGATTTTAAATAATTTATAAAAAATATTAATCAAAACTAGAAAACATAAAACTTAAATTCAATTAAAATATAGACAAATTAAACACTACACTCACATTGGAAAAATACCTCAAAGTAATTCAAACCCAATAAAAAGGTAGTAGCATTCCATGTTTCCTACCATTTATGCTATGCACATATTTTGGGGAAAGCTTTCCATAGAAGAGACTCCAATGTAATTCTGATGAGTTTTAAAATTCCATAGTGTGTGAAATTTGGTTGCAGATGTGACGACTTTTGGGTGGAATAATTAAATTTGATATGATAGCGTTCAATATGGAATCGAAACACCATGTGCAACGTTAATGTGCATTATTTCCTACTCTTTAATTATTCCCATTCCCATGTTCAGGTGGGTTCTCTCAAGCAATCTTTAATAAGTGAAGAGTATTAGTGAGATCACATTTCAATTATTAATTATTATTATTATTTAATCTTTTAATTTTTAAAATTTTTAAATTATTGATTTCAAAGAAATCATAAAATAATAATTAAAGGTCTATTAATTAATATATCATGTATGATAGTTGTTCATTTGTATCTTCATTAGTTAGATTTTTTTGATGTTTTTTGATAAGCTATTAGGACAGTATTATAAATATCGATAATTTTTTAGATAATATCAGCGCACAAGTTATGAGACATCTTTAAGGAGGTACTGTATGGCAATTTGAAATGACTATTTTTTAACCCTTGTGCGCTTAATAGATACACACCATGTGTCATTACTACTTAGAAGCTAGAACAATAACTTTAAGCAATTAAGTTGCATAAAGAGGTAACATGAAAAATTGTTGAAATCTGATGTATCATTTAAGATATGTGGGTACACGAAGTTAGCTATTTTGGTCATTAATACACTTCTCTTAAGAAAAAGATTTTTAGACTACCAATGCAAAATGATGATGTCCTCTATTATTGAATTGCCTTTCAAGAATACCATTTATATTCTTTAGAAGATAGAGTGGTGCTTATTTAAGCCAAACATATGAATACATACATAATATTTACAATTAATTTTTTTGCCAATCATATTAAGGGTTAATAAACTCATAAAGGATGATTTCGTCTATTCAACAATAATAATTTATATTTTGTGATTAATTTTTTATTTATGAGCTAAATGTAAATATAGTAAGAATACCATCTCTTACTTTAGAAAGTTATAAACTAGTAATTCAAATATAATCAATACAAGAAAGTGGGTTGATTTGATTAAGTGAATAGGACAAACTATCAAGATAAATTGAAGTATGACTATATGCATGTTAATGATATTTAAACAATATATTTCAAGAAATTGTCTAAAGGCAATTTTAAATAGATGAGAGACAATTATATAGGCTCTATCAGTTGTTGGTGTTTTAAAAATGAGCATCTATATGTTTATCTACATTTCAATTATACAACATGGCTTATGTGTCCTCTTATCATAGAAAAATGATCAAGGAAGAGAGAATGTCATCTATTACCCAAGCAAGACATTAGGGAGATGTAGCTTGAACAACTCATCCATGGAGCAAAATTTTGTAGTAATATTATTTGGCCTAAAAATTATCTAGCATTGTATGCTTAACGCTACTACTCATCTTGTTGCCAAAATTGATCCATTCAAATGATTGCTGTCTAAGGCAACTCTTATTGATAGAAGGAAAAGTGGCTCATGCTCCATAGTGAGCTTTATTTGATTCATAATGGACTACTTAGCAATGTATCCAATTCTAGGTTAATATCTTTTAACCACATTATTTATAGAGGAATATGTCTTTCACCGGATTAAAAACATGCCAATAACTTATAACTTGATGGATCCTTTGCCTACCATAATCATGTATTAGAATTATTTTCAGGACCCTTTAAGGTGATTTCATTAAGAAGAAGAAAATGCAACATTTGCTTCTCTTATACAAACAACATTAGGGATAAGTGGCATTAATATCCAGCTTAAAATAGTAGCTAATGGAAAATTTAGAAGCTAAGGGCTTTGGTGACTCACAATTAATTGTAAAATAGGTCATTTATTATTTCCTTTCGATGGATGAAATCTTAGTAGAGAGTTCACCAATTTACTTACTATAAATTAAAACCGGTTGTATGCTTAAATCTTTAAATGACTTGCTTAAGGAAATATTATGTTTTGTTGATTATTACATTTGACTTATGAGTGATTGGCTCTACATAAGAGAAATTCGAAATCATGAACGTTAATACGAATTTATTACTACATGCATTTTTATAGCTAAAAATAACTCTCAATTAAGGGAGATGACCCAGTACTTGAACTCATTCCAATGGTTGTGATAGCAATTGTCTGCACAACTATGGGGTTCCCTAATGCACTACGATTGATCTCCCTTTTTTTTCAAGGGAGTGGAGGGCTCTATTTTGGATACTTTGGCAAAAATCATGTTGTTTTGCCGTCATTTTTTATGATTTGGCTTTAAAACCTTAGTTATAAGCAAGGGAACTGTCAAGTAAGCTACTATAATAAAAAATTGTGATTTTTAATTTCCATATAGGATTTTGAGAAGCACCAAGTTAGGGTGCTCAACTACTAGACATTATCTCCTAGTAGTGAAGTCCCTCAAAGTCGGTAACTATGGATCTTGTTCTAGATCTTATATTTTATTGTTTGTGTATGTTGTATGATAGTAGAAGACAACATCATAGTCATATCAAATATTGTGAAGAAGAGAATGGGATTATTAATCATACAAATATTATAGTATTAATTCATATAAAAATGCACATAGATTTATGTTTATCAAACATAGAGATTATATACATAAAAGAGAAAAGGAAAAATTATACTCTCAATTCCTCTTCTAGCTTGATCAAGTTATTTTAAAATGTCCTTTTACTTTTATTTATACAAACCATTTTTCTTAAAGTTGTAGAATTTGAAATGTTTTTTTAAGATTAAAAAATATTTTAATTTAAATCTTTAACTCTAAAAAATATGATTAACTCAATTTCATTTCTAAAGTTTAATAGATCATACTTCTAAATAAAAGACATACTTTAGATTGAAACAAATCAGATTTAGTAAAGAAATTTATTTCTATCACATAAGCATTTACAAAAATATTGACAACAGTATTCTTGTTCTATAGAGAAGGAAAAGAAAAGTTAAAATTTACTTTATTCTTTGATAAAGTAAAATAGGAATCAAATTTGTTAGAAAATATTCAGAGAACTAAATTTGCTACAAACTGTGAATAAAATTACTACAGTTTAGGCGTTTACATAAAATTTGTGGCTTGTGTCCTAAGCTAGGAATATTCTTGTCGAGAAGGTCTTTCTGAATCCATTTCATATGAAACCCGTTGTTTTGCAGACAAGCCAGCCAATTAGCGAGCTTGTTGACCACAACTTTAGCCCCATTTTGTTATTTTTCTTCTCTATTTGAGAAAATCCTTTTCATTACAATTTCAATTTTTCTCTTCAGCTGCTCCAAAATGGTCGATCCTGGTTTCATCCCTGGTCGATCAGATTATTCACCACATCAGCATTGCGGTCCGATGCAGGAAAGAGTTGGATGCCCTCAAAGACCTGCTACCAACAATAATTGAAATGAATGTGAAATTGCAGGAGTATCAAAAGGCTCTAAACTCTGGAAAAGTGAATACATGGATTCATCCTTTGCCCTCCACAATCAACAACTGGTCGAACAAGTTGAGTGATCTTCTGGAGGAAGCGTCTGATTTGACACAGTGCTGCACTGTACCCTCGTACTTCCATCCCTGTACTCGGCACAAAATGAGCAGAAAGATCAAAAATCTCATTGAAAATTTGCAAAAGCATGTGGAAAATTATGTAGCCCCGGTTGCTTTTCTACATTAGCTTCATCAAGATGTGTGTTACAATGAAAGATTTAAACAGATCAAACAGAGAATGGATTCTCTGAAGGGAAATGCTGGACTTGCCGGCACATCTGGAGATATCTTTTCATTGCCTTCTTCGGCCACTTCAAACACGAGGTATATTGAGGAGGCACTCATTGTTGGACAAGATTCTACATCAAAGCGACTTGTGGAGCTGATTCATTCACAAAAGTTCCAAAATCTGTGTCGTTTCGGCATACTTGGGAAGGGAGGGGCCGGCAAGACTCTATTACTCA
The DNA here is from genome assembly GCA_028749045.1 of Cupressus sempervirens. Classification (NCBI taxonomy): domain Eukaryota; kingdom Viridiplantae; phylum Streptophyta; class Pinopsida; order Cupressales; family Cupressaceae; genus Cupressus; species Cupressus sempervirens. The sequence goes on from CM053787.1 coordinate 883,203,328, forward strand.
AGCAACTCTTCAACAGTGACGAGGTACAAAATCTGTTTTCTAATGACATGATGCTTTGGCTTACTATTTCGCAAACTCCATCTTTCAACGCTCTTAGAAAGGATCTGTTCAAACAAATAGCCCTTAAAGTAGATGAAAGATTGGAGAGCAGAGAGGAAGACCAAGTAAAAACCTGGTTGAATCAGAGCATGACAAAGTACAGATTTGCCCTGTTTCTAGATGATGTTTGGGAAACAAGTGCAACATCATTGCTAGAGGAGCTGTGTGTGCCTAACTCTCCATTCCACAACTCCAACATCATAATTGCCACATCGAGAACTGAGAGTGTGCTGTTGTAGTTGGGTATTCCCGCTCCATCAATCGTCCAAATGCAAGATCTGAACCAGGATGATAGTTGGAGATTGTTTTCTTCTCATGCTTTTCCACACAACGGTGGAGTTTTTCCCGTAGGCATTGTGGGAGAAACAGCCAGGCGCGTCTGCAACAAGTGCGAGGGGCTTCCATTAGCCCTAAAGGTAATTGGAAAGGCAATGTCGGGAATCACTCAAGTAGATGAATGGGAATTTTCACTCTAGAAGCTGCAGAAGGATGTTGGAGGGTCGCTTTATAGGAGCTTGAGATTAAGCTACGATGTCTTGGCCGATTATGGCGTTTCCTTGCAGTTGTGCTTCCTCTGCCTCGTTGCTTTCAAGGAAGATGAAGTTATCTATTATTCAACAGCTACAAAGTACTGGATTGGAGAAGGGTTGATTGGCGGGCCAGATTCTTATCAAATAGGAAAGAATTACCTCAATTTGTTAGCTGACCGATGTCTAATCGAACCCCATTAGAAGGATCATGATGGAGGTGTGCTCATTTTCAGGGTGCATGATGTTTTGCACGATTTAACACATGAAATGTCTGAGAAGGAAGAGAGATGCTTCTTTTAGACATGCAGAGGTTTACGAGAGCTCCCAGATGATGATGAATGGTCCGGACACATGAGAATTTCATTGAGGAACAATTTTTTGACTAGACTTCCCAAGACATTTCGAGCTCCCCATGTCCGATCCCTTCTACTTAATGGCAATTGTGGTTTAAAGGAAATTCCAAAAGAAGTGATGCAGAGTATGGCACTTCTGAGAGTCTTGGATTTGTCACGGACTGCCCTAAGCTCCCTCCAAAAACACATTGGGTGTTTGAAGAATTTAGTTTGCCTCAGGCTACGCTCTGTGCCAATCCAAACGCTGCCCAATTCTATTTCTGCTCTTAGAAAGCTTGAAATACTAGATCTTTCTAAATCTAGCATTACACAACTCCCATCTAGCATTTCTAAGTTGACTTCCTTACAAGTTCTCCACCTTGGTTCTTGTGAACACCTTCAGTCCATGCCATTTGGGGTCTCACGCCTTAAATCTCTTCAATACCTGAATGTGTATGGTAGCCCAAATGCATGGACAAAGATAGTATGGAACAACTGCACAAGAGATCTGCTTTCAATTAATGATTTGGGCGCCCTAAAACAACTTACAAAGCTGTCTCTTGCGAATTATGGCAAGACAATTCAGGAAGGAATTCTAGGAATGATGGAGCAGATGAATTATCTAACTTTGGACCTCACAAATATGGAAAGACTGCCCCATGACATGACTGCCATGTCCAAATTGATGAAGCTCTCTCTAACATGTCCTCAGTTACTCTGGATAGAATTTTCATTTTCTGAGTTTCAACATCTGAGCTACATTAATTTGTTCAACTGTGACATGTTGAAGCAACTTCCAGACTTGCACAAACTTGCTCATCTAAAGCACCTCAAGATTATTGAGTGCCCCAGCATTGAGAAGTTTTCAGAGGAATTTGGCAAAAGGGGAGCATTTCCTAAGCTGGAGGAGTTTTCTATTGTGGAGCTACAAAATCTACAACAGATGCCAATGGTGGAAGACACAGCTCTGCCTTCACTGAAAATACTAACAATAATGAAGTGTGAAGTATTGGAGATTCTGCCAGAATGTTACTGGGATTTGACCAGTGTAGAGAAGATCAGAGTATATGGCTGCTCAACAGTTTTAAATGCAATGGAAGACAATTACTTTACTGAGAGAAACCCCAAAGTAGAACTAGTTAGGGTATCTGCTGTCGACACAGAAGCATTCCAAAGGCACTTCAATGAAATGGTAAGAGGAAATGAGTATTTTTGTTACGGTAAATTTTTGCGGAACGAGCTCTTTCAGTTTTTGCACGAGACATATCACTTCAAAATAAAATTGTGAAGCAGGCCTATTTAAAGGAGTCTTTGTTGAAGGAATACCTCATAAACAGAACATAATTGTAGTTTGGGCTTTACAATCTGAAATGACATCATCGGGTAAAGTAAAAGAAATCACTTTACCTTCCTGCTGTGTTCTAGTGGGAGTCGTGGTAGATTCTACTTGATATATTGATTATTTGTGTCAGTCCACATTCAGCTTTCTTTTAAAATTTACGTTCAAAAAGTTAACCCTGGATGAATATAATTTTTTAATAAAGAACTTTCATTGTGGTATTTAATATATTTAAAATTATCAATAGGTGTTTGAAATATATTGAATAATGAAAATTGGTTTATGTAATTTTTATTTGATATGATTTATTTATAAGAAAAATATTTTAAATATTTTTTTACTAATTTTCATTATAATTTGTAATAATATTTTTTTTTAATAGTATTTTATTGGTTAGAATGTATTTTATGTTTTTTTCAGGAGATATTTATTTTATATGTTTTATCTCACTCGTATAATTTTGATTTTTCCTTCTTTTTCCTTCTATATTATTTATTGTTTACTTCATCTATTACAACTTGCATATCTACAATAATTATAAAAAATAAGAATGCCATTTCAACATAATCTATTAATGTTGTATCTACATAGCTTTGATTTTCAATAAGAAAAATTGGTTCAATAACTCAATTACAAATTCTCAAATACAATTATAACTTTTTAAACAAAATATTAAGACAATAAAAATCATGAATATATAAATATATTTAATAAATTTGATAATCAAATTTTTTTTTTTTTTAAGTTAATAATTTTAACATATTTTATAATATAATCTGGTTCACAACATTAAAAAATTAAAAAAAATCTTAGTTGGTTTTCTTTTTAAGTTAAATGAAAATGGTTCAAGCCCATTATAGATAGAAAAAACCAACTACTTCAAAACAAATATATCTAAGAAATAATAACCAAACAGTCCACCCAATCCAAGAAATTTTTTTTCAAAAAAAAAAATAATGATTATTTTTTACCACTCTAAAATATTGACGTCAATTTATCAGCATCTTTCAAACACACCACCAAGTTTCCAACAAGTTCATTTTTATCAAAGCGGACATTGATTTATGTAAATTATATGGCCTTCCACAACTTTTTTTTTTTTTTTTGCTCGGTAAATGACCTAAGCCTTGATTGATTTTATTAATACAAAATAAATACAAATAGTTCCCCCGTTTTGACAGGCACATGTAGGAAAGAACGGGGAAAGAAAACCTCATGTCTTGCCTAGGACCTTAGTCCTATATTATACATTAATAAGAGGGGCATACCCCAATGTTAATTTCAAATGGATAATCCGATCAATACATAATTCATCCAAATAATCTCCAGATTGGATGGGGAGATCAATAGGTGTTTGAAATATATTGAATAATGAAAATTGGTTTATGTAATTTTTATTTGATATGATTTATTTATAAGAAAAATATTTTAAATATTTTTTTACTAATTTTCATTATAATTTGTAATAATATTTTTTTTTAATAGTATTTTATTGGTTAGAATGTATTTTATGTTTTTTTCAGGAGATATTTATTTTATATATTTTATCTCACTCTTATAATTTTGATTTTTCCTTCTTTTTTCTTCTATATTATTTATTGTTTACTTCATCTATTACAACTTGCATATCTACAATAACTATAAAAAATAAGAATGCCATTTCAACATAATCTATTAATGTTGTATCTACATAGCTTTGATTTTCAATAAGAAAAATTGGTTCAATAACTCAATTACAAATTCTCAAATACAATTATAACTTTTTAAACAAAATATTAAGACAATAAAAATCATGAATATATAAATATATTTAATAAATTTGATAATCAATTTTTTTTTTTTAAAGTTAATAATTTTAACGTATTTTATAATATAATCTGGTTCACAACATTAAAAAATTAAAAAAAATCTTAGCTGGTTTTCTTTTTAAGTTAAATGAAAATGGTTCAAGCCCATTATAGATAGAAAAAACCAACTACTTCAAAACAAATATATCTAAGAAATAATAACCAAACAGTCCACCCAATCCAAGAAATTTTTTTTCAAAAAAAAAATAATGATTATTTTTTACCACTCTAAAATATTGACGTCAATTTATCAGCATCTTTCAAACACACCACCAAGTTTCCAACAAGTTCATTTTTATCAAAGCGGACATTGATTTATGTAAATTATATGGCCTTCCACAACTTTTTTTTTTTTTTTTGCTCGGTAAACGACCTAAGCCTTGATTGATTTTATTAATACAAAATAAATACAAATAGTTCCCCCGTTTTGACAGGCACATGTAGGAAAGAACGGGGAAAGAAAACCTCATGTCTTGCCTAGGACCTTAGTCCTATATTATACATTAATAAGAGGGGCATACCCCAATGTTAATTTCAAATGGATAATCCGATCAATACATAATTCATCCAAATAATCTCCAGATTGGATGGGGAGATCATTATCTGTCTAAATTCACCAGCAACAACAAAAGTTAAAGGTTAATAAAAAAAAATAACTATAATGTGCAGCCAAGGGAATTATTATCAACAAATACATTCTATGTTAAAATAGTTTAATAAGATTAATATTTTGATTTAGTTGTTGTTTTAATTGTTTTTTATTATTATTCTTTAATCTCTCTTAGCTTAATTATTTTGATATATACTGGAATGGATTTTACTGATGTTTAAGTTATAGTGATGGGAGTGTATTTGAAAACATACAACATTATTCATTCAAAGAGTGGCTTCCTGCATATTAAAGGAATAATATTACAATTTTTAAAGAGTAGCAGGATCCTAGATTAACACAAACTGAAAACCCATAGATATTGTTAGAGATGTCACTTCGGATCTCTCATAAGGGTTTCAGATGTGGTTATTGGGGTGAAATCCAAATTACTCCGTGCCCTGGTTATGGGGGTATATCAATCATAACTTTCTATATAGTTGAAAATTGAACAACATATTACAAATAGGAAGCAGATTTATAACTAAACATGATTTCCATTATATATATTAATAATATGTATAGTAAACATCATCTCCAATCTAATTTTAAAAAAGAAACCAACAAAAGGTAGTAAACAATAGATTTTCCCTATTGAGTAGTATGGAAAAATTATCTACAGAGACACTCAAGCTTAAAAAATAGTGCTACTAGTCAAAATATGGATCATGTTAATATGCCAAATGACCCATGCCGCGATTTAGTCAAATTTTTCAAATGAAGCTTCACACATAGAACTCGCCTTTGATCCCGGGGGAAATTCATAAGAAAACCTTCCCCTACTAGTTTTGTCATAATTTGGAAGACAAAACTCCACATTTTCCATTTCATTGAAATCCACTTTCGAATGGATATATGCGTCATATGCCTTCAGATAATTAGTTAGCTAATCCCTTCCTGGGTCTTCAATGATGCCTCTCCATCTTAACAAAAATTTGATGCTCATCTCCATTCGCGGCCATTCCTTATAGAATTGGATATTATCCCTAATGATCATGCAGGGACATTTTGGGCTCCTTGCTAGTTCCTGGCTATTGACTTCGAGTTCCATGTATGCCTTTGGAAGAGGGATGCAGAGCCGAGTGTCAATGTTGGTGACAACTAATTCCAAAGCCACTAACTAGCAAGGGTCGAAAATGTTATGGGTAATCCTGATAATGTCCCATTTCTCAATCGCCGCTCTTACCAAATAGCCTACCCAAAGCCCAACTATGTCACTGTTAGTTCTCCATGAGTACTCGTAACTAAAAATTCCTTCCCCTTAAGCCTTACTTACAGCTATTCGACTCATGTCATCTATGGGCCTCAGAATCCTATTCCATCGTTCTTGTGTCACAGGCCCACGGAATGCAATGGTTCAATTTTCATAAGCATGAAATAGGCTAATGTTGGAATCCATTTTTCAACCTGTACCCCTAACAGATTTGCTACTAAAAATGAAAATTGAATATCGAAAAATGCCCCAAACTGCCTGATAAATAGGATGATTCAAAAGATCTAGACGTCTAATAATGAAGAGACATGTGCATGATTAAAATGCTCCTTTCCAATACATCATAAGGTGATTACAAGGCATATTTGATGGATTTCCTTACCATGATTGATTTGGTACGTGTGAGATCCCACTATCGTATCGAAGAGTTTTATAAGGAAATGATTAATCCAACTAAATATTAAGGATCTATCAATTATTGAAAGTTAATGAATTAATACCATCAGTACCAAGATTGGCCAGTGAGTTGGCCTCTTTGTTTCCTTCTCTGTAAATATGAGCAAATCTAATGTCTTCGAATACTAAGAGTGAATTCATAATTACTTCTAGTTTAGAGTTTAATACCCAATTTGGAGTGGCTCCTTTCTTGAGAGCATTAATAATGATTTGGGAATCCCCTTCTATTATAATTTTTTAAATATTTAATTTAATGCATAGATTAATACCTTCTTCTATAGCTTCCAATTCTGCTATATTATTAGAGGTCATATCTAGTGATTTTGATCTTTTAGCAATCCACTTACCTACTTCATCTCTAATGATACATCCTATTCCTGCTTTTCTAGGATTTCCTCTTGATGCCCCATCAAAATTTAACTTCTTCCATTCAGGAGGAGGAGGCTCCCATTTACATGTTAGTCTAGCTAGATCATTCTTCTTTTTATAAGTTGAGGGGGGATTAATTAATAGTGGCCAGAGTTTTTTCATTTCTGCATCCCAGTCAGAGAAGGATCCTTCTTCTTTGGGTCTCTTTCTGAGGTCACTATTCATCACTTCCGAGATTGCTACTTCTATTTTGGCTAATAAGGCTTTTACTGGTAGACATTGGTTTGAGAAAATTTTGCGATTGCATCCTTTTTAGATTTCCCACATGAATATTGCCAGAGATATATTCCAAAGTTTTCCATATACTTTCTTGGGGTTTTCTTTTGGCCATCCCATTAAGTGATCTTCCCATTGACCTGCTAATGGGGATGCCTAGTTGAGTTTCCTTTGTAGCCATCTCCAACATTCTTGAGAGAATTTACATGAGAATAATAGATGTTCTACATTTTCTTCTTCCTCTCTACATAGGGAGCATCTAGATGGTCCTTCAAATCCCATTTTTTGGATCCTATCTTATGTTAATATTTTCTTTTGCATAGCTGTCCAAAGAAACATTCCTGCTTTTGGAAGATTCGCTGGATCCCAAAATAGATTCAGAGGAAGGGTACTGACATCCCATTGTTGAGAATTTGTTATCATCTTGTATCCTTCTCTGACTTTGTAGGTTCCATCCTTTACTGTAGCCCAGATAAGTTTATCCTCTCTTTCTTTATATGCAATAGTCCAAGATTTTGATAACAATTCTAGTTTCTTTCTTTCCTCTGTTTCAATGTTATACTCAGAAACAGATTTCCATCTCCATTCCTTTCACTGCTCTAATTCATATTCCTCTAAATAATCTTTAACCTTGGTGCCCCATGTGGATTTTAGTAGACTTATAGTTTCAGGAGAGAAATTTGAACTTGTCAAAGACGGGTTACCATTCCAAGAATTTTCCCAAAATAGTGCTTCCTCTCCATTTCGTAAGTCCCATGTTAGGTATTTAGAGATCAAACTGCAATTAGTCAATACAAAGTTCCAACTAGCAGATCCTTTTGGGGGAAAGTGATTCTAAATAGTGAGGTTTTATCTAAAGAGTTCAGATATTTATTATATATGATTTTTGCCCATTTCTTGTCTCTTTCTTGATAGAGTCTCTAGACTTGTTTCGCTCCTATAGCTTTATTCTGCCATTCGAGGTTCTTGATGCCTAATCCTCCATAGTCTTTGGGTTTACAAATCTTATTCCAACTAATTAATGATGTTTTTTTCTTGTCCTCCAATCCTTTCCAAAAAAACTCCCGCAATTTTCTTTCTAATTTAGAATTGATATTTTTTGGAAGATAAGAACATGACATTTGGTATGAGGGGATAGCTGCCAATACAACTTTAATTTTAGTTGCTCTGCCTGCCTTAGTTAATAATTTATCCTTCCAAGAGTCAATGTGATTATCAATTTTCCTGAGGATGTGCTCCCAACCTGAATTGGTTTGTTTGTTCTTATCGAGTTATATCCCCAAATATCTGAATGGGAATTTACCTTTATTGAATCCTAGTTTTTGACAAATTTGGTTTTCAACTTCAATATCAGTATTCAAGAAGAAAATTTTAGATTTTTTGGAATTAATCATCTGTCCAGATGCATTTGAATAAGTATTTAGTATGTACTGTATATGATCTACCTCTTCCATGGAACTTATTCCAACTAGAATTGTGTCATCTGCAAATTGCTGATGGGTAGTGTTTTCTACTCCCTCAGTGACTTTAACCTCGGCGATCTTTATTTCTTGTTTCTCTGCTTTGATAGCCCTTCCAAAGGCTTCCACCATGATAATAAATAAGAAAGGTGATAGGGAGTCTCCTTGTCTGATGCCCCTTGATATGTTAAAGAAACCTTCTGAGGTACCATTAAGAAGAATAGAAATTTAGGGGTTTGAAATGCATTGATATATAATGTTAATCCATCTTTTGGAGAAGCCAAATGCCTCTAAAGTTTTACATAGAAATCTCCAATATACCTTGTCGTATGCTTTCTGAATATCGAGTTTGAGTAGCATACAAGCTTTTTTATTTTTTAATGCTAAATGGATAGTTTCTTGAATAATAGATATCCCGTCTAGAATAGATCTACCTAGGACAAAACCAGTTTGTTCTTCTGAGATAAGTTTTGGCAAAAAGCTTTTGATACGATTAGCTAGAATTTTTGAGAACACTTTATAGATAGTGTTGCATAATGCAATAGGTTTGAAATCTCCTGGGGCTATACTTTCTTGCTTTTTAGGAATAAGGGTTAAGAAGGTGTGATTTATTTCAGTTAAGATGGATTCACCTTTACGGGTCACTTCTAGGGCTTTCCACAAATCCTCTCCTATAATGTCTCAACATTTTTTGAAGAAGAAGGCTTGGAAGCCATTGAGTCTGGCTGATTTATCTAGATTCATACTAAAAAGTGCACTTTTCACCTCATTTATGGAGATAGATTCATTTAGAATTTTTTTGTCCTCTTCAAAGATTAGCTTGGGGATATGCTTTATCATTTTCTCTTGAGAAAATTTGTTAGATGAGTCAAAATTGTTAAGTGTCTTGTAGAAATGTTCAGAAAGGATTCCTGCAATTTCTATTGGGTTTTCGGTTTGCTTCCCTTCCAGGTTTCTAATTTTAGCTATGTTGATATAATTTCTATTATTAATGGTGCTGTTGTGAAAAATTTTTGTATTACGGTCTCCTTCCAAGAGCCATTTTTCTCTAGATTTCTGCCTCCAGAATATTTCCTCTTTTGCTAGAATTTCTTCATGTTTGAGGATGTATTCTTTTTCTAATTGATATGATTCGTTATTCATTCCTTTCGCAATAATTTCCTTATTTAAGCTACTCATTTTTTCTTCAATGTCTAATTTTTCTTGGAATATATTTTTTAAATATAGCTTGTTCCAACTTTTTATCTTTTTCTTTAAGTTTTTTAGTTTGGAGACTAGACAAAACATTCTTGATCCTTCAAACTGACCCTCCTTCCACCAATCTCTAATCTAGTCCATAAAGCTTCTATCCATAAACCACATCTTTTCTCACTTGAAAGGGTTTCTACTGGGTTTACTCTGCTCTTTGATTTCCAATTTCACTGGAAAGTGGTCGGACCCTGCCATAGGTAAAATTTCTGCTATAATCAAATTGTCCATGTTTAGTTCACCTTTTAGAAAGAATCTGTTTAATCTTTTAGCAATGTAACATTCTCCTTTTCTACGATTATTCCAAGTATAAATTCCATTCATGGTTTTAATGTCCAAAAGGGAGTCCTTGTGAATCCAAATTTTAAATCCTTCCAAGGTTTTATTAGTGTGGTTAATTCCACCCAGTTTTTAATCTAGACTTGCACCTGCATTGAAATCTCAACCAATAATGGTTGTTTCCTGTGTTATTGAATTAAGGAAATGGCTGATCTCATTCCAAACTGAAAATTTATCTTCTGTGGAAGTCGGTCCATAAACATTGATAAGTATTAATTGTAGGTTAGTTTTTGTACTAGTAGCTCTCATTCCCATCCAGTTTACTTGAACGGTGAGTAATTCCATGTTGGTAAGTTAGGGATTCCAAATTATCCCTAATCCTCCTAAAGCTCCTTGGGACTACTGAAAAACTAATGTCCATTTCCCCAATTTTTGATTCATTTTCAATCCTTCTTCTTTGTTAAGTTTTGTTTCTTGTAGTAATATGATATCTGAGTCAAATAGGTTGAGGTTATGCTTTAACAAGCATTTTTTGCTAGGGGCGTTGAGACCCTTGGCATTCCAAGTTGTTATCTTCATTACTCCTTGGGAAGGCACTTCCCCTTCCCATTGTTTAGTATATCTGCAATCTTTATCTGATCCTTCACTTGCCCTGCTGCTTCTCTAAGTTCTTTAAGTGAATTCCTTCCTCAGTTTTGCTTAGTTTTTCCACAGATTGGTGTTGTCAATCCCTCTTGGTTCATGGCAATACCTAGTTTATCAAGATTCTACTCATCAAGGATCTTCTCCACTATAGAAGAGACTTCCCCTCCTGCTGATCCTCTGCGATTATTTCTATTATTAATAATTTACTTATCTACTGGTCTTCCTCAATTCTTATGAATTTTACTATCTCATTTCCTTTCTTGCCTTCTGTGTTGGTGGGAGTATTCTATTTTTCATATCCCAACATCAAATTTATATCTTCTGAGCTTGGGTCTACTTTACAAACTAATCCACTATCCTCTTTATCCGAAGCAAACATGTCTTTCCCATTGCTAAGAGTTTTCCAAAACTTGTAACTATTTTTCTTTCCTTTCTTTCTTATGGTTATATTGCTCCACTGAACTAAATCTGCTGGTGGAATGGTGACTTCATGCCCAATATCATTGTTTGGTTTGACTGATTCTTGCATGGTTTCTAAGATTTGTTCCCCTCTATTTTCTGACTCCTGGTTTTTTAGATAAAGTTCAATAGATCCTATGTGAATCAATTCTTCCTCCAAATTCTTTTCCTGCACCTACTTTGCACTTGTTCCTGATTTGTCTTCTGATTCAGAAACTAGTATCTCCTTCCCTTTATGTGCCTTATGTGACTATTCTGCTAATAGACTCTGATCTATTAGATCATTATGAGTCAGCAAAATTTCATGTTGCAGCTGATTTAATTTAATTATATTTAGTTCCATTTCTTTAATGACCTCTTTTTCTTTCTGACAATCCATGCAATTCTTGAATTTGTTCAATGAGTGCTGATAGCTAATTTGCTCTTCTATTTCTGCCTCCTTATATTTATCCCCTTTTTCTTCATTTGTAATACAAAATATCCCTTCTTCATGTGATATTGGCTTGATTGCAAGATCCATTTCCTTTCTTTTTCTTGTTTTGCCTGCATCCCTTTTAGTTTTAATGAGATCTTTAATGTTATTGGTAATTTTTAATTTAATCAAATTAGCGTCTACTAATTTTTGTATTTCTCCTATATATTCTTCAAATTTAAGTTTATATATGGATCGATTCGTTATTATCTTTCTGTTTATAACTTGATTTTGTTCAAATTTAACCAAAACCCTTATTCTACTAACTTTATCTGGGTTATCTTCAAATCCAATTACATTTCCTAATGAGTTACAAATTTTATTGATGCTTATTTCTTCCATTAATTTGGAGGGGATTTCTTTACATTCCATCCATTTAATCGTTTCCAGATTTCCTATGAGAATTTTGTTGAAATTAGGTTGCCATTTAAAAAGTTTAATATGATGTCCTTTATAAAATAGTGTATCAAACTTCATAATTTCCTCCTTGTCCTATTTAGTTCTACATAAGATAAACCAGAATTTATCTGTAAAGGAGTTTAGGGTATTTACCTTGTCGCCCCAAATCATGGAAATTTTGCGTACCAACCTGGATCTCTTCCTTGGCGGACCATTCCAATACACATAGATACCTTTATCCTCACAATCCTTCCATCTTCTTTCATTATAGGGATTACTTATAATTATTTCTTCTCCATATGTGTGTTGATCAGTGACATTTTGTTTATGGTTAGCTTTATTCCTTCCTCTGTTCATATGTTGTTCCGTTTTTCGGTGCGGGGGTATGTATATTGATTTTCTATTTTCATTGATGGTCGGTCGCTTCTTTTCCTCCGTGGGCTACTTCATTGGAACCTTCAAATTTGTGGGGGGATTTCCCTACCATTTTCCCAGCGGGATGGCATTGACTGCTGATATCCATCAGCACTGTTTAGGGAGCTCCATTTGGAAGGAATTCTCCTTTGGTCTAGATCTAGGGTTTGGCTCTAGTTTTGCCACAGTTTTAGATTTATAATTGAAAGACTGTTGTATTGAAGTTTTTCCTTTTCTTGCTTCTGATTTTTGCCATGTGAGAGTTTGGCTTTTTCGATTCCTCACTATTTGCCATCCATCTTTTTTGCTATGTGATTGATTTCTGCTGATTTCCTTGATTCGATTTGTATGTAACTGTACAAATGTTTTGAAGCTATTGTTGATAGCTTTTCCATTTTGTTTTTCCTTTGATTTCAACTACGTGAGGATTTCAAATTTATTTCTAGTTGCCAAGGGGGATTGTAGAGTAATCTTCCATTGATATGCTACTAATTTCGAAAAGGGGCGATTGAGATTGGTGTATGATTTCACTTTTTTCGTCATGATTTCAGAGCAAACTTTTTTTTATATTCCTAAAAATGTCTTAAGTTTTAATGCTTTCCACAACATTTAGTGTCTAATGCCACAATTAATAATTCTTTGAAGTTGATGCTATTGATTTTAGTAAATTCTAGAAAAGTCTTGTATAGTTATAAATTTTATAAATAAATTTATTTTATTTTGTTTGATAAAATTGTAAGATATTGTTAAAATTTTAGAAATAAATATTCAACTTAATATTTTTTATTTTTTAATTTTTTTTCTTCTTACTAGAGTACAAATTATATTCTCTACTCACAAATTGACAATTGCAATCTTCCTAAATGCATTTGTCTAATTATAATAAGAATAGTCCTAATAATTCATTTTTATATCAGCCATAATAATACCAGTCAATTTCTTATATTATCCATAATAACACAAAAAGTGCACTTTAAAGGAGCACAAGAAGAAAGACATCTTTGTGGGCTTGCACCAACTATGTTAAAATCATGTTATATCTATGTCATCTTCGACCACTAGTCTTCTAAGTCTTCCACTTAAACATTCCAATATTATTTCCTTTTTGAACACATGTTGATAGTTACATCCCCCACTATCAACCCCAAAAGGCAAGGACTCTAGCTCACAAAGAGCTCTTGTTTTAATTGTTTTTTTTTTTTTTTTTTTTTTTTTCAGAATTTGGTTATAGTGGATAGATGTTTTGATCTTTAAAGTTTATTTAATAGGTTTTTTATTTATTTTAAATTTATTGAATACAAAATAATTTTTTTTTTTTTAATAATGAATAGTTGAAGGTGAACAATCAACAACAATGTTACATAACATCATATAGATACAAGGATTCATTACAACATGGAAAAAAGAAGATGTTTTTTAATATTATCTAATTTTTTTCTACAAAAAGTATATTTTAACTTTGTCATTCATCTTCTTATCTATCTATTAATTAAATATTTTGAAGTAGAATTATAAAACTTTGTGTAGACCATCAAAATTATGTAAGCACTCCTCCACTTCAATTTAAATACATGTCTAACTACAATCTTAGCTAGTCATTTTGAAATCTCAAATGTTTAGAAGTTTTTAATCACATTACTGTATAAAGCTTATAAATTTTCAAAAGGTCATTATTATCTTTTTTGTTTTAGCAAACATATAAGTTACATTCCTATTCCTTAAGGCCATTTTAAAAAATTGTATTCAAATCTCTATGCTTTATTTTTTACACTTTGGTCATTAGTTGATTGTAACATTTTGGGTGCTTAGAGTATAACCAACCTTTGCATTTAGCCTCTCTTTCTATACACCTCAAATATCTTATCCAATTTACTTAAAGGGCTATTTGTTTGACAAGATCAATCATTTTAATTTCCAATCTTTAAACAATTTCTCAAGTTGACTCATGATTCAAAAGTTATGACCTCTAGAAGTTAGATCTCCTAAAATAAGAAATATATAAAAATGTGTGCAACGCATTAATGAGTTGTCAAAGGGAGTTATATGTGGTGATATGTGTTTTTACATGTCACGTGGGACATTTTAGGTTGGAGATAAGATGTGCACCATTTTAAAGTGGTTTTTGGCCCATGACTTTGTAATATCATTTGATAGTTTCATGTATTGTATCTCTTGTTTAGCCAATAGGCTATTTGTAGGAACTTTGTTTCTGAAAATTGAACTTTTGATAGAAAATTTGTAAGTTGGTCTAAAAAATTGTAAGTTGGCCAAAAAAGTTGTTAGTTTGGCCGAAAAATTGTAATTCCTTCCAATTAATTATTTACTAGCCAGTTTTTTGTATCTTACTCCACTTTTAACTCTTGTTAAATTGATATTTATTAGCTGTTATCTCCACTTTTAACTATTATTTTTCTTTTTCTATTTATTTAAAAAAACAATTAATTGTGATCTCCACATTGGTTCATGTTGTGATCTTATTTATTTAACTTTTGACTTTTAAAATTAATTTAGATTTTAGTTTTTAATTTATTTTTATATTAGTTTAATTTATTTTTTAAATATTATTTTTTTAGTTTCTATATTTTTTTAGTCAATAGAATAGTTGTTATAGATGTTGCTATTTTTTAATTTCATTTTTTTGTATTTCTCTTATTAATTTTTCATATTAGATTTTTTGATAGGTTCTTTTAAATTATTTTTTTCATATTTCGAAAAAATGAATTTAAATAAATAATATTTATTAATCTATTTAATTTTTTTAAATAAATATTATTTAATTTAAATTGAAAATTATTAATAATCTAATTTGTTCACATAAGATTATATTTTTAATTTCTAGTTTTAACTATTATTTTTCTTTTCCTATTTATTTAAAAAAAATTACTTGTGATCTCCACATTATCTCATGTTGCAATCTCTGTTTATTTAACTTTTGATTTTTAAAATTGAATTAGGTTTTAGTTTTTAAATTATTTTAATTTTTTTATTAGTTTAGTTTTTTCTTTAAATGTTATTTTTTTAGTTTCTATAATTTATTTAGTCAATATAATATTTTTAAGAAATGTTAATTTTTCATATATTTTTTTGTATTTTTCTTATTAATTTTTCATAATATATTTTCTTATGAGTTTTTTAATGATTTTTCATATTTGACAAATTGAATTTAAATAAATAATATTTATTAATTTATTTAAAAGATTTTAGTAAATATTATGTTATTTAAATTGAAAATTATTAATAATCTAATTTGCTCACATAAGATTATGTTTTTAAAAAATAATTTATAATTGAGCACCTATCAACTTATCATTGTGAGCACAAAAGCGTGCACCTACTAGTTTATTAGGTGCATGAGATAGATGATACATGTAATGCCCACCCATAGTTTGATTTTCTGTTATATTTACCAAACTCATATATGCCTATCTCATGCATGTGTTAGTTTCAAGAAGATTGGATTTATAATTATGACATTATTTCATGCCTTGGATTACATGTATAGCAACAAAGAACTTACTTAGTTTATTATATTTCACAAGTTGATTGTTGATTATAATTACTAGTGCATTAATAATGCTTTAATGGTTTTTAGTTAATAAATGTGGTTGCTTTCAGGATGATGTCAAATGATGAGTTTTCATGTTTGAATATGTGATGATTTATACCCAAATTTTATTATATTACTTACCCCATACTTGCATGTGTATGGTGTGTGTGTTTGTTTTACTTTTCTATTTGTCGTATTTGATGTGGTTAAGGGAGGGAGTCGCAGTCACCTGCTAGTTGGGATCTACATGATGTACCACTCTTTGTCATTGCCTATTTAGTTTAGATATATTTATATGCATGTACATGCTTGTCTTTTATGCAGAATGTAGGTACTAGGCATTGATTTTTTTGAATTGCCAATATGAGCTTGCCTTATCACAATAACTTAATGGTAAGAATGGGGAGATAATGTTCAGGTCCAATCCTAGCCATAGCCTAAATACTTGTCTTGCAAGGAGGACTCGTAACTAACTTTTCACCCTTTTTAAACCCATAAGTTTATATTTGTTTATGTTGTTTGATTTTGAGTTTTTGTTTGCTTTGGTAATGTTGTTTTATGTGGGTTTTGCTATGTGATTTATTTGGTGAATGATTTAATTATAATATTTCAGCTAATCATCTAATAGTGAGTCTTATTAAATATTATTTAGTTAAAAGAAAATATTAAAGCATGAGAATATTTAATTAATTAAAAAAATAATTAAATATGTGATTTAATTTAAAAGTCTTAATTTAGAAGTATTAAAATAGAAAATTGGTTAAAGAAAAAATAGAATATGGTGATATTTAATTAATTATAAATTAATTAAAGATGTACTTCGGTTTAAAAGATTTACATTAAAAGTTTAATAAAAGAAGTTGGACAAAAAGATTATTAAAATATTAAAATACTAAAGATTTATATTGCTTTTTTAAAATTTTTTTTAAAGAGGGGTAAACTCTTTGACTTGGAGCTATGAACTAGTGAGACCACAAACGGGAGACCTCATCCCCATGAGATTTGAACCTTGATGGCAAGGATAACAACACAACAACTTAACCATCACAACATGCCACTATTGGCAATTTATATTGCTTTATTATAATTGTTTATTAATAATAATTAAATTAAATGTACATTTAAATAATGAGCTTGAATTATTGTTATTAATTTAAATAATAAACTATAATTAGTGCTTGCACTAATTAATCAATAGGATGAAAATAAAATATAAAAGAATAAAATTTAAAAATAAAGTTATAGTTCTAATTGTGGCATAGTTATATTTATTTAATTTAATGATAATTATTTAGGAATTTTATTTTAATAATAAACTCTAAATAATGTTATTAATTAAATTAATAAATATATTATTAAAATGCTTCAAAAATTAATTAAAAAGAGAAATCTAATTATTTAAATTAAGATATTTTGTAATTAAATATCTAAAAGAGTTGTACATGAAAAGGTAAAAGGGTAATAAAATAATAAATAGTAATTTATTAGTGAGTTCGCTCTCATGATTGCAAAATCAGAGCCTCAGTTTAGGGGAGAACTCTTTATAGAGATCTAGAACTCATTTTGTAATTGCATAGGTTTTGGGAGCGAAAATTCAGAATTGAATCAAAAGAATTGTTGAAAGTTTTAGAGGGTTTAGATTTGCATGCATTCACAAATTGTCTCATATTTTAGCTATGGTTTTGAGGTAGTGTTTGAAAACTCATTCTAAAATTTTATTGAAAGATCTGTCTACTTCGTATCTTATTGGGTGTTTGTATATTGCTTATTAATTCATTGTATTGATTATTGAATAAAGAATTATGATATGGATTTTAAAAAGGAAAAATTTATTAATCAAGAAAACTTGACTAAGGAAAATTATAGAAAAATTGTAGAAAATTATTGTGACAATATTCTAATAAACCCAAAATTTGATTATTGAAAATTGGAAGAAAATAATAAATTGAGCAGTTAGGGTTTCAATTTTAAATGTCATTAGAACTATGTGATTATCATGAATTTTTTAAATATAGATGAATATTCTTCTTATATCTAAAATAATTTAATTGCAATATTTATTTAGAAAGCAAAAGATTAATTGAGAAAAAAATGTATTGTAACTAAACGTATACATGCATGTGAAAACAAATATACTAAAAATAGAAACTAATTATAGTATAGTTACACGCATGTAAAAACAAATATGCTAAAAATAGAAATCTAAGGGTAGTATGGTTGCATGAATGTGAAAAAAAATATGCTAAAAATAGAAAGTCAAGTATAGTAAGGTTACATGCATGTGAAAACAAATATGCTAAAAATAGAAAGCTTAGTATAGTATGGTTATATGCATGTGAAAACAAATATGCTAAAAATAGAAAACAAAGTATAGAATGCTTGCATGATTTGAGAGATTAAAAATATGTGAAAATACTAATTGCATATTTATTTTTATTTTATTAAAATACAATTTAATTTTCAAATTTATTTATTTAAAATTAATTAATTAATTAATTAAAAATAAATTTTGAAAATTATTTATTAATTTTAAAAATTAAATAAATATTATTCATTTAGTTGAAGTGGATGTTAGCATTAGTGATTCTTTAAGTCTAGTCAAACTCATAGTTGCATATAAATGATTTTATAATTATTAATGCAAGAAAGAAGTTAATAAATAAATATTTATAATTTTATTATATTTTAAAGAAGTTGTGATAGAGTTCACTTTGTAATCATTTACATTATACTATTTGACTTTATGAGAGAAATTATAAATAATTAAATTAAATTTATAATTTTATCTCTAGTTGCATTATGAATTAAAGGAGAAGTAACTATTAATATTAGACTTAAATAGAAGTCATATTACTATTTTAGAAATTGCAATTGATATCAATATTTAAACCTTTTTTTTTTTAAATCAGTAAACGGCCAAGGCCTTGAATAATTTTATGAAATCACAATTAAGATTACATAGTGTTACTCTGTTGAAATGGGCACTGGTAGGAAAGAATGGAAAAAGAAAACCTCTAGTCTTGCTCGGGACATTCGTCCTATATTATTACAAATTTAAAGGGGCATACCCTAGTCCAATCAAAATTACATATAAATATTTTACAAAAATACTTGAGCCTTCCCAATGATGAGTAATCTTTAAAATATAAATTTGTCACCATTTCTCAGTCACAGATGCCCATGTTGAGTCCAAAATCGATCTTATTTTCCTATCACAAACATTCTATCTCCAATACATCTTATAACACTTACATAGTTAGAGTATCCTAAACAAAATCTATAAATAATAAAGATACCAAAATTAAAATCTAGACTATCACATAAGATCCATCTAAAAAGTAAAAAACCAACCTAAACCTCTCATGCACTATCCTAGAACCAAGTGGGAAGCCGAAGGAATTATTTAATTTACAATACTATTTGAACATACCCATAGAAAATGCATAACTAAATCTAAACCTCAAGAGGAATATTAAGATGCAAAATAAAGTAAATTTAAACCTAACTCCATAGCTAGACACTAGAGTGTATAAGCCTGCATTAAGAACAGTCTAGTCATATGCAGTACACCTTTGCAAGATAAATCATGAATTTATTAATACAAATTACCATTCTCTAAAATAGTAGAGCTAAATTCACTACAAATAATTTGCACACAGTAGAAGAAAAACTTATAAACCTTGAAGACAGTCAACCTTGATCAGGTTTAGCATCTAGGAGCATATATCCACACTACACTAAGTTCATCATGTAATATAGAAACCATCTATCCGAAAGCCATAGTTAAGAACAAACTAGGAGATTCCTACTATAATTAGCCACAATTCCAAGAATTTTTCCTCAGGAAAATAGAGCAATCTGGGTCAATATAGAGCTGTAAATTATGTTGTCACTAGAAACCTGAAAGAACATAAAAGGTAACCTCAGCAAATGAACTAGACATTCCAAGAATCCACCATTTATATAAGAATTACAATCTTAAGCTAAGATAAACACATCAAAATAATCAATTAGATACACTACTAAGATTAAAAGTCTTGTTCCTTAAGTGTTACTAAGCAAAGTGCCCTACGAATGATTACTCTCAAATCATGAATATGAAACATGAGAAGAGCATTAAACTACAACTACCCATAATATAGAAATTATATAATATTTATATAAGAGTTTGAAATTACATTAGTAGGGATATTTTCACCAATTAAACAAAATCTCCAGTACATTTCGATAAAAACCACAGCTAAGCCAATATGATAGAGCCCTATAGGTCTAAATACATAGTTACCCAAACCTTACTACAAGCAACAAAATTTGCAGATCCAAATCTTAACCTATTTCTTCCAAGAGACCATAATCACCTTGGCAATATCATTTGAACTATTTGTGATGAAATTGGGAGGGAATTCAAAGTTACTCTTAGCTCTACTTGACTTCTTAGAATTAAGGGTGCATAATTCCAGGGCATTAAGGTCATCAAAAACCACACCTGATTTAACATAAGCATTAAAAATTTGGAGGTAATTAATAATCCATTCCTTACTCTCATCCACTATGATCTTCCACCAATGGAGAAGGAAGTTGATACTTGCTTCCATACAAGGCCATTATGTGTAAAAGGCCAAACTTTCCCTAATGATGAGAGATTGTCGACGTGGTGCGATTTCTAGAGCAGCCACACCCAGAGGAAGGCTCATATATTTCTCGAGAAGGGGAATTTGAAACTTCTTGTCAATGCTATATATAGCCTTTTCCAACCCTTTACGCCATACTGGGTTGAAGATATCGTTACAGAGCTTAACAATGTCCTCTCTTCCAATCTTAGCCCTTACTGCAACACCTATGAATGAGCCAATAATGGTACTATTGATTCACCAAGTAGCCTTGTAATAAAAAGCACCTTCTCCTATGGCTCTACTTATAGAAAAGTGGGTCATGTCATCAGCTTAAGAAGGTGACTCCATCTCTCAAGCTTAACCTTTCCCAAAGAGGCCATTGATCTTAGTCATATGGAAGACATGAATGTTAGTCTCCATTGATAGTGAAGGAAAATGACACAATTTGGGGGAAGATCTATAGACTTCTATATAGAAACCCTGCAAAAAATCTAGAAATAAACTGCTAGTTGTTTACATCATACTCTGACCCTAGAATGGGCTGAAAAAATATAAATGAATGCCATCAATCGAGAATGATCTAAATCAATCATGATAATTGATGGTAGCACAGTACGAGCTCATCAAAATTTACTTAAGATATAATGTTTACAAAATAAATGGTTTATAATACTGCCTAAATTAATAGAGGAAATCTTGTCGAGGCCTCCACAAAATTTAGAAGGACCAAGCAAATAAGTAAAAGAAAACTAATATACAACCCCTAAACAAGGAAATGAGGATAGTTAGAAGCCATCCTAAACCAAAGGCAAGCCAAATAAATTGAAGAAAACTAAAAAGAAGATAGCCAAATTAAGCTAAACAAAATAAAATACTAAACATATCTTATCTAACCCTTATAACATATTTATCAAACTCTCCTATCTCAAAAACTAGCCTATTATACTAGACCATTGTAGAGATTATACAAAAACTTCTACCCTTTGTTATAAATTAATATTGATTCACCATCAGCTCCTTTGTTAGCTAGCCAATCCACTATTTTATTACCTTCTCGAAATATATGACCGATTTGGAAATCTTCAAAATGATCCAGATGCACAAGAACTTCTTTAAGTTTTGAGTTTAGAACCCAATTAGGTGTATCTCACTTCCTTACTACATTTAGAATAATCTAAAAATCTCCCTCAATGAATACCTTAGATAATCCTACATTATTACATAGTTGTAAACCTTTATCTAATGCTTCTAATTCTTCCAAATTATTAGAAGTGGGGGGGTAGGGGTGCAGCCAGCTTCGCTATCCACTTTCTAGAATCATCATTAATTATGCAACCAATAGCTGCCACCCCCAGGTTACCTTTGGTTGTGCCATCAAAGCTAAGTTTATACAATCCACATGGAGGAGGAGCCCACTTGCAACTAGCCCTTGCCTGCTTATTTCTTTTCAAGTAAACCAGGGGTGGATTGATGATGTTGGACCAATTCTTTTTCATGAGACCATCCCAATAGGAAAGGAACCCTCTTCTTTCATTGATTTTCTAAGATGATAATTGAGCAACTCTACAATGAAAGCTTCTAGATTTAAAAGAAATCTATCCACACTCATTTCTCTATCCTAAAAAATATGACAATTTCTTTCCTTCCATAGCTCCCACACAATAATCAAAGGGATAGATATTCCAAAGCTTATTATAAACCCCATGATCCAAATTCATAGGCCATGATAATGGGAGGGCCTGAAAAGAGTTTGGTAAAGGAGTAGACCACATAAGTTGAGCCCTGAGCCACTCCCAATAGCTTTGTGCAAATTGACAATTATAGAAAAGGTGATCTACATCTTCATTATTTTGTTTACAAAGAACAAACCAGGAAGGTGATATGATGCCAAATTTAGCAAGTTTGTCAGCAGTCAGAACTCTTTTTTGCAAGGCAAGCCACAAAAAGAATCCAACCTTAAGAAGATAGATTACATCCCAACATAGTTTGAGCGACATCTCAACAAGATCCCAACTTTGAGAATGGGCTAAAGCCTTATATCCTTGTTTCACATTATACTTACCATCCTTAGAACTCGCCCAAATGAGATTATCCAACCTTTCAAATTGTTTGATAATTCTAGTGAAACAATATTCTCATATGCCTTTATTGAGGCAGGATCTAATTCTATCTCATCAATCGATTGCCACCTCCACTATAGGACCCCATCTAAGGAATACTTAATTTTATAGTCCTTGACCTTATTAGCCCATAAAGATGTCAACTTATGTTTAAAATTTTCATAACATGGTGAGGAAGAGATCGAGGGATGCCCATCCCAAGAATCTTCCCAGAACAAGGCATTATCCCCCAAACCCACATTCTAGGTCAAAAAATTACATATCAATTTTTGACACTTAGACATAAAGTTCCAGCATTCTGATCCTTTAGGCAAACTTTTCATCCTAAAATGTGACATAGGGTTAGTCAGATCAAGATATTTTTTATAGATACTCTTGGCCCATTTATATTCATGTTCTGAGTATAGCCTCTATATAAATTTTGCTCCCAAAGCTTCATTTTGCCACTGTAGCTTCTTAATCCCTAAACCCCCAAACTCTTTAGGTTTGCATAAATTGTCCCATTTAATGAGGGCTAATTTCTTATCATCTTCGCTATCTTTCCATAGGAAGTTCCTAAGTTTGGATTCAAATTTTGAAGACATCCAATTAGAGAGAGGAAGACAAGCCATAGGAAAGATTGGATTGGCTGAAAGAATTGATCTAATCTTACTAACTTTATCGGCCTTGGTGAGTCATTTATCTTTCCAACTCCCTATCCTCTTATCCACTTTCTCAAGCCTATCCACACATAATTTACTATATTTTGAGCCCTTTTCTAGGGAACTGCCCAAACACTTGCACGGAAATAGCCCCTTTTTATAACCTATAATCCTACAAATCTGATTTTCCATAACTAGATTAGTATTCAAAAAGAATATTTCTAATTTTTTCTTTATTGATCATTTGTCCTGATCATCCATATATGACTAAATGATATTTTTAAAGCCCAAACCCTCATAAATAGAACTCTTGCCAAGTAAAATTGTGTCATCTACATATTGTTGGTGGGTAATATTAGGGAGATTTCTAGTTATAGTTACACCAGAAATCTTCTAATTAATATATGCATCTAAGACTGCTCTACCAAAAGTTTCAACCATAATAATGAAGAGGGATAGAGATAGTGGATCTCCTTGTCTGATACCCCTAGAAATTTCAAAAAAGCCTTCAGGCATTCCATTGATAAGAATAGAAATCTTAGGGGTGGAAATAAATTTGAAGATTAGATTGATCCATTGATGTGAAAAATTGAAAGCTTTGAGGACCTTGCAAAGAAAATGCCAATCAACCATATCATAAGCCTTTTGTATATCTAACTTCATAAACATACATGCTACTTCTTTAGATGCCGAGTGGATAGTTTCTTGGATCGTGAGAATACCATCCAAAATAGATCTTCCTAGAACAAAACCTATTTGTTCTTCGGAGATTAGTTTTGGCAATAGACCTTTGAGCCTATTTGCCATAATTTTAGAGAAGATTTTGTATATTGGGTTGCATAAGGCAATAGGACAAAATTCTCTAGGATGCTTTGGCCCATTCTTCTTAGAAATTAGCATAAAAAAGGAATAATTAATCTCAGCTAACAGAGATCCTCCATTCCTTGATGCTTCAATTGCTTTCCAAAGGTCTTCCCCCAAAATAACTTTTGGAAGGAAAAGGCCTAAAAACCATCAAGCCCTGGAGATTTGTTAGGATTCATATTAAAGACAGTGAATCATACCTCATCCAAAGAAATTGGTTTATTTAGACTTTTGTTATCCTTTGAAGTAATTAATTTAGGGATAAATTTGAGCATTTTGGATTGAGCTTCCCTATTTGATCCTTCATAGTTATTTAATAATCCCTTAATGTGAGAAACAAATGTATCTACTATCTCTTGAGGGTTCTCCATATGAATATCCATACGATTAATGATACTCGTGATTTTATTTTGAGATCTATTGTAAATGGTTGAATTGTTAAAAAAAATTGTATTGCGGTCTCCCTCATCCAACCATTTATCCCTAGTTTTCTGCCTCCAAAAAGTTTCCTCTTTGGAGAGGATCTCTTCTTGTTTTACAAGAAGCTCTTTTTCTAAAAAATAACTCTCATTATTCATATGATATCTTGATTCAAATTCTTTAACTTTTCTTCAATTTCCAACTTTTCTTTAAAGATATTATTAAAATGTTCTCTATTCCACCATAATATATTTTCTTTAACTAATTTTAACTTAGAGATAAAAATAAACATTTTAGAACCCTCAAAACTCAGTTGTGTCCACCAAATTCTAATGAGCTTAGTAAATTTCAAATCTTGAAACCACATCTTTTCACATTTAAATGGATTTCTAATTGGTTTAGAGGGTTCAATGAACTCAACACAAACAGGGAAATGATTAGATCCTGCATATGGTAGGATGAAGGACTAAAAGTTTTTATTATAATCCTTTAAATTACCTAAAATAAAAAACCTATGTAGCTTTTCTATGATATAAGCATGATCCTTTCCTCAATTATTCCACATGAAAGTTCCATTATTTAAAGGGATGTCTATCATACTATGTTTATTAGTCCATGCTTTAAATTCTAAAGATGAAAGAGCTAGATGTTGCATACCTCCTATTTTTTCATCTAAACTTAAAATGGTGTTAAAGTCACCACCCATTACAATAGGGCTATCATTGTAATTAAGAAAAACAAAACTTAATTCATCCCAAATAATTTTTTTCCCAATGAAACTATTTGGACCATAAACATTGATTAAAATAAATTTCAAGTCAGATTTTAGACTTTGCAAACTAGCACACATGCAATTGCTGTTGCCTTTTAAGAGATGCAAATCTACTTTCTTAGAGTTTGAAATTATACCTAAACCACCATATGCACCTATTGCCTCTAGAAATGATGATTCCCTTACTCCTAACATCTAATTTAGTTAAAAACCTTTAGTCTAGTTTAATTTTATTTCCTGAATTAATATTATCTCTGAATTAATTTTTTAAAGATATTTTTAAATTAATCTTTTTTTTCTAGGGGCATTTAGGCCCCTAACATTCCATGTATTTATCCTCATGGCACCCTCAGAAGACACTTCCCCTTCCCAAAATTCAGTAAGTCATCAATTTTTATTTGTTCTTTGCATAATCCATCGGCCTCTCTTAATTCCTTCAATGATTTCCTTCTTCTTTTTCCTTTTGATTTTCCATAAATTGGAGAACTCAATTCTTCCTAATTCATATGTAATCCGAGCTGTTGCTGATAATTAATTAGGCTATATACTGAAGGGGTCTTGATACCCCCTAATTCTCCAAACTCCTCCTTTTCT
The DNA here is from genome assembly GCA_028749045.1 of Cupressus sempervirens. NCBI lineage: Eukaryota > Viridiplantae > Streptophyta > Pinopsida > Cupressales > Cupressaceae > Cupressus > Cupressus sempervirens. The sequence goes on from CM053787.1 coordinate 883,229,385, forward strand.
AATTCACTGAGAACCTTACTTCCAGTACCATTCCTATCCAACTCCACAAGGTTAAGCTCTATCATATTACCAATGCTTACTCTGTTCATTTCCTAATTTACCTTTGATTTGATTTCACAATTCTCATATTGTTCCAATAAAGTATCCTCCATCTTAATCCTTAAAATATCCCTTCTAAGATCCTCAACTATGTAATCTTTACCTCCTAGTTTGATGATTCTTTGTACCAAGTTTTCCTTTTGAGAGGCTATATTGTTATTGATGTTATCAAAATTGAAGACTTGAATTAACTCTCCAGCAAGATGCTCTAACTCCTTAACATCTACTATTGGAGTATCCACCTCAAGAAGAGGGACCACTTCTTTGTTTAAAAAATTTTGATCATCTGTAACAAAGGAACCTTCCATTTTATTACACCTATTCAACATCTCTGTCTACTTAATCTCTGGGATAAATGGTAAAGTAATGTGATCATCCGTAATCTGCCAAAATTTAGAAGAGACTCTGAATCCTTAATAGCTGGGAGTAGATTCCTCACCCTCAACATCCATATCTTGAACTTGCTGCCGTGATTCCTGTCTATTCTTTTTTGTTACATTATCCTCATCTACATCCTTTGGTGAAGTGAAAAGTAAAGAATTTTCTGCCTCATCTAAATCAATGTCCTCTAATCCTCCTGAAGCCTTGACTTGAGATTTTCTTGAATGTACTACACTTGTAATTGCCTCACTTGTATTGCATAGTTATTCTCTGTTATGATCCTTATCTCATGCTTGAGCCATATTTGATGAAGGAGCTATTATAACTCCCTTGTCCTTACTTGCTATCTAATTCTGCTTTACTTCTTCCAAATCCTCTTTGCTAGTCATCTCTGCCATATTCTCTATCTTAATTCATTGTTTCAAAGGTTTAAATTATTTCTTATTTTTCTTAACGTTATGCTTTTTTGGCTTCTCTTTCCCTTGGTGCAATACTAGAGAATCTTCATTAACTATAATGGATTTTACTCTATCATTACATGCTGTGATTCCTACTATTGAGATCTACATATCCATCTGAATCATATCTTTGTCTACAAGTTGAGAATAGGATTCAAAATTTGCAAATTTAATACCCATCTTATTTCTCAATTTGAAGATCATAGGAAATATAGTTTGAAAATATAAGATAAGAGGAAGATTTTGGAGTCCCATGCCATTATGATCCTTGATTTTGATGATCTCTAAGATTTCACCTTTGTATTTATGAAGATTTGATTCATAGACTGCCCTGTTAGATCTTAACATTTTTATGTATTGTAGATTCTAAATTTAGTTTGGTATTTATTAATAATTTCACATTATTATCAGACTGGAATGAAGAATCAATTCCTATAAATTCTCCTACTAGAGACCTAATCTATTTAAGTGTATCAATTTGATTTAATTCTGGAGGAAGGGATCAAATATTAAATTAGATGGGACACTTAATATCTATATCTATTAATTTAAAATTTGGAGACCATTCAATAAATTTGACAAAATGGCCATTAAACAGACATTTAAAAACATTGATCAATTCATCTCTAACATTATCACCAAAGTGAGAAATACTTACCTAACCCTAGCAATTTTCTTCCAACCAATTAAACATGAAAAATATTTCTTCTCTAGATCAGGTCTAGATTGCAAAAATTCCAAGGTTTTTGCATTCCATCCATGCATCTTCACATTCTTCACCTTGAATCGGGATTGTATCTACTGGATTTGCAAGATGGAGCAGATTCTTTGGGGAATTTTCCATACACTTTTCATTTTTCTTAGCAGTTCTTCAGTATGGGGAAATGTAGGGTTTAGAGGTTGCATTCATGGGTGCATCTAGTATATCCCAAAATGAAGAATCTACTGGTACCCTAGCCACTTTGAATGGAGTGGGTAATGCAGTGTGGTTGTTTGGAAATGCGTATTTAGTCATGTTGAAAACCCTTATTTGATGGTTTAAAATTTCTACAATGAAGATTGTGCTTGATTGAGACATACCTGAGGATTTTGCGCTATGTGGTTTTCTCTTGGTATGGAAATTTCCAGTCTCTGGAGATGTCCTGAGAAACCCATCATTTTGCAGATTATAATTCCAATCCCTATGATTGTTTGATTCAGCAAGAATGGAGAACACATTTCAGGTTTCTAGAGCGTAATGTGTGTTGATTGAATTGCAAGCTTTCATAGAATTTGGGCGATGAAATTTCCTAGGGCTACTAAAGAGTTTGATGTCTCCATTTGCCAATTTTTTGTTCTTCACTCGTCTGCTTGAATTCATTGAGTAGTTTTTACTTGTTGCTCTGAAAATTTTTTCTTGTCTACTTTTGTTTGCATGTCTGCTTTTACTGGCCATTTTTCAAAATTTTTTATAATATTTAAACCTATTAATATGTATTTATGTTATTAATTAAATCAGTTATGATTTAAAATTATTTAAATTAATAACATGATAATATTGCATGATATTTTATATGCACAAAGAGATTGGATATTTAAATACTAATTATTTTAAATAAGTATATTAGCATAACAATTTATATTAACATGTATATTCTTTATTTATTTCTAAACACATTCTTATGACCCAAACTAAACAAGAGAAATTAGAGGAATTAAATCATGTGGCTAAAAATTGTGTTTTCTAATGTTCTATTTATACTTTTTTGATTTTTATTTTCTTGACAATTTTTCTTTGTGCGTTGTTTAGTTGGCCAAGTTAGGATTTGCACTAGAGGCATTTTTGAGATTTCTTTTTATGATTATTTGACTGGATGTGATGATGAAATTTATGATTTGAATGGAGATTTATGTTTTATGAGCTTTATGCTATTGAACATTAATGAGAACTTGGGTTTCAAGAACCAACGTTATTTTTTGGGTTGCCTATTAAGGAACCAAATTTGATCAATATTACTCTTGTTGTATGGGACACTATTGTGGTTTGTGATTTTTGGAAAAGTAGTCTAGGTGCATGTCTATGGGAGTGACTTGCAATAAGGGTCGGGGCCCAAAGTGGCTACCAAGGTAACTCATTGTAAGTTGTGTAACAAGTGATAACATACTAATTAAAATATCTTGCCTAGCACTTTTCTTTGAGATACATTAAAAAGATAAGTTAGATATTTTTCATTGTCCATGCCTTGAGTACTTGTATAGACTAAGTATGACATGGAGATAATACCTTGAGAAGTATGACTAGTTTCTTCATCTTCATGAGAGGGTATCCTAGTTCCACATAGAGTCACTAGGTGGTCAGATTCTTAAGGGACTGCTAGGGCAAGCTTAGAGTTGGCTCATGTGATGACACTCCATAGTATGTAGCCTAAGTCTCCTTCATGGTTTTTTTTAATATTTTCCTCTAGTGGTGTATTTATTGGATATTACTTTTGATGATTCATTTATTGTGAGTTGTTACTCATCATTTACTGCTAACAATTGGCTTTTATTGATGAATGATCAATTATTCATTGTTGGGTGTTTTTATTGTTGGAGTTAGTGATTGGTAGTTTACTTTTATTGATGATAGTTGTTATCTGTTGGTCATTATGCTTGAGACACTTGACATTGATTTCAAGGTGGTCGTATATTTTTGGTCTTGGTATTTATATGTTGACTTGGTATGAGATGTTAGTATTGGAATGAGTGTCCTTTTGATTTTGATTATCTCTTCTTCTTGAGTAGTTTGTGTTACCCTTGAGGTAGTTTTGGCTATTAGGATTCCTTTCCTAGGATTATTTTATGATTTGATTATATGTGTGTGGATTGTACATTATCTCTCCTACACAATGGGAGTGAGAGCCTAATTAGGTGATCATGTGATCAGGAGGTAGTGTATTCTTACCATTTGGATCCCCCTCAGATTGAAAAAATTTGGATGCTCCTTGATACAGTGGTACCATTATCATTCTTCCTCTTATCTTGAAGACTACTATTCATTTGATTTATCTATATATCATGTGTTTTGAGATCTTATGGGATATTGTATTGTATATTGATGTACTTGTATCTATTTTCACATACCCTGTGACCTATGTAGTGGATGCTATTCATTAGATGTGCTGTCATATTGTTAGTTGTACTTATGTATTTTTTTATATGACTATGTATGTGTTTATTCATTTTTTGATTATGGACATTGTAATTGAGACTTAAACTTATTAATAAAACTTTCTTAAAGGTAACTCAACATGAAGGAACCCTTGAGGAATTGAAAATGTATTTGTAATTGATTATGTGTTCTTGATGTGTATGTATATATTGCTTCCACATTATTGTTACTTTGATGTTGTTTAATTTTTTTTTAAAAATTAGTTTATTAAACTTTGTAACATATTAGTTTTAATTCTTTTGGGTTCTCGAGTAGGGTGTTACAATACATGTAAGTGTTTGATAGTTATTGGGTTACCTTAGCATCTCTAGCTGATGATACTCTTATGAGAATTTTTTTTTGCAATTATATTGTCATATATTTTTCTATTTCTCAATGATATATTATTGTCCCAAGTTGGTACTAAGAAGGAAGGGGGTGGGGGTGTGATCAATGCTTACTCTAAAATCGATTAGTTGTGCTACCATCTTAAATAATTTAAATATTGGTTGCTTTAACAATAACACAATGATAAAAGGAAAAAAAAATAAAACCACACAAGCTCACATAAGAAAGTATACATAAATGATAAATAAATTTTTATACATGGAAATCCTCAAAGAGACCATAAAAACCATAGTGGGAGAAATATACCCACTAGTCTTTTAGTGCAGATAAAAGGCTACAATTGTTGCTTCTAAGAACTCATTCAGTTAAGAATCTTGGTAATATGTTAGAAGTACGGTAAGTCTATGAAAGCTACCTTATGAGAGGATTTACAATACGTCTTCTAGTAGGTCCCTTATTAGAGGATTTACAAATGCTTACAATAAAGAATACCTAGTTAAGGGCTACAAATAGTTGCAATGATGAGAAAATAAACTAAATGGTTGATCTAAAGAATGAATCAATACTTACTCTAAAACTGGTTAGTTGAGCTACTATCTTAAATAACTTAAATACTAGTTGCTTTAATAGTAACACAATGATAAAAGGAAAAAAAAATAAAACCATACAAGCTCACAACGAAATCATACATAAATGACAAATAGATTTTTGTACATGGAAACCCTTAGAAATAGCATAAAAACCACGGTGGGAGTAATATACCCACTAGCCTTTTACTACAGATAAAAGGCTACAATTGTTCCTTCTAAGAACTCATTTAGTTAAGAATCTTGGTAATATGTTAGAAGTACAGTAAGTCTATGAAAGCTACCTTGTGAGAAGATTTACAACAAATCTTCTAGGAGGCACCTTATTAGAGGATTTACAAATTCTTACAATAAAGCATACCCAATTAAGGGTTAAAAATAGTTGCAATGATGAGAAAATAAACTAAATGGTTGATCAAAAGAAAGAATGAATACTTACTCTAAAACTAGTTAGCTGAGCTACTATCTTAAATAAATTAAATACCAGTTGCTTTAATAGTAACACAATGATAAAAGGAAAAAAAATAAAACCACACAAACTCACAAAGAAAGCATACACAAATGACAAATAGATTTTTGTACATGGAAACCCTTAGAGAGAGCATAAAAACCATGGTGGGAATAATATGCCCTCTAGCTTTTTACTATAGATAAAAGGTTACGGTTGTTCCTTTTAAGAACTCATTTAGTTAAGAATCTTGGTAATATTTTAGAAGTACAATAAGTATATGAAAGCTACCTTGTGAGAGGATTTACAACACGTCTTATAGGAGGCACCTTATTAGAGGATTTATAAATGCTTACAATAAAGCATACCCAGTTAAGGGCTGAAAATAGTTGCAATGACAAGAAAATAAACTAAATGGTTGATCTTGTTGGTGTTTTAAAATGTTACTATTTCAAATTACCCCAATGAGAACAGAATACATCTAGGGGCAACTACTTCCCATTTGCAAAATATCCTTTCAGACACTAGGTCAACTATAAGGCTAGACCCTTCTTCTACTTCAAGCTCTACTAAACCTAGGCAGGTGGACCTATTAGATTCCTCATATGGTACCAGTATTCATAATATAGACTAAATCTAAACAAAGAAGATTAAAACCTTATATCTTTTTTACTTATGCAAAGATCATAGACATAAAATAGCTAATGACATGACCTAAGAAATTGATAAGCTAGGTGAGGGCATCCTTTTAGCTCTTAAAAAGAAAGGGAAATGGATGATTATAATTTTGATTTCAGAAAATCCCCAAATATGTAGCAGTAAGAACAAGTTGATCGTGTATCTGATTCGTGCCTTATCTATTGTGAAACTCCATAAATCACACACATACAACTATGATATCATTAACACATTCAATATATGAAGATATCAAATCTATCCTATCACTTTTTGAATCAGACGTCGATGTTCATAAAGAACTCATTCTCATGAAATATCCTACTCAAAAAAGAAGCAACCCTATCAAATACATCAAGCATTTACTCGGCCCTTTATTCCAATAGCAAAAAACATTAGACATACAACCTTATAGGGATGCAAATGGATCTATCTTTGCCCCTAAACCACAAAAAAATATAGATTACAGAGATAGGATACAAGAATTAGAATGAAACTAAGAAGATTCTTGCTCATTTGTATTCATTTCTTTGCAACTATACATTCAAGATGTATGCAAACAACTCATGAAACCACTAAATAGATGAGAACTATTTATATTAGCTTAACTATTGTTCTTCATACAAGAGAAATATGGTGAAGAATGGTATCACAGTCATGAAAACATCTCCAAAACTAGGACCCTGGTCTCACAACACTGAGAAAACTCAAGATTGGAACCCCTTTAATGAATCAGAAAGAGAGAGATATAGGAAGGGAATGAAATCCTAGATTTGATCTAGAAGTGACATGTGTCTACTTTAATCTTCATTCCCTATTATTGTAAAACATATCTCATCTTTCCATAACTGAAATATAATATGATTCTCATCATTGTTATGTAACAAACTTGAAATACCTCTTCTTCAATGATGAAAACCCTTGTGTTGCCAAAATATCTCTAGCATTCACATAGTTCATCATTTCATCATATATCAAATTTGAACTGCCCCAACTAAATGAAATTAAAAATGGATACATGAGACAAAACCTTGAATAACTTGAACTAGTAGCTTCCTGTGCAAGAACAAACTCCAAAAATAGAAACTTCATTCTCTCCTGGTTCTGGTGATATATTATGTTTCTATATTGGTGTATTGGAAATTCCTAGAATCACATTTTGAAAATCAAGCTCTTGTCATGGCTTTCTGGTTAGCATTTGCATTCAAAATTTATGCAATTTTTTTAAAAATGTTCTAAAGTCAAAAATTTAGATTATATCCTTTTTAAATTTAAAAAGATTTGGACATTCATAAATAGGAAAATAATAAAAAATTTAATATTATGAATTTTGATTTTCCCTCCATATGTGCATTTTGGGTCAAACTAGATTTGACCAACTGGACACATGTCATACTTTGATTCATTGGCCTTATGCACTGTCATCTAACACCCATCACCCAGGTTCCATGTGTTACACTACTATTGGTGCTTGTTTTTCCACTTGTAATTAGGCCCTTTGTCACATGACAACCTCTGATTGGGTCATCATATTGCTGTCCTAGTTCTAGGTTGGTGTCATGTAATCACAACATAGCGACTTTGTGACATGTGGCACCTCTATCCATGTCATCCTAACATGTCATCGAGCCACATCATCCATCCACATTATCTTGCCATGTCACCGACCTTGCCATGTTGTGGCTAGTCACTATGTTTCTATCCATGTTATTGACCGCCATGCCACTGGCGACACAATGACCTTGTGCCACATGTCATTGTCTACCATATCACCACCTCAAGAATTATGCTAGGTCTGGGTCACCCTACCACATGTCACTCCATGACTCATCCTTCCACTACCATGTGTCATGATTTGATTTGTCCAAATCCACATTATCATGCCATGTCATTGATGATGTCATCACTTTGTTTTATAGTCTGTGTTAAAATTTCCTTAAGGTGCAATCCAACTGGCTAGCTGGGCCCTCCACGAACTTTCCTTGTCTTATGAAAGTCCATGACTTAAAGACAACTTAGTTTTGTATTGAGAGGTATTTAAACATTAAAATGTCTCCTAGCCTTGTGAATGTGGGATATTTCTTTCAAATTGAATGACACAACCTATGTTAATTTTCACTTCCAATTCAACCATTTGATTTGTATATGTTAATATGTTGGGCAGTGGTAAGGATGGAAGATAACTAAAAAAAAACAAATTGATTCTTCCTATGACCTAGTAACATATTCATTAAATTTATGAATGGCCTTGTCACATAATCTCTACTAGCTAAGCCATTGTAGCTATGTGATCACCAGCAAAATGAAAAAATGAGATTCCCAAATGAAGGAAAAAAATTATAGATATGGTGGAAAATTGAGCAAGATAATTGTAGGCTCAGGATCTCCTTAATGCATAATGGAAGATAGAGCTACAATAGCTTATCCATTGCCATACTAATCCCAAATCTCTTAAAATTGACCTCATGGAACTTGAAAATAGTGAAAGGAGAATGTCGCCAACAAAACTTGACTCACAAAATTTTAAAAGGAGCAAATTGAAATGGTTTTGGATTCTTCAAAATTGTTTCTCTAAGCATTGTCTATGAGTTTTTCCTTCAACATAGCCATAATATTTTATGCTTTATAGAATGGAACAAACTCCATAATGGACATGGGTTCTAATTGAGCTCCTTCTCTAGTAATCCATGCCCCACAACTAAAGCCTGTATCTTTGGAACAACAAGGAGCTCAATACTAGCAAGAGTGGAAATGACAATGGTGGAGAGCACCCACTCCTCCAAACTCATCCCATGCACATGGCATCATTTCCATAATTGTTTTGAATGCATAGCTGCCCAACCACAATCTCTCTTCTTACCTCTTCAACATCTTCCATACTTGCTTCTCCTTACACTCAAAATGTGATGCCTTGGTCTATATTTCTTAGTTTTTTGAGATGTGATTTGAGATTGATAGAGATAAATGAGTCTATAAACATGTACTTCATGCCCAATCCATTATATGGATTACTTATATTGCTTTAGCCAATTGCTTGATAAAAATCATGCCAATTTTTTTATAATAACATTCGATTTAACTTTTCAATCTCTGATATTTCACTCATTCTCATTACCTCCAATGATTCTGCCCACTGGTAGCCCTTTCCATGGCTCAAAACATTCACTCCCAAATATTGTCACAAATGTATTTTCCTTTTTCATATCCTCATGATCACATAAGGGTGTGTCTTTCTTTTTTACACATATCTGGTTACACACCATTAACATTACTTTAAAAACCAATGCCTCATCAATCTACTAAAATTGGTCAAGCCCCAAAGTGGGTCTGACTAAAAAAAAAATCATTTTGAAACACTTGATCTCTCAAATAGGCCTATTGAACATTTGACACTGATTAGGATCAAATTCAAACACTAATTGATCATTACAACTAAGTTTACCTTGTCATTTGCAAACTATAATTTTCTTGGAAAGAGGTCCTCTAATTGGCCTTAAAAACTGTCTGAAACACCTGACCAAGCCCTGAAATTAGATGCACTAATTCTCTATTCCACATTATTGTACCTTTCCAAATCTCATGTCATGATGATCATTTATCCAAAATATATTGACCATCAAAGTTGCCTTCTCATAACTACCTATAAGAAAACATGTCAGAAAACAATAAATTGCATTTTGTTTTGGCTTTAAAAATGAGGCAAATTAACACTTAGGGGTACGAAAATTGGGGCATTGGTTCACTATCATGAGGAAAGTATAAATATATGATTTTGGCTCATAAAAAATAATAGGATGAATTTGAAGAGCGATCAAAGCGGGCTACTTAGATTTACAAGATTGAAACACTAGTAGAAAAGTGATTTTCTCAAATAGAATGGACCTAGGAAAGTATGCAAACAAATTTGTCAAGACTTACAAACTGACACACTTAAAGAATTTATAGAGTAGAACACAATAGTACAATCCATTTGATCTCACCTATCAGAGAATCAAAGTTATGACATCTCAAATAGGGGTACTAATCAATCTACACTTTGACACCAGTAAAACCTTACAAATTGCATATGGAATTGTATTTAAAAATTGATTGAAGGGATTCATCATAAGTTCAAATCTAAAACATAACAAGTCTCTAACCTATAGAATGTAGTGCAAAAATAATTTTCTCATTCTGATCAACTAGGTCAAAGTGATAACAAGTCAAATAGGGCCTCCCAGAATTTTGAACAATTTACATCAGCACGACAACAATAAACAACCAACTTTGAGGGATTCAAAACCTAGTCAAAACATGTTGAAATAACTCAAAATATGAAACATAAGTTCTTTGATATGGATATTAAACACTTCTAAAGTGGTGAGTCATGAAACATAATTGGGTGCAAGATATTCAATTGCAATCAAGGCCTCCTGTCACTATTTGACATAGGCAAAAATGCAGATTTGGACATTGCTCAAAACAAAACTACATAATGATTTAGAATGCCAATTTATCTTCATGTAATGAGTGGATATACTAAATTCAAGGTGTTAGAAACATTAAACACCTCTTAGGCCTCAAACAAATATTTGAGTAAACATGCATTAAATGCACTTTAAGGGGCTCAAAAGCTTGGAATGGTGCTCAAATTAGGAAGGCAATTTTGAGTCCCAACAGCTCTAAATAATGATACAACTTGCCTTGTAGATTTTTTGTTCAATCCTTGTAGATAGTCTAATCTCTATCTTTTTCCTTGGCTTGCCTTGTGAATAACTTTGTATAACCTTTTTATCTTTCATGTACCTTTTTATTTGTAGAAACTCATTTTTTGCTCGACTTCTTAGCTCTGTAACTCTTCTTCATCACTTTTACACTCTTCACAATGCCAACATCATACCTTCTGCATGTACAAATACTTTTTACACTATAAATATGTTGTACCAAAACCATATTAAAAAATATCACTCATACAACATACTCACATTTTTAATAGCCCATATAGGTAAGTCACAATACATTGAATACCTATGAGAAAGTACCTAGACTAGTAGGTGCACCACTCTACCTAGAGTCCTATGATGTAGCTTTTGACCTTTTTCTTATGAATACTGTATCATGGAATCCTATCACATCATACTATTTTTTTGTCCTTCTATCTTTTCACATCACTGATGACTCATTAAACATGTATACCACCTATAACTATTCATTTCAAATCTATGCCTATTTGACTCATCCTAGCTAGTCACTTGACTTGACTGGTATAAGACTCTACATGTGGTCATTCTGAATTTAAGTCTTCTTCTCCTTTCTACTACCAATTGTCAATCAATTTCACCACTAAGTGTGTGATGTAAAGAATTAATCACATTTCTTTGGTCATCATGCCACTTTATTTGAATAGTCCAACAATCTCCCCCTTTACTATTAATAGAAAAAACCTTTGATCATCTTTGAACTTCTTTGACAAGACCATTGTCCTTAGCTCTTTTCTTTCTTCTCTTTGACTGCATCAGTGGAAGTCTTTATGTCAGTGTGGACTTAGTCAAAAAATGTTGAGACTCCCCCAAAGTGTAGTCTCCTCTACCTTGTTTCCTTTCTTTGTCCTTTTTCATTCTCTCCTTGTTTTCTCTATTTTATTATTTACATATCCCCCCTTTCATGCTCCTTTTATTTTCCTTAATTTTCTCTTGTCCTTTCTTACACTCTCTCCCCTTTCTTATTCATCTTCTCCCCATTGGCGATTAGCTTTTATTTTCCCTCCTTATTCCCCTTTTTGTCAACAAAAAAAATGGGTGCAATGTTATTTTACATCTTGTTAAACACTTCTTTATAGACAGTGTGAATGCTCTTAAGTTGTGCCTTCCATTTATCCTTTAGATTAGTGAGAGTGTCACATTATTAATAGCTACCATATATTGTTCTTCTAATCTATCCAAGGTAATAAGTAATGGCTGGAAAATCAACATTTATGCATCCTCTGTTAGAGTAGGGTTATTGTTGCACCAAATCAATGTCTGATATAACCACTCAACTTATAGTACATAGAAGGTGGTTAAGCCCTTGTCACAAATCCCAAGGGGAGTGCTAAATTTTTTTTCAACAATCTCCCCCTCATCGTTACTCGAGGGTCTAAGGATTCAAACTTGTGACCAAGCTTTGATACCACTTATTAGAGTGGGATTATTATTCCACCAAAAGACCAATCTCTCAATCTCTTATACAACTACTCAACTTATAGTACACATGAGGTAGTTAAGCCCTTGTTACTAATCTTGAGGGGAGCATTGAACAAATTTCTAACATCCTCCATATGTTCTTGAATGATACCTTCCAGGAGTGATAGGAAGCATTGAATTTCTAGGATCTGAGTGTTTATTTTTTCTATTCAACCCTGATATTGTGAACAAGGTGAATGGTTGCTTGAATCTTTGTTGTATATTTTGATGCTTAAGTTGAGAATGGATCAGAAGTCTTGGCAACTTGTTGAAGCTCCCATTGAGTTGTTCCCTTCTTCTACTCAAGGTCATATGTAAAGGTGCTTGGGTCATAGACCTTTCATGGCATAGGGGTAATGGCTTTTAAAACCTCAATCATTTTATCTTTGAATTTTTCTAGAGAAACCTTTATGAGCTCAATAAGGCTGACGATCTTTTCCATCCTCTTTTCTTGAACTTTTATGTTAGCTACTTTCTCTATGTCTTTAATTTTTTCTTCAATATTTCCAACTATCTATTTAAGGTGATCATGTTTTTAGGTCATAGGTGACCTCTAATGCTAGATCAACAATTAGATCTTTGGTTTTGACTAGTGTTATAGCTTGTTACTTGTGAGTTATTTTCTTCTTAAGATGTGCACATTTCTCTTCTAATTTTTAGTATTTCTTTAAGTCCCTTATGATATGTTTGTAAACTTTTCCTTCATTCTCTCTAGTTCTTACTGGATTGAGTTCTTTTCAATCTTAACTTATGAATCTTGTTCAAATAGTTCTCCTTCATATTTTGAGCTAGATGAAGAGGATGATGAGGGTGGTGAAGCATATCTACTCTTTCTCTCTTTCTTCTTACCAAACTTATTTTTCAAGCTTATTGACACTTTTCTATCCTTTGGACGTACTTTCTTACATCTTTGATTTAGTTAGTGCAGCTTCTCTTATAGGTAAATGTTATTTCAGTTATTCCTCTTCCTATTATGGTAGTAGAGACTTTTCTTTCTTAGGTGGATCCTCCCTTATTTTTTTTTTCTCTTTGTTAGGGTTCTTCTCCTTCTTTGGTGGCCTCTGCTCAAGGTTGCCCTTTGATCTTGTGATTTCTTATTTTCTTTTGTTGCCTACTTTTTTATAGGAGTAGTCTCCCTCACTAGAGTCTCTACCTTCTCATGGATGTCTCCTTCTCAAAATTTTCCTTGGGTTGTGGAATCTTCCTATTTTGTGTAGTCATTCTCTCTAGTATATCCACATAGCATCATTTTCTAGTGAATTTTTCTTTGTGTTTGTTGGGGGTTTTCTATTTCTCTACTTTTTTTTGGTTCATCAGGTTTCTCCTTCTCTATTTTCTCACATGATTTTTCCTTCACTGATGACTCCTATTTTTGAGAGGTATACTCCTTTAGTGGATTGGGTTGGGATTCAATACATAGTGATGTAAGGGGATTGAAATTTATAGGTATCTCAAGAAATTCTTCAACCCATCCCTCTTCTTCCTTGTCCTTATTGTTGAGATTATGTGTGTTGCAGACATTGCATAATATATTTTATATTGTATTATTTTATTTTATTATGTAATGGTGCACCTAGGAGAACCTAGATGGATGTGTAACATGGAGATATTCCCATGGAATATCCTTGATGAGGTGTATTGACACATTGTGATAATATTTGATGTAATTATTTAATATTTGAGAAAATAAGTGATGCCCAATATTAAATGTGGGTCAGTGGGTGAGGTGGCACATGGTTGAAGTAATTCCACTTGGTGGTTTTGAGAGACTTGCTACTATAAAAGAAACAACAAGGGTAGTTGTTGATGAGCAAGATAAAGGAAATATAAGTTGGCTAAGGGAGCATTTGTGGAGGTTTGAAGCATGACATGAGATATGCAGATTCATGCTTGTTGACATAAAAGTTTTGGTTGTGGCTATGGATTTGAAGGATTACTTGGTTGTATTGTAATGGTGCTTTTGATGAATAATACATGTTGATGGATGGTTTTGGAGGCTAGGGGTTTTTCACTCAATAAGGATTTCCCATAGTATAATTTGTGTCATATTTTGTGGGTATGTTGTTTGTTCTCTTGCATGTAGATTTTAAGTACTATTTGATTTTGATCTATTATGTATTATGTGTAAATGGTGATATTTTGGTTGCAAGTTTCCTTACAAGTGATATCAAATCTATGATTTTTTTGTTCTAATCCTAGATTGAATCCATGAGAATGCATGAATCAATGAAAGAAAGAAAGGGCAAGATATATGGGTTTTATAGGTTGTTTATTACATATCTTAGGATTTTGAATTTTCTATTATGATGGATTGTTGGTAGATTTTGGGCATGTAAAATAATTGGTCAAAATGGTTCTTTGGATGTTTAATTTAAATAAGGGATTTAGAGGGGAGCTTGTAGAAATGACCCCTTAGGCAAAATAAGACCTCACTATTGCATCCAAGGTGACCTTTCCATAAATTTTGATATATAATTTTCCCTATTTTGGCCATGTTGAGAGAAAATGTAAAGCTTTTTTAGTTGTTTCCTATGACAACCATCAAATTTAATCCCATTGGAATTTTCATATTAAAATTTTAGAAAATGGTTTATATGAGGAAATAGGTTGTTTTGTTAAAATGATCATACCTATCACTAAGGATGTCATATTTTGGACTACTTACAATCATTAGAAAGCTAATCCAAAGTATTGTGGTTTGGTATAGGTTTGATTATTTGATTTTGATATTTTTCATATTTTTGGAAACTACAATTGGAAAAATTGTTATGTTTTCATTGATGTCAAACCTATTGGTGAGATAGTTTGTTGTTTGATCTAAGTGTCATATCTATTCAAATGATTGATGAAGAGGATTTGAGAAGTTGTTCATAACAAAAGGATCTAGAGGAAAGGTTGAGTTATGAAGAGGAACAACAAATGGACACTTGATTTGCTAGAGTTTGATAAAAAAAATTATTGTTTGAATCATGTTGAAAGTGGAGAAGACATTAATGCTAAAATCCTAGAATTGGTATTAGAGACTTGGTGCTTGTGGAGAGAATTTTGAAGGTACTCAAAGCTAAAGATCATGATGTACAAAAGGAGGTGCCAAAGTTGAACAAAGAAAATTTTTCTACATGGGAAATATTGGTGAGGCTACATATAGTTGGTATTGGTGATGTTCCACTAGAGTTTATGGGCAATGTATATGTGACTACTACAAGAGTCCTTATGACTACTTAAAAATTAAAAGAAAAGCAAGAGAAAAATCATGCAATGATAGAGATTGCTTCAGCCTTAAGCTATGTTGAGTTTGATGATATAAAAGATTGCAAGAATTCATAGGAAATGTGGGTTAAACTAAATATCATCTAAGGAGGAGATGATAATGTCATGAGAGCTGAATTAGAAAGCTGGAGAGGAAAATTTTACAAAATGAGAATGTCAGAAGATGAGAACATATTTTAGTACTGTGCAAGAATCAAAGAGGTTGTCAATGCTATTAGAGGAGCTAATGAAAAGATTGAGGATGGAATAGTAATAAGAAAGGTATTGATAACTCTACATCCTATTTATTCTATTAGGGTTTTTGCAATACAAGAACTGAGATGTACACAAGGTAATACCCTAACTCTGGAAGGTGTGAATGGTAGGCTTACTGCTTTTGAGATGTTGAATTTTGATAATTACACTCCTACTACTATTGAATCTTCTTTTAAATCACAATTGGTTCTTAGCAAGAAAGGAAAAGGAAAACATGTGAAAAGTGACAAGGATACATGATGAAGTTGAGGCACTGATGGCTAGGTAACTTGGAAGAGGCAAAGGGAAATACAAAGGTAAACTTCCTATAATTTATTTTTGATGCAACACAGTTGTTCATATTGCTACAAGATGTCCTAACAAAGAAGACAATGATGAAAGAAAGGAAATAAAGTACAAATGAAGAGTAGGTGATTGTGACAACAAGAATAACAAGGACTATAAAGAAAAAGGTAAAAAGTATTGTTATATTGCTGAAGAATAAACTAACACTAAATCTAAAAGTAATGATGAAGAAGTAGTCTATGTTGCTATGAAAGAAGATTTTGATGTAGATAAGAAAAATACATTAATCTCTTATGTAATTAAAAGTGATAGATGGATAATTGATAGTGGTTGTTTTAGTCACACGACTGGTGATAGAAGTAAGTTTGAGAATATTGGACCATACAAGGGTAGTTATGTTAAATTTGGTAATGGTGTTCCATGTCTTGTATAGGGTAAAGGATCAATACAACTGATTGATAAGATCAAGTGTGAAAATATTTATTGGATTGAAGGACTTAACTATAATCTATTGAGTGTTTCACAATTAAACAAATCAAGATACAAAGTTGAATTCCATTACAGGAAGGCCAAAATATTTGATGTTGATGGTAAACTAATTAGAAGTGGTGACCAAATAAGAGGTAACTTGTTCCATCTAGATTTAGCTGATGATATATGTTTTTTTAACAACATGGAGACATTTGGTTATGCAACAAGAGGTTATGTCATGTAAATGTTGACAATTTGGTTAGCATTAGCAAAATCTAAAAGTGAAGAAACTTGATAATGCTGTGTGCAAACAATGTCAATTGGGAAAAATGACAAAGTCTAGTTCCAAGAACAAGACATACTCATCAAATGATATTTTGGAATTGGTTCATACTAAACTATGTGGATCTATTGGTGTTTAAATATATTGTGGAGAAAAATATTTCATTCTATTTGTTGATGATTATTCTAGAATGATGAATTTTATTTTTCTCAAAGAAAAATATGATGCTTTTTTATCTATTTAAGTGGTATTTGGCCGAATTGAAAAGGAGAAAAAGAAGAGTCTAAAATGTTTGAGATATAACAAAGGTGGAAAATTCATTTCCAATGAGTTCAACATATTATGCAATGAAAGAGGAATCAAAAGATATATGTCAACACCTAGGCCTCTCCTCAAAATGAAATAGATGAAAGAAGATATTGATCAATTAAAGAGTGTGCTAGAACATTGATGATGGAGAAAAATGTGTCATAGAAATATTTGAGAGAAGTTGTAAGTGCAGCTATGTTTATACCTTGAATGAACTGCAAGTCAAGAATGGTACAAATGTTATACCTTTTGAACTAGAGTATGGTTATGCTCCTAATGTTAAGTATTTTAATGTTTCTGGAAGAAAATGTTATATACTTGAGGATAATAGGAATAGAAAACTTGATGGTAAAAGTGGTGAAGTTATGTTCCTAGGATATCCCACTAAGAGAAAAACTTCTAAGTGTTTGAACTCTAATACTAACAAAGTTGTGGAAAGTGAAAATGTGAAAGTTGATGAGTATACAGATAAGAAATGAAGTTCAATGCCAAATAGAACCTAAATACTATAGCTCATTCCTATATGTGAATGAAAGTTCTCCTAGCATCCCACCTAAACAAGTGAGAAAAGTTGTAGATCTACAATAGACTAGGAATGCCAACTTACAATAGACAATTTCCAAGAAATAGACTATAGGTGCTGAGAAATAGGCAAATGATGTTGAGTCACAAATAGAGGAAGTTGAACATCAAGAAGAAAATTCCAAGTGTGTGAAGCATGAACAAGAGAGACATAATGAACTTCAAATAATCTCTCAAGATGAACCTATTGAAGAACAAAGAAGAAAAGAGCATGTATTAGAAAAATATGTGAGAAGACATCATGCAATTGAAAAAATCATTGGAAGAAAAGAGTTTGGTTTTATTAGAAGGAAAAGAGGTAGAAGTGATACATGCTTTCTGTGTGAGTTTGAACCCAAATTTAATCTACATTTCTTAATAGGATACTTGAGGAAGAAGTATACATAGAGCAACCTGAAGGATTTGTGGATCTTAGCAAGAAGAATATGGTGTGTAAGTGCATAAAGCTTTATATGGTTTGAAACAAGCCCCTAGACCATGGTATGAAAGACTACATAACTTTCTAGTGAAGATTGGATTCTTAAGAATAAATGACAATAGCAATTTGTACTTGAAGATAGTATGAATAATGAGGTATTGTTATAAGAAATTCTTGTTGATGGTATCATATTTGGAGGAAAGGAAGCATTACGCAAATTATTTGCTGATGAAATGAACAAGAAATTTGAAATGTCAATGTTTTCTAAGATCAAATTCTTTTTTTGCTTACATGTATATCAAATGAAGTAATTTATCTTTATTTTTCAATCCAAATATACCAAGGAGATACTAAAAACTCTTGGAATGAAAGATTCAAGACTAGTTAATACACATATGGTTACAAGACACAAAATATCTAAGCATAATGATTCTACTATTGTGAATTAGACATTATATAGATCAATGATTGGTAAAATACAATATGTTTTTAATAGAAGACCTAATATTTTATTAATATTTGTGATAGTGGCACAATTTTCTACAAGTACTAAGTAAAACCACACAAGGATAGTTAAAAGCATACTAAGATATCTAAAAGGAACATAAGACTATGTATTGTATCACAAGAAGAATGATAAGATTGAACTAAAGGTATTCATTAATTATGATTGGGAAGGAAATCTTGATGATAGATAGAACACAAGTTGAGGTGCATTCTTTCTAGGAAAGAGAGTAATTTCATAGATAAGAAAGAAACATAAGTAGCAGTGAATTGTTTAAATATCATACTAATCAAGTAATTGTAAAGGAAGAGATCATAGATCTAGTGGTTATCTATTGTGATAACAAAAGTGATATTAACATGTCAAAGAATCTTGTAATGCAAACAAAAACCAAGCATATTACTATCAAGTATCATTACTTGAGAGAGTTAGTTCAAGACAAAGAAGTAAAATTGGAGTGTGTGAACACTAAAGAGAAAATAGATGACATATTCACTAAAGCTTTACCTAAAGATGCTCATGAATATCTTAGAGATAAATTGGGGGTGATTCCCCTACACAAAGTAATTTAAAGAAAATGTGGTACTTTGCATCAAAGTCACTAATCAGACTATCTTAAAATTGATGTAAGTAGTTATACAATAGGAGATGCCTAAGGTAGTAGTAAAGAAGAAGAACATAATGATGGAATAGTCATATGAAGATGATAGATGAAGAATTCATAACTGACATAAAAGTATCTACATGGAAAGATGCAAAAGTTAAAATATCTTTGGCATTGTTGTCAAAGAGGGAGAGAGTAATTATTTAGTCACCATAAGACAAAAAGAGAGGTTATCCCCACAAATTGAAGATTATTCTGAAGAAGAAGGATCAAAATGAAAGGAGATAGTGAAAGTTGTTACAAGATAAAAGAGGGAGAGATTACTTAGAGGGAGCTCATGATCTGATATTAAAAAAAGACATATGTTAGAGTTGCATAGATGAGAATTAGAATGAAACTAAGGGTATCAACGAAGATATGATACACAGAGGGAGTTTCTTGAGATAGAACATGTTTTTGATTGCATGGTAACTAGAGGTGTTTCCATCAATGCCCAAAGAGGGAGGGTGTTGGAAACCAAAAATATTGGAACAATTATTATTTTCTCATTCGTGTCAAACCTATTGGTGAGACAATTTTCTATCTAGTCTAAATGCCATATATATTTGATTGATGAAGAGGATTTGTGAAGTTGTTTATAACAAAAGTATATAGAGGAAAGATTGAGTTAGGAAAAGGAAATTACAAACAAACACTTGATCAAATAGACTTTGTCAAAAAAAATTAACTATTTAAATCATGTTGCAAGTGGAGAAGATAGTAATGCCAAAAGCCTTGAAGATGTGATCAAAGACAAATCAAATGCATAGGCTTCACCAAGTGATAGAGAAAAATATTAAAGAACTTGAAGTTTATGCCAAGTGATGCTAGTATCGATTGAGTGCTAGAACAAGACAAGTAGAATTAGTGTTGATTAAGCATCAATAGTGATTGAGTGACATTTTATGTGTTAAGCAAGAAATCTAGTTGCGGCTGAGTAACCCAATAATGATCGAAGGTCAGAACATAGTGTTGGCCAAAGAACAACATTTTAACAGTTTATGAGAAATCATAATTTCCATATGACTAAGTTGATTTCTTGGAATATGGAAAGAATGTTGAAGATAAGGATAGATGAGTTGGATTATTTAATGCCAAGAGAGAACTAGGTAAATGACTTAAAGTATAGATTCCAAGAGAAGTTTCTAGAAAAGAAGATAATAAACTAAATGGTGATCAAATTCATTATATGTGGAAAATTTAATTGTAAACCCTAAGATCTGTAGTGATGTTTAAGAAGAAAAATATTAGAATTACCTATTTAAGGAGGTACAAAGGAAAAATTTAAAAAAGGAGAGATATTCCAAAGAGTTTGAAGGTTGGAGTAGTTGCTGATGTTTTTGAATGGAAAATCTATGCATAAAGCTAGGAAGAGTTGAGGTGAAGAATGATTTCTTGAAGGGTGGCCAAGTAAAAAAGAGATAGATATAAGAATGGAGGCTAGATAGTGACTCAATGCATGAGATCCAAACTAAGATTTATACATGCAAAGTACATTGTACCTGATAGAACAAAACCCTATTGTTACTTTTTAATCATTGTAAATACTATTTTAAATCCTTGAATCATTATTAAGGTTGACCTCACAGTCATATTAACCAAATAGTTACATGTAAATCATTTAATAGTGTGACATTCTAATGGAATGTTCTAAAGTCCTCTAACAAGGCCACTCCTTACAAGGTGATTAAATCCTTTAACAAGGTCACATTTAACATTGTGTTTTGTAAAGCTTTAATAGGGTTAGATCCTAACAAAGCTCACTTCAAAAGAGTGAAAATTGGTGACATTTTGTTGGTTGTTTTTTCCAAATTGGGTTTCCATGTTAAATCCTAGTGTCATACTTGTGTGGATGTTATCATTTTACTGATTAATGTTTAGATTTTAAAAGTTTATTTTTTGAGGATAGTAGATAGCTAGTTGATGTTGCTAATAGTTGACTCTAGAGGTTGAGCTATGAAATGATAATATTTGAAGTTGATTAAGTGTGTTTTTGTTCAATTGGTACATCTAGACTTTGGATAATTGATTCACCCCCAGCCTCCCCACCCCTCTTAATTATTTTAAATACTCTAACAATTTTAGGAGCCCAAAAGTCAAAGGTTATTTATTTTTAGCATAATTTGCAACATGACTTGAGTATACAAAGTTAGATTTTGGACTTTGAATAGTATACATAAAGCTCTTGGATAGATCTACACATTAGTTCAGATTTGGTGTAGGTTTGGTAAGGTTTATTAGGTCATATATTGATCTAAATGGTTTATGATTTATATTAACTATGGTAACATTGTGAGTTTATGATATGGTGTATGTTTTAGAGATTTAAGATTTAATATCACTCTATTTTTACTATATATATTGGATTGGTCTCTTGTTAACATGGTTATTAATGTTTTATTTGGATATTTATGATGACTTGTTGGGTCTACATGTTTTGCAATATTATAAAAGATATGTACTTACAACTTGCACTTAAGGCTTGGATATAGATTTTCTTTGGCTATTGATCTTTCATTATTAATGCATATTCATATTGGTGTCTTGGATTTACATTGTTTATGCCCTTAGTCACATATTTTTTTGATTTTCTTTGTGATGAGATGTTGCTACCAAGTATAATCATGATAGATGATTGTGGTTGAATCTTTGATGCTAGCAGGTTAGAAACTTTGATAGTTAGATGCTTGGTCTATGGATGTGATCACAGTGCCACAAACTTTGGCATGACATGATTGGATATATAGGTACTTCATTGATGTTCATTGGTTTGCATTCTTGATTTGGTTATGTTGGTATACAATATCCCCTCCGCAAATAGAAGCTAACCACTGTAATTAAAAGATTAATAATAATATATAGTGACATATATGTTAAAGTAATTCATTCATAATTAATAATAAATTTATACAAAATAAACATTTATTATTAACCTATAAGTGTTTTGGGTATATAAATATAATCAAAATACTATAGTCATTATTAAAAACATATTTCCAAACTAAATACTAATATAATTCATATTTACTAAATAATCAGCTAAAAAATAATGCAATAAACAATAATATTAAATTAATTATTATTAAAATAACCATGATGGTTCATCTATAATGGGTCACAATCCTTCTAATACTATTTTGGGGATATAAAACTCACATCACCATCAAGTAGGAAAATGCAAAGTGATAAGGACGGACAAGTAATGAAGAATAAGAATATTCAAAACAATACATGTAACCTGGTAGATATATATTACCATTGACCTATTGGAAATTTGGCTAGGTTGGTTAGCATCATGTTTTCATTTATGGCAACACATAAGTCATGTTAAGTGAGCAGATCATAAGGAAAAAGATTTGGGTTACATAGAAAATTGTGCAAGTGTTACACAATTCATCTAATAGAATAGTTAGAATTTCAAAAAACACAATTCATAGAAGCAATATTGACATGTGTGGAGTTAGGAACAACTAGTAGAGACTATGAGGATGATGTATACAAGAGTGCAAGATAGTATGGTCTGTATGAAAAAAGTTATAATGATTTCACTAGTTGCGGTATTATACAAATAGAATATAGAAAGATAAGGAAATGAGTATATTGGGTTAAGAAATTATTTGTTTTTACCAAAATAACTACTTAACTAATTAGGTATGACATCCTAGATGTTAACCCTAAGCTATCAAGAGTTGGTTTTATATTTTAGCAAGTGTATAAAGAGATGAAGGCTAAAAGAGAAGATAATTATGAAACAAGAAGGTATAATTGTAAATTGTAAATGCAATGTTAAGTGTGCTTCAAATGAAGTGAGTGTGATATGCATGTGATGCAAATTGTGATAAGTTTTTTTGAAGAAAAACAAAGGAAATATAAGATATTGAAGATATCAACAACAGTGCAAAGTTTTTTGTATCTATCTTTCATATTGAGAAAGTTTATTGTACAATACATGGTTGGGCAGTGGTGTATACATTTGTAAATGTATATAAAACCTCCTAATAGGATCGAGGCTTCTAACATGGCCTAAGTCCTCTAACAAGGATCAAGACACTATGTGGATATAAAAGACTCCCCCCAAGATCAATCTCTTTAACTAGATACTTTTGATTAGTGGATCATTTTGTGGGTATTATACCCACTAGGGTTTCCCCTTGGCCAGGGTTTTTTCTAGTTAACAAAACATGGAGTTATGAGTTACTTTTTTTTGTGCTTATATTTATTGTTCAACATGTTTATTTTAATTTCTTATGCAAGTTCTAAATTTGTTAAAGATATCTAGTTTTGGACAAAATTTTGTGAAATACCAATTCACTCCCCTCTTAGTATTTCATATTTCTAACAATTGCTATCAAAGAATAGTTACTCAAAGAAGGCTTAATGGTTTGTGCAAGATCCCTATGGATATGGAATAGTTATAGAAGAACCTAAAAGAAGCTCTTGAGTAGATTAATATTCTTACTGAAGAAAGAAAATACTTTGAAGGAAATCTATGAAGATGCTAATGACTACATTGGGAAGTTGAAAGATAAGATAGATTATCTTCAATTTAAGAAAGAGTATAAAGATTAGATCAAGGATAGTGGTAAAGTTTCAAGAATGAAGAAAGAATATGAGATCTTGAATCATGAACTAAAGATTACCAATCTAAAGTTGAGCTTTAAGAATGATGGTCCAATAAATTTGAGTCAAATTTGAAAGGTTAAAATGAAGATCTAATATCTAATCTTACCAAAGTAATATTTGATCTAGAGTCTATAAAGTCAGACTATGTAAGACCTGATAAGTACAATACTATTGTAAAAGGAGAGTTAACCCAATCTAAATAATCTCTTGAGAAGTTTTACTCTAGCAAAGAAAATCTTGGTGAGCATATCTTATACATAGACCTACTTATGATAAAATTGGTCTTGGATACCTTGGCAAAAAGTCAAACAAGAAGTTTGAAGATAAAAAAGGAACCAAGTCTTGTGATTCATCATCTTGAACACAAGGAAGATAATCATAACAAGATTAAGGCAAGTCAATCTGATTTTATCCCTAAACAAGTTGAGAAAGTTAATCAACTCAAGAACGTCTATGTACCAAAGCAACCTAAGAAAGTTGAATCACCTAAAGAAGTAAGGAATAAATGTTAGAAATAGGGCTTACTAAGAGGGGTGGGGGGTGAATTAGTAATCTACAAACTTTAGTCACCAACTATATATTATTTCTTACTTTAAACCATACATAACAAAGTAATAAAGTAATGTTGAATAGTAATAGTAACCATGCACAAAGATGACTCATAACACCATATTTTTGTTAACTAGGGAAACCTTGGCCAAGGGAAAACCTAGGTGGGGATGATACCCACTAGATATTATACTAATATATAAGTTGTTAGAGGATGGACCCTATTAGGAGTCAATGAGAAAATTTAGTATACGGAGTCCCTGTTAGGAGATTCCTACCCTGTTAGGAGTTATGGAAACCTTGTTAGGAGTTGTAGTATAGTAAATGCAACATGAGCCCATTGCCCAAACATGCACTTCCAATTCAAGAAGAGCTCACTACAAAAAAAAGCAATCAGACTTCTAAAATATAGGTATTGTAACTTCTTACTTGATTGATATTTGATCTTTAGCTCGATCTTGGATCAAAAAATAGCTTTCACAAAACTTCACATATATCTCTTTCACAAAAGTTCAAATACAATTTCTCAACATAACACTTCCTCAAGATAGCACGATTACACACTTGTATCGATGAGATGTCCTCAGCATAAGTACCATACCTTTACACAAATTTTTTCTAGGTTGAATAAGACCAAAATACACTTTTCCAACCTAGAGTAAACATCTATAATGTTAGTCCTAATTGGACAAGTAATTATTTTGTAAAAAAAAAATCCTTTCCTTCAATTACACTATCTTGTTTCATCAACATATGAGTATCTCCATTTTGTATAGTCCGTACTAACTTTTAAGGTTATACACATCATCAAAAAAATGTTTACTATCTCCATCTAACTTTGCTAGTCATGACATGACGTCAAAAATATGTTATAAACAAAACAATACATTATTGTATACTAAATTCCATATCCAGAGAATTTTCTGATTACCAAAAACTAAGTCTCTTTATTTATGAGGTTTCTTGTAAGCATGTGCATCATGTGTTGCCATAAATGACAACAATTACATATCGTTATTATCCAATTATCAACAATCTCCCTAATGCAAGAGCATTCTGGGTGTAAGAGCAATCTTGCATCACTCAAAAATATTTTATTATTAGTGTTTTCTATTTTAATAAGGACTAGTAGACAAGGTGGTTACTATTTGGGAACTTACTAGTTTTGGTAAGTTTTTCATATGAGCTTAGAATGTTCTCATTTTCTATAGGAAGGTTCATTTTAGAGTTGTCAGCCTACCATAAAAATCTCATTTCTCAAGCATTAGTATCAGAGAAGTTATTGTTGATTTTCAATGGAAAAATTTGTAGAAAAATCTTCAAGCTTATCGTTGGAGGCCTTAGAGTGCTCAGATGAGGTCTGAGAAATTGATGGAAGG
Organism: Cupressus sempervirens; assembly: GCA_028749045.1. Classification (NCBI taxonomy): domain Eukaryota; kingdom Viridiplantae; phylum Streptophyta; class Pinopsida; order Cupressales; family Cupressaceae; genus Cupressus; species Cupressus sempervirens. The sequence continues at coordinate 883,255,322 of CM053787.1, forward strand.
GCACTAGCATGATTTTGAGCCTATAGATCAGGAGTTGGCATTTTTGAAAAGTGGTTATAATAGCCGATCAGAGTAATGGTTCGTGAGTTATGGCCTTTCAAAGTTGGGCTAACCAAAATATTTAAAATAATTGTCAAAGTTGTATTTGGTTGACTCTATATGTATTCTTAGGGTCTGTTGGTCCTAGGTATTATGTTTCAATGTCTAGAACCTTCCTAGGTGGTATAAAATTGCCTATTTAAGAAAGGCCTAAATATTGTCTAGGGTAACTCTAGGTGATAGTTCATAGCTTGTCTTGCAAATTACTATACTGAAGGTACCTATGTCCGTCAACATATTGTACTTATGAATTTTATAATTTTTCATTTGTGGTGCAAATAAGAAGTCCATATTTTGTTCTTTCATTTTCTATTGTTTCTATGTTTCTATTATGAGTTTATGGTATTAAGGGGAGCCCCATGTGTCAAGTGGTATTAGAGCTAGAGTTCTTGAGTATGTGGACAAATCACCAACTGTGAGGCAATTTGCACCAAGACCATGGTTTGGGTTAAGTGTGTAGACAAATTGCCAATTGTGAGGTAGTTTACACTAGGGTTTCAATGGAAGTGTGAAAATGCTTCCACGAAGAGAGCGTGGCGAAAGAGCTGCAGGTGTTACACTTGGGGGTTTTTGAGCCTTCCAAAGGAAAATGCAAGCATTGGAAGAACAAATGGGTAGAGGAATGAATCTTTCTATAAGAGATGAAAGTGAGGATGAGGATGAAGTAGAAGAAAATGCCAAAGTAGAGGCAATTCTAAATCTAGAGGAAGAGAGGCTTTTTAGGGCCATCTCCAAGATTGGGAAAATAGCTAAGTTTGAGGTTCCCACATTTTTGAGAAATCTTAACCTAGAGGAGTTGATCAATTAGATCAATAAACTAGAGGAGTACTTTGAGTATGAAGATATTGATGATCTTAATAGGGTCAATTTTGTGAAGGTAAAACTAAAGGGACATCCAAAGATTTAGTGGTAGGAGGTGTAGTTGGAGCTAAATAGAAAGGGAAAGGAAAAAATCACTAGATGGGATCAGATGAAAGATAAACTAAAGTGACAATTCATTCCTATGGATTATGAGCTTGATCTGTTGAAGAATATGTAAGGGTTAAAGAAACCAAGAAAATCTGTTCAAGAGAGTACCAAAGAGTTCTATTGAGTTCTCATCAAAACTAGTCATGATGTAGTTGATAAGGAGAAAGTCACTTGTTATCTTAATGGGTTAAGGCCTAGCATTTAGGATAAGCTAAGTCTAGTTTGAATGAGCAATATTAATGAGGCATACTAGTTTTTCCTAAGAGTTGAGAACAAACTAAGCAAGAAGTTTGACAATAAGAATAATGGAAGAGGTTGTAGTGGAGGATTTTATGGTGGTCATAATGATGATCAAAAGAAAAAAGATGAGGCTAGAAGAAACAGTCAAAACTAGAGGGGAAACAATTTCAATCATTTCCATGATCAAAACAATAGAGATTAGAGAGGAAGAGGTAGAGGACAAGGATCAGGAAGAGGAGGCTTCCATGGAAAATGTTTTCACTATGGTGAAGAAGGGCATAGAGCATTTGAATGTAACCAACACCAAGGAAGGAAAAAAAAAAAAGGTTAGGTGAGAGTTGCACATGTTGATGAAGATGTTAGTAACTCACATTTTGAAGATGCTGAAAGAGGAGAAGTCCTAGTTAACCAAAAAGTCCTGTTGAGTGGTGAGAATGAACCTAAGAAAAGAAAGAGCTTGTTTCACACAAGGTGCATATGTGAAGATAAGTGTTGTGATGTGATAATTGATGGTGGAAGTACTAACAATCTGGTGTTAGAAATTATGGTCACCAAGTTAAAGTTGAAGAGGTAAAAACACCTGCATCCATACCATATTGCTTGGGTGCAAGATAACCACAGGTCATGGTCAATGAGTAGTGCTCGGTGATATTCAAGATTGGAACCTACTAGGATGAGGTACTATGTGATATCATACCTATGGACATATGTCATATGTTGTTGGGTATGCCATGGTAGTTTGACAAGAATGCTATATATGATGGGCAAGCAAATACCTACACTCTAACTAAGGATGGAGTGAAACATAAGTTGAAGCCTTTGAAGGAAAAAGAAGAAAAGGTATGTAGTGCTACTAGAATATGTTTTGATGATGGAAATGAGTTTCTTAAAGGTATGAAATATGATCATATGTGTTTTGCTATAATTCCTAAAGATAGTAAAGAAGAAGTAGAGGAGGTACTTGCAGAAGTTGCAAATATGTTGAAAGAGTTTTTTGGTATTGTATCAAATAATGTACCTGATGGATTACCCCCAATGAGAAAGATCAATCACGAGATGGATTTGGTTCTAGAAGCCAGTTTTTTGAACAAGGTAGTGCATAGAATGACACCAACAAAAAGTGAAGAGTTGAATAGGCAAGTTCATGAGTTGTTGCAAAATGGGTTGACTCGAGAGAGTTTAAGTCCATGCATTGTACCAGTAGTATTAGCACCAAAGAAAAATGGAGAATAGAGGATGTGCATAGATTCTCACACTATCAACAAGATCACAATAATGTATAGATTTTCATTACCAAGGATGGATGATATTATGGATTTCTTGAGTGAAGCTAAATATTTCACAAAGATAGATTTGAAGAGTGGGTACCATTAGATTCATATCAGAGAAGGTGATGAGTGGAAGATGACTTTTAATACAAGGGAAAGACTATATGAGTGGTTAGTCATGCCTTTTGGGCTAACCAGCACTAAGCACTTTCATGAGGCTCATGAATGAAGTACTAAAGGAGTTTCTAGGTAAGTTTTTCATTGTTTACCTAGATGATATATTTCTCTTTAGTAAGTTATTAGAGGAGCATTTGATTCATATTTGCAAGGTGTTTGATAAGTTGAGGGAAGAAAAGTTGCTAATAAACCTGAAGAAGTGTAGTTTTATAAAGAAAGAGTTGTTGTACTTGGGATTTTTAGTCTTATGAGAAGGTCTAAAAATGGTCCCAAAGAAAGTGAGGGATATCCTTTAATGGCCTATTCAAGGAGTGAGATAGAGGTAAGATCTTTTCATGGACTAGCTACATTTTATAGAAAGTTCATAAGAAGTTTTAGCAGTATTTGTGGACCCTTGAATAAAACAGTAAGAGGAGATAGGAAAGTGTTTAAGTGGACTATATGAGTAGATACGAGTTTTAATTTTTTGAAACATAAAGTTACTAAGCAACCTAATTTAGCACTTCCTAGTTTTAACAAGGTGTTTCAAGTAGACTGTGACTCTAGTTGTACTGCAATAGGAGCTATTTTGAGCCAAGAAGGTAGGCATGTTGCTTATTTTAGTAAGAAGTTGAATGATGCAAAAAGAAAATATTCTATTTATGATCATGAATTTTATGCTATAGTTCAAGCATTGAAGAAGTGGAGACACTATCTTCTTCCTGAGGAGTTTGTTTTGTATTGATCATCAACCTTTGTAATATTTGAATAGTCAAGAAAAATTGAATCAAAGTCATTTATAGTGGGTTGAATTTTTGTAGAGTTATACATTTTTTCTAAAACATAGGAGTGGGAAGTCTAAAAAAGTTGTAGATGCTCTTAGTAGAAGACAACTTTTGTTGACAGAAATGAAGATATAGGTGGTTGGGTTCAAGGAACTTAGTACATTGTATCTAGATGATCTTGATTTTGGTGAAGCATGAATGGCTTGTACAAAACCTATTACACTTGATAGGAAAAAGTGGTTGGATTTCATGATCTTGGATGATATGTTTTTCAAAGGAAGCCAATTGTGCATTCCTAGAAGTTCAATAAGAGAGAATCTCATCAAGGAGAACCATAGTGGAGGATTGGTTGGACATTTTGGTAGAGATAAAACCATAGCTTTGGTTGCTGAAAATTAATACTAACCACAATTGTAGCAAGATGTGATGAAGTTTGTACAAAGTTGTAGTGTATGTCAGATGGCAAAAGGAGTGAAGTAGAATATAGGGTTGTATTAGCCATTACCTATAATAGAGAAGCCATGGGAGGATATCAGTATCAATTTTGTTCTTGGATTATTGAGGATACAATATAGGAATGATTCTATTTTTTTTGTGGTTGACATGTTTTCAAAGATGGAACATTTTATTCCTTGCAAGAAGACTAGTGATGTTATTCATTTAGCAGAGTTGTTTTTTAGAGAAGTGGTGAGATTACATGGTCTACCAAAGAATATATTTTTATATTGAGATACCTATTTTTTTGGGTATTTTTGGTATACATTGTAGAAGAAGTTGAACATAGATTAGTAGTTTAGTTCATCACACCATCCACAAACTAATGGATAGACAAAAGTTGTGAATCGTAGTTTGGGATTTTTGCTAAGATGCTTGGTTGGAGATAAACCAAAAGGATGGGATATGATTTTATCAAAAGAATAATTTTCATATAATAATTTTGTCTATAGGAGTACTGGTAAATCACCATTCCAGATTGTATATGGGAGTAGTCCTAGAAATACTTCTAAATTGAGGTAGTTGGATAAAGGAGAGATAAGTAGTGTTGAAGCAGAAGATTTTGTTGAACATTTGAAGAACATCCATGAAGAGGTGAGGAAGCACATAAAGATGAATACATAGTATAAGGCTAAGGTAGATGTGAAAAGGAGATATAAAGAATTTCAGATTAGAGAGGAAGTCATGGTTCATTTGAGATAGGAGCATTTTCCAATGGATACTTATAATAAGTTGAAGATGAAGAAGTTTGGACCATGCAAGATAGTGAAGATTCATGATTCTAGAAATGCATATGAAGTGGAGTTGCTTATTAAATTGAATATTTCACCAATATTTAATATTTTAGATTTGATAGAGTATTATGAAGGAGGTGATGGAGATGAAGTTGTAGAAGCACAATAGAGCAATCTAGCAACTAATTCAACTACAAAGGAGATTAAGGAGATACTAGATAGTCATGTTGAAAAAAGTACTAGAAATAGAACTTGTGAGGAATATCTAGTCAAATGGAAATGGAGATTGGTTGAGGATTCGTCATGGCTAGCAAAGGAGGTTAACTGTCTTGGTCTTCCTTTGAACATTGGAGACATGATAGGGTTACTTCTCAAATTACCCTAAGTGTTTGATGCAGGAGCATCTTGGGTGTAAGAGCAATCTTGCATCACCCAAAAATATTTTTATTTTTAGTCATTTCTATTTTAATAAGGACTAGTAGATAGGGTGTTTACTATTTATGGGAATTTACCATTTTTAGTAAGTTTTTCATACGAGCTCAGAACCTTCTCATTTTTTATAAGAAAATTCATTTTATAGTTGTAAGCCTACCATAAAAATCTCATTGCTCAAGAATTTTTATCAGAGAATTTATTGCCAATTTTTGATGGAAAAATTTGTAGAAAAATCTTTAGGCTCACCATTGGAGGTCTTAGAGTGCCTAGATGAGGTCCAAAAACTTGATGAAAGTGTGCTAGTACAATTTTGAAGGTTGTAGATCAAGGGTTGGCATTTCCAAAAAGTGTTATAATAACCAATCAGAACAATGATTAATGAGTTATGACCTTTCAAAGTTGGGCTACCTCAAATATGTAAAATAATTGTCAAAGATGTATTTGGCCAACTCTATATGTATTGTTAAGGTTTTTTCACCCTAGGTATTATGTTTCACTGTTTAGAACCTTCCTGGGTGGCATAAAATTACCTATTTAAGAAAGACCCAAACATTGTCTAGGACAACTCTGGGTGATAGTTCACAGCTTGTCTTGCAAATTATTGTATTGAAGGTGCCCATGTGGGTTAGCATATTGTACTTATGAATTCTGTAATTTTGCATTTGTGGTGCAAATAAGAAGTCCATATTTTTTTCTCACATTTTCTATTGCTTCTATGTTTCTATTATGAGTTTGTGGTGTTAAGGGGAGTCCCCTGCATCACTCCCCCTTGGCATTGATGGAAAAAAAATAGTGAAAATAGGCTAAGTAACAAAAACTACACAAACAGTATAGTAACATTGCATCTATAAATATATTTTGTGAAAGTTGTTTTTTTTTTTCTTTTTAAATCTTTACATATGCTCCCCCTTACAATATAATTTATAATATTAATCTCCCCATAAATTTACTTCTACCCTTAACAATTTTGATGTGTACTTCTTCCCCTTTGACATCAATGACAAAGGTCTTTGAGTTTAGGAACAAGAGTCCAAGTTTTGTTCTTTTCTATCTATTCTATCTCTTCATTCATTGCTTCAATCCAGCTTTCATTTTTGAGAGCATCTTTAGCATTTCTAGGTTCAAATTTAGCAAGTAAACGTGTATCTTTTAATTTTCTTCTTGTCATTGTTCCATCAAATTTGTCTCCAATGATCTGATCAGGTGCATGATGCTTTCTGACATATCTGGCTAATATAGGCTCTTTGGGCTTTAAATGAGTTCCACTATCTTCATTATGAACTTTAGTTTTAAGCTTGGGTCCTTCTATTTGTGATTCAGGTCCATCAAACTTAGTTTGAACTAGCTTGGTAGCCTCTAACTATGACTCATGTCCTTAGGGCTATGGCTTGGGTTGCACTATTTACAACTCAGTAACTATTGGAGATTTTGGGGACTCAAGCTTCCTTTCTTTTAGATAAGTTTTTTAGGGTATTAGGATCATAGTAATCAAATTTTCTATAATCCTATAGGTCCTTATTTCTTTCTTCTTCACTCTTTTCTACAAACTCATCAATTCTAACATGTGCACTTTTTATTATTTTATGAATAGACAAATTCAAACATTTGTATGATTTGCTTTTGTAAGAGTATCCTAGAAATATTCCTTCATCACCTTTTACATCAAATTTTCCTTTTCTAGACTATTTCAAGATATAACATTTGCTGCCAAATACTTTTAATGAACTTACATTAGGTTTGTAGCCATACCATAATTGATAAGGAATTTTGTTTTAGTATTTTTTCAACTATACTATATTCAAGGTATGAACTATAGTGCTGATAGCTTCCTTCCAATCTTTGAGAGCAACATTCTTTTCAATCATCAAGGTTCTTGCATAATCCATGATGGATCTATTTTCTCTTTTAGCTATACAATTTTATTGTGGTGTACTAAGAGCTAATACTTATCTTTTAATTCCTCTTTAAATGAAAAAATTATTGAATTTATTGAAGATTAATTCACCACCTCTATCTAATCTTAAACATTTCAACCTCTTTCCAATTTCCTTTTCTACTCTTGCTAGATACCACTTGAACTTTTGAAAGGCTTTGGATTTTTCCTTTAGATACATGACAATCATCATTCTAGAATAGTCATCAACAAAAAGAATGAAATATTTTTTTCCACTATAACTCTCTATTCCAATAGGTCCACATAAGTCTATATGAACAATTTGTAAAACTTCTTCTGATTGACAATTTTTTCTTTTGAAACTAGTTTTTTCAATTTTACCAAATTGGCAATTCTTGCATAGACCCATATCAGGCTTCTTCAAACTAGGAGTACCACTTACTCTTTTATGTTTTCTTATCTTAACTAGATTATCAAAGTTTACATGACATAGACTTTTGTGCCATAACCAACTTTCTTCTACTTGAGCAATAAAATATGAACAGTCACTGTGGTCAAGATAAAATAAATTACCTTTTTTTTGCTTGCTAGATCCAACCAAATATTTTTTTCCATCCAATAGTTTGGCCTATCCATTCATAAATTCTACCTTGAATCCAATGTTATTCAACTGTGCCACACTCAGTATATTATGCTTTAGTCCTTCAACCCAATAAGCATTGTCACATGTAAGTTCTTCATTTAATTAAATACATCCTTTTCCTTTTATGTTTCAAGGTTTATTGTTTCCAAATCTCACACTACCTCCATCATAATATTACATGTGCTCAAATTTTGTTTTGTCTCTAGTCATATGATATGAACAACCACTGTCAATGATCCATATATCATTTTTGCTAACATGAGAGATAAGTGCCATCTTATCTCCTTCATCATTAGATTCATTTTTCACAACAATATATATCATTTCATCTTCACTATTATCAGAATCTATAGCTATGAAACAAGATTTCTTACCGTTTTCCTTGTAGTTCTTGGAATCCTTCTTGCCTTTGTGCTTAATGTTTTTCTTTTTATCTTTGATTTCTTTAATTAAACACCTTGCAAAAATGTGACCAACTTCTTCACATGAAAAGTAGATTAGAGAAACTTTACCTTTGTACTTTCCTTTACTTTTGGAATACTTCCTTGCAAGTAGGGCTTCAACAACTTCAAGATCACTATCTAAAATTTCTTTCGATTCTTCTTCTTCACTTTTTGATTTACTAGACTTTGATTTCTTAACCTTTTCTTTGAGTGAGAGTTTATCTTTAAATGCAAATTCAATAACCTTTGAACTAGGAACATAGTTATCAAAGTTATCTAACTCGAAATTTGTCAATCTTCCAACTAGAGCATCCAAAGATATTTTATTATTTGGATCACATCTCATTTCTTGAATAGAAGATACTCTAATTACATAAATAGGAAGAAGAGTTCTAATTACCTTGCTTACAACTTTTTTCTCTTAAATGTCTTCTCTAGAGGCTTTTATTGCACTTACACTTGCTTTGATTCTTTCCATATATTTTGCAATTTTCCCATCTTCTCTCATTTTCATCTGATCAAAATGACCTCTAAGACTTTCAGCCTTAACCCTTCTTACATTTTCATCTCCTCCATATATGTCTTTTACCTTGATCCACATCTCATGAACCATTTTTTAGTCTTTGAATTCATCAAATTTAACATAATTGAGAGTAGATGCATCATCAATCATCATAATGTTATGATTCTTCTTTTCAAAAATATCTTTAACAGATAATGTTCCAGCAAGAGTCTTCTATTTAGTATCAAGATATTTGCATCTAGAGTCACTAATGGTAGCCAGGTGTAACCTCATAAGGCCTTTCCATGCTACAAAATTGTCTCTGTTTAGCTTGGGAATCTCTCTTTTGTAAGACATCCTAATCTTTGGGTTAGGTCCTTAAAACCTTCTCTACAAGCATGAAAAAAATTGATACCAATTTTTGGAAATATAAGAGGAGTAACTTAGAGGGGAGGGGTGAATCCGTTACTACTAAAATAAATTTTAGATCCCTTAGATGTTAGTACAAAATAAAAACTAAAAACTAAATACTGTTGATGCTCGATAAACCTAAAATGTTGTAACTTAGTAATTACTGAATATGCTTAATAAATGCTTATCATACAATCTGTAGATGTTATTTTTGATTACCATTACTTTAACTTAGTTGCAAACATATAAAAGAAAATAGTATGAAAACATTTGACACCAAGATTTAATGTGGAAACCCAATTTGGGAAAAACAACTAATTGCAACTAGTTACTATTTTCACTCTTCTAAAGTGAGCTCAATTAGGAGCCAACCCTGTAAAAGGTTATAAAACACACTATTAAGTGTGACCCTATGAAAAGATTTAATCACCCTATTAGGAGTGGCCTTGTTAGAGGTTTTGAGACAATTCAATAGAACTACCACCTTGTTAGAGGATTTGCAAATAGCTAATAAGCCAACTCTGTTAGGAGATTTAGATAACTACTACAATGGTTAGAAAGTAACAATGAGATGACTTGATTTTAATGCAACTGAATTATTGATTACAAATCTCTATTCTAGCTTGTACTTGATCCTTCCTAATCAAATATAGCTTTTTTTATCCATAAGGATATTCTACTTATCCTTCAAATTCACTCCCTCTCTTCATCTTCAATTCATTCATAATATCTTCATTACTTACACTTTTTCAAATTCTCAACTTGACCTTACACTTATATCTTTCATATTATCAAGTCAGCTCAAATATAACTTAGAATAGTTAATATTCATTAACTCAATTGGCAAGAATCAATAGATAAATTAATTAAGCTTAATATGCCAAAATAAGGAAATCCTTCATTAGCCAACCCGACTCGGTAGAAACTAACTCAAAATTGATTTCTTGTGTTAACCAATAGAAGCTCGATTAACACTATAGACTTGTGAAAATCCTTTGGTAAATGAGTGAGCTCAATTAGCACTAGTTCCATCCAAATTTCCTTCATTAATTGAGTGAGCTTAGTTAACACCCATCTTTTGCATACTTTCTTTCGACGCCCAAGTGAACTTGGTAGACATTGCCTTCTAAACTAGGCAACCACATGAATGCTTGGTAGACACATAAAACCATCTTCACTACTTGGGTTAGCTCAGCATATACTAATTGATAATGATATGACAGTTGTGTAACATTAAAGACAATACACAATTAATTAATTGTATCCAACACATTCCTCCAACTGTTTCTCAACAAAAGATACTTTTAGAGCAATAGACTCTCTGAAATCTTATATCCTCTTCAAAATCTATTCCTTTTGAAGTTCCAATTTCCTAATGCCATTGTGAATACTTTCTATTTGTCCTTCAAAATCATCAATCTTACAAGATGAATATTGAATTTGGCTAGATAGATCCTCTAGCTCACTCATCTTTCATTCATTTTGACTATCAATCTCCTTAGTCAGTTTGTATGAAAGGGTACACTTAATGTATAATATCTTCCCATCCATGTTGACACTTTTGAAGTTCCTTGATACAAGTATCAAGACTTATCAAATCATTCTTAATATTTTGGCAAATGGTGCTAAACAAGTTAGCATCATGTGAAATTTGTGTCTTTTCTTCTGCAATGTTCAACAAGTTAGTAAATTCTTCATCAAATGATTTCAGCATTGCTTGTGCCCTCTATTTAGGATTTGATTCTATGTGTTGCACTGTTAGAGTACTATGTAGTCTATTATTAAACTCCATCAAGGTTTTGTAATGCCCCGCTAAGGGATCCAAAGAATTAACCTAAAGTTTCACTAAGTTTGGTAGCATTTTTTTGTAAACATGAAAGATAAATGATTCACAACTTATACATAGTAACAGAAGAAATAGCAGCAATTCAAATGAAAGTAAACATAACATACATAATGGATTACATTCTTCATGAATCCCTTAACATTGTATCACATCTACATTAACTATTCATCTAACAACACATCCTTAGCAATGAAACATCCAATGTTCTTAAACAATATACAAGTGTCCTTTTTGTAATTACATTTTAGTTTAGCTCAATCATCCACTGTACATGTTACAAGGTATGAAAAGCTTAAAAGAATATACATCCATGTAAATAAACTACATCATCATCCAATATTAATCCATGATGCAATTAAAGTAAATGAAACCATAAACAATACATGATACATCATCATATGAGATAATCATAAATTACAAACATAACTAACTAAGTGCACGGTTCCTCCCAACCGTAAATAGCATCATTAAACCATCATGGATCCTAGCCATCCCTCCATGTGTAACATTTCAAAGCATCAAAGAGATCATCAGTATTAATATAGTAGGAATGTCACTCCTAAAACATCCTACATCATATGCAGAAAGTATTCTAACATGCAAAGTAAGCATAAGATAACATCATCTAACATATGCAAATCATCAATATAAGGAACATACCAGTAAATACATCCATCATATGGTATATCATCTATCATAATGATCCAAGAACATAATGAAGATAAATACCAAACAAGGATGCTCCAACCATGGTGTCTACAAACGAATCTCAAATGATAAGAGTGATAAAGCACTACCACCCGACCACGTAAAACCTAAATGGTCCACTTCCACCATGCTGAGGAGATAATCTCAAGTCCCAAATAGGCTATCCAAAATCACAAAGCATAAATTTCTATAAGTCTAGGAATCCTAAAAGTATACTAACTCAAAGGTTCCAACACATAAATCGACATCTAATTCCCAGAGGCACATAATGACATTTAGGAAACCTACTCTACAAGCAGGAAAGTGTCATCGCATATATCATGTAGAAGTTATCTTGGTAGTTAAATAAACTCCACAAGGCCCTACTGATCCTCATACAGCCACTAGTATCCTCTCATACTAACAAGGCATACTATGGAATGCAAGGTCGCAACCAAGCGTTCTCTCTACTCCCATCCTAGTCTGTACAAGCACTCGAGGCATGGGTGAGAACCAAAACAATTATCATTTTAGGTTAATTTAATCCCCATTTAGTGTAAATGTTATCACTTATTAACTAAACTGACAATGAGTTACCCTGGCAGCCACTTAGGGCACCGGCCCCCATTGCAAGCCACTTCCTGACACTACAAGTAGATAACCTACCCTAAGCTCATGGAATCATAAAATCACCCTAGTCCTATACAAGCAACTGGAAAGAAATACCAAAAGATAATCCACAATAAGAATCATCAAATATCCACAATAAAAGCATCAAATCTCCACGAGCATCTGAAAAGCATCCATAGAAAATCATGACCACAATAGTTCTCTATTGGAAACTGAAGGCATCACTGATAATCAAAAATATCCATTGGCTCTCAATAACGAAAATATATCTCAAAATCATACTGATCGAAGAATCCAAAATGGTTGAGTCAAACATGTCACAACATGACATCATCAATAAAAAAATCAACACTTTAGTCCCATCATGGCAACTGGAAAGTAATCCAAGGATAACTGATCAATGACCCAAAAATGGTTAAGTCAAGTGTCTCAGATACATATAACTCAACTTTACTCCAGAAGACTGATGAGCAATAATAAGCAATAAATATAAACATCTAATAGAGCATTCCATCACATAACCATGGTTGGGCTTAGAAAGATTGAGAGCAAATAAGATCAACATGCCATCACATCTCATAACTCCCGAGCCTCTGGTAACAACCTAAGACTGGTCAACAATCTAGTCAACCCAAAAACCCAAAACAAGAAGCATAGAGAATACGCAATGCAAACACATGTTTTGGTTTACTAAAATCACATAGTTGAATTAAGTGTAGAGGTTTTTAGTTTTCTGTTTGCAAGTATACTTCAAGTGTATAAGATTTACCATTTGACCTTCATGTCAACCCGTTTGTTTCCTCGATTGCATTATTCTTACCATTATTTAAAATAACATTTAAAGAATAACTTAAGGGTAAATACTTTACCCATTAATTAAATTGTTCTCTTTATTTAACTATGATCCATATTCTAATTGATTAACTCTTCTTTAATGTTACTTCAACTTTCAACATAAATCAAGGATCATTATTCATTATATTATAAGAGAGCCACTTACTAGTCTTTGAATAAGAAGATTATAACTTTATTAAAATGATCAATTAAATCAATCAATTAACATAGGTATACAATCCATGACTTTTTATCATTCTAATAATACTTAATTAAAACTTAATTAAATATTACTAAAATTTAAGCCTTTTAATATTATTCGTTATAACTAATAACCATTACAATATCTAAAGTCATTATTCAAGTCGTTAAAATAAGACTTATCAACTTCAATGAATATCAACTAAAAGTCAACTATACTCCAAATCCAAAAATTAATATCTTTTACAAAAATTTAATCATTAAATAATCTCTACTAGATTAACTCTAATCGGATTTATTGATAACTATTTAAACCATTCATACTATTATTTATTAATAGTTTGTTAGACCCAACAAACATTAATAAATAATAAACTCATCAAAACTATTATTAATCGATCTAGAGAACCTTCCATAAACTTCATTAGTTAGTATTTAACTAACTCTTAACACCATTAAGGTATATTAATGATTTAGTTAATAACACATAACGTATTAACAATAACATAATAATCAATATAATAATAATTCAAATCGTAGCTATGTTATAACAATGTTATAATGCAGTAATGACTCCTTGTCAATTTAATAATACTTAATTAAATCTTAATCCAATATCATTATACCACTATTATATAGTATAAATTACCATCTCTTAATTATTTAATATATATTAAATAATATTTAATATACATTAAATAATTAGTATTAAAGGTCAACTATATTCCAATTCATATTACAACTTAAAGGTAATCATCTATTAAAATAATAATTGATTACTAAATAAAATTCTCAACCCAATCTAAATCGGATTTCTAAATATAATTAAACATTATTAAATCACATATTAAATACATTTTATATATATATATACATATGTATATGTATATATATATATATACATATGTATATGTATATATATATACACATGTATATGTGTGTATATATATATATATATACATATATATGTATGTATATATATATACATATATATATGTATGTATATATAGACATATATATATATATACATATATATATTAATAAAAACTCACAATATAAAAATAATATAATATGTATTACAAATTTGAAATACCATTGAAAGATCGAATTACATATAGATCATATTGCAAAATGGTATATATATTAATAAAACAATGTAAGTGATTTTAAAATATGGTACAGGCTTAAAGCCGCTGCCTCCATTGTACACGGCAGTGCCTGCGGGCCTGTCAACACTGTGCGGTCTGAGCATGTAGGAGTGTACAGTAACACTGCCCCCTCCTGGTAGTAGGTATAGTTCATCCACCACCATGAAAATAAAGTGAGTGGGGAATGGGGTGGGGTAAGCCCGCCCCTCCCAAAAATTTAATGTATTCTTTTTTTAAAAACAACCTCCTTCGCAGGTACCCTGCGATGCACAAGTACCCTGTGCTTAATAAGTACTGCAATGTACTACCATTGCATGAATAGTTGGGGGGGTACGAGGTATGACCCACCCCTCCATATTTTATAAAATATTTCCTATAACTGTATGTATATATGTATGCATATATGTATATATATATGTATATGTGTGTGTCTGTGTGTGTATATATATATATATATATAAAAGTATGCAGATTTGTAAACATGAATGGGTGCATTTATACAGAGAACATATACACAATATTTTCCTTTAAAAATAATTAATCTTTAACTTTATTCAATATTCCACCAAATAGGTTTGACTATAAGTTTTGAAACCATTTTCAAATTTATTTCTCAATTCGATTCTAATTCAAACCGAAGCCCAATTTAGATCTAGTTTCCTTCCTAAATTGAAACTAGGGTTTTTCTATTGTTTTCTTCTCAACCAAATAAAATTAACATACATATCTAGATTATAATTTCAAAATTTCAGATTCAATCACAGAGAATATTCAGACACATATAACAGTCATGAAGAAGATAGGAAGAGAAGGAGTGTAAATGGATTATGAGAAAATCACGAGTGCACCTGGACACTGATGCTGATTTTTCATCCTTTAGAAGTCCATAGAAAACCCCTTCCTTCTCCAACATTCACAATTCCTCCAAGATCCAAGCCAACTGAAACCTCCTAGTGACTAGAAGTGCTAGAAGAAGCATAGAAACATGTAGAAACATATGAGCATGTAGAAGCATATGAGCTTCTCAAATGCATGTAAGCTTTGAAGCTTGTCCAAACACACTAGGAGAGCCTCTATTTAAAGGCCTCTAAGATGCATCTAGAAACAACTAGAAGATAAGCATGACAACTAAGCATGAGTCTTCTCCAACCTTCTAGATGAGTCATAAGGTTGTAGACACTATGTGCTCAAATAATAGGCTAACTCCTAAGTGTAGACAACTTGTGCAAACTTAGAGTGCAAAACTCCTATTTTGTCTACATGAAAACTCTCGAGAATTTTCAAACTCCTATGTGAACAAATATTAAAATAATGCACATTAATTAATATAATATTTACTTTACTCTTTTCAATTTAATTTATCAATTTTTTAAATCTCATGCACTAACTTTAATAACTCCACTTATCTTATCTTAATATATTTATATTTTAATCACATGTACACGTCATGCAATCTAGAATCTTTTAATAATTTTAATATCTTTTCCACTTTTACATTTATTTTTGAGACTTAATTGCTAAAATATTTATTAATTTAAATAAATATTATCACATTCCAACTTTAAAATTATAACTTTTATCTCCAAATTTAATTATTTTATTTAGTTAATTTTCTAATTAAATAAATAAAATAAATATTAAAATATCATATTAATTTTCCATTAAATTAAACCATTAATTAAATCTTTTAATTAGGCTTAATTAATAGAAAATACATCAAAGACTCATAAGAAAAAAATACGAAAAACCCACTATAGCAAAACACATACAAAATTAAACCAAGTGTTAATATCATGAATTACATCATCTGACGCATTTGGAGGGTACTCAACTCGGATACTTGTCCTAATTTTCAATTAGGATAAATGGCTTAAAGAGTTGGGGTTTGGACTTGAGAATTTATTTCCCCTCTCTTATCATTGAGATAATGTGATAGGGTATGCTCATCCTGGCAATTTAAGGAAGTCGATACCCGATACCTACAACCTGCATAAAAACCATGCATGTACATACAATATATATATATATTTTAAGCTAAACAGGCAATGGGAGGAAGTGGTACATCATGTAGATCCTAACTAGTAGGTGACTATGACTCCCTTCCTTAACCACATCAGACATGCGATACATAAGAACAAACACACACACCATACACATGCAAGTATGGGGTAAGTATCCATAAGAAAACACATATGATAATAAATCATCTTACTAATCATCATTAATAACTGCAAACACTTAAAATAATCATCATGCATACATGATATGTAAAATCTATGTGATCTCATCACATATCAACTGAATCCATAGCACAATATCTGATAATCTCAAAATAATGTTGCTAACCAATAACATAAAACTAGCCCTAAAAGATTTTTCCAATGATAGAAACAATGTGAACTAGGGGTAGGCACTACAAGTTTTCTATAGGCTCTTTTTTTTTCTATTCTCTTGAATAAGTTTTGATAAGGATGAGATCAAATTAGTTTGATCATCATCATCAGTTGTTAAGCTAGCAAGTGAAACTAGAGTAGATGAACTAGAAGGTTTATTGTCATCCTCGCTTTGCTTCTTGGTTGCTTCATTTATTCTTCTCTCTTCCTCTTCTCTAATTTTCTTTCTTATTTCTTCTTCTACTATTCTTTTCTTTTCCTCCTCTTCCTTTCTTTTTTTCTCATCCTCAAGTATTTCTTGCTTGGCCTCTTCTACTTTCTTCTTTTCTTCTTCAAGTAACTTCTTTTCTTTTCAAATTGTTTTACTTTGTCTTCAATATCCTTGGTATTAGGTTCATTTTCTTTGAAACCTTAAAATGGATTAGTATCATCAATTTTAATCATAATATTGGTCTTATCTATTGTCACCGCTCATTAACACTTCCAAAGTTCTAGGTGCTGGTAAAGATGTTACCTTAGATTCTATCATCATCTAACTTATTGTTGCTATAGTCTCATGTCTTACTTTGTCTTTATCACCCACCATAAACAAAAATGATCTTACTTTATTCCTCAAGTAAGGTGTAAGGTTATTCAACAATCTCTTAATCTCTTCTTCATCATCATTCTTGCAAATAGTTCTTAGCATATACTTCCAAAGTTCTAGATCTTCTTCTCTTGTTGGAACCTTCTTTTGAATAAGTCTATGATAGAATTTTTGATTTACTAAGCCCTCAATGTCCTTCAATTTTAGATTATTTTCTATAATGTATCTCACAATAGAGATATAAATCTGATCTTTTTCAAAATTGTTATACAAATAATAGAATTTATTCATCTAAAAAAAGTTATGTTCAATAGCAATAACTGAATTAATATTTTCTATCTTTGGCCTGTAGGGGTCACTAAGTTTTTCCTGTTGATTGCTTTGTTACTTTCTCTACTTGTTTAACTTCTTTCTCTTCTTTATCTTCATCACTAGGTTTTCAAAAATTGTCAACAATGTATTTTGCTTTTTTCTTGGTCTGGTAGCTTGTTACTTGACACTTTTTGTCTTTGTGGTTATAGCTTCCACCAATCTCTCATATTTTCTCTTCAACTCACTAGGTTTCACATCTAACAATAATTCTTATAGAATGCTCTACTTTGAAGATGTCTCTAAAATAGATACTAACAAAGGTTGTATATTCAATATGTCTTGTTTTATAGTTTTCCTAGTTTCCTTAAACTCACTTTCAGTCATACTGGCCTCTGATAAAGCTTTCTTCATAATAGACTCTATCTTCTTGTGAGAAGCCTTCTCTGAGGATGCCTAATGAGCTGACTGCATAATCTCATCATAGGTTCCAAATCTATATTCTTCTTTATACTCCTCTGATTTCAACAATAGATCAATGTAACCAACTACTATATCATCATTCAATTCATAACCCAAGGGATCAAGAAATGTTTCCTAAGGTTCTACTACTTGAATATAAGTATAATATGTATCAACCATAACACAAATGACATCTTTACATCTATCTACAATTGTAGGTGCAAATCTAAAACTCCATCTCATTTCATTATGAAATGTCTTCATTATCAGGTTTGCACTATCTAATATCTTATCTATAGGATGCCTTCTGCATACTTCAATGATATTCTCCATTGTACATCTATCACTGCTCATTATCTTAGTGACTGATAAATAAAGAAATATTTTAAGTACATGAAAAAATATGTGATTGATCAATGAGTGAAATCAAAACACACCATTCTTAGTCCTCTTGTTCTTCTCTAGGTTCTCTAGGAGTTGCATTCCTAGAATTTCACTAAGATTTACTTGTTCCTTTTCTACACATATCTTATATGCTACATATATGAATCTAACTAATATTTCATCAATCTCTGAACTTGCACATACAAAGTAGGCAATGATTCTACTCAAGAATCTTACATCATCTTGCTTAATGGTGTTGATCACCATGGCCTTTCCATTATACACTACTTTAATATAACTCTCAATTTTCTTCTTGACCATTTTCTTTCCTATAGATGCACTTCCTTGTTTACTAAGACTAGTTACCTCATGAATTAGGTTGGAAAAAATATCAATTGCATTATCTTGCATCCATAGTTTCCCATCATATATCCTACTTAATATGATCTATATCCACTCATCTATGTCAAATTTGTTGTAGAAATGATTTTTGAACAGGTCTAGTTCCTTTAAATGTTCAAAATAGGACCTCATAGTCATTTCATTATTAAAAGATAATTCTGTATCCTTGTTCATGTATTCACTTTCACTAGATTCAAATTTACTGTTAAGATAACTTCCTACATCTTCAAGATATACTATGTTGTTTAGTGTGATGGATAATGTTGAGTTAGGATTTTCTTTAGTAGGTTTTGTGGAAATGACCTTCAACTTAGGTCTATCCTCATTTTCAACATTGTGCACTACTGACATATCCATGATTCTATCAAATAAGAATTATACAAAGTAAATTTGTACAAAAATGATAAAATACCTCTTTCTAAAAATAGGGTTTGCTTTGAAATCACTCTAACAAGTCACTTTTGAGTGCTCTCTACTTTGGATGTATTTGCAATGAAGTGAAAATAATTATGTACTCCATTTATTCCATCAACATGAACTTCCATTAATTTCATACTTTTCAAACATGAAAAAGCTATCAATTACATTCTATAATAAAATAATTGTGCAAGATCATCTATCTGATCTTTAGATGCCACTCGAGGTTTTCCATAGCTATTTTCCATCATGACAAAGCTCTTATGAACTTCATGAAATTCTCTTCAAAAGCATACTTTTCATCTTTTGCTACAAAATTAACCTTTTCTATAATACTAGTAACTCTTAATTCTTTCATAACTTGTTTAGATAAGCTCCAAATTACAAGCAAATTTAGGTACCATCTAAACTTGACTTGATACATCTTTCCTGAACTTCTCCACCTCTAATTCAATCTCTAAATATGGTTTTCAAATTTTGGTGTTGTAAACAAGCTTAATTCAACTTAATTGAATCAAACTCAATAATTGACTTTGATTTTCCTATCTCATCATTTATATTTTCATTTGAGATGTCTGATCCTTTTACAAATGCCTCATTAAGTTCTTCTCAAAGTTCACTGACTACATTTCTTTGTTCTTCATTTTCTTTTTTAGTTATGGAGTTCGTCTTATACTTCCTTATGTCATTTCTGACATTCTTTCCATCATTTCTTCTATTTGTGAAGTTTCACCCATTTTTCCTTCTATCTCCAAAGTTTCTATCTATTTTGTAATTTTTTTTTGTATGTCTGAAGTTGTTGTATAACTGACATATTAATGCTCTACTTCTAGGATTCTATTGATCATCAAGTGCATGACAATTCCAAGCAATGTGTCCAAATTTGTTACATTTATAATACATGATCTATCTCCTATTTTCATAAGGTTTTCCTTCTCTTGATGCCCTTTCATTAGATCTTCTTCTATCTATAGGGTTAGTATTTCTAGACATTCTACTATTACTTCTATCATTATCATACTTATGTTTACTACAATTAATTGCTTTACGACACATACCATGACAATTATGACAATAAAAATTCTTAACATGATTAAATGAGTTATTATCACAATCTCTTTTCATATGACCTATTTCATTACATAAAAAGAACTTACCTCTAAATTCATACTTGATTTCCTTAGGAGTTTCCATTTGCTTTGGTTCATCCAAAATTTCAACTTCCTTGTCTTGTTAAACTTCTTTAGGTTTATCAAAAGATTAACTAGATTTAATTTTATCATTACATTTATCTTTTCCTTTTGGATCTAATCTAATATTAGGTTTCTTTGTTGACATGTTATATAGATAACCAAGACCAGTCATCATAAGTAGGTCTCTGTATTGACATTGAATCATCAAGTTTTTCTGTACTAGAATAAAGCTTCACAAGCTACTACTTGAACTAAGTTAATTCACCTTTCATGATAATATTTTATTTATGGAGTTCTTCATGATCTTCTTTTAATATTTCAAACTCAAAGGTCTTCTTTGCCAAACTTGCTCTCAGATTTGCATTTTTAGTTTTGAAATTAGACTCAACTTTTCTAGAATCATTCCTCAAAGTCAACTTTAGATTCATAATCTTCAATTCATGCTTCAAAATCTTGTACTCTATATTTATCTTTGAATAATCATCATCATTAGTTCTAGATTTAGTAGATCTAGGCTTGGATTTGAGATGTTCAATCTTTTCCTTCAATTGTCCAATGTACACTTTGGAGTCTTCATATCTGTCTGTCAGCTTATGTCTTTCTTTAGTAAGGAGATCAATTTGTTCAAGAGCTTCTTCAAGGTTCTTCATCAATTATTCCATATTCATACGGATCTTACTTAAGTTGTTAATCTTCTTCAATGTAACTATGCTCTAATACCAATTGTTAGAAATAAGGATTACTAAGGGGGCATGTGTGTGAATTAGTCATCTACAAACTTTAGTCACCAACTAAATATTATTTCTTACTTTAAACTATACATAACAAAGTAATAAATTAATGTTGAGTAATAATAGTAACTATGCACAAAGATTACTCATAACACCAAATTTTGTTAACTAGGGAAACCCTGGCCAAGGGAAAACATTAGTGGGGATGATACCCACTAGATAATATACTGATATATAAGATCCTTGTTAGAGGATGGGCCCTGTTAGGAGTCAATGAGAAAATTCAGTATAAGGAATACTTGTTAGGAGACTTTGAATCCCTATTAGGAGATTCCAACCTACAAGGTGACCATCAAGAACCGATATCCTCTTCCCAGAATCGATGATCTCTTTGACCAGTTGCAGGGTGCCTGAGTATTTTCAAAGATTGACCTAAAGTCAGGTTACCATCAGTTGAGAATTGTGGATAGTGATATCCCCAAAATAGCTTTTCGTACTAGGTATGGCCACTACGAGTTCACCGTGGTACCTTTCAGCCTTACGAATGCTCTAGTTGTATTCATGAGCCTCATGAATGGAGTATTTCATACCTTTTTGGATAAGTTTGTGGTTGTGTTTCTTGATGACATTCTGATTTATTCTCATGATGAGAGAGAGCATGAAGAGCACCTGAGACAGGTATTGCAGAGGCTAAGAGAGAATCAGTTGTTTGGCAGCTTGTCGAAGTGTGCATTCTTCAGACCTGAGATACATTATCTGGGTCATGTCATATCGGGTGATGGTGTCTCAGTAGACCCATCAAAGATCAGGGGTATCATGGATTGGCCAGCACCCACCAGTGTTACCGAAGTGAGGAGCTTTATGGGGCTAGTAGGTTATTACCAACGCTTCATTTCAAGATTCTCTAGATTGGCACACCCCATCACTTCTCTTCAGAGAAAGGGGAAAAAGTATGAGTGGACAGAGAAGTGTGGTAGAGCTTTTGAAGAGCTCAAGAGAGCCCTCATGAGTACACCGATTCTCGCAGTACCAGATCCTATTGCAGATTTTGTGGTGTGCACCGATGCATCTTTAGATGGTTTAGGAGCAGTCCTTATGCAGGAAGGATGACCTATTTCCTTTGAGTCTAGGAAGTTGAAGACTCATGAACTCAATTATCCTACTCATGACCTAGAACTAGCGGCAGTGGTTCATGCCTTGGTGAGATGGGGACATTTCCTTCTTGGTCATAGATTCGAGCTTCATTCTGATCACCAGAGCTTGCAGTACATATTTTCTCAGTCGAACCTTAATGCTAGACATAGAAGGTGGATGGAGTTCCTGTGTGAGTATGGTTTTGATGTTCATTACATCAAGGGAAAAGAGAATGTGGTTGCAGATGCCTTAAGCAGAAGGTGCCATGAACTTTCATTTGTGACTACTTGCACTGACTTGAGAGAGTAGATCTTGCAACACTTACCAGCTGATGAGCTTTATGCAAAAGTAAGTTAGTTAGTACATTCTCATAGACCCTTGGAAGGGAAGTTTGCAGAGTATTCCTTGGAGTCTAATGGAATTTTGCAGCATAGGGGACGTATGTATGTACCTTCCATTGGGGGTTTGCGCGAGCTCATTATACTTGAGGCTCACAGGGCACCTTATGCAGCGCACCCCGGTGTTAAGAAGTTACATGCAAATTTGAGGCAGTTGTATCATTGGCCAGGCATGAGAGTACATATTGCTAGCATATTTGCGAGATGCCTCAAGTGCCAGAGGGTGAAGGCGGAGCACCGTCATCCTGGCGGGCTTCTCCAACCGCATGAGATTGTAGTATGGAAATGGGACACTATATCTATGGATTTTATTGTTGGTCTTCCTATGTCATCTCATCGCCATGATGTGATTTTGGTGATAGTCAACACATTGACCAAGGTTGCCCATTTCTCACCCGTGCGCACTACATTTACAACACGAGACATAGCTCAGGTGTTCTTGCGGGACATTGTTAGACTTCATGGTGTTCCCTGTAAGATCATATCTAACAGAGACTCTTTGTTCACTTCTTCATTTTGGAGAGAGTTGCAGTCGGCTTTGGGCACTAGGCTCAATTTTAGTACAGCGTACCATCCTCAGACCAATGGCCAGACCGAGTGAGTGAATCAGGTTTTGGAGGACATGCTACGTATGTACGTAATGGACCATCAGGTCAAATGGGAGGAATACCTTCATCTTGTCGAGTTTGCCTATAATAATGGGCATCATTCTTCCATAGGTATGCCGTTGTATGAGGATTTGTATAGGAGACCGTACAGGACACCCTTGAGTTGGGATAGGATCGAGGATCGAGTATCTATTGGTCCCCAATTAGTAAAGGAGATGGAGCAGCAGGTGACCCTGATTTGACAGTGCCTGAAAGAGGCACAGGATAGGCAGAAGAAGTATGCAGATGCGAAGAGGATAGATTGAGAGTATCAGGTTGGTGATAGAGTGTTCTTGAGGGTATGACCACACAAGAGTCTGATTCATTTTGGAAAGGGCTCTAAGCTGGCACCCCAGTTTGTTGGGCCGTTTGAGATCCTTCAGAGGATAGGACCTGTTGCATACTATTTAGCTTTGCCACCTAGCCTGTCATGCATCCACGATGTGTTTCATATTTCTGTACTTAGAGGATACATTTATGATGAGTCTCATATTATAGATTGGGATGCTTTATAGGTGGAGTTAGATGGATAGCTAGCACTGGAGCCTATCCGCATTATTGTCCGACAGACCCTAGCACTTCGAGGCCGAGAGCTAGACCAGGTTAGGGTCCAATGGGATTGTTACGATGAGGTCACAGCTTCATGGGAGGGTGCAGTGCAGATGCAATCTCAGTACCTGTACCTTTTTTATGAACTCCAGGAGGAAGTTCATGCCTAGTGGGGGAGGATGTGAGGCCTCGCCCCGACTCATCGTAGCATAGTGATACATTACTCTTATTTTTGTTATCCACGACTCGAGATGTCGAGACATTATCTGAGGCTTAGAACATATTTTATTATTTCATGTTGTGTGATGTTATTTCCAGATATATTTGATGATTTTCATTTAATGTTCATGTATATGTATGTTGACGAAATCAGTAGATGTAGGATTGAGATTTGATTTAAGATATTTCAAATGGTTAAGAATTATGAAGGGAGAAGAAACTTTATTAATGTATGTTTTAAATTATGAAAATTTCTGATACATATACGTTATATACATGTGATTTTACGGGACTACTGATGTGTGCAATGAGTGTGCAGATATTTAGCCGAGAAACCCTATGGAGGAACAAAACTGATCTCCATGTGCTAAAACTTGGAAACCCTATTGTTCGTAATTATGTTCTTTCAGTGTCGCTTGACACTCGTAAAATGTTTATGTGCTTTATTTGCTATTTAGAGTTTTTAGAGGGACCTATTTTATTCCTAGATTTTATTTTGTCTCTAAACCTCTTTCCTAAGGCTTTTAACATGTTTTTATTCTAACCAAAGGGTATGGGTATGGGTTAGGGGTCTTTTCCAACCCCTAAGCCCCTAGCTTTGACTTTTGAGGGCACTCAAAAATCCCCTTTTTGCCTTTGTACGAAAATTGCAAGTGGTTGTCATGAGTTGTCTTACCCCACCTCCTTTTAGGGTTTAACCATGATGTAGGTTGAGTTAGGAGTTTCTAGAGTGGCTAGTGGGTGGAAATAGTTATTGCTCCTTTTGGGTGGTTGAGTTGGAGGCTTATTTAGAGGCTTTCCTTGGTCTAGTGGTGGGGGTTACCAAATCTCTAAATTTTAGAGAAGATTTATTGAATCTTGAAGGAAGGAGGGATACTCTACTCAAATTGGTTCATTGCCATTACCTCTTTGTGAAGGTAGGAAACTCCCATCTCCCTTATTCAGTTTTTATGTTTTGTTTCATGTTCTTGTTACCTTGTTGTTGTTTTAGTGTTGTATGGTTGTGGGTATGTTGGGAAGATTTGTAAACCTGGTTATTTTGGTTGTTTTTTTTCTTGTTTATGTTTGCATTTTTGAGTTTCCTTGCATGGGTGTTTTGGTATTACTCACCCTAGGAGAGGGCAGAAGTGACCAATTTTGAGAGAGGTCTGTTTAGTTGGACTCCAACTTGTGTAGAGTCTCTTCTCAGGATGAGAAGAGGGATAAAGGGTAGGGTGTTATGGGCCCCTACCCGTCAGCACAAACCTGGTATGAGTATGGCAAGCTTAAATGGAAGAACGGAAGTTCTTGGTTATTGGCCCCGATTGGGCATCTGAATTGGTGTTGTGCTTGACTTCTCCAGTTGGAAGAATCCACCTCTCCCTAGTCTTGATTCATTGTGAATCCTATTGTGTAAACCACGTATGATTATGCATGCTTGATGTTCTTTTGGTTCTGCTTGGTTGTCACCCGATCAGATATTGGTTTCCTCTAGGGTCCTTGAAATGAGATTCAGAAAACATTACAAACTCCTTGATTATGATCATGAAGAAAATTGGATAAAATTGTTGTATTTGGGATTGATATCCTATGAAAGTTTTTTTTTTAAACCTTTTTGTAAATGGCAACGAAGCCAAGTTTTCTTCCTGATTCTTTCTCGGCTGAGCCTTTGAATCAGGTTGGTCAATAAAATTGGTGTTGGGTATATATTGCTTGTCATGAGATTTAGTTGTAAATCTTAATTTTAGATGGATGAATTTTAAAATTTGGATGGAATGGATGATGTTCAGTTTGGCATTATATCAAGTTGTTCATATATGTTGGAAATGGAAATTTATGTTCATTCATGTAAAAATAGTTTTATGATTATTGGATATTAATCAAACTTGCATTATTGAGTAAGTGGTTAAATCAATGTTTTAATTCTATTCCAATTTTATAAAATATATATATATATATATATATATATATATATTCATGCATTTCTTGTAATCCTATACTTAGAAAATTTTCAAAAAAAATGGCCAAGAGAGTAAGAAAACTCTCTGCCTTTTGTATGAGAAACCAAGTTTAAATCCTTTTTACAAAAGAGAATCTTTTGAAGATTCCATTTATATTTTGACTTAAAAATATATATTTAAATTAATCAAAATTATAAATAATTATATCAATGCAAAATTTAAACTTAAAACTTTGAAAACCAACCCAATATCTTCTCACCTAAATAACTTTTTGTCTTAAGTCCCCACCAATCTACCTTGGGTGTCACCTTTAAAAGCATTTCTTTTTATAAGTTTTGATTGGTGCTTAGACAAATTGTCATCATATGTGATGACGTGTCCCGTGTCCCATCCCACCTTCCTTCCTTTAGTGAGTGCTCAGCATGGGGGGGGTGGGGGGGGTAGTATTAAAGTTTGTGTTTTATATTAAAGGAAACATAGCATTCAAAACTCTGACTTTATTCTTGATCCTTTGCCTTATCTTAGCTGTGCCGCCCACCTTGCTAGGCCCTGCGTGCGTCAGTATGGGGCAGAGCACTATCCCAAGGATAGTGCTTGGGAAGCGCTCCTTGGGAAGCGCTTGCCCAAGGGCTTGTAGGGTATAGAGTAGGGTGGGCTTAGGGGGGGAATGTAGGGTTAGAGTAGAGTGTTAGATAGAAGGTTAGTTTGTTTTTTAATTATTTTGTTTATAATTTTAGTTTGTTCATAGTATTATAGTTAGTTTAAAATGTAATATAGTTTTAAATTAAGTGCTATTAGTAGTTAGTTAAATCTATTTTGAATTGGGAGATAGTAGGGTTAGTAGGTTTGTAGGTTAGTATATTATTAAGTTTTGTTTAATTGTGGTTAGTTTGTTTAATAATGTTAGTTGTTAGATTAGTTGTAAATGTATTATTAAGTTATTGATATAATTTGTAGAAGTATAATGTAATTTGTAAATAAGTTACGTTTTGATTAAAGTTATGGAATTTAGAATAGTTTGAAATTTATATATTTATTTAGTTTTTATTAAAGTCTATTTTAAAGTTAGTGAATTGTATTATTTAGTTGAGTTTAAATTTTAGTTAATTTTATTCATTATAGTTAGATTATATTAAGTTTAGTTAGTTTATATTAAATATAGTTAGATTATATTAAATTAAGTTAATTTTTAGATTTAAGATAAGTTAGTGGTTAGTTGTGGTATTGCTAACAGGATTTAACTGTGTGATTTGAGACAAACTCGTCGACCCATGTTTCATGAGTAGTAACTTAACAGGAATCCATCTCTCATGGGAATAAATGGATCACTTACCACTCATCGGATCTAGGTGATAATGGATAGTGGTTAGTTGTTAGGATTTACTTAATTAATCTGTTTAGGTTGATATATTTCTAGTATAATGTTATAATTATGTTAGTTAACCTTAATTTAAATCGGTCTATTTTTGTTAGTATTTAAAGTTTAGATAAGAATTATTTTAGATAATATTTAAATTTAGTTAGTAGAATTTACGAATGGTTTTGGAAATCTTATTAGCATTAATATGTAGTTAATTTAGATGTTTGTAACTATTAAGTTTAACAGGTATTATTAATGTAAAGTTTCTAAAAAAAAAATTGGTGTGTGTTTTTGCCCTCGTAGTTTGGGCATGACAGATTTGTATCCACTCATCTATGTCCAATTTGTTGTAGAAATGATTTTTGAACAGGTCTAGTTCCTTTAAATGTTCAAAATAGGACTTCATAGTCATTTCATTATTAAAAGTTAATTCCATATCCTTGTTCATGTATTCACTCCCACTAGATTCAAATTTACTGTTAAGATAACTTCCTACATCTTCAAGATATACTATGTTGTTTAGTGTGATGGATAATGTTGAGTTAGGATTTTCTTTAGTAGGTTTTGTGGAAACAACCTTCAACTTAGGTCTATCCTCATTTTCAACATTGTGCACTACTGACATATCCATGATTCTATCAAATAAGAACTGTACAAAGTAAATCTGTAGAAAAATGATAAAATACCTCTTTCTAAAAATAGGGTTTGCTTTGAAATCACTCTAACAAGTCACTTTTGAGTGCTCTCTACTTTGGATGTATTTGCAATGAAGTGAAAATAATTATGTACTCCATTTATTCCATCAACATGAACTTCCATTAGTTTCATACTTTTCAAACATGAAAAAGCTATCAATTACATTCTATAATAAAATAATTGTGCAAGATCATCTATCTGATCTTTAGATGCCACTCGAGGTTTTCCATAGCTATTTTCCATCATGCAAAAGCTCTTATGAACTAAAACAAGCTTAATTCAACTTAATTGAATCAAACTCAATAATTGACTTTGATTTTCCTATCTCATCATTTATATTTTCATTTGAGATGTCTGATCCTTTTACAAATGCCTCATTAAGTTCTTCTCAAAGTTCACTGACTACATTTCTTTGTTCTTCATTTTCTTTTTTAGTTATGGAGTTCCTCTTATAGTTCCTTATGTCATTTCTGACATTCTTTCCATCATTTAATCTATTTGTGAAGTTTCACCCATTTTTCCTTCTATCTCCAAAGTTTCTATCTATTTTGTAATTTTTTTTTGTATGTCTGAAGTTGTTGTATAACTGACATATTGGTGCTCTACTTCTAGGATTCTATTGATCATCAAGTGCATGACAATTCCAAGAAATGTGTCCAAATTTGTTACCTTTATAATACATGATCTATCTCCTATTTTCATAAGGTTTTCCTTCTCTTGATGCCCTTTCATTAGATCTTCTTCTATCTATAGGGTTAGTATTTCTAGACATTCTACTATTCCTTCTATCATTATCATACTTATTTTTTGTACAATTAATTGCTTTACAACACATACCATGACAATTATGACAAAAAATTTTTTTAACATGATTAAATGACTTATTAGCACAATCTCTTTTCATATGACCTATTTCATTACATAAAAAGCACTTACCTCTAAATTCATACTTGATTTCCTTAGGAGTTTCCATTTGCTTTGGTTCATCCAAAATTTCAACTTCCTTGTCTTGTTCAACTAACTAGATTTAATTTTATCATTAGATTTATCTTTTCCTTTTGGATCTAATCTAATCTTAGGTTTCTTTGTAGACATGTTATATAGATAACCAAGACCAGTCATCATAAGTAGGTCTCTGTATTGACATTGAATCATCAAGTTTTTCTGTACTAGAATAAAGCTTCACAAGCTACTACTTGCACTAAGTTAATTCACCTTTCATGATAGTATTTTATTTATGGAGTTCTTCATGATCTTCTTTTAATATTTCAAACTCAAAGGTCTTCTTTGCCAAACTTGCTCTCAGATTTGCATTTTCAGTTTTGAAATTAGACTCAACTTTTCTAGAATCATTCCTGAAAGTCAACTTTAGATTCATAATCTTCAATTCATGCTTCAAGATCTTGTACTCTATATTTATCTTTGAATAATCATCATCATTAGTTCTAGATTTAGTAGATCTAGGCTTGGATTTGAGATGTTCAATCTTTTCCTTCAATTGTCCAATGTACACTTTGGAGTCTTCATATATGTCTTACAACTTATGTCTTTCTTTAGTAAGGAGATCAATTTGTTCAAGAGCTTCTTCAAGGTTCTTCATCAACTGTTCCATATTCATACGGATCTTACTTAAGTTGTTAATCTTCTTCAAAGTAACTATGCTCTAATACCAATTGTTAGAAATAGGGATTACTAAGGGGGGGTGTGTGTGAATTAGTGATCTACAAACTTTAGTCACCAACTAAATATTATTTCTTACTTTAAACTATACATAACAAAGTAATAAATTAATGTTGAGTAATAATAGTAACTATGCACAAAGATTACTCATAACACCCAATTTTGTTAACTAGGGAAACCCTGGCCAAAGGAAAACCCTAGTGGGGATGATACCCACTAGATAATATACTGATATATAAGTTCCTTGTTAGAGGATGGGCCCTGTTAGGAGTCAATGAGAAAATTCAGTATAAGGATTCCTTGTTAGGAGACTTTGAATCCCTATTAGGAGATTCCAACCCTATTAGGAGTTGTGGCAAGCCTATTAGGAGTTGTAGTATAGTAAATGCAAGATGAGCCCACTGCCCAAACATGCACTTCCAATTACAAGAAGAGCTCATTGCCCAAAAAAGTAATAAAACTTCTAAAATATAGGTAATCTAACTTCTTCCTTGATTGATCTCTAATCTTCAGCTTCATCTGAAATCACAAAATAGTTTTCACAAAACTTCACATATATTTCTTTCACAAAAGTTCACATAAAATTACTCAACATAACAATTCCTGAAGATAGCATGATTATAGACTTGAATCCATAAGATGTCCTTTGCATAAATACCATGCATTTACACAAATTTCTGCTAGGTTGGCTAAGACCAAAATACACTTTCCCTACTTATAGTAAACATCTAGGATGTTAGCCCTAGTTTTACAAGTAATTATTTTGTAAACAAAATAATCCTTTCCTTCAATTCCATTGTCCTATTTTATCAAAAAATGAGTATCTCTATTCTATATAGTCCATACTAACTTCCAAGGTTATACACATCATCATCAATATATATAGTATCTCTATCTAACTTTTTCATTCATGACATGATGTCAACAATAAGTTATAAATAAAACAATACACTATTGTATACCAAATTTCATACTTAGATAATTTTCTAATTACCAAAAGCTAAGTCTCTTTATTTCTAAGGTTTCCTGTAAGCATGTACATCATGTGTTTCCATAAATGACTACAATTACATATCCTTATTAGCCAATTATCAACAATAAATTCAAAGGCAATGTTATGCATGCAATCAATTTTCTCATACAAAAAATACTCTATAGGTAAGTTATTTAAACCAACCTTTGGTTATTGTTATAATTATTGTGGTTTTGGTCATAGAGCGGTAAATTATTTTTAACCTAAATTTAATAATAGTAATGATAATGGTCAAATGTTTAGAGGTACTAACCCTACAAAAAATAGACCTATTGGAGTAACCAATGTTATAAGGAATGTAATTATGTGTTATAAGTGAAACAACTTTAGACATATTGCTAGATATTATAGAGCATAACTTAGGACCTAGATATGGAAATAATCATATAGCATTCTAGATTTGTAACAGAATGGGACATACAACAATGTTTTGTAGGATGAACATGGGGAACAACATGAGGAACCCTAACCCTAGAGGGAACATGAATGTTAACCAAAGGAATGAGAATAATCGTAACTGTAAAAGAGAAAACATAAAAGATCTTCTAGGAAACATTGATACATCATTTGTTAAAGCTAAGGAACCATCAAGTTTATATTTTTTGTTGGAAAGTTAGTTAAGTGAAGCACTAGATAAAATATTGCAATCAATGATAGTTGGTAGCCAATCATTGTTTTATTGAGAAACTTACTCTATAAGAAATACATTAGAAATTTAGGATTAGAAATTTAGTTAAAACCTTAGGAGAAATTTGGAGACTTGCATAGTTAGTACGAGTTATATTATAATGAGAATAAGGTATGGTTAAGAGAACATGATATTTGGAGCTCGCATGTGAGTGTGCAAATGAAAAGAAGTTCACTGGTATATATAAATAGTTTTTTGTTGTTAGCATACTTGTGCAATTAATGTAGAAGTGAATTAGATGTGATTTAAAGGGTGAAATTGAGTTGTTGATTACTATTTGATCATGGAAGAGTTAAATGAGAGATTTGGAGTAAATTTAAAGGTGAAATTAAAGTGATTTGAGCAGAAAATTTAACAAGGCCTAGCTTCACAAAATTGAGTATTTATCACATGTGCAGTCATAAATTGGAATTTTAATTTGAAGGAATGACAACCCCAATAGTATGTGATGTTAGTGAAAGGCCAAGGTAAAAATTCAAGAAGCATTCCTATGTTTAATTGGAAGATGACCCTCTAGAAGAATTTCAAAAGTACCCTACAATGTTTTACATGTAGAGGACATTAGGGCATACATTAATTACAAGTTTGACAGTATAGGTGACAGTGACATCCATAGAGACTAGACTTAGTTTATAATAATTACCCATCACTTAAGAAAGTGTTTGAAAACCTAAATATCCTTAACATCATTAGGCATATGTTTTACATGGAGTTTGACAACCACAAATGGATAAGAATTATTCTAAGTAGGATTCACACATATATTTTAGGTTGGTGAAAAACTATTTATGATAGACAATGACATGATTCATAAACTTACTAGACTAATTAATGAAAGTAGCAATCCTATGAGTGAGAAGAATGTGAAGAATATAGTTGAAACAAATTTTAAAACCAAGTCATTGATGTCAAATTGATAAGAAAGACAATTGGCTACAAGATGAATTATAGTTCAAGGTTGAACTCTATTCTAGTTGGATTTATCCATGTAGCTTATTTAATTACCATGATGAAGGAAAAAGTGAATATGTGTGAGATCTATTAGGAATAAACCATGGACAGAAATAACAATTACATGCAAATATAAATAATATCAAAAAATAATAGATCACATAGAAAAGAACATAAGACACCAAGATTTAATATGGTTCACCTAATCCCTAGGCTACGTCCACCAAACAACAAGTCCAATATTATTATGATCTAGTGATTGCAACCTGATTACAAGCCATAATCCCTTATAGTTCAATACCACCACAAGAGCCAATTTTCACATCACAACTATAAAAAAATCCCTAACCTAAGCCCTTTTATACATGTATTTCTACCACTTTAGGGTTACAATTAATAATTACATGTCAGTCCAAAATCCTAATAAAATAGGGCCCATCTTTTTTTTTTTTGAATTTATGAAGTATGTATAGTACTTTCCTAATTAGTCACCATAATCTAACAATATCCCACTTGGGGAATAATTAGGCTCCACACTAAACAACAATTAATCTCCCACTTGGAGACTGATCTTGTAGCAATATTGCTACAACATGGGCCTCTCACTAGAACAAACCACCCTAGACTATATTGTTCATTGATTGCTATTTAGTCTAGAAGACCAACTAAAGCTAAAGATGAAGTCAATTTCTCCCTTGTCACTACCTTGGTAAACATATTCATTGGATTTTCATCTATATGTATCTTGTCCAAATTTAACTATCCATCCTCCAAAACTAACCAAATGAAATGGTATCACAACTATATGTGTTTGACCTTTGAATGGAGAGCTGAATTCTTTGCAAGATGAATGGCACTCTGACTATTTGTAAACAAATAATTATCCTTCTAAGGGTGTCCCAATTCTTCCAAGAAGAATTGAAGAAATATCATCTCCTTGGCTACCTCTATAGCAACTACATACTCTACCTCTATAATGGATAAAGCATTAACCTTCTGTAACCTAGAAACCCAACTCACGACTACCCCACCAATAGTAAAGACATAACTTGTAGTACTTTTCCTAGTATCAATATCCCATACCAAAACTAAGTGAACATAGCCCTATAGATTAGTAGTAGAGCTTCTACAATGTAAACACTTATTGGATGTTCCTCTCAAATATCTAGGAATCCATTTGATTGCATTCCAATGTTCAATTCCTGGATGACTCATATACCTACTAATGACTCCCATTGCATGTGCAATATCTAGCCTGGTACATACCATAGCATACATCAAGCTTCCTATAGCTGAAGCATAGGGTACTTTGGACATCTTATCCTCCTCTTCTTGCATCTTGGGACACATTTCCTTAGTCAACTTCAAATGACTAGGTAAAAGTGTGCTGACAGCTTTAGCATTCTCCATAGATAAATGTTGCAACACCTTCTCCACATAATTAGCTTGATATAACATCAATTTTCTATTCTGTCTATCTCTGCAAATCTTCATACCAAGGATTTTTTTTGCTTCCCCCAAATTCTTCATAGCAAATATATGTGCTAACTAGCATTTTAGCCCCTTGATATGATCCATGTTAGACCCAACAAAAAGCATATAATCAATGTATAAACATAAAATAATGTAGCTATCATCATCCAACCTCTTAAAAATACAATGATCTGAATGACACTTGCGATATCCATGCTCATGCATAAAATTGTCAAATTTTAGATACCATTACCAAGATTCTTGCTTCAAGCTATATAAACTTTTCTTCAATTTGCACACTAAGTTCTCCTTACCTTTGACCTCAAATCCCATGGCTGAGCCATATATATCTCTTCATCCAAATCACCATGAAGGAAGGTTGTTTTAACATCAAGCTACTCTAAATGCAAATCTTTAGTAGCCACAATATTTAAAATAGTATGAATAGAAGTCATTTTAAAAATAAGAGAAAATATCTCATCAAAGTCAATGCCCTTTTTTAGTGTAATTAATTTTACAAATAACCTAGCTTTAAATCTTTTCTTACGTCCATCCTCTTCTTTTAACTTATAAAACCACTTATTTTGTAAAGCCCTTTTACCTGCAAGCAACTGACATAAATTCCATGTCTTATTCTTCAACAAAAAGTCCATTTTGTCTTTCATTGTAGACTCCCATTGAATCTTAGTATCCACCTGCACAACTTCATCATAACATTCAAGTTCACCATCATTGGTAAGAAAAATTGAATGCAAAGAGGGAGACAATCTTTCTAGAGGTCTAATTTTCCTTGTTGACCATCTAAGATTCACTAGTGTGTGTGATATTTATTGTTGTGGTTGTTGCACATCATGAGGAACTTTTGGAACATCATCTTTTGGAGTATCATCCAACACTACATAATCATCTTCTTTCTTCTCATTTTTCTACAACAAATCTTTGTACAACACTTTCTCATTGAATATTATATCCCTACTTCTTACAATTTTATGATTTTCAAAATCTCAAAGCCTATAACCAAATTCATTAATGCCATATCCAAAAAGACACATTTCTTTGACTTAGCTTCCAGCTTGGTTCTATTTTTAGAGTCTATGTGAGAAAATGCTTCACAACTAAAGGTTTTGAGAAAAGAACAACTCACCTTCTTACCAGTCCATGCTTCCTTTGGAATACCACAACCTAAAGGATTAGAGGGACCTCTATTAATCAAATATACACCAATATTGATATCCTCCACCCACATGTGTAAGGGCAATCCAACTTACAACCTCATGCTCCTTGCACACTCCATTATAGCCCTATTCATGTGTTCAACCACTCCATTTTTCCATGGAGTCCTTGGAATAGTTTTTTTCTATGAATATCATTAGTAGAGAAATAATTTTCAAATTCATGACTACAATACTCATCACAATTATTAGATCTTAGACATTTTAATTTCTTACTAGTCTCATTTTCAACCAAGCATTTCTATTTCTTAAAAGTTTGAAATATATAAGATTTTTGTCTAAAGAAATAAACCCTTACCTTTCTTGATACATCATCAATAAATGTAACATGATAATGAGAGCCTCCAAGGGAAGATACCTAAGTGGGTCCCCATACATCAGTATGCACAAGTTCTAATTTCTCCTTTTTGTTTTCCTTCCCAATCTTCACAAAACTCACTGTCTTTTATTTTCCATACACAACTTTTACAGAAATCCATATTACCACATTTCAAACTTGGTAAAAAATTCTTTGAATGTCATGTGCCCTTTTCAAATAATAAAAAAATAATAATCTTTGCTAAGACAGGCAGGCCCAAGAAAGTGAAGTTTCGGAAAAAGGGGAGTTAATCTTTGGAAACCGTTGGACTAATAAATGAAATTATTATTAAAATATGTTACATTAACTTCTCTTGGACGTGAGTTATAGTTATGGCCTCTTTTAAGGGGTTTGGAGGCATTTTGGGAGGGAGGAGAACTTGATTTTTGCTCATTCTTTGTTATTCTTCAGAGGCTGCCAAACCTGTGGAGAAGGAGACCCAAGAACGAGAGTTTGCAGGTTTCCAAGGAGACCCAAGAATGGGATTTTGCAGGTTTCTAGGAAGGCTAAGGATGGAAGTTTGAAGCCATTCCATGTGCATGCTCATACAGAGTTTGCCTTTGTGCTGAACAGTGTAGATTTGTGGATTTTTGGGTGTGTTTTTTGCATGAGTTTGGTGTTTTCAGTTGAGCATTTCATATCAGTTTTGGTTGCTACTGTATTTTAGACTTTAAGCTATTAAAATAGAGCTGAATATATTTATTGGGATGTGATTAAACTTTTGAGATAGTTTATTAGTGTTTTTGTGGTATTTTCAGGCATTTTTGTGTTAATTTTGGGAGCCCGATGAGCATAGTTTTTGTCCTACATTTGTGAGCTGTTGTGTAAAGGATATATAGATCTGGAAATGTCATTTTGTAGGCTATTATGCTGCTGAAAAATCTGTAAAAATGGCCATTTTCAGATTTATTAATAATAGGTGAAGCTGTGAAGCTTTTGGCACCATTTCTGGCATACCTGATTTGGGGTTTCTTGAGAAATTTGGAGGATCTTTGTGATATTAGTTGTTTGATCTTAAAGTTCTGATTAAAGATTGGAAATATCATACAAAATCAGAAAAGAGACATTTTAGTGGTATCAGAGCCATGATCTTGCCAGCCTGAGGGTTTGTAGAAGTTGCAGGTCAGTTTTGACAACTACCCAGATCTTGCATGTCAGTTTTGACAACTACCCAGATTTTGCATGTCATAATTTATGGTTGCATATTTCTTCTAATCAGCTGCATGTTAAAATTTATGGTTACATTCTACTTCTAATAATTTTCATGTTAGTTCTTGGTGAATTTGGTGGTTGTAGAAGTTTGCATGTCAGTTTTGACAACTAGCCAGATCTTGCATGTCAGTTTTGACAACTACCTAGATCTTGCATGTTAGTTTTGACAACTACCCAGATCTTGCATGTCAATTTTGATAACTACCCAAATCTTGCATGTCAAAATTTATGGTTGCATTCTACTTCTAATCATATGCATGTTAGTTCTTGGTGAATTTGGTGGTTGCATGTTGCTTCTAATCAGCTGCATGTCAAAATTTATGTTTGAATGCAACTAAGTGAAAGAGAAAAAAGATATTTGCAGTGAGAAAAGAATAAAGAAATTTTGATCAAACCTCCAGTTGAAAGTAAAAGTACAAAATCCAAGGAAGGGAAAAGTATGGCTGATCCAGATGAGATGGCAAAGAAATTCTTCCAAGACATCCAAAATACTCAGAAGCAAACAGTGGATAGTTTGGCAGAAACTAGAGAGGCTTTGCGAATATTGACAGAAAAACTACAAGGAGTTGCATCTATTAATGAGAAAGGGAGCACTTCAGAGGAGCCAAAAAATCTAAAATCCACACCATCTAAATCAACCAAAACTATTTTCTTCCCTGCAGATGAGCCACCAGTACCAAATCCAGCCATTAATCCTATGGAAGAGGTTACAGGTAACTTGATTACATTAAGAGCTACTTATAATGGCTTAGATGATGACTTTCGTAGTTCAGTTCCTTTTAGAGAATATGTGGATATGATGAACACTTTGATGCCCAAGAAAGAGTATAGAAGGGAGCATGACATAAGTGGAAGAGAGCTCAAAAATAAAATAAGCAAGTTTATAGCACCTACTTTTGATGGAATAAATAAAATTTTAGTTAGAGCATGGCTACAAAAATTACAGACCTTCTTCACACTTAACCCCATGAAGGAGAGTGATGTTGTTCAAATTGCAAGTCTACACTTGGAAGATGCAGCCTATGATTGGTGGTATCATAGAATGACTACTCAAGGTCATGATCAGGTAACTACATTTGATGATTTTAGTCAAAGAGTGATAGATAGATTTGACCTCAAGGATGATGATTATGAGGATGTTGTTGTGCATGATGGTGAGATACCTGGTGTAGATGAGCAGACATTGAGCATTCATGACTTTTCTGAGAGAGAGTACCAGGCACAGTTAGATGCTTCGTCACATGAGGTTGAGGCTAGTAGTACTTCACATGATTTATCCCGCTAGTTGAAGGTGTGTGAAGACAGTATTGTCACTACATTATCTCATCATGATAGGTATGTGGAGTTAGTTGGTATTCATCATATTACTCAAGTCAGGATTTTGCTTGAGTTACCAGCTAATTCTAGTTTACAGATATGGACTCGAGATTCTTATATTGGCATTTGGCGTTCAGTTGACTGTAAATCATTAACACTTTTTGGTAGCAGTGATTGTTTGGGTGCTACCATGGATTTGATTAGCAAATTGCACGGTGTTGTCTTTTCTTGTGCCAGGAGCTTATCCGATGTTTGTATTAGTTTTTATACACCGGTGTTGGGTTTGTTCATATATCTAGTCAACCATACTTGCTGGAATGTGTTGATGATATTTCATATTTGGTAGTGTGTACAGATGAGTCCTAGAATCATATTGGCATTGATGACATCTAGGAGGATGTAGTGGGCAGTTTTGAAGACTTAGTTTCCTTGGGTACAGAGGAGTTGGACAGTAGTGTTAATGTTTTTGATACTCCATATGTTGATATGAGCTTTAGATTTAATTCATAGGGCATGGATTGTAATATTCTAGAGACTAGTGACTTTGAGGATACTCCTTTAGACAGTGCATCAGAGGAGGTTTGTAGGAGACAGTCAAGCCAGTGCCATCATGTGCCTAATCAGTTAAGA
Source organism: Cupressus sempervirens (assembly GCA_028749045.1). Taxonomy (NCBI): domain Eukaryota; kingdom Viridiplantae; phylum Streptophyta; class Pinopsida; order Cupressales; family Cupressaceae; genus Cupressus; species Cupressus sempervirens. Next base: position 883,294,136 of record CM053787.1, read on the forward strand.
GTTAGTGATCGAGACATTGCTATCACTTGCCAGCATTTTGATGCTGCTCGTCAGTTGTTAGCAGTTTATGGATGGGGTTCTCCTACTAGTGATGAGCAGGAAGGCAGTTATCTTTCCTTGACAGAGATCCACTCTTTATGGGAGGCTATTTAGATTTTGAGATAGAATTATATGCAGTTGGTAGCTGATAGAGATTATCTTATGGAGTGGGGCAGTATAGCATATGATGCATTTTTGGCCAAGGAAGATGAGGTGAGTGAGCTTACTGAGAAACTTGAGGTGACTTCTGAGATTCTTGAGAGTACACAGTTGGCTTTCAAAGAGTCACAGTTTCATTTGGCTAAGGTGACCATGGAGTTAGAGTGGCTACAGTCTTTACCTAATTCTATACAGTCACAAGCTATGGTGTTTGGTGATCCAAGGATGTCCATGGCCAAGATTTTTAGAGACAGTGGAGATGGGGATGCATCCATCCTTGATACTAACATTGGCATATCAGGTTCATTCCCACTAGAGTCAGGTTCAGTTGAGTTGGGTTTTGTAGCAGATTGTTGTATGCCTGACATTGTGGTGGCCTCTAGTACTGATGGCACAGAGACTAGAGATGTATCAAAGAGCATGTGTGATGTTGGTGAGTCGACAGTTGGCATGGTTCCTATTAGTAATACTACTCCCTTGGTGATATCTTCAAAGATAGTTGTCAATTCCAACATGGTTAATGATCAATTGTAGTTAGTTTCATTTGGATTACAGTCTAAGCCACTGACTGAGATTGGTGCATTCTATCAGCATTACACTATGAGGTACGCTCATCAATTTACCTTTGATGACCATCTTAATGAGATTATGATACAAAGATGTACTTTGGTTCCTAGTGCTTATCATCAGTTATGGAATAGTTTGATGCCTTGGGATGAGAGTTGTGAAGGGCACAACATGGTGATAGGTCCTGCAATTGATAGCTTGATAATACATGACTTAGAGTAGGAGTTTTGGAGTGATGCTTCAACAGGGTATGTACATCAGTTAGCAATTGATCCTTGTGTTGAGGAGTTGATGGTAGGAAATTTTGGTTTGGGTTCCATTTCTTGTTGTTCATCTTGTGATGGCTTTTCACCATCAGGGGTACATGGGAGTTATGGTTATGAGAAAGTGGCCGATGATCTACAGAGTTGTGTTGATTGCAGGAGTTGTACAGTGTGTGGATTCTCCATACTTGGTATAGTTTCATATGAGAGCATTCACCATTGTTGCAGAGTTGGATTTTACATTTCATATAGGCTAGTGGGATGCGTTGATGGTATTTATTGTGTTGGCAGTTTGATTTGTCCACTTTACTTGGGTTCTGATGTTCTAAGAGTTTGTGTCTCATGGGTTTTTGACTATGGTGGTGGTGATTTCGGAGTTTGGTTGAGCTATAATTGTCAGTTTGATTATGGATTCCTCTTGGTCATATTGCAGAGGATATTGCAGGAGCCCGTGTTAATTGGTAGTAGTATAGTTCATGACTACATTTGGGATCCAGGTGGATTGATTGGTTTATTGTTCAGCCATTGCTTGAGGACAAGCAAGGTTTTTTGAGGGGAGGACTTGTCATGTCCCCTTTTCAAATAATAATAAAATAATAATCTTTGCTAAGACAGGCAGGCCCAAGAAAGTGAAGTTTCGTAAAAAGGGGAGTTAATCTTTGGAAACCGTTGGACTAATAAATGAAATTATTATTAAAATATGTTTCATTAACCTCTCTTGGACGTGAGTTACAGTTATGGCCTCTTTTAAGGGGTTTGGAGGCATTTTGGGAGGGAGGAGAACTTGATTTTTGCTCATTCTTTGTTATTCTTCAGAGGCTGCCAAACCTGTGGAGAAGGAGACCCAAGAACGGGAGTTTGCAGGTTTCCAGGGAGACCCAAGAACGGGAGTTTGTAGGTTTCTAGGAAGGCTAAGGATAGGAGTTTGAAGCCATTCCATGTGCATGCTCATATAGAGTTTTCCTTTGTGCTGAACAGTGTAGATTTGTGGATTTTTGGGTGTGTTTTTTGCATGAGTTTGGTGTTTTCAGTTGAGCATTTCATATCAGTTTTGGTTGCTGCTGTATTTTAGACTTTAAACTGTTAAAATAGAGCTGAATATATGTATTGGGATGTGATTAAACTTCTAAGATAGTTTATTAGTATTTTTGTGGTGTTTCCGAGCATTTTTGTGTTAATTTCGGGAGCCCGATGAGCATAGTTTTTGTCCTACATTTGTGAGCTGTTGTGTAAAGGCTATATAGATCTAGAAATTTAATTTTGTAGGCTGTTATGCTGCTGAAAAATCTGTAAAAATGGCCATTTTCAGATTTATTAATAATAGGTGAAGCTGTGAAGCTTTTGGCACCATTTCTGGCATACCCGATTTGGGGTTTCTTGAGAAATTTGGAGGATCTTTGTGATATTAGTTATTTGATCTTAAAGATCTAATTAAAGATTGGAAATATCATACAAAATCAGAAAAGGGACATTTCATTGAATGAGGTACTTTCATACCTTTCTCACTCATGTGCCCAATTTTGTTGTGCCACAACACTGTATCAAAATTTATAGTAGCTATTTGTTCTCCCTGCTCAACCACAAAAATTGTTCTTGAACATTCATTTTTTTTCTAAAACAATTAAAGTAGAAGGAAAAATATGACCTGTACAAAGATATAAGGTGCCTACTTTCACACCTTTTGTTACTACAAGGGAACCTCTTCCAATTTTTATCATTAAAAGTGACTAAACAACCCTCATCACCGAGTTGCCCTACTGAAATTAAATTCCTACTCAACCTTGGAAGATGTCTTACCTCATGTAATAGCCAATGATTCCCATTTTGCAACTTAATCTTAACTTTTTCCTTTTCAACAATCCGATAGGTTTCATTATCTCCCAAACAAACAAGTCCAAAATACCCTTGGACATAATCAATGAAATAATCTCTATTAGGTGTAGCATGAAATGAAGCATCAAAATCTAAAACCCAAAAACCATCAACACATTCTAAAGACAAAAAAAAAGCATCCTCTTTGAATTTGTTACTTGCCACATTTACCTCCTTGTCTCCATCTATTTTATCTCCTTCATTTTTATTTCAATTTCAATAATCTTTCTTTTTGTGCCTTGGTTTCCCACAATACTAGCAGTCATTCAGTCCTCTCAATTGAAACCTCCTCTCTTTTGACTTTCCTCTTGATTTCTCAAAATTTCCAAAATTACTTCCTCTCTCAGTCATTCTACCTTTTCTTTTTGCATTCAAAGCACTTACTAATATAGATCCACCTAAGGTTTTCTTACGAGTTTCCTCACTCAAAATAACACTGATCACATCATCATATTTTAATCTGCTGGATCCACGAACAAAATTACTCACATCCATTACCAAGTGATTCTAGCTTTTAGGCAAAGAACACAAAATCAAGAGAGCCCTAATTTCTTCATCGAAGTTAATTCCCATAGAAGATAACTACCTAGTAATAATATTAAACTTATTTAAATGATCTGTAATAGATCCACCTTTTGCCATTTTCATATTTGGTAAACACTTCATGAGAAATACCTTGTTTGAAGTGAAGGGCTTTTCATACAATATCAATAGGGTTTTCATCAACTCTTCTGTTGTCTTCACTTTTATAATATTAAATGCCACTGATGGTGCCAAGCATGATTGAATGCTTCCAAGTACCTTTCTGTCCAAAAGATTCCATTCATCATTTGACATAGGTCCTTGATTCTTGGCTTTGCCTTCTAATAGCTTCCATAAATCCTTATGATAAAGATAGTCTTCCATTTGCATCTTCCATAACTATAAGTTTTTCCCATTAAACCTATCAACCCTCAACTTACCCTCGTCCACCATTGCTCCCACTTGACTGTGAGACTCCCACTCAACCATGAGACTTTCCTATAGAGGATAACTAAAAAGAACCTCGCTCTAATATCACTTGTTAGGAATAAACCATAGATAGAAATAACAATTACATGCAAATATAAACAATATCAGGAAATAATAGATCACATAGAAAAAAACACAAGACAACAAGATTTAACATGGTTCACCCAATCCTTGAGCTACATCCACCAAACAGTAAATTTGATATTATTATAATCCAGTGATTGCAACCTAATTACAATTTGTAATCCCTTATAGCTCAATACCACTACAAGAACCAATTTTTGCATCACAACTATAAAACAATCCCTAACCCTAAGCCCTTTTGTACAAGTATTTTTACTACTTTAGGGTTATAATTAATAACTACATGTCGACCCAAAATCCTGATAAAATAGGACCCAATTTTATTTTTGAAATTTATGAAGTATGTACAGTACTTACCTAATCAATCAGCACAATCTAATAAGCTCTTGGAACAAGAATTAGTGGACAACATTGGAAAAATCAAGAAAATAATGAATGTAGTATTTAGGTTTGAGTCTCTAATGATACTTTTTTTTTTCCAGGTGATAAGAAGATTTTGTGGAATACCAAATTATGAGTGGAATACTAACAAATACACTATGAACCTGATTACACACTACTATAGGAAGAATCTAGAAGATAGAATGATAGAAGACATACTATAATGATGAGGATTTTTCAAGTAGAGATGAAACAAAGAAATTGAATCCCTCCATCCCTAATAGGGAAATAAAAAGATGGCATTTGTTTCATGCTTAAAACTTATGTAACATGTATGAAAGTAGTAGAACCAAAGGTTAAGTTCATTGACCCTATGGGGTATAAAAATTTAAAGGAACTTGTAGAAGGATATATGCAAAGATAATCCTAGAATTAGATAACAAAAAAGTGTTCTAGATGGGGCACGTATGAATAAATAGTTAGAGAGATAGACACTCATCTTCACAATAAGGAAATTAAGAAGAGAGTTGAAAAAAAGATAGAAACCTTTCTAAAGGAAACAATCATGAGTAGAGAAGCATACAAGGAAGCGATGAGAATCTCTCTAAAAATGAGAGCAAGTGGATAGTCTAAAATACTACTTGCTAAGCCTTTACCAATTGATTCTAGATAACCATGGGGAGTGACAATAGTTGGACTAGTAGCTACTATACCATACATAAGAGTATTACATGCGAAACCACATTCTATACCACCAATTTAGAAGTAACAAGATGAAGAAGATGTCAACATTGTTAAAGTGCAAATAGTTATCCCTCCTAGTACCATAAGGTATACAAGGTTAACTAAAGTAAAACAAGAGCTAGTAGAATCCCCTACACATGAGAGGACCAAGTAAATAGCTAGTGGGCCTGGAAAGAAAAGAAAGGAAATTCAATGCACTTAGAGAAGAAGGACTTGGATAGTTAATTTTAAATTAGATAAATCCAAAGAAAAACAAGAGATAAAGGAAAAAGAGGATGAAGAAGTGAAGATGGGAGTGAAGGTTCCTACTGGAAGGAAACCTTGGAAGCAAAAGATAGAGACATTAAATAGTGCAATCATTAAAAAAATGGTAATTTTGTATAGTTAAATAAGTTTTATGATTTTGATAATAATATGGATAGATTTTAGTTGGAAAATACATTATACTAAGGCATATTATTTTGTCTAACAAGATATTTGAAGATGTACATAAATAGATTTTGAAAGATCTCTATGATAGATTGATAAAAAAGAACAAAAGATTAATTGAAGAGGACAAGATTATAAAGGAGAACATGATACAAAAGTTATGTAAAGTTAAGAATGATGAGCATCTTACAAACATCATGAAAGGTATTGAAAACTTATTAATTAGCAGGAGAATAACACTACACCTATTGGGACAAAATTATGAGGAAGTTAAAGAGGAAACAAAAAAAGAAATTGTGAATTTTATGACCTCAGTGGAACCTAGTCAAGAGAAGGAAAGCAAGGTCATGGGGGGGAGGAAATCCCTATAGAAGAGTAACAAGACATACCAATATTAGTAACAACATCAACATTATTAGTAGGAGAAAAAACAATAGTTACAGTAATGATAGAGGCAATGACCACTCCAAAGATAACAATTTCTACTAACATTATGCAAATATACAGTACAAGAATTACCTTGGACACATAAGAGGATCCATTCAAGTACTACATACCATCCATTTTTGATAATTTGGTAGGTTATACCAGTTCTAAGGATGAGGAAGAGGAAGAGAGGAAGAGAGAATAGAAAGAGAGAAAGAAAGAAATAAAGAAGGAAATGAAGTTAGAAGAAAGAAAGAAAAGAGAAGAAGAAGAAAAGGAAAAGAAAGAAGACAAAGAGAGAAGGATGGAAGAAGAAAAGGAGAACAAGTAAAAAAAGGAGAAGAATTAAGAAGAGAAGGTTAGAAATAATTAGAAGATAATAATGTAGGCGTCAACATTCTTACCCCAATTAAATCATATAGAAACTGAAGATGACAGAGTCACATTTCAGCATGAGATAGATATTGTGTTACAAACTCCTGAGAAGTCCAAATATTGATTGGAATCTACATTGGAGAACTTATCTAGTGATGACAATGATTAGATAGGACTAAAATCATCTTTGAGAAAACTTCTTGAAAGGAACAAGAAAGTAAAGAACCTTGAAAAATCATTAGAGAATATTTTAGAGAAGTTGTAAATTACCATCATAGTTAAAGTGATAGAGGTAAATCTCCAATTGAGACATAAGAAATTGGTGTAAGCTTTTGATAATGAGTTCACCCAATTATCAAAAATGGAAATAACACATGCACAGAAAAAGCATTATAGTGCCTCTTGTGTTGGTAGTATGTACCTTTGTTTATTTTGATCTAAGAGATACTTGTAGTCATGTTATTTGTATTTTGAGATGACTTGATGGTCAGATGTTATACTTTGATTCCAATATCATAGATGTTAGATTACTATGTTGTTTAATTGATCATATTTGCATGATGATGCCATTTTGAGATGACAATATATTTTATGATAATACTTGGTTATCCAATAATTCGACATATCTTTGATCTTGTTTATGTGCTGGATTTATTCCTATGGTTATTTACTTCCTTCTTTCTTTATTATGCGTTATACAAATGTGAGTGTTGTAAATAGATTATTTTAGTATATTTGAATAAATGGTTAAATTAGGTTTATAATTTAATGCATTTATTTCTTCAGCTATGTTATTACATATGATTGCACTTGATTATGTGTTTTAGTGTGCATGATTTATATCCCTGACAATGACACATGAAATTAGTGATTCAATTGTTCATATTTTACCAATGTCACCCCTGTATGGTTGATGTATCTTTTAAAATTGTTTAAATTTAATATTCTAGTGATTTGATTAATTCCAAAATCATTTGAATTATGTTATTAGACCTATGAATGTGTATATATTTAGAGGTTCACATTTTTGTGAAGGTTGTTAAGGAATTTCTATGATTTTTGGGTTTTTGGGCTTTAATTGATTTGATTTTTAATTTTGGGTAGTTTTTCCATAGATGAATTCCAAGTACTTGGAATAGCCTATTTTTGTTTGGGTTGATTCAAGGTTTAAAAAGGTTACCTAGTTATTCACCCTAATCATTTATTCACTCAAAAAGTGAATATGTATCCAAAGAGGAATTTAATTCCACACTTCTCACTTTTGGAAATTATACAATTGAGAGCTTTTTCCAAAATCCTCTTTTGGAGGATTATGTTTATAGTCGTTGTAAGAGCTACAAGCATGGGATCTTCATGAGATCAATCTTGTTTGATCTAGCTTAGGGAAACCTTGTTTTGCCATAGTTTTTGACTACTTTTGTGGGATATTTATTTTATCTTGTTGATTTCCATTTCTGCCCCTTTTGTTGTCAAGTAGGGCTCTCTCATTTTTGTGTTTCAACTCCATTTTTGCTTATGTTTCTGGTAGTTGTTTGTTAGGAGACTAAGAACTAGTGTTCTGTCTATTTTTTCTTGTTAGTTCTGCTTGGTTGGTTGGGTATGAACATTTTCCCAATTTTTACGATGAGGGTTTGAGATTTCACACCATTATCCTGGTCATTTTTTCATATGGTGTTTGAACCTGAATTTGGCTTTTTTCTCCAAAGACCAAATGGGTTTTAATTTCAAAGTTTTTGATTTTTGGGGTGTTTACCTAGATTTGTGTGCCACTAAGTTTTCTAAAGTTTTCTTGGCATGATGTTGTTCATGGACTTGGATCATCTATAGTATTTTAGTTAGACCATTGTTGCTCTTTCATGTTGCTTTGGGATGCATGTTGCATCTTTCCTTCGAAGCTTGTTTTTAGTTGAGTGTTATTTCTACTTGTGTTCTCGTCTAGTCCTTATGTTATGATCTTCATGATGGTGGTGTGCCACACACAAGCACATGCACATGCATTTTTCAAATGACTTGCAAGGCTTGATTTCTCATGGTATTTCTCAGAGTTATGTTCATTTGGGGTTGGGTTGGGAATATGCATCCCTATAGGCACTAGTCATTAGATGAGATGGGTAGGATAGGGTAGCAACATGAAGGGGGCTTCTATCTCCCAACCTAGTGATCATTATGCCTAGAGGGTTGATGGAGGAAGTTTTAATAAAGTGAAAACTAAATAAAATACTAGGTGGTAATAAAAATAAGATAATAAAAGTACACATTGTGAGAGCCTTCTATTAGGGAGTTGAACAACATGATATCTAGCTTGTGCTTTTCGATGCCAAGCAACTCTCTATGTAGTGAGTCCCTACCTAGTTTCCCATTGAGTGCCCGACTAGGACTTCTACGACTTGCATTGTCTCATGATCTTGGTATTAGTCATCATTACTATATGGCATGAGTGTTAGACATGGATGTTTGCTTTATGTGTGTTTGTGGTTGGATCATTACCTCCATCACCATAGTGGACCTATGGGTTCTACATGGTTGGGAGGCATAGCTACCTTCACCAATGTTGGGGACTGGTGTGTAGAGACAATCAATTGTTCTAGTTCAACCATTGCTTGAAATTTACTTGGTATTTTGGTTTGTCTGTAGTATGTTTCCTTGTGGTTTATGCTTTCATTGGAATGCTTGGATATCATGTTTAGATGATGTTAGTTTATTTAACACATTCCTATATTACAACATTTAGCATATGTTTAGATGATGTGTTTGGATTAGTTGGAATATCTATTTCTTTACTTGTTAGCATGTTAGATCTCCTTGTTCTTCTAATATTATTACACTTTAGTAGTGACACCCTCATAAGACAACTTTGACTATCAAGTTAGTAGTTTGGGATGTTACATATGGGGGATGGTTAAGACCTTTGAGGTCTCATAATGCTATTATGGTTGGGAGGAATTGCCCATGAGTTTTTTTATGTTCATTCAGTATGATGTTGCTTTTATTAAATTTCCTTTACTACTATATTTTAGATGGTTAGATTTAGTTTCTATTTTGTAGTTATTGTGTTCAAGTGTCTAAGCTTCAATTTTTGGATCTGGTACTCCTTGGTGTGGAGGTTCTAAATTTCTACTATCCCTTTGTTTTTCATTGGAGTGTTTCTTACTTTTCTTTGGTGAAAATGTTTTAGCATTTGACAATACTTATAAAGTATCACACATCCAAAGAAGAAGTATTGTGCGATACTGGAAAGTATCACATGCCCAAAGGAAGATTATTGCACAATATTGGAAAGTATTGTATGCCCTTTGAGGAACCATTATATGATACTTATATTGTATTGCATGACCTTATTAGAAGTGTCACCTAGACCTTGAAAGTATCATACACCCATTGAAGAAATGTCATACAATATTGGAAAGTGTTGCATAGTGTTATCTGGGTCTTCGGGAAAACCTATTTGGGTGGAAAATGGACACTTTTTGATTTGTCCAGGAGTTTTTTGAGAGGTTTTTTGAGTACCCTCTACAATGTTCTTGAATCCCTTAGAATATAATTTTGAATTTAGAATGTTTTAGATTTGAAATCATTTGCATTCTTTTGTGGGTTGTTGTTTTTGGTTAGTAGTGGTGTTTGGATGTTTGTTAAGTCTTTCATAGCAATATTTGTGATCCTAGTGTAATGTTTTCATGTGCATTCATACTCATTTTATAAAAAATAAAATTGGCTTGTATTGAATCCCTATTCCAAGGGTCTTTGGGTGGGGCATTACAAGCAGGATGCACAAATGTTTGACATAATGTCTACAAATATAAAAAATGATATGATAACACTTGATACTTGTATCAAGGATCTAGGGAGATGCATCATCAAAGGAAATACATTATAGGAAAATGTACCATATCATACGACTACATCAAAGATATGAATGAAAATCTAAGTGTGAAGCATAATGATTAACAAAACCTGGTAAATAAGCTTCAACAACTAGCTACAAAGATTGAAGACTTAGAGGCAACTATTTAATAGATAAATGATGACATAAATCTTATTGAGTTGAAGAAATAAATAGCCATAAAGAGATTCACATTATTAAGAGAATAAATGGCATTAAAGGTCAATAAAATGTGGAGGCAGTTGGATGAATGTCTTGTAGTGAAGACATCATCTAAAAAGTTTATATATTCATAACTTAATGTAGTAGAGACATCATCCTATGGACTATGTGTCCTGATCAGTTTATCTAAGGTAGTCAATGGCACATGGAAAAAAGAGTTTGAAAGCCTAAAGTCAAACTTTATAGATTGTATCCCCAAGATATATTTTATTTTATTTTATTTAAGCTAGGTGTGCCGCATTATATGCCACAACATCTCCCCTCCTCAAAACTCTAAACAAATCTCCTACTCATTAACCTTGTGTGCCCCCACTTGGGTTATAGGCTTGAATTATTGAGCTCGGCAAGAAAAAAAAAACTTAGCTTGAAGAAATGGTAAAACAATTTTGACATCTATATAAGTTTTGACACCTTTGTCATTGATGTTAAAAGGGGGGAGATATAAGGAAAATTGTATATAGAAGATTGTAATAGAGTGAATATTTATAATCTAAGGGGGAATTGTATCAATTATAAGAAATAAGGAAAGATGGTACATATGATGATCCACATTTTTTATTTTGTAAAGCCCAAATTTTTTTGTAAATTTTGGAGTTTTATTTTGGGACTTAGCCAATTTTACCATATGTTGGTTGTTGGCAATAAGTCATGTTTGTTATTAGTGAAAACACTTATTCAAATTTTTTATGGTTATTAAGCTCTTCATCCAGTCTCCAGTGTTCATGGAGCAATTTAGTGGTTACCAAGTTTCACAGTTCATACCAAGCATTCTAGTGGTTACCAAGTGAATACAGGCAATGTGAAGTCTAGTAGTTTAGAAAAAGAAATTCAGTGGTTACCAAACTTTGTAATGTCTACCAAGTCATCAGTTCTTGTGATGTGAAGCTAGTGTTAACTGAGTGATGGGATGATTAGTGTTTATCAAGTGCAAGAATAGTAAACATGGTATTCAATTTCTACTCAGTTACACAATATCTACCGAGTCTCCAATGTTCACTGAGTTTGAATCTACATTGAGTGATTAGTATGGATTGAGCCTCTACTTCTACTAAATACATGACAATTCTGAGTAATGTAGTGGACACTGAGTATCAAAAATTTACCAAGTCAACTTTCAGAGCTCGATTTTCTACATTTGGGCCGACTCAGTAATATTGGTGTTATCTTGTGTATTAGCCGACCTTATAATTATGAGAATTGGGTTGGTATATATGTAATGTATTGTATCATACCCAAGCATGTAGTAGTAATGTTTTGAGAAGAGGGATAACAAATGTGATGATAAGCATGCGAATATGAATAAGTAGTAGAGTAAGTATATAGCAAGGTAAAATTAGGAGCAGTCAAGTTAAATCTATCACAAAGAGGTGATTAGTACTTCAAAGATCTTAATCAATAATTCAGTTGTAAGTTAGATCTACTATTTCATCCTAATAGGTGAATCAACTTCAAATCCTTTAACAGGGTAGACATAATAGTCTTTTCTTAAATCTCTTTACCAAGTGCATACTTCATTGTATGTTTGCAAAACCTCTAACAGGGTGGACCTAGTAGTCCTAATTGCTCCTAATAGGGAAGATCATCAGAAGTGATCATTGTAAGCCTTAACAGGCCAACTTTATATTGTAGTATTGAAGTTTTATGGGTATCATCCCCACCCTAGTTTTACTTTCTATTTGTAAGGTTTCTGGGTCACCAAATATTGTGTTCAAAGTGTTTTGTGCTTTTAGTTTATCATGCATGTAGTAGATTATATCTATTAATGGTAAATGGATTAAGCTATTAAGTGCTAAAATTTGTCAAAAATTTTGAGGTTACTAATTCACCCCTCCCCTCTTAGTAACCTAGCTAGTCTTGATTATTTCCAACAATTGGTATCAGAGCATTGTGGTTCTCAGGATAAAGTTTGATAGCTTGAGAAAAGATCAAGGCCAATGGAGATATTAAAACTTGACAAAGCTATTGGCAATGAAATGCTAGATCTGGAGATGGCCATAGCTCAACTCAAGTAAGCAAAAGATCATCTTTCCCAATCCCTAAAAAGAAGGAAGGAACTTGCAAAATAGATGAATGACCACTAGTATGTTGAAGAGAAGATTAAAGACATTTTTCCCTCAAGCAATTCAAATGAAGCAAATGATGCAATCAAAGAACTCCTAGAGAAGAATGGTTCCCTACAAGAAGAAGTAAGAAAATTGAAAAGAGAACAAGAAGTTTCTTCAATAAGATTGTGTGAAATTTTGGAATAGAGAAATAAGGAAAAAGAAGACTTGGAGGTAAGGAACAATGAATTGCAAAATCAATCCCTTCTGTAAGAAATTATCATTGATCAACTCTCCAATGAAAATGAAGAAATCATGAGTTTGAGATCTGAAAATGAAGGTTAAGGAATGTTTTAAGCACTAAAAAGAAAATCAATGAAAGTTGATCTAAATTCTAAGAAGCAAATCAATGAAATAATAATGAAATCCCAAGTAGATATGGATCAATTGTATTAGCAAAATGAGAAAAATCTTTATAGGAAAAAGGGAAAAGTAGGACTTGGATACAAAAAAGAAGGTGAATCCTCCAAACAAGGTGCTCAAAGGAATCAAAGACCTACTTGCAATTACTATGGTAAGATAGGTCATACATCAAACAAATGTTGGAACAATGGAAAGGAAAAATTCAAAGGAAAATGCTATAATTGCAGTTAGCATGGTCATAAAGCTAATGAATGCAAGGAGAAACCAAAGTTTGCAGGAAAATGCCACAAATGCAAGAAACAAGGTTACAAGGCATCTAAATGCAAATCCAAATCATTCAATCTAGCTGAATAATTTGTAAAGGAAATATTTGATTGGGACTACAATACTTGGTGTAGATGTCATTACTATGGAGAATATGGACACATTGGCATAAACTATGCTAGGCATCACTTGAGAAGAAAAGATACTACCATAAGATGTTACACATGTACTGAACTTGGTCATATAGCTAGGAATTGCATGAATATAGCTAAAGTTGAAGATGAAAAGAAATCCAAAAATGATAACATCAGGAAGTAGATGAGATAGTAGTGGATTCCTAATTCTACTAAGCAATCTAGTTCAAGTGATGATGGTCCAATCACTCAAGAAGCGGGTGACTCCACCATTTCCAATTAAGTTCTTAAGGAAGAACTAGAACTATATTTTCAAGATCACATCTTAAATAGTTCCAATTGAAAGGAAGTAAAGGGTCCAAATTAGTATTCCACATGTAGAGGGATCACAAAAGCTCAACATCAGTAATCATCGAGTAAGGATAGGTCATACCAAGCGAAGTTAGGAGTAACAAATTTTTGTTTGGTAGCCAAGTTACAAGCTTCTATCGAGTGATTTGTGTAGATAGTGGATGATAGGCTATCATGCACTATGTCATTATGGCTCTCATCATACTGAGCATTAATAGGAAATTTTTATCAAAAGGTAGGAATTTGACTTCATTTCCACTGTGATTTTGACATATTTAGAGTAGAGCGATTTGTAGAGAATTCAAGTGATCTTTAGCATAATTTGCAACAGATGTTTTTTCAAGAATTTTTCTCAGTTTATTGAGTGATCATGGAATCCAGTAGTAGTAGCAAGGCAAAGAAATGATCTGAGATGTTTGTGCGAGGTTTTGAGTGGAAAGCTCCAAATTTCAAAAAGGTGCCAGCAATTGCAGAATCCCTCAACCCAAATGGAGCTTAGTCACCGATTCCACCAAAGGTACTTCTTATCAATGACATTCAAACTCATTTTAAATGTGTAGTTCAAGAGGTAGGAGCCCTAGAAATGGATAGTTCCCTAGGTGAACTCTATGTGGATGGAACTCTTAAGCTCGAGAAACACCTAGAGGAGAAAGGCTTGACCCACATTCCTCACTTGCCATGAAATTTTTAGATTATATGGATTAGGTATATCTTTAGATGAGTCCATAATGGTCAATTGTAATTAGAGTAGCTAGTTTTGATTACAAATATGATTCATCACATTACTGGTCTCCCTATGCTTAACAAGGTCAAATTCATGAAAACCCTATCCGAGTAGGATGGAAAAGGAATGAAAATTAGCACTGTATCTGATGTACAACTCAAATTTTGCATTCATGTCATTGCCCATAAGATTTACAACTAAAGTCAACTCAATAGTGTGTTGTTTGAAGCTGTTGACCTAGCCTACAAGGTTGTTAAGAAGAATTTGGAATATGACCTAATAGACTTGATGTTGAAACAACTAAATAAGAACATGGAAAGAATTAGAATCTCAAAAAATAATCCATCCAAATTTGGTTCTTTGTTGAAATGTTTGTTCTTTTATGTTCAAAAGTTTTTCCCTTCTAAAGGAATAGTGGTATGGAAAAATGACACACCAGTTCTATACCAAATTAATGAGTTTATTGCAAAAATGGGTGAAATTTTTGATAGCATCATTGAAAATTGTTTTGAAGAATTTAAGGAAAAGATGAATAATAGGTTTTGGATTCCACAAAAAATGGTTGAAGACTATAAGGATGATGTTTGTTTTATGGCTGATAGTGATAGGGTATGCATCTAGGCAGAAAGGCCTAGAATAGTCTGGGTGAAACCTCTTCCTTAAGAGGTTAATATTGATGAGACAAAAGAAATAATTGAAGCCTTGGTGAATGAGCCTATAGATCCAAAGGTACCTATCTTTGGAACCTATGACAAAGCCAAAGCTAGAATAGAACTCAAGATCAAACTTACATAGGTAGTGAATAAAAGTAAGAGGAGGATATCAAAACTGAAAATAGCAAGCACCCCTCTTATGCTTATCGAGGGAAAAGGTGAAGATGAAGAAGAAGAATCTGAGAAAGAAGAGGAATTGGAAAATGAAGAAGAACCTATAAGAAAGAAAGGCAAGGTGATTATCACCAAGCCACCTAAGCCCTCAATAGCTATATTCACAAGAAGATCCAAGAAGAAAGGAGGTAGTGAAGTTGTGTTTAGTAAGCCCCATCTCACCTTTGAGGCAAGATTGAAGTAATTAGAAGAAGGTTTTGGTATTAAAAATTTCAAAGCATTAAAGTAAGAAGCCAAAATAGATGCTGAAAAGATGCAGATTGAGGAGTTGGTACTGACAAAGATAGGAAAACGAAAATATTCCCTTGATCAAATTGCCCCTCAAATTTTCCAATGAGCTATTAGTAATATTAAAGCCAAAATGGGAATCAACCATGAAAATAGCAAAGGACATATATGAATAATCTTTGAGATAGTTGTTACCAAGCATTACCAATTCTGAGGTAAAGGAAGCTATGAAGAAAAATAAGGATAAGATGACCATAAAATTTCATACCTATTTAATTTTGGTGAAATACATAGAGCATGTAGTCAAGGAAGCTACATCTATGTGGAAGAATTTCTATCATCTGCACAAACCAAGTGAGAATCCAATTGAAATCAATGATGATGATGATGATGATGATAGTGAAAAGGATGAAGATATTGAAGAAGACAATACAACTTGTGTCACCATTGATGGTGAAGATTATCAAGAATTGATGAAAGATGGTGAAGAAGATAAAGAGGATGAAGCTGAGGAGGAAGACGGGCAAGAAGAAGAAGAAGAAGAAAGTGATCCAATTAGGATAGTTGAAAAAGTCATAGCCTCCCTTCCTCACTCTCAAAAAAAAATAGTAACATCATCAAGCATGGAGACAACTTCAATGAGTTGGATTATGACTACAACAGATGCATCAACTGTCTAATCACTCTTTGCTTCCTCTTAGCTCAATGTATCACCATTGGAAGTGTCTACCACTTCATCTACCAAGTTGTAGCTTTCTACTTCTTCAGTGCTCAAGTTTGGTTCATCAATAGTAAGTACCTACTTCTACCTAATGCATGATGATATTAAGTAATGCAGTGGATGCTGAGTATCAAAAATT
This sequence comes from Cupressus sempervirens, assembly GCA_028749045.1. Taxonomy (NCBI): domain Eukaryota; kingdom Viridiplantae; phylum Streptophyta; class Pinopsida; order Cupressales; family Cupressaceae; genus Cupressus; species Cupressus sempervirens. The sequence continues at coordinate 883,310,501 of CM053787.1, forward strand.
CACCAAGTTAGCTTTCAAAACTTGAGTTTCTACATTTGGGCTGACTTAGTAATATTGGTGTTATCTTGTGTATTGGTTGACCTTGTAATTATGAGAATTTTCAATAATATTAGTGTTATCTTGTGTATTGGCCAACCTTGTAATTATGAGAATTGAGTTGGTATATATGTAATGTATTGTATCATACCCAAGCATGTAGTAGTAATGTTTTGAGAAGAGGGACAAAAAATGTGATGATAAGCATGCAAATGTGAATCAACAATAGAGTAAAGTATATCGCAAGGTCAAATTAGGAGCAGTCAAGTTACATCTATCATAAAGAGGTGATGAGTACTTCAAAGATCTTAATAAAAAAATGTGTTGTAAGTCAAATCTACTATTTCATCCTACCAGGTGAATCAACTTCAAATCCTTTAACAAGGTAGACTTAATAGTCCTTTCTTAAATCTCTTTACTGAGTGCCTACTTCATTGTATGTTTGTAAAACATCTAACAAGGTGGACCTAGTAGTCCTAATTTCTCCTAAAAAGATATATCATTAGAAGTGATCATTGTAAGCCTTAACATGCAAATTTTATACTTCAATATTGAAGTTTTGCAGGTATCAGCCCCACCCCAGTTTTACTTTCTATTCAGAAGGTTTCTGGATCACAAAATATTGTGCTCAAAGTGTTTTGTGCTTTTAGTTTCTCATGCATGTAGTAGATTAGATCTATTAATGGTAAATGGATTATGTTATTAAGTGTTGAATTTGTCAAAATTTTTGAGGTTACTGATTTACCTCTCCCCTCTCAATAACCTAGCTAGTCTTGATTATTTCCAATATTTCCATCAATGCCAAAGGTGAAGATTGTTGTAAATTTTCCTAGGCCTAATAACATGATGTTTTACTTTATGGAAACATATAAGTCATTTGAAGTGAACACATCATAAGGATGAAGAATTGGGTTATATACTTAGAAAATTGTCAAAGTGTTATATAGTACATTTGAATAAATAGTTAGAATTTTGATTAGCACAATTCATAGAAGTAATAATGACATGTATGGAGTTAGGTATGTATAGAAAATAATATGTGGATGATGTGTGCAAGAGCATATGACATTACAATTGGTATAGATAGAGTTATAATGATTTTACTAGTTGTAGTATTGTATATGCAAAACAAAGAAAGAGAAGGAAATGAGCATTTTGGATTGAGAAATTATTATTCTTATCAAATAGTTATTTAACTAATTAGAGACAATGTCCTAGATGTTAACCCTATTGTACTAAGAGTTGATTTTATATTTTGGTAAGCATGTGAAGGTATAAAGGTTGATGGAGTAGATAAAAATAAAATAACAAGGTATAAAGAAAAGTTATAAATTATGTGATGTCAAGTGTGCTTCAAATGAAGTGAATGTGATATACATGTGATATGAATTTTGATATATGGTTAGAGAAGTGTGAATTATGATAAATTTTTGTGAAGAGCACCTAAGGCAATATCAGATATTGAATAATCTTAGCAACAATGTAAAGGTTTTGTATCTATCTTTCATATTGAAGATCTTTATTGTACATTGCATGTTTGGGTAGTGGGCTTATCTTGCATACATTTATAAATTGTATATAACAACTCATAATGAGGTTGATAATTATAACAAGAACCGATGCACTATATGGATGCAACAAACTCCTAATAGGGTCGATATCTTTAACTAGATACTTTTGATTAGTGGATCATTTTGTGGGTACCATCCCCACCAAGGTTTTCCCTTGCTAGGGTTTCCCTAGTTAACAAAACATTATGTTATGAATTACTTTTCTATGTGTTTATGTTTAATTTTCAACATATTTAGTTTACTTTCTTATGCATGTTATAAAGTTATTAAATATATCTAGTTTTGGGCAAGAGTTTGTGAAATATTGATTCACACCCCCCCTCTCATTTTTCATATTTCTAACAAGAATACCACAAATGGAGTAGGATGTAAATAGACGAGGGTAAATTTTGTTAAATAAATCCCATTTGTATAGATATCATTATTGCCATGAAAAGGGAAAAGAAAATTGATATTATATTTTAAACCACTATATGACCTATGTAAACACTCATTACTATCCATTTACTTGGGAAATGAAAATAATAAAATATCAAAGGAGGCTGCCCCATTTTATAAGTGTTAAATGAAGTGATTTCCAAATCATCAAATGTAGTAAATTATTTGACATAAACTACAACTATTATAATATAGGTTTATATAAATATAATTTAATGTTGACTTATATGAATATGAAATCAATAATATGACAACCAAACTAAATACATGTATATACATAGTGTTAAATAATAATAAAATTTGAGTATAAAGATATTTAAAAAATCATATTTATATTTATTACTAATATTATTTTTGAGTAGGGAAGGCTATAATGATATCAGGGAGGAGCTTGTAAAAATCCAATCTAATGGATCTTATCCTAATAGAGGGTGGGAATCAACATTACATTCACGAAATTGGCTTGGACCTATAAACTTTGAGGGAGTCCATACATGGTGTCTAGGAAACTTGAATAACATTTGTGTCCTTCGATTATAAATCTAAACTCTTAAACATAATTTGATAATCAAAAAGATAATTACAAATATTATAATTCATTTAAAAGACATGAATCATGATGGACCCAGAAAGGAGACATTACCATGGTATCAAATGTTGATCTCTGATTGCTTTTGACAATTGAGTGTCAACACACTTAAGACATTTACTTAGTTTATGCTGAACTAGTAATGCATGCCAAGTATAATATGTAAATATAAGACTATGCCAAGTTGTAGTGAGTGTTGTCACTCATGTGTTGAGTCACTCAAGTGTCAAGCAGATAGACCATGTTGAGTGATTCAAGTACCAAGTGAATAGTAGACGTCGAGTAGTTTAGTGTTGAGTCAAAAATAGAATTACAGTATGTGCCGAGCATTAGTAACCTCAAGTGCTGAGTAACATAGATTGGACATATTAGTTTTTGATTGCACAAAAAACTATGTAAACCATTTTAAAGCTAACCTAAAGTTAGATTTTGATTCATTGGAGATAAGGACAAATCTATTTGTAGAATTCCTATGTATTTACATGTAGCCAATCAGAAAATAGGAAGGATTAAGAAGTAAAAAGAATGAATCTTAATCGTAGATTCATACCTAACCCTAAGCCACCAAAGTCTTTATAAGGAAGATAAAGCCCAAAAGGTTTTAGTGAGAGAGATCAAGCTACAAGAAGGTAACAAGAGGTGAATGATCAAAGATGTGAACAAGAGAGTTTGTAGAGCATTCAAGATGACTTAGTAGTGAGAGTGAATTGTAGAATTAGTTAGAAGAAAACAAAGGATAGATAAAGATATATCATTGATGCATCTGGTCATAAAGGATCTATTGAGCTGTCATTTTACATTATGCTTAACAATAGGAATTCTTGCAAAATCCTCCCTTGAAAAGTTGATTTTTTAAATCAACTCCAAGTTTCTAAGTGATCTTATGAGCCCCACCCAATTGAATATAAATGTGAATATTCATGAGGAGGCCTTTGTTGGTTTGTTTTGATTTTGGATGGAATGTAGAATCTACACACTATTTCAAAAATAGCACACAAAGAACTATATTTTTGTATTTTATGTTTTTTTATGAATGTAATCTAACAATGCAACTAATATGATTTCCTACTCTAACAAGGGGTTAGCAAAGAAAATAAAAAAAATTGAAAGAAAATAACATGAAACTAAAAGAAAATAATGTGAAATTAAAATCCTAATGAGCTACATAAAAAAACATACTATAAGTTAAGCTTTCAAAGAGGTCAGTAGGTAACCAATGTAAACAGGAGAAACACTTCTTAGATTCCACTAATGCAATTGTTGATGGGAAATTTCAATAACCGAATGATGTTTCACTCTTCATCAAATCACAAGGCCATAGAAAGTGCACTCATGCAAGACAAAGAGTTATGTAGGCACAATTTGGTTATTTCTTCTCAAGCTCGATATGTTAGCGGAATTTGTAAATCTATAGCAAACACTAGAACTAAAAGATTGAACAACTAGAAACAACACAATAAACCTTTGGCTCAATGAAAATCTCATGAAAAAAATTCACAAATAATGACACATTCAGGCAAGAATGAATACACTCCAAATGCGAGCACCAAAAGCATAATTTTATTGCTTAATAATGGTTGCCCTTATTACATATTAGAATGGGGTATTTATAAGAAAAATTCTCCTCAATTTGTGTTGAGAGTAAGAGATATTCTTCATGCAACAATATGATTTTAAACAATAAAAAAAACTAAATATACACAATCTAACAATTAAATTTCTGCTTAGAGGGACTCCATCAATATTTTGATTCATTAATTGTATGCATGAGCCCTTTACATGTAAAAAAAAAAGAAATTATGAGAGAGAAAGAACAAGAAAACTCCAAGTCAAAGTAGAAGTGTCTAGTAGTGCCAAAAATAGAAGTTGATCCTTCACTAGGCATGTCTCGAAGTCAAACTATCATCAAAATGCATTTTTGATACATGGAAAGTGCTATTTTTTAAACTAGAAGTTAACTGTCAGTGCACTTCTAAAATACAGAGCTATAGACCTATGTACCTATGCACCTATAGACTTGTGCACTTGTGGAGCTATGGAGCTTGATAGGGTCAAAATCTCAAAATTTTACCAAGTATCAAAATTGAAATTCTAGCATCTAGGTTTTGTTCTTCTTCATCGCAAAGCTATGTTTGGATGTTTCCCTTGAATTTCTCTATCATCATAGTAATTTTGGTTGCATCAGGAAAATCCAAAGCATCATATTTATCCTTAACCTTTTTCCTATAATTGTCAACCTCAATTTAGGTATTAGCAAAATCTTTGAGTTTGGTATCCAATTCTAACAATGCTTCTTCAGTTCTAAAGGCTTGTCGGATGTCCTCATCATTAGCAACCTCCATAAAAATTTTCCTAAAATTCTCCACTACTATCTCTATAGTTAAATACTTTTCTCATTCCTCATCTTCAAAAATATCCAAGCATGCATCACTATAGTGTCTCTTTGCTTCAAAAATTAACTATCAAGCTTGGTTCTTGAGCTGATGAATCTCCTCATGTAATATTCCCATTACTTTATTGTTATCTACTATCTTTTCTATCTAGTCATCAATCATATCTAATTCTTCTCCCATATATACATCATTCAAAATATGGTACCTTTGTCCCTTTATGGCTTGTAGATTTTTCAAATCCTTACTCTCTACCCATACTTCATCCATAATACTGAAGTCCTACTTCAAAATTGCTATGATCTTATTCACATTCTCCTGCATAGCATGCAGTAACCTCAAATTTCCTATTATGATCTGGATACCTTTCTCCTCAAAAATTTCCCACCACTTGTGATAAAATTTCAAAAATGGATCCAATAGTACACCTACCCCTTCTTTGAGTGTGGTATTCAAAATTTTCTCAAGGTGTTTAGGATCTAGAGTACCAACTACTTCGGCTAGATACCCTTCAGGATCTCAACCTATCATCAAAGTGCTTGGAGTTTAGACTCATCCTATTCTATATGTTTGAGGACCTTTTTGAATCCTAGGGTCATCATCAATCGGGTTGAATCCCATTTAGATCTCCCCAACATAACATCCTTCAATTCATAATTCTCAAGACCAAGGCCTTCTACATCTATGTCTTTAGGAGGGACAAAAACTTGTGCAAACAATTCCTAGTTCCATGTGCTAGTGAAAAATGCCAACAATGTTGCCTCATGTGATAGAGACTTGGGTTTATTCAAAATCTCTACAATGTTACTAATGTCCTCCTCTAAAGCATAGAATTGAGGCTTAGTACTCCTCATTATTTTCTTTTAGATCCATCTAGGGATGCATCTCGCTAAAGACCTAACTCTTGATGATGAAAGGGTATGTTCTACAACTTCCTTCCCTTTGTCACTCTTGCTCGAAGTTGTCTCCTATTGGTAGGGCTCCTCTTTTGTAGCCTCAGTCTCAGTAGACTCTATAGCTTGAACCTTAATGTCTTGGGAAGGTGATTGAGAATATTCCACCATTTGTTTGAGTCTCTCCTCCTGTGATGGTTCCTTCTGAACCTACTCTTCTTTTGAAATCTAAGGTGGAGGAGTCACCAAGCCCTTTTCTACCACTATAACTTATGGTGGAGATGGAGTAAGATCAGGACCCTATGTATCTGGTGGCATTTGCATCTAGTCTTCCTATTGAGGTTCATCTATAGGGATGTCCCTAATCTTATCCCCAATCAACTCTGTACCCATGGGCATAAAATAAAAATCTAACATTGAGAAAACATCATTTCCCTCTTCACTTTACTCATCCACCCACTATTGTACTTTATCTTTCAAAGAAGAGAGTTCTAAGGGTTCTACTTGGGTGGATGGCAAGGTACCCATGACACTCTTTCTCCTTTGTAACTCTATGGCTCTTGTTAGCTAAATTATTCCTTGTAGGGGCACTTTTTCCTCTTCCTCTTTTGATTCTTCTTCTTCTTCCACTTTGTCCCCTTCTGGAATGGTTTCAAGAATAGATGGGGAAGACACCAATCTTTTGTTGATACTTTGCCTCTTTTTCATCTAGATCTTAATCCTCTTTTTTTTTCTTAGATGTAGAAGGAGAAGCTAGCTCATATTGCACAAGAGGAATGGAGGCTAGTGGAATCTTTCTCTGTTCTAGTTGGCTAGGTACAATAGGAGGCAATTGAGGTTCATCCTGGACTTGAGTAGCTCCAATATCTTTAGACCCTTGTGCACTATGTTCTTGCTGCTGGGCAGGCCTCTATTATTCAGCCTATTCTATCTAAATCCTCTAAGGGGAGGTCCTCTTTCTTTTTTTCTTTCCCTTCCTTTGTAGAGGGTGATAGTATCCAATTGGGCGATCAAGATGGTACACTATCTTTGGCCGGATAGGAGATTGAGCCACAAAGGTAGGAATTGTTATTTTCTTCCCTCTACCTCTTTTGGGGCAGGCATTTGCATGGAAGATTACTATGTTAGGAATTGGATCAAGTGGAAAAGGTTTCTTGATCCAATCCTTCATCATTCTAATGACAGGCCTGGCTCGATGATTAATGTCATCGGACTCCTCCTTGTAAACCTCAGCATTCATAATGGGTCTTTCAACAATTTTTTCTAAGTTGAATATGGGGTCTAGTAACTCCTTAGAATCCTATTGCTTTATCTTCTCTAGGATGTTAAACAAGAGATACTTCTCTGCTAGATATAAAGTCATCCTACAATAGTCCCTTATGTTGACATCGTAGTCATTTGTTGTGTTCATCCAGTGATCTTCAATAGCATCCTCATGATGGAAGTCTTTTCTTGCCAAACTTTCTACTCTCCCAAAATTGTCAAAATAAGGCCAGGGAGAGTTGTATTCCTCAAGGGGATAATTATGCCACTCCCACTCAAAGGATAGAATATCTTTCTTCCTTTTCACTTGATATGGTCCAATGACCAATGACCATGCCTAGCGAGGTCTCCATTATCTCTTTATCTTCTCATAGGCTAACTTGATTTGTCAAGAAATTTCTAATAGCACCAATTTGTCACTTGGGTATCTTGGGAGCTTCTTAGGATTGATGGAAGCACTACCTATCCAAAGATATGTAAACATTTTGAACTAGAAAAAGTAGGCTCCAGGAATAGTAATTTGTTCTTTGGCTTGATTAGATAGCCTCTTCCGATAATCTCCCTCAATTAATTAGATGATCACAAAAGTGAATGCATCATTTATAATTTTGTACTCCTTGCTTTGTGCTAAGAGCTTCTTCTTCACCAGCTAAGGGTAGACTATGTATGGCCAAGCATTAGGATCCTACATACTACCTTTCTTATACAAATCAACATAGTTTGTCGCCCTTGTTACAAGTAGGTATACCATGTAAGAAGTCATATAAAACTTTTTCTTATCCTTTACTATCCTTAGTTGCTCACACAAGTTTTCACTTAGTGTGTGGCCCAATCTAGGGGTATCTTCACTACTCTAATGGTCTCAATGAAGTTGACCATGAAAGTGCTGAGGTGGCCTAATGTAGGTAAGCCCATAACTCTGCTCAAGAGAATGATGGAATATCCAATGTCATCCTTCATATACCCCTTAGTCATATCGATTTTACATGTTATCCTTCCCCGATGAGGCTTCTCAATAAGGTAAGAGGATTGTATGATGGCTATCACCTCCTGTTGGTGCTCCCTGTACCATCTCTCTACCACTTCATATGAGAGTCTAATAAATTGGTCTACTCTTGGAAGATGGAAGACCCTCTCAATATTTTTGGGTTGTAGGTCCAACACAACCTCTCTTTTGATGCACTTGATGACCCTTTTCTTTAGGAACAAAACATTATGCAAGGGCAATAATTAGTTTAGCTAATTGTACTGACATAGGATGTGAAGTTGTGTTCACCAACCCAAAACAGATCAATGAGGATACTAATGCAGATCTCTCCGTTGGTTTGTTATAGATCCCAATGAATTCTTCCAGATCTGTGTGCCCTAGGTTAGTATCTCTAATTTCTACATAATCATCATGGAATCTCAACTTGGTGTGCCTTGGAACTTGAATACAAAAAGTTTGGGTGCTACTTTCAATGTGAACTTGAATAGCTTTTGATCACTTGCATGTCATAAGAAAAATGCTTGTCAAGTCAATGATAAAACTTAGAAATAAAATGTAAAAGCTTTGAATTTTAACTAAACAAAAAATGAAATGCCCAATTTAGGCATCTATTATTTATTTATTATTTTTCTTTTTTATTTTATTGTTATTATTATTTTAATTTTTTTTAAAATTTTATATTTTTTAATCATTTTATAATTTTTTTTTTCTTTTTGTATTTTTTATTTATTTGATTTGCAAAATTATGTGTCACATGGATTGGTGGTGCGCATGTGGAGGTATTGGTCATGGTGGAGTGGTAGTTACGCTATGGGAGTAATGCTTGGTGCCATATTATGGGGCACATAGCAACCAAAAGGCCATGTGGTGTGTTGTGGCCAAAGGGCCATGCAAAGATTCAGGCACGTGATGCATAGACTCAAGTGTGCAATGCAAAGACTAGACTCAAGAGTGTGACACCAGGGTGTAACACACATGGCACTGAGTTTAGTGCATGACACCAAGGCTCAATGTAGACGACCTTGTTGGCTCCTGATTTAACAGTTTTGCAAATAACCAAGAAACCAGACCAATACATCTAATGTTAGCAAAGTCCTATAATAGATGCACTTGATTGTAGTCTTGGGCCAACTATAAGGATAAATCCTTCTTCTTCTTCAAGCTTTGTTAGACCTAGGTGGGTGGACCTCAGACTCTTTATATAGCACCAGTGTAAAAGCATACAACTAAATCTAGAAAAATAGATAAAATCCCTTAATCTTCTATGTTTATGCAAGAATTCATGGATGAAATAGCCACCAATAATAGAGCACATGAACCTAATAAACTGAGGGAAGACTCATTTATTTCTTAAACACAAAAGGAAAGATATCTGATTAAGATTTGTATCTCAACATCATTCAGGTATGCAACAATAGAGAACATGTATCCTCCATGTTGACCAGTCCCTTATTCATTGGGCATCAAATGAACCTTAACATGTAGGGTATGTGTAAGATCATGGTGTGCCAAAAAGTGGTGATGTGAAAAAAATAGAGTTTGAAGATGTCTAAAAGCGCTTCAAAATCTGCTCTAACTTTTTTCCACCTATCCAAGTACCAAACCTGGAAGGTAAGGCCGAGCCTTATTGGATATTCGAATGCATATCAAATATCTGATACCCAATGTATAATAATAATATTATTATAATATATTTATTATACTTAATAAATATATAATAATAATAATATTATTATATTATAACAATATTATATTATAATGTATTATATTATAATAATATAATATAATATTTAATATTATAATAATATAATATAATATTTAATATTATAATGTATAGTAATGTAATATAATTTATATATAATATAATATAATATATAATAATATTATTATATTATAATAATATAATAATATAATATAATATAAAATATAATATAATGTAATATGTTATATATAATATGTCACTACGTATTGGATATCTGATATCTGCTGCATACATAAAAAAATGCAGACCCGTGGGTGTTGTTTTTTGGCATTTCAAGGGGCCAGTTTGCAAGGGCGATCGGATATTAGATACAATATTGGATATCGAATATCCAAGTAGGTTTTCTTTTTTTTTCCCACTCATTTTTTAATCTAAATTCAATAGATTTTTGCATAAGTTTGTTTGTTTTAGTTGAATCTAGGTTTTTTTGAAAAAAATGGTTAAAATTAAGGTTTTTTAAAATATATATTACGTTTTGCAATTCAATAGGAATGGCTGATCAGAGTGATGATAGTGAGGCAGGAAATAATATTCCTTGTAACCCCCCATCAAATGATCCAACACCCCCACAAAACTATCCACCAAATGATCCTCTACCCCCTCAAAACCCTCCTCGAATTGAGGATTTGATAAATGAAAACCTCACCGAGTTGAGAGGTTTGCATAGGAAATATAATAATATACCCGCATTGGCTCCAATGTTATCCACATTAAACACCATAGTGGATAACATTGAAACCCTTACAAACCAACAAAATGTCGCTCTTCATTGGTGTGATGAAATGCACGCGATGTTTGATGATGGTTTGGACTATGATGAGGTTGTGGCCCTCAACATAACCAAAGAAGATTTGGCTAGCATTTTTGCAAACCCAAAAATGGGTTTAGGAGTCAACCCAAAAAAATCCAAACTATCCATTAAATGGTGCACAAATGATGTCATACGTGCAAACTTTTGGGATCATTGGTGGATGATCTTTGATATCCCTCCACATGGAAATTTAGACATACCATTTTATTTCCTTAAAAAATTATATGCAAAATTTGTGTTGAAACTTAAAGTGAACTAATGGAGCATGAAGCCCAACATGGGCTTAGGACGAGGAGCTCCTCAAGATAGACCCTCTTCCTAGCAAAAGAAAGCTTGCGCTTTTGTCCCCCCCATTGATATCTCCCCTCCTCCTCGAGTGCACCATCTAGATATTATGACAAAGGCTAGCTCTCAGACCATTAGAGTCATTCATAGGCTGAGTAGCCTGATGATATCTCAGGCTAGGTCAGTCCTACCTCCTCGTGTTGATGATGCTGGTGCTAGTTCATCATCAGCTAGCTCATCAAACGTTTCTGTGCCTGACACTAGCATTACATGCAAGAATATTTTCCTAGGTCCCATAGGTGATCTTCCTGAGTATCATTTTGTATTAGATGAGGATACACCAGACACACGTGCAGAGGCTATAGACCCCAATACAAGAGAGGAGGGGAATGTTGAGGCATGGAATCTTTTGGTGTCGATACATGTATACATTTTTTTTTATGACATATGCGATTTAAAGTTAAATTTTATAATAGAGTAATTTTAACTTTTAAGCCATATTGTCTTTTATATGTATGTGATCTTCATTCATGTTTAGTTGATGACTGAGGAGGAGCTCAGATAGATTGATGATGCCATGCTCTTGGCCATTTAATTTGGCCTTGAGACATATATGGTACATTATGTTGTGTTTACATTTTTTTTCTATTTGATATTTTAGCATATATGGTTGCTAAACTTTCTTTTATCTTGCAAGTAGTAGCTATCCCATGGGGACAAAGTGCGGAGGGTAAGCTAGTGTGCATTGACAAAGGAAAGGTAATTAGGTGCTTTCTATTTGATTAAATATCAATGCATTCTTGTAACATGTTTTTGGTAATCCCATTTAATTACATTCTTTATTGTATATAGGGCATGGCTACTAGCGATGAGCATGTCTAGATTCTGCATCATAGACCATCAAAGATTTCCATTTGCACTAAGAGCCCCATTGTATGTATAAGTATCATTTATTTTTTATTATCCTTATCTTCATAAATAAATTCAAAACTGATTTCCATGATATTAACAACTACTATTTTTTATCTCATAGGAGACTCGTAGTGCACATGAGGTCTGATGAGAGAGTTATGTAGATTTGATGATGTGGGCACTCTTTCCTAAGGAGGAGCCTACAATAGTAAGTTGTAGTTTTGATTTATGAATAAATATGTTATAAATTTAGCAAGCTATGAATTATAATGTTATAGTTTAAATTTTAGATTCATCTAACAAATGTATTTGAACATACACAACCCACGATCAAAGAGGTAGAAGCATTATCGAGGGCATATGAGAGGACTCCTGATCGATGCAGGAGGTCGATGAGAGAGGCATTTATTATAAAATTTTGATAGTATAAATCTTCATTACAAAAAAGATCATTATGCTTTTGAGTAATTCAATGTTAGATACAAAGAATCATATAAATTTAGTAGTCTAACTTTGGGTTTTCTATTTTTGTTTATGTAGGAGACATCCGATCCACCTAGTGCAGTGAAGAGGCTGCATTTTTATCATCCACCAACACCCTAGGATAGTATATCTGTTATAGGATGCATCATGAGACATTTTGAGATTGCATATGCCACATTGTATATAGAAACATTGATATTATACACATTCTGATGGCATGATCAGCCACATTTTGTATATGGATCTATGTATTTTGATATATATTTGAGTACTTTGTCTATATATATGCTGGTCTATTTTGATATGTTCATTATTAAAAAATGGTATATTACAGTTCAAGTTTTTATTATTGATTCATATTATATGAGTAGTGGTTTGTACAAATTTATGACTTATAAGAATGTATGGTCTATTTAACACTTATTGCATTCTGGCAATGCTGATATAAATGACAAAACTTCTTAAAAATCACCATCCTTGCACTACTCTAACTCAAAACCTATTTAACCATAAAATTTTCAAGATCAAAATCATTCAATTAACTAGCCCATTTAAAAATTAATATCATATGAATTCAATATTTATTCTCAACTTCCCTAGCACCGAAAAAGTCTTATTTTGAGTGGTTGAGGTAACCAAATGCTTTTAACATATATTCTGTATTTTAAACATAAACTATAATAATATAAAAAAGATGTGTTACTTATACAGATAATAATAGGAACAAAAGACATATAAGTACCTTGAAAGATCGACCTCGAAATGCACTTAGACCACCTTGGAGACTCTTTGGTATAGGGTGGTCATAGATGATGGATGGTCTTTGTGGCTGGAACAAGGGTGTGACTAGGATTCACCGACCCACCTGAAGCTAATGGCACTGACGATTCGATGCCAAGATCAACGATTTCAAATTTACACTGTGGTGCACCTATGAACTGAGGCACACTACGAGTTTTGGCATCGAGCAAGATCATTGTGCTAAATCCCAACATAATGTGATCTCTCAAAAATGAGATATATTATTTTAGTCCTCAACATCACCATCTTGTAGCATTTGATAGTTCATCGATAGCCCTTACGAGCTCTTAGTTATGACCCTCAGAAGATCGACCTCAAAATGCACTTACAGAACCTTGGAGACTCCTCAGTATGGGGTGGTCACAAATGATGGATGGTCTCTGTGGCCAAAACAAGGTGTCACTAGGGTTCACTCATCCACCTAGAGCTAATGGTGTTGATGATTTGATGCCAAGATCAATAGTTTCAAATTTACATTGTGGTGCACCTATGAACTGAGGCACACTACAAGTTTTGGCATCGAGCGAGATCGCTATGCCAAATCCAAATGGAATGTGATCTCTCAAAAATGAGATAGGTTATTTTAGGCCTCAAAATCCCTATCCTATATAATTCAAGAGTTCATTGATAGCCCTCACGAGTTCTGAGTTTTGACCCTCAAAAGATCGACCTCAAAACACACTTAGAGAACCTTGGGGACTCCTCGGTATGGGGTGGCCGCAGACTATGGGTGGTCTCTGTGGCTGAAATAAGGGTTTCATTAGGGTTCACCCACCCACCCAGAGCTAATGGCACTGACGATTTGATGCCAAGATCAGCGGTTTCAAATTTACGCTATGGTGCACCTATAAACTAAGGCACACTGCGAGTTTTGGCATCGAGTGAGATCAATGTGCCAAATCCAAACAGAATGTGATCTCTTGAAAATGAGATAGGTTATTTTAAGCCTCAACATCATTGTACTATAAAATTTGACAGTTCATCAATAGCCCTCAAAAGCTCCAAGTTATGACCCTTAGAAGATCGACCTCAAAATGCACTTAGAGAACTTTGGAGACTCCTTGGTATGGGGTGGCCGCAGAAAATGGATGGTCTCTCGGGACAAAATAAGGGTGTCACTAGGGTTCACCCACCCACTCAGAGCTAATGGCACTAACAATTCGATGCCAAGATTAGTGGTTTCAAATTTACACTGTGGTGCACCTATGAACTGAGGCACACTTGGAGTTTTGGCATCGAGCGAGATTGTTGTGCCGAATCCAAAATGTATGTGATCTTTTGAAAATGAGATAGGTTATTTTAGGCCTCAACATCACCATCCTATAGCATTCAATAGTTCATCGATAGCCCTCACGAGCTTCGAGTTATGACCCTCGAAAGATCAACCTCAAAATGCACTTAGACAACCTTGGGGACTCCTCGGTACAGGGTGGCCACAGATGATGGATGGTCTCCATGGCCAGAAAAATGGTGTCAATAGGGTTCACCTACCCACCTAGAGCTAATGGCACTCATGATTTGATGCCAAGATCAGCGGTTTCAAAGTTATGCTATGGTGCACCTATGAACTGAGGCACATTGCGAGTTTTGACATCAAGTGAGATCGTTGTGCCCAATCCAAACAAAATGTGATCTCTCAAAAATGAGATAGGTTATTTTAGGCCTCAAAATCATTTTCCTATATCATTTGAGGGTTCATTGATAGCCCTCATGAGCTTCGAGTTATGACCCTCAGAAGAATTGACCTCAAAACACACTTAGAGAACCTTGGGTACTCCTCGGTATGGGGTGGCCGCAGATGATGGATGGTCTCTGTGGCTAGAACAAGGGTGTCACTAGGTTTAACCCACCCACCTAGTGCTAATGGCATTGATGATTCGATGCGAAGATCAATAGTTTCAATTTTGTGTTGTGGTGCACCTATGAACTGAGGCACACTGTGAGTTTTGGCATCGAGCGAGATCATTGTGCCAAATCCAAAAAAAATGTGATCTCTCAAAAATGAGATAGATTATTTTAGGCCTCAACATCACCATCCTGTAGCATTCAACAATTCATTGATAGCCCTCACAAGCTCCTAGTTATGACCCTCAAAAGGTTGACCTCGAAATGCACTTAGAGCACCTTGGAGACTCCTTGGTACGGGGTGGCCGTGGATGATGGATGGTCTCCATGGCTGGAAAAAGGGTGTGACTAGAGTTCACCCACCCACCTGGAGCTAATGGCGCTGAAGATTTGATGCCAAGATTAGCGGTTTAAAAGTTATGTTGTGGTGCACCTATGAACTGAGGCACACTTGGAGTTTTGGCATTGAGCGAGATCGCTGTGCCAAATCCAAACAGAATGTGATCTCTTGAAAATGAGATAGTTTATTTTAGGCCTCAACATCACCATCTTGTAGCAATTGATAGTTCATTGATATCCCTCATGAGCTTTGAGTTATTACCCTTAGAAGATCAACCTCAAAATGCACTTAGAGAACCTCTGGGACTCCTTAGTATGGGGTGGCTGCAAATGATGGATGGTCTCTGTGGCCAGAACAAGGGTGTCACTAGGGTTCACCAACCCAACCAGAGCTAATGGGACTCATAATTTGAATAGTTCTAACTGTTAGAAGTTAGATTTTGAAAAGTTGTCAAGAAAATTGCAAAAGTTGGTAAGCAACTTTTTGTAATTTTTGTAATTTTTGTGCTAAGACAAGTTTTATTGCAAATTTGATTGCAAATGGACTCTACTAGCTCCTAGGTACCCTAATAATGTTCTAAACATCTAGGCTTAACTAAAAAACATGGAATTTAGCAAAAATCCACTTTATTGGACCAATTGATGGCCAAGGCTTATAGTTTTACCATTGGGTCTTGTGTCCATTACAAATGTGGATGGTCACAGGAAGATCATTAGATCTATAGCTAGACCTTATTACATCAAGAAAATAAAAACAATTAGGTGCTTTGCATTAATGTTATTAGACTAAGAACCAGTTTATGGGTTCCCTAACCCCAAAAGCCCCAATTCACCTTCTCAAAACCCTTGTTCCTAGGGCATCACCAATCTCACACGTGCCAAACCTTCTTGGACTAATTTAAAATTTAGACATCTATGTTTTATCACCATAAACATGAATCAACTCACAAACACTGCTCTCTTTAAGGAAAATCAAGGACAACCACAAGGAAGAGAATGAAGCAAGGTGAAACACGAGTTCAAGCTCAAGGCCAAGGAAAGAAATGAAAGGGGACTTATCAAAAGCATTTGAGTTCAAAGGAAAATACTTCAAGATAATAAACTTTGAAATTGGAGAAAAGTAAAGAAAATTCAAGGATCAAGCTGAAGGAATTATCCAAAGACCAAACCTTCACTAGTCAAAAACTTGGGACAAGTTTGGATTTAAAGAGGTCCATGGACAAGTTCAAGGATTCAATTCATAGGAATTCATGTGTCCCAATGCAAGTCAACTTTACACTTGGTCAAAAACTTAAATGTTTGAAGAACAAAGATTATCTTACAAGGATATCAACTTGCCTCTATTTACATCAATTTTTTATAAGGATCAAACAAGTACACCAAGAATATTTGAGGATCTACCACCAAATGAGCTTAGGAGTATGAACAAGGACATAAAGAAAAGTTTGAGGTTGAGGGCACAAAATAATGCAAGGATAAGATTCCCATCAACAGAGTGATCTTGATGATGATCAAGTTGTGCAAGGAAATGGATTCAATATGCCATGGAAGATGTTAATGCATATAAGGGATTTCTCCAAGGATCAAACCCAAAGATGAAGATGAAAAAGAAGAATTCCAAATGATGAAGGAGGAAATATCAAGGGTTCAAGCATCATGAAGTCCACCTATCCAAAAGAAAGAAGTCCTAGAATGATAAGAAATTCCTAAGAATAAGGAGGTGGAATTAAGATAAAGATTACATGGAGAAGTTAGAGGTCATAGAGTCACAACATAATAGGCTTCCCAACATTGAAATGGAGGAACTTAGTGAAATTTTTTTCAAGTTCATTGGTTTTGCTAAAAGGGAGAGGAAGAGAGGAGTATACATCTTGTATGATAAGTTGAATAATGACTAGGTGGCTTCCTTGTTTCTTATTGGTCCTTGGGTGATTGAATGTTTTTCATTGGCTTATTTTTTGGCTATTTTTTGTTCCCCTAATTAGAGCTTGTAATGGATTAATCTAGATCATTGTTTTTTAATCAATCTTGTTAGTTCATTATAATTGGGGCTCCTATTTAAATTCCCAACCCTCTCATTTGTAAACCAAGTTTTTTGGAGAATTGTTGCCAATTAAATGCCAAATTTTCTCTACTTTTCATTATTGTGTATTGCATGGAAAATTGTTGCGATCAAGTTTTGACACAAGGTAGGATGGGTGAATGATTCTGTGGGAGCACTCACCAACCACCTTGCTAGAATGCAGGATTGCCAAAAAACCCAAGATTTCATGCATCAAGTTTGCATTATTACATAATGATCCTAATTTCCTCACTTAGCTTTAAATTTCATTTCATGTTGTTTAGTATTAGTTTTGTTGGACAAAAGAATTATGGATGCACTTGCTCAATTCAAATATAAACTAGATCATTAGCCTCTTGTTGATGGTAGGAGTGCCTTGTGTGGTGAGTTAGTGAAAGTACTCAAGTCAATAGTGTAATTCACCCAAGTGATTACTAGAAAATCACATTATTTCACTAAGTGAACATCCACAATTAAAGGAACCTTAAAATCATTTCATGATCTTACTTAGCAATCTTAGCATGAAAGATAACCTTATATCAAGAGAGTATTGAATGTTTGGTGTTTCATTGAGAATTTGAATCTGCATGTTATAGTGGAATAAAACTCACAATAAAATTAAAAAGATTGGAATCTTTGCAACTTGATCAAGACCTCTATAGAGATACTATCCCATTATTGGATTTTAGGAATTAGATCTAGTTAAAGGTCTCCGTGAAGCCATAAACATAGACTAACACTAGAAGATGTGATCCTCACTCAAAAACTAAACTATGAGAAAATCCCATTTGAGTGTCATACATGTCCATACTTTGTAGATTTTTCTTATTTGATTAGTTTGATAAAAATAGTTTTAATAATCATAATGTCAGCTTTATGTCAAATAAGGAAAAAGCCAAACTTGTAATAAGATATTCGCAAGAAATTATCTTTGATATAGTTATAAATGCTCTTAATATTGTCCTTATAGCCTTGTATCACATGAAAATATGATTATGAAAAAAATAACATAAGAAGTAAATATACCTAGTCGAGTGTTCCAATAGGGTTCTCTCTCTGTTTTAGGGTGTCTAACAGGGCTTCATGATCAACATTAGCAATAGTAAAAAGTTTTTTTAATTTTGGTCTTTCTTGATGCTTCAATAACTTTACATTTGTTGCTATAATAAGATGCAAATATATGAGAATTACTTTGTGCTTCTGATAGTCTTCGAATGTAGGAATTTTGTTCCTTCTAAGCATGTGTGTCCATAGCCATGTTCCAGCAACAACCACTGAACCAGTAGGATATGTGAATCCATTATCATCTATGATCGGTTGTGCAAGTTTTTTTTTACCTCTTACACAACGTGCTAACCAATAATCAAATTTCTCATCATTCCCCTGTGGTGCAACCAATGCAAAGACATGTCCTGGCTAAAGTAGATATGATAGATGGTTATGCTCAAGTGAACTTTCCATGTCATCATTTATGATAGAGGGTATGATATACAATGGATTAATATAATGTGGAGCCCATGTGTCCACCCACTCACTTGACTCACAGTGATCCCAATTACACTAAAAAAACATAGGACAAAAACAAGCTAGCTATTGTGTCCACATGGTCCATGTACTAGAATCAGAGCTTCGGAATGAATGCATTTTTTATGAGTATCTCATTGTAGCATAATTTGATCTATTAGCTATGGACCCTTCCTCAACCAACCAAAAGAACCTGCGTACCACTTAATCAAGAGTCCCCCCTTGTGATAATGCTAAACTACACCAACCAACAATGCTATGAGCATCAAGAAGCTCTATTGTTGAAATCTTCAGTTGCTCCTTAACTAGAGCTCTCTTCACACATGCCCCTACTCCATCATGTTACCCTTTTCCATGGCCAGACTCAAAAAAACTCCAAATATGAGGTACCCCTCTCTCTACGTACATCTTACACAACCAATAAAACATGCGAGCATTCTTGAATTGACCTGTACAGTTATCTGACCAAATGATATGCCTATTCATAGTAATTGCATGCTCATGTTAATCCTTAGGGACAGATGTCATCATTTAATGGGTCGTGGGGGGTCATAGGTCACCCTATGACCCCCTTTGACCAGTATGAATGATTCTAATATGTCCCTAGGGGTCCTAGGACACATAAGGACATATATTATCATTTAATGGGTCAAAGGGGGTCATAAGTCAACCTATGACCCCCTTTGACCCATATGAACAATTCTAATATGTCCCTAGGGGTCCTAGGACCCCTAGGAACATATGTTATCATTTAATGTGTCAAAAGGGGTCAAAGGTCACCCTATGACCCCATTTGACCCATATAAACCATTCTAATATGTCCCTAGGGGCCCTAGGACCCCTAGGGACATATGACATCATTTAATGGGTAAAAGGGGCTCATAGGTCACCCTATGACCCCCTTTGACCCATATGAACAACTCTAATACGTCCCATAAGGGTCCTAGGACCCCTAGGGACATATGTCATCATTTAATATTTCAAAGGGGGTCATAGGTCAACCTATGACCACTTTTGACCCGTATGAACCATTCTAATATGTCCTTAGGGGTCCTAAGACCCCTAGGGACATATGTCATCATTTAATGGGTCAAAGGGGGTCATAGGTCACCCTATGACCCCCTTTGACCCATATGAACAATGTTAATATGTCCCTAGGGGTCCTAGGATCCGTAGGGACATATGTCATCATTTAATGGGTCAAAGGGGGTCATAGGTTACCCTATGACCTCCTTTGACCCATATGAACAATTATAATACGTCCATGGGGGTCTTAGGACCCCTAGGGACATATGTCATCATTTAATGGTTCAAAGCGGGTCATAGGTCACCCTATTACCACATTAGACCCATATGAACAATTCTAATATGTCCTTAGGGGTCCTAGGACCCCTAGGAACATATGTCATCATTTAATGGGTCAAAGGGGGTCATAGGTCACCCTATGAAACCCTTTGACCCATATGAACAATTCTAATACATCTTTAGAGATCCTAAGACCCCTAGAGACATATGTCATCATTTAATGGGTCAAAAGAGGTCATAGGTCACGTTATGACCCTCTTTGACCCATATGGACCATTATAATATGTCCCTAGGGTTCTTAGGACCCATACAAACATATGTCATCATTTAAAGGGTCATGGGGGGTCATAGGTCACCCTATGACCCCCTTTTACCCATATAAACAATTCTAATAAGTCCCTAGGGGTCCTAGGACACCTGGGGACATATGTCATCATTTAATAGGTCAAAGGGGGTCATAGGTCAACCTATGACCCTCTTTGATCCATATGAATAATTCTAATATGTCCCTAGGTGTCCTAGGACCCCCAGGGACATATGTCATCATTTAATGGGTCAAAGGGGGTCATAGGACACCCTATGACCTTTTGACCCATATTAACCATTCTAATATATCCTTAGGGATCCTAGGACCCCTAGGGACATATGTCATCATTCAATGGGTCAAAAGGGTCATAGGTCACCCTATGACCCCCTTTGACCCATATGAACAATTCTAATGTCCCTAGGCATCCTAGGACCCCTAAGGAAATATGTCCTCATTTAATAGGTCAAAGGGGGTTTAGGGTGAACCTATGACCCCCTTTGACCATGTGAACAATTCTAATATGTCCCTAGGGGTCCTAAGACTCCTAGGGACATATGTCATCATTTAATGGATCCAAGGGGGTCATAGGGGTCAGAGGGTGACCTATGACCCCCTTTGATCCATTAAAGATGACATATGTCCTTAGGGGTCCTATATGAATCAAGGGGGGTCATAACCCTTTGATCTATTAAATGACAAAATATGTCCCTAAGGGTCCTAGGATCCCTAGGGACGTATTAAAATTGTTCATATAGGTCAAAGAGGGTCATAGGTTGACCTATGACCCCCTTCAACCCATTAAATGATGACATATGTCCCTAGGTGTCCTAGGACCCCTAGGGACATATTAGAATTGTTCATATGGGTGAAAGGGGGTCATAGGTTGACCTATCACCCCCTTTGACCCATTACATGATGACATATGTCCCTAGGACCCCTAGGGACATATGAGAATCATTCTTATTATACATATTATTATGTATGTTATTAATATATAATAATGTAATATTTTTATTAAATATAATAACATTATATATATATATATATGTATATATATATGTTATTAATATATTATTCTATTAATCTGTATGTTATTAAGATATATGTATATTATTAATATATATGAGTCAAAGGGGGTCATAGGTCTTTCAACCCATTACATGACCATATATGTCCTTAAGGGTCCTAGGACCCCTAAGGACATATTAGAATCATTCATATGGGTCAAAGGGGGTCATAGGTCACCCTATGACTGCCTTTGATCCATATGAACGATTATAATATGTACTTAGGACCCCTAGCGACATATGTCATCATGTAATGGGTCGAAGGAGTTCATAGGTCAACCTATGACCCCCTTTGACCCATATGAACAATTCTAATATGTCCCTAGGGGTCCTAGGACCCCTAGGGACATATGTGGTCATGTAATGGGTCGAAAGGGGTTCGACCCATAAGAAGGATTCTAATATGTCTCTAGGGGTCCTAGGACCCCTAGGGACATATGTCATCATTTAATGGGTCAAAGGGGGTCATAGTTCAACCTATGACCCCCTTTGACTCATATATATTAATAATATACATATATATTAATAAAATTATTATGTTATTATATATATATATATTAATAACATACATATTAATATAATAATAATATAATAATATATAATACATATTATATATATAATATGTTACGTTATTATACATATTAATATAATGATATTAATATAATAATATATATTACGTTATTATATTTAGTAAAAATAATAATTATATAAATTATATTTATAGATTATAATAAGAATAACATAATATATTATTATATATTAATAGATCATATCTTAAATCTTTACATTACGTTATTATATATAATATTAAAATACATCTTTACATAGTAATATAACTGAAATAATTTATAAATCATAGGCTATAACTCTTACACCCGATTTTCCCTCCAAAATGGGTTGGGATTTCAAATTTCTCAGCAAAATTCACCGAGCCATATTGGATATCTGATTTGAAATCCAATATCCAATTAAACTTGGTATTTACCAAGCCTACCTGGTCAACCCAAAAGATGTGTTTGAAGAGGGTTTTAGTGATACTCAGACTTCAAGTAGCTGTCTGACAATGTTATTTTGATCGAAATTGAATGAAACGAAAAGGGTTTTTAAATATCACTCTCGAAATTCCATCAATATAATTTTTGTCAAATTCTAAGTTCGATAAGTATTTATTAGTTAATTATCAATGAAGATTATTATAAAGTGCTAATTGACATACTGATTGAAAAATAGCTATAACTTTCAAACGGTATAACATTTTTTAAATCTAAAAGCTGCATCACATTCTATGCTTTGCCTAGTATAAGAAAAAATAAATAAATTAAATTTGGTAAAATTTTCTATTAGTTAAGGTGGTCAGACACAGGACTTTTTTTTTCTAAAAAAGTTTTGGTAGAAAATTCATATTTAATTATTTATTTGGAATAAAAATACCAAAAAATATGCGTCACATCTGGGCATGAGTCTACTTTTCATATGTATAATTATATTTAAAATATATTATCATTTGATTTTGATTAAGGTGGTCAAACATACACCTACTTTTTATTTTTGCCTTGAAATTTTTGTAGTACTACATTAAAATTCAAACTTTTGACCAATCAATTAGTTGTTTCTCCTAATAAGGCCTAGTAGTTTAGAAACTACATTCAATTTCCTCCAGATTATTTTCTTACAACTTTTTGATATAAAGTCCATAACCACTTCAAAATTATGTGTCAAGTTGACATAACCCTGATTTGCTAATTTTTCACTACCACTTAAGGCCATAGTTTGGTACACCATGATCCTGCACATACCCTATAGATGGATATCTATCTATTTGACTTGAAAATAGACATCAGTCTTCATAACAACTCTCATACTTATGATGAAATCCTTTTGGTGTAACCTACAACCCTATTGGTATAAACAAGCATTTACTTGGATCTTTGTCCCAACAAAAAATTCATCTTGATATACAACCTTGAAGGGTTGCAACTGAGTTCAAGATCTTATTTCTTAAGCACAAAATATTGCAAGTAATAGAAGAAGGAGATGAGAATCATAATGAAACTAAGAAAGGTGAAACTCTTGCATTAATTTCCTTGAAAATGATACATCATCTACATATCAAAACACATAAAATACACAAAGAATGACTCTGTAATATGAAATGCCTCACAAGAAATACACTACTACTCTTCGTAATTGAAGAATACTAAGAAAATTGGTAGCACAACTATAAAAAAACTCAGGAAATTGGAACCAGGCTTGGTCTCTCAATACTCCTAAAATTTTCAAAGAATTGGAACCCTTACAATAAGTAGAAAAGGAAGATATATAGGAGAGAAGATCTTTCAGGAATTATAATCTGAATTTGACATTTGTCCCACTAAAAGAGTCTTCAATATGAAGTTGCTAAAACTGAACTTCCCCATCTACCTGCACTTGAAAACCATAAATGATGCCAAAATATCTCATATAATTCCACTTAAAAATATGCAAATATGTCATGGAGAAATATCAATAAATCATCACAATTTGTACTAAGGCTCCAAAAATCTGATTTCAACATGTCTGAATTGCTTTGCCATGAAAATCAACTTGTGTTATTGCCAAAAAACCAATTGCTTCAACCACCTCCAAAAATATTTAAATCATCCTTCAAATTGCTGGATAAGTCAAATCAGATGAAAATATCTCTATATCTATTTGCAATTTCATCTGCAACATTAAATTTGAACAATTCACCATGGAGCCCCCAAAATTAGAAAACCTCCTATAGTTGCTACCAGCTAATACTTTCTCAAAACCTGATAGAAAAAATGAAAAGTTCACTCTCTTCCAGTTCCGACAGTATATTACACTTCACATTTTGGACAAAAATTGCCCCCTTGAGAGGATTCTGAAAATTTGGCCTCCATGATTAAACAGAGCAATAAAATTTGAAAAATTTAAAAGTTCATATAGTATAAACTATATAAAACTTTAAAAAAAATCAAATGTTTCAATTTTAAATCTGAGCGTTGGAATGTTTATGGATT
This sequence comes from Cupressus sempervirens, assembly GCA_028749045.1. Classification (NCBI taxonomy): domain Eukaryota; kingdom Viridiplantae; phylum Streptophyta; class Pinopsida; order Cupressales; family Cupressaceae; genus Cupressus; species Cupressus sempervirens. Next base: position 883,335,195 of record CM053787.1, read on the forward strand.
TTAATTTTTAAATCATTTTTCCTTTTTTCCCTTTGCCACTTGTCCATCTTCTATTCACTAAATTGGGCCATTTTTAAATTTCATTTCAAATGAATGAAATTTTGAAAATAATATGGGTCTACAATGTTACGATGATGAAATCATAACATCGTAGACCATTTACATTGAAATCCTGATCATACAATTATGTTTTGATTTTCATCTCTATTGCAAATCCATACATTGGAAACATTTGAAATTGCTTATTACCTTAATATATAATATATTAATTATTTTAACTTCCCTTTTATTGGATGTCGTAACATCGCAAACCATCAAACCGAGCCCCCGATCATCCGATGATCTCATAGCATCACCCGCCTTTGATCTTCATGTCTCGATCAGACGACAATCACAATATCGGAAGATATCAAAATTTATGCCCTGATCCTACGACTATTATAGCATCAGGGCCCTTTCCTTTTGCAAATATGACCACATCACACTATCAAATAATCACACACTATGAAGGGTTGGTCCCTCGACCACATGACTGTCAAAACTCCATTAACCATCAGTAGGCTGAGCACCTCCATGCAAGCGGCAACTTCACAAAATGTTTGTGTCTTAAAACATCATTCCATGTTTGGGCTATTAAAACATTTTTAGAAACTATATCCCAAACAATGTGGGACAAAAATGCCATATCAAAGTTTTATTTCACGCGAAAGATCTGCCTTGCCTGCTGTGAGCTACGCTCAATGCTTGGACCATTGCTCTCACTCCTTGTGCATGGATTTGTTCCAACTCCCCTCTTCATCATTCTACCATTTTTTCCTAATGTGGGATACAAAATATATGCCTCCTTTGCCCAAAATATGGAGACCCTATTTTGATGATGCGTGAATTGCCTGAGTGCTATAGATTGCATTATAATGGTGTGATAACATCATAATGACATCTTCCTTCTTTGACTCTGGAAATTATGCTCCATGGCGTGATAATATTTTTTGTAGATTTCCCACTCCTCCTTGGCTTGTGGGTTGTAGCAGTAGTTTGGCCTTCTCTACTACTTTTCGTGTCTTCCCTTGTTGCTGAGAATTACTACAAACCCCCACTGCATGGGCCCTTGCCATCCTATGTTCTTTGCTCAGTCATAGATCCTTCCTCTATTGCGTGAGACCTCATTGAAAGCTTCCCACCATTCCTCTTCAATAGACGTGGATCACAATGCTATCCACCGTGGACTTCCACTATGGTGGCTCCTACTTGTCCATGGGTCTCTTTCCTACGTGGGAAACACTTTCCATACTACCACCTCAAACCTTAAAGTGTGAGGCTCCCTTATGAAATGTAATAACATGGAGGAAAATAAAACTTAAATCTCTCCAATCATGTGGACAGCAAGGTGAAGTCTCACATTTTTCTCCATTCTCCATATGAAAAACCTTAGCCTTGTTCATTGTATGGATTTCTATATTAGAAATTCTCTCACCACATAATACTTTGTTTTTAAACAATGCCTTTCTTATTGTAAAAATTGCATCTTTAAACACCAAGTGGAGATAATCACAGATATAGTATGTTCAGAAAGGGCCTTCGGAAAGCATACACTCTTTTGAGGAAAATTTATGGAAAAGGCCACAAAGTATCATCATAGTAATTAAGAAATCATTATGGCAGCTCATTTGAAAAAACTTGAAAACTCGAGACATCTTATTAATGTCAGACTCATCTGATGGAATCAGTCAGGCCCCAAAGTGGGTCCGGCTAAAAAAAATTTCATTTTTGAACAACTAACATGCAGATTGATCCATTGAACATCTCAAATTGATTGGAATCAAACTTGATCACTGAATCATCATTGAAAACTTAATTCGATTATTTCCACACCACTATGAAATCTTTGTCAAGAGGCCTATTGCCTGCCTTTAAAAACTATCATAAACACTTGGTCAGGCTCTGAAACTTTGGATACTTTATCTCTCTGACACATTCAGCAAGTTTGCAAAGAATCGTTGTATGAAAACATCGCAGTCAAAAGATATTGACCTCTAAACATGCCTACTTAAATTCACCTGCGAATAAACATATCAAAAAAATTGAAATTGCATTTGCTTTTGGCCTTGAAAACTAGGCAAACTAGCACTTGAGATTCTAAAAATTGGGACATTGATAATTTGTCATGAGGAGAGTGTACTTCTATAATTTTGGCTCATGAAGAATCATGGGATGCATTTAGCGAAGGTTTGAAGTTAGCTACCTGGATTTGATGGACAGTGATCATTAGTAAAATAATGTTTTTCGCAACTGGAAAGGCTCTGGTAAAGTGTGAAGATGGATTCGTCAGGACTTGAAAATTGACAAAATTGTAGTATTTTTAGAGTAGAATATAGGGGAACAAACCACTCAATCCAACCAATCACAAACTCAAAGATATGACATCCCGAATAGGGCTCTCGATCAACCTGCACTTTTGGTTACAAGTGAAACTTTATAAATTGCAAATGGAATCACATTTAAAAACTAATCAAACAAATTCTTCATAAGCTCAAATTTGGAACATAGAAAGTCTCTAACCCCTAGAATATGATGTAAAAGGAATTTTCTCATTTGGATAACCTGGCCAAAAGTTATAGCCTATCAAACAGGGCTACCCAAAAATATGAAGAATATGCAAATTTACAATGAAGGTAACTGACCAACTTTGAGATATTTGAAACCTAGTCAAAATATGTCAAAATGACTTGAAACTTGAAACAAAGGTTCTTTGGTATGCATAATAAACATCCTCAAAGTGGTGAGTCAAGAATCTTAACTAGGTACAAGATATTCAAATGCAAACATATCATTAAAATTGTTCAAAATGTCAATTTATCATTAAAAAACATATGGATAGGCTGAATGAAGGGTTTTAGAAACATAAAACACCAGTTAGGCATTAATTCAATAGCCAGGTACTTAAGCATGAAAAACGTTCATAGGGGCTCAAAGCAACTCAAAATTTGGAAAAGGCACTTAAAATGGGAATGTAATTTTGAGTGCCATCAGTGGCTCTATCTAGGGATGCCCACCCCTTGTGGGCATGGCAAGAATTCAGATCTCTAGCTGAAGAAGACCACTCAATAACTTTTCGAACAAAACTTCAAAAACAAGGATAACAATTCTAACTATACAAGATGGTGACCCTGAGCCACCCTAACTTTTCCAAACTTCTTCCCTCTGTCAAAAACTTTCTTTTCATTTATATTTCTCTGAGGTAAACTACAACTTTCATTATCCTTTGTTTCACCCAACACATAAAAATTTTCAATTGGTTCGACTGGCAAAACAAAATAACTTTCCTAACTTTCATAGTGCATACTAGGGACATCCTTAACAAAATGCTCACTATGAAAATAGGAATCAACATGCTCAAATATACCAGGATCAAACTGATAACTGTCTTCAGCAAATGAATAATGCATGCTATCAAATTCAGGAAAAAGATTAGACACACCTTGAAATTGTGTATCTCCATGTACGACTGGTTGACAATCAAATGAGTATCCAAATTTATACTCGCCAATGTCTTCATCCATGTCAATGACTAAAAAAAATCTTAGGATCTCGACTGATTCTTCACAATCAGCCCTCATCATCACAACCAAAATGTTGATCAGCTCTTACCTCATATGAATCATTATGAAACTCCATTTGAAGTGCTGGTTCATTTTCAAAGACAACTTCATCAAGCACCTCATCCTCGAGCTCACAAAATGCAACATCATTAGAATTTTCACTGTCACAAATGGAAAAAGAACAATCTAATTTTTTATAGCAGTATGATAGTGTATCGGCATTAAACTCATCTTCTACTAAATTTATAACCTCCATGTCTTTTACAAACAATGGAATGATAACTCCATGTAGGGGTCCTCTTTGATCATTCTGACAAAAGACAGGCTAATCATCATCAAAATCTTGATCATATAAAGCATTACTATAAACCTTAAAACCATTACCCATTTCATCTTCATGAGAAATCTTAGCATATGAAGAAAAATAAGAATTAGATGAAGACTCACTTTCCATTTCTTCTACCATGCATATAGTATCCATAAATACGTTCTCTTCATTATCAAGTTTAGGATAACCATTATGAAGATACCATTATTCATTCCTAAACCCTTCACTACATGCTGCAGCTTTTTTGTCTGATGTAAAAACATCTAATAATCCTTCCTTGAAGTCTTCATATTCAAATTCATTATCATCAATTGGATTCACCATTTCTTTATCTTCATAGTTGGAGGACAAATAATTCTCAAAATCTTCATTAACTAGCTGATTTGTAAAATATAAAGACTGAGATGCATCTTCACTTTCAGATTCAAAAAAATAAATCATATCTTCACTGTCATATGGATGTTCAATTCCATCATTTCTTTCTTTTTCTCCTACTACATCTAACCCATATGAAGACATCTCATCATCACTCTCGTTATTATTTTCATTTGTATGATCACTTTCAGCATTCTATTATTTTGACTGTGATTGAGGCAACTTTGATTCACATTCTTCACCTTGTGTTACCTTTCCATAGAGTGTCAGATCAGCAACATTGAATTCATTATCAAAGACACAACTCTCAGCCTCATTACTTGTATAAGATTGAAATTTAGGTGCAACAACTTCACGTCGAGAAACATTAGTAACATCATCATGTACATAATCATCACCATAAGAATTCATTGTTATAGCTAGTCCTTGATCTATAGTATCATCACATTGCTCACTCCTATCAAATTCTGAAATACATCTTACTGATGTAACATCACAAATATATGTGTCTTTATTTGCAATAGGCTCATTGTTTTCTAGACACAAATTCTAATTTGAAATTTCAATATGATTATACATTATAGCAGGGACGTTGACATTCTGATCTGTATTCACAAACTTAACATGATATTGCTCCTTATTTTTATCTTCATTATGCACACAAGCAACCTTAGAGAAATGAATCCTAGTAACTCCATACTTTAAATTATTCTCAATATCCATAGTAGTCATAAGGGTCTGATACAAAGTTTGAGGTTCCTTATCCCTTAATTGGTAACTCATTTTCTTGTCAAATGCACCAAGGTAAACTATTAGGCATACTTGGTCCTCCAGTCTACATTACTCAGGGATCTCATTCAAGGTTCTTACAAATTTTAATATTAAATTGAGGAACAAGCTCAACATCCTCAATATGAATACTTAAAAACTTACTATACGAATAAGATATGCTTACCCTTTCACTAAATTGCTCCATGAAGGCAGAATGCAACTCACTCCAAGATGAAATAGAACATGTTGGTAAAAATGAAAACCAGTCTCTAGCATCACCTTCTAAAGTGTACAAAAATAATTTCATGTGTACATCCTCCTGAGCAATCTCATAGTCACCCATCAAATCACTAAAAACTTGAACATGCTGACTATCTGAAATAGTATGGTTCCCACTGAATTTAGGCAAATGATTTCTAATGTCATCAGGAATGACATTTGGGAAACCATAGATACCATTGAAAAATAATGGTGTGTATCTCTTGGTAGAAAAGGATCTATGATTTTGGTCAATGGATTGCATACTAGGTGAAAAGAAATTTTTTATGCCTTGCAAATTTACAACTCACCAAAAATAACTTTTAGAATTTTTTAACTTGTAGTAGATCTGAAAACTCATCTACCAACTTAAATCTCCAATATATTCTTGAATGTAAAAACATTTTCTAAAAAAATCTTTCATAGAATATTTTGAGATGCATTAAAACTTCTCCTACTTAGTGCTGAAATATCACTTAATGGAAATTTTTTTTTGTGTAACTTACTTTCCTAAAAAGAAATTCAAGAAAGAGGAAAATACCTTATATGATGCTTGCAAACCTCTTCAATGCTGTGAAAAATAGCATATTCAAATCTCATCTTGATTTAGTAACTCTTGCATAGCATCACCCAATTTCTTCACAACCATTGCCAAGGGCCTGAGATGAATTCTTCAAATCTTCATTCCAACTATTGCAACTTTCACAATACCCTTCACTTCAAAATTGCACTGGTGTAGAGATACAACTTCGAGTCGCCACTCACTAAGTGAGAAAAAATTTTCCCAACTTGCACAAAATAACAAGCTGGTCCAAAATTTATAACAAGTATTTGAAAGCCACACACAACCTTGGAAATTCACACCCTTAACAAAGTGAAAGAAAACCTAAATTCTTGACCCTTAAAAGCATAGCAACACTTTGAAAACACTCTTTAGCTGAATTAACTAATGATGGAAACATTAGTGACAATAATATTTTTGTTCAACCTTCAAAGCTACTATTGTCCTAGATAAAACATCACTGGGAAGTATGAAACCTTGCATACAAAACTAAATATGCAAATTATAGGACTGAAATATTTAAATTTACACCAGAGATTCTTGTCCTTTTAATAGTGAATTACTTCACAGATTCTCCAGTAGAGTCACCATTTTTTTGGCTCCTGATTTAACAGTTTTTGAAATAACCAAGAAGCTAGAACAATACATCTAAGGTTAGCAAAGTCCTATAATGGATGCACTTGACTGCAATCTATGGCCAACTATAAGGATAAATCCTTCTTCTTCTTCAAGCTTTGTTAGACCTAGGCGAGTGGACCTCAGACTCTTTATATGGCACCAGTGTAAAAACATACAACTAAATCTAGAAAAAGAAATAAAATATCTTAATCTTCTATGTTTATGCAAGAATTCATGGATGACATAGCGAATAATAGAGCACATGAACCTCATAAACTAAGTGAGGGAAAACACTTTGTTTTCTTAAACACAAAAGGAAAGATATTCGATGAAGATTTGCATCTCAACATCATCCGGGTATTCAACAATAGAGAACATGTATCCTCCAAGCTAACCAGTCCCTTATCCATTGGGCATCAAATGAACCTTAACATGTAGATGGATATCTATCTATTTGACTTGCAAATAGACATCAGTCTTCATAACAACTCTCATACTTATGATGAAATCCTTCTGGTGTAACCTGCAACCCTATTAGTATAAACAAGCATTTACTTGGATCTTTGTCCCAACAACAAATTCATCCTGATATACAACCTTAAAGGGTTGCAACTGAGTTCAAGACCTTAGTTCTTAAGCACAAAACATTGCAAGTAATAGAAGAAGGAGATGAGAATCAAAATGAAACTAAGAAAGGTGAAACTCTTGTCTTAATTTCCTTGAAAATAATACATCATTTGCATATCAAAACTTAGAAAATACACAAAGAATGATTGTTTAATATGAAATGCCTTGCAAGAAATACACTATTGTTGTTCATAACTGAAAATTACTGAGAAAATTGGTATCACAAGTATGAAAATACTTAGGAAATTGGAACCAAAGTTGGTCACTCAATACTTCTAAAATCTTCAAAGAATTGGAACCCTTAAAATAAGAAAAAAAGGAAGATATATAGGAAAGAAGATCTTTCAGGAATTGTAATATGAATTTGAAATCTATCCCACTGAAAAAGTCTTCAATCTGAAGTTGCTAAAACTAAACTTCCCCATCTACCTACACTTGAAAACCATAAATGATGCCAAAATATCTGATATAATTCCACTTAAAAATATGCAAATATCTCATAGAGAAATATCAAGAAATCATCGCAATCTATACTAAGGCTCCAAAAATCTGATTTCAACATGTCCCAATTTCTTTTCCATAAAATCAACTTGTGTTGTCGCCAAAAAATCAATTGCTTCAACCACCTCCAAAAACATTCAATTCATCCTTCAAATTTCTAGAGAAGTCAAATTAGATGAAAATATCTCTATATCTGATTGCAATTTCATCTACAACATTAAATTTGAAGAATTCACCATGAAGCCCTTGAAATTAGAAAACCTCCTATAGCTACTACTAGTTGATACCTGCTCAAAATCTGACTGCAAAAATGAAGACATCACTCTCTTCCGGCTCCAACGGTATATTACACTTCACATTTTGGACAAAAACTGCCCCCCCCCCTGAGAGCATTCTAAAAATTTGGCCTCCATGACTAAACAAAGCAATAAAATTTGAAAAATTTAAAATTTCATATAGTATAAACTATATAAAACTTAAAAATAAATCAAATGTTTCAATTTTAAATATGAGTGTTGCAATGTTTATGGATTCTGATTTTTAAATCATTTTTCCTTTTTTCCCTTTGCCACTTGTGCATCTTCTATTCGCTGAATGGGGCTCTTTGTACATTTCATTTCAAACATATGAAATTTTGAAAATAATATGGGTCTATGATGTTGCGATGAAATTGTAACATCATAGACCATTTACATTGAAATCTCAATCATACGATTATGTTTTGATTTTCATCTCTATTGCAAATCCATACATTTGAAACATTTGAAATCGCTTATTACCTTAATATATGAGTAATATAATATTTATTTTAACTTCCCTTTTATTGGATGTTGTAACATCGCAAGCCATCAAATTGAGCCCCCCGATCCTATTGATGATCTCATAGCATCACCCACTTTTGATCTTCATGTCTCGATCACACGATTATGTTTTGATTTTCATCTCTATTGCAAATCCATACATTTGAAACATTTGAAATTTCTTATTACCTTAATATATGAGTAATATATTAATTATTTTAACTTCCCTTTTATTGGATGTTGTAACATCACAAGCCATCAAACTGAGCCCCCCAATCCTCTTGTTGATCTCATAGCATCACCCGCTTTTGACCTTCATGTCTTGATCACACGATACCGATCCTATGACTATTGTAGCATTGGGGCCCTTTCCTTTTGTAAATACGACCACATGACACTGTGAAATAATCGCACATTGTGAAGGGTTGGTCCCTCGACCACATGATTCATCAAAACTTCATTGACCACCAATAGGCTGAGCACCTCTATGCAAGCGACAACTTCACAAAATGTGTGTGTCTCAAGACACCACACTATTCCACATTTGGGCTATTAATTTTTTTTTAGAAACTATATCCCAAACAATGTGGGATAAAAATTCCATATCAAAGTTTTATTTTGCATGAAAGATGTTCCTTGCCTGCCGTGAGCTATGCTCAATGCGCAGACCATTGCTCTAGCTCCTTGTGTGTGGATTTGTTCCAACTCCACTCTTCATCATTCTATCATTTTTTCCTAATATGGGCTACAAAATATATGCCTCCCCTTCCCAAAATGTGGAGACCTTGTTTTGATGATGCGTGAGCTACATGATCAATGTAAATTGCATTATAATGGTGTCATAACATCATAATGGCATCTCCCTTCTTTGACTCTAGAAATTATGCTCCATGGCATGATAATTTTTTTTGTAGATTTCCCACTCCTCCTTGGCTTGTGGGTTGTAGTAGTATTTTGGCCTTCTCTGCTACCTGTCGTGTCTTCCCTTGCTGCTGGAAGTTGCTACAAACCCCCACTGCATGTGCCCTTGCCATCTTATGTTCTTTTCTCAGTCATAGATCCTTCCTCCATTGAGTGAGACATCATTGAACATTGTCCACCATTCCTCCTCAATGGACATGGATCACAATGCTATCCACCATGGGCTTCCAGTATGGTGGCTCCTATTTGTGTGTGGGTCTCTGTCCTATGTGGGAAACACTTTCCATACTGCCACCTCAAACCTTAAAGCATGAGGCTCCCCTATGAAATGTAATGACATGGAGGAAAATAAAACTTAAATCTCTCCAATCATGTGGACAGCAATGTGAAGTCTCACATTTTTCTCCATTCTCCATATGAAAAACCTTAGCCTTGTTCATTGTATGGATTTATATATTAGAAATTCTCTTGCCACATAATGCTTTGTTTTTAAACAATTCCTTGCTTATTGTAAAAATTGCATCTTCAAACACCAAGTGGAGATAATCACAGATATACTATGTTTGGAAAGGGCCTTCGGAAAGCATACACTCAATGCCTATCACTTTGGAGGCCATCCCAAGATATTCTATGCTAAACATCTTCTTCTTAACTTGAGTGATTATCATTGTAGTTAAAGAGAAGGGATTCTTCAAGGCTTGAGAAATGAGCTTGGAAAAGCTCTGGCCTTTCTCCACCTTTGAGGATTTCTTCATTGCCTAATCAAATTTAGTAGATTCACTACTTCTTCTCTTTCTATCTCCCAAATCTATTATTTGTATTGGGGAACCACTTGGTTACAAAATTGTAGCACTTATTGGTAGAACTAGGCTATGATGAGGAGAGGGGACTAGTGTAACATGAGGAGAGGGAACTAGTGTAACATGAGGAGAGGGAACTGAGGTAACATTACTATCCTTTAGCTCCTCCATCTTCTTCTCCTTAGCATTATTTTGGGTTCCAATAACTTTGGGAGGAAGAAGGAGTTTTAGTTTCTCAAGAATCTTGAGTGGTTATGCCCTTACTCTAGCTTCTTTTGGTTGTCCATTCAACCCACTTCCCAGTTCTTTTGATGATTTAGGCCATCATAGTGTCTCCTTAGCATCCTCATTAGGCTCCAAAATGATAAGAGTGTTCCTTAACTTAGTCAAATATGTTTTCTATACATATATTTCCCATCATCCTCCAATCCTTCAACATTAATATTGATATTATATGTTTTTATTTGCTCCACTATGAGCATAGAAAAAGTATGATCTTGACTTTCAAATTCATGTTTATAATCCACCCAATAGTCTTCAACAGTGGTAATGTGTTTTATCACACTCCCAATCTGCAACACATCCCTAGCATATCCATTTAGATCAAACATTGGTCTCAAGACCTCATAGGAAACTCAGATCCCTTCTTCTACAAGCTTCCACTTAGCACATTCACTTGGACTACCTGCCTCACAATCTCTATCAATATGATCATGTCACTCGGATATGGCAGCTTCAAGGGGAATCCATCAAAAGCTACAAGAAACAAATATAAGAAAGATGAGAATGAGATAAAATGGCTTTTGAACTCACTAATAAATGCCATTGCCTCCAAATTGAATCTTCTCTTTGAGCATCCTTGGGTTTCCTTACAAATTCTCATTGTGAATGCCCCATTAACTTTGATGTACTCCACATAACTATTTTGTAATCTTAAACATGGATAGAACCCATAACACTTCGCATCATTTTGGAAGTTTTCTATTCTTGGAAGGCTTGGCGATAACTATAGAGATGATAGCATGTGAATCAGAAAGGAAGACATATAGTAAGTGTTGTAGAACTTCACAAGACTAAGAGCATTGGAAAGATTTTCACTTACCTCATGAGCCCAATCAATATATTGTGTATTTGAGCAAACAACTTGTACTAGAAAGAAATATTGTTCAACAAAATTTAGAGCTTCTACCTCACTTTTCAGTCTATGTAGGAGAACTAGAATATCTACAATCTTAGGTTTGAGATTAGTACCAAATAGAGTTTTGAGGGCCTTACTCTTGGTGCTTTGTGGCTTTTGAAACCAAGATTGCATAATTTCCTTCCTCCACACCATCTTCTATATGGAGAACTCAAAAATTGCTCCTCCTACTATCGAGTCTGAAAATTCCTCTCATTTTGGAACTCAGAGGCAATTCACCATAGTTTTCCTGTCAATGGAGATTAATATTGTATGATCAGGTAACACAATCTATCTAGTATCCAGATTGTAGTGATTTATGTATTCATAAATTAATTTTAGAGCTTATACTTCCACTAGGAAACCATTTGCCTCTACTAGTCAACTTCCTTAGAGCTTCTTAATTATAGGATGAATTAGCTTCGACTTTAGCCTACTTTGGAAATCTTGCATATCATAAAAATAGAGTGAAGTATCTATGAAATTTTGCAATGTGGACTTGATTCCATTTAGGCTATTTAACCTTACAAATCTGGTTGCCATTCTATCTGAGAATGAATAAATTGAAATTTTGAATATAGATGAAGAATAGGATATTGAATTCACAAATATAGACTATTTGAAAGCATTTTGCAATTAAAAAAAATAATAGTTCAAGAAAAAGTGGTTGTTTGAATAACTATTATATTTCCAATTATATAGGAGTCTCAATTCATCTGTTGATCTTCAAGATTCATGCCACATGAATGAATTAAAGGATAAATCTATTGAAATAATAAATGTGAGAACTCTAATGGATATTTTAGTGTCTCTTCACTATTTTCATTGGCCCAATAATAACTTTCCTTTCTCTCATATTTACTTTTCCATTTCCCATTAAGTTTTGAAGAATTATGAACAAAGTACCCCTTAAGGAAATATCTGCCCAATTGAACTATACTTAGAATACCTTACCTACAATGGTTAGATTTTTTCCATTATCATTTTAACATAATTTTTTTGTAATTCATGGGCCCAATCCACTTACAAAGTTGATTTTCTCTTGAATGTAGAAAATCGTCCTCATGGGTTGAAAACCTATTGAGGAGAAAATGATTCCCATTTTTCTACCCAGAGTTTCTTTTAAAATTTATCCTTTGAGTTAATATTTCCTTTAGGTTCAAAAAATATTGAAAGGACTGCAAAAGTCAAAAAGGGCCCCACTTCCTTGTTTCTTTCCTTTACAATTACCTTTAGTAGAAAATGAACTTCATGGGTCAAAAGACTTCCTAGGAGAAGTCATTTTTGAGCTTTCTACTTAAGATGATTATGAGTGTTGTGATGAATCTAGAATGTTTCCCAAGGTAGAATATTATAATGAAAATAAGGATTTTCCATAAAATAGCTCATTATCTTTTTACATTGATTTGTGAGCCTCATTTGTTTCTCTTTGTGAGAAATCACTTTCAAGGGTAGAAAGCTAAGGAGAAGGTGATGCTTCATTTTCCACAAGCTTCCTTCTTTCATTGAAAACATGATAAGTCACAAACAAGCCTAGGTTTGTGAATAACCTTTGCATGTTGCAATAATCCCTATCGAATTAGGTACTAAGCTACCCATAAACTTAAAACATCAAGGAAAACCACCTAGCCATGAAATGTGAAAGAAGGCAAAGATGGAAAATCTAATGTAGACTCTTTTCACCTAAGGGGAATTAAAACTAGACCCAAACATACCTAGGCTTAACTAAGACACAAAATTTTCCACTTTTGCAAAATGGTTATAGTGTGAAAAGTGGGGCAACAACTGGCTCTAACTAGGGACTTGGATAGACTATACCTAAGCAAGGAACTCAAAATCTTTGGTTTTATAAAAATAAAAGGTGGCAACATAACAAACTAAAATAGGGGGAAAAAAAATAGGGAAGCAAAGGCAAAGAAGGAAAACTAACTAGGAAAACATGGAAAGGAACTAAACATAACTATAATACAATACAGGGGCTACCTATTCTCAATTCAAAATTTGATAAAGCTTTAGATTCTAACCATTATAGGTCAAATGTAGCACTTCACCATCTTGAGAAGCCAATTTGAAAGAATTATTCTCAAACACTTGATGAATTATGAATGGACCTTTCCATAAGCTTTCAAACTTTTTATGCATATCCTTTAGAGCATTTCGCTTATCCCAGAGTAACTCACTATCTCCTATCATGAATTTTTGTGGTCTTGTCTTCTTATCAAATAGATTCTTTACTTGCATATAGTGTTGTGTGATGTGATCCATGATTTCTTCTCTTTCCTCTTCAAGCTTGCTCAAGTACAAAATCCTCTTTTCTAAACCATCTTTATAGATATCATCTTCAATCACTATTCTAAGTTTGTTCATAGCCAATTCCAAAGGTAATGGAAGATTAGTCTTAGTTCCATAGACTAATTTAAAAGGAGATATGCCAATCACTCTCTTAGGTGTTACTTTATCCACCCACAGTGCCTCATGAATTTTCTTTTGCCAAGTCTTTTGATTATCTGAAACCAATGTCTTGGCAATATTTATCAAATTCTTGTTACTAGACTCGGCTTGACCATTTCCTTGTGGAAGTAATCGGACAAATGATTGACTATGATTCCATGCTCAAACAAAAAATTGGTAATCTCAATTGAAGAGAAATAGGTTGCATTGTCCATCACTAATTTGATGGAACACCAAACCTACCCAATATGTTTTCCTTAATTAATTTGCATACTACTTTAAAAGTAGTTTTCTTAGTTTCTTTGGCTTCCACCCACTTAATGTAGTAATCAGTCACAATTATCACATACTAGTGACCGGTAGTGGATGTTGGATAAATTGAACCAATGTAATCAAGACCCCATTCTTGAAAAGGTCCCTTGATGATGATATGTCTTAATGGTAGAGTAGCTAATTGAGGACGCTCGATAAACATCTTACATTTTTTTATTTTTCCATGTAGGAATAGGCATCCTTTAACATTCCAAGCCAGTAATGACACTATCTTAATATTTTGAAAGCTATGACTAAGGATGAAAAATTCCCTCCATAGCCTTCGTCATGAAAAGTTTTCAACAACTTTTCTTTCTATTTTTTATCTACACATTTGAGGAAAGTGCCATCTATGGCCTTTTAAAACAATTTTCCATCCCAAATTACATACCTAGCTACTTTCAATTTAAGATCCCTCCTTTTTTTTGTGGTTAGGGCCTGAGGACATTCTCCATATGTTAGCAAATATGTAATATTTTCAAACCATGGATCATGAAGACCTACAACCAAAACTATTTGTTTTTCTCCCAATTCTTCTGCTTCTTTAGTGATCTTGTTTTTTGCAATTGCCTTGCACAAAACATTACTCCTTACTAGCTTGGTAGGTTTAATTTCTATATCATACTCTTGTATCTTTTCTATCCGTGTTCCTCTAACAGTACACCCTACATCCTACTATGTTAACACACTTTTTACTACTACATCTAGGACATAAATGACATAATGTGAATGAAAGATGTAAAATTGAAATTTTTAAAGTTTTTTGACTATTGCAAAAGCATGTTTCTCAATTTGTGAGTATTTCAATTCATGATTTTTTAGGGGCGTGCTCATGAAAGCTATTGGGGCTTGTATCCCTTTATTATTATTATCTTGCATAAGTATTGTTGATAAAGTGTGTTCAAAAGCATAATAGTAGATGATGAAATCTCACTAATAATTTTGGGTGACATAATATTGGAGCATTAGCAATAGTAGTTTTATATTTTGAAAGGCCTATTTTCCTATCTCATTCCATTTGAAATTTGGATTTCCTTTCATAATGTCCACAATATGCTTAGTGGTCTCTATAAAATCTGGTACAAACCTTCTGAGGAAATTCACTTGCTAAAGAACAATTTAACTCCTATTTTATTTGATGGTAAGCTCAATCTTTGAATGGCTTCAACTTATTCAGGATCAATTCTAATACCCTCTTGAGAAGCTTTATGACCAAGGAGCTTTCCCTTAGTCACATAGAAAATGGATTTTTTGGATTGAGCAAGATTCCATGTTCTCGACATCTTTGTAAAACTTTCTTCAAATCTTCTATGTGATCTTTCCTCTTTTTTGAGAACACGATGAGATCATCCAGATATATAACTATAATCCAATCCTTTAGATCAGCAAACATTTTACTCATACACCTTTGAAATGTGGCACCATCATTGATGAGCCCAAAGTGCATTCTGTGATATGTAAACATACCCCAAGGAGTGGTGAATGTTGTCTTACTCTGGTCCTTCTCTTCCATTTCAACTTGATTGTAACTTGAGAACCCGTCAAGCATGGACATCATTTCAGATCTAACCACTATTTTTAGTAAGTAATTCATATTGGACAAAGAAAAATTATCCTTCAAAGATGCTTGGTTCAAATTATAGAAATAAATGTAGATCTTTATTTCTCTATTCTTCTTTCTAATTAGTATATATTAGCTACCCAAGTGGAGTGATGGATGAAATAGATGATTCTTGCTTTCAACATTTTATCTACTTCTTGAAATATGGTTTCCACTACCTTAGGATTATAATTCCTTTATTTCTATTGGAATGGGATTACATTAGGTTTGAGGGGAACCTAATGTTTTATCTCTCCACCTCTATAGCTTTTTAAATCTTCATAACTCCAAGCTAATACATCCTGGTATTCTATAAAAAGAAGCTTAGTAGCTTCTTTCTCTTCTAGTGAACAACACTTACCAATATTGATCATTTTATGATTATGGGCATCACCAATATTTACTCCTTCATATTCACCAGTGGCAGGTCCCTTTTCTACCCTCTTTTTCTTTATGTAGGCATCATGTTTATTAAACAATTTTTCCAAAGACACAAAGTATGGGGGAATAATATTACCTCATAATTGAATTTCCCCTGTCTAATCTTCTTTTAGCTCATGATTAGAGTCTTCATTATTACCTTTATTTATTACCTTTATTAGACCAATGTTTTAAAGTAGCATTTTCATTTTATAAGAACAATTGCAAGCTCTTGTCATCTTCAAAAACTTACCAAGATTCTATATTATCTAGAACAAAGGCTCAATATACAATCTTGATCTAGTACTTCTTATCTTTGAACTCTAGATGAGGTAACAATAGAGAACCAAAAACCACCAAGGAATCAACTTTGGTATTCATCTCCCTTAGCACTTCTTCAATAGAAAAAACATCTAGGCCTTCTATTTCATCCCAAACTCTGTTTCTATAACTCTTCAACTTTTGATTCTTCACAGAGTATTGCCTTTTAATTTGTCTTATAATGAGCTCTACATCACCTTGAACTTTTAGGATCTTTATTCCTTTTTATTTCACTGTCATTATCCCTAGTAATAAGGCCTCATACTTTGTAGTGTTATTCACATTCCCAAACTCCAATTTGAAGGCCATGGGTTTAGGTTCTCCCTCAAGGGGTATTAATTCTACACCTATGCCAAATATTGAAGAGGAATAGCTTCCATCAAATTATAGTGTCCATATGCCTATTAAATATTTTTCCTCATTGGGAATTCCTTCACTTAGATTTTCATTTCATTGTTCATCCAGAGTGTCATCAGTAAATAACATGTAATTATCAAACTCAGCTCTTGATAGAGGATTTGAGCCTTAGGATCATCTAATTTTAAGATAATAAATTTTTCCTTTTCTTCAGTTTCTAATTTGACTTTCTTATTCCCTATAGGTATGACTACTTGGGACCAATCTAGTTTTATTTCTCCTCATAAGTCTCAACAAAAACTCTTGCTTAAGAGAAGTCCATAGCTTGCTAGAATTTCTACCACTAGAATGGTCAATAAGAGTTTCTTTTTTGGATGTGAAGCTAAGGCTACTTGAGCATCTTTAATTTTTCTGAGTAAAGGAACCTATTTGGCATCCATGGAATAATATATTCCATGCACCTTAGTGTGGTTGAGATCTAGGGAATTAGCTATTGAATAAGGCATAATTCTATTTGATGCACCTAAATCTATTATGCAATTGCTTAGTTTGCATCCATTTATATACAGTGAAATATAGAATGGGTCAATTTTTGCCTAGGTGAGGTTTCTAAAACAATAGAATCCTCTTGATTAAAGAGGTTATATGTCAAGGTTTCATCCCCTTCTTCAATAGTCACATTGTGATTTATATCTAAAGTATTCCCTTTACATCAATCTACCAGTCTTTTCAACTTAGAGGGGTGAGACTTCAAATAATCTATAGGAGAAATTTTGATTTTTGATTCTTCATAGAACTGAATGAAATCAAAAGACATTTTGTCCTTACCCATTTGAGAAGTTGATGCTCCTTGATCAACATGAATATTATTGCTAAGGGATTGGGCTTGTTCCTATAAGGATGACTAGAGGATTAATTCTTTAGCCTTTGACCTCAAGTAAGCACTATGTATGAAGTTCCTTCAATGGTCACATAACATTCACCTTTTGGTTTAGAATCTGACTCATATTTCAATTTTTTTTTCCAGAGTCACCATTTGAGTACGAATTTGACTTTGAACAAGGAGTTGTAGTGTTCAACTCATTGGTGGATAATAACTACATCATACAAGAAATTTCTAGATAGCTCTCACCATCATGATCCATTGTCAAATAAAAGACACACATATTTCCTTTCTTTGGTGCCACTTCAATTGGCAACCTAGATTATGAGCCTATGGGCTATGGAAATCTTCCATCATTGTTCCTTCCTAGAAAATTTTGATAATTCCACTAGTAGGAATTATTGAATTTGGGTAATTGCCTTTTTAATACTACCAACTCATTTGATAATTTTTGAATCATTTCATCAAATGATGTGGTGTTACTAAAACTTCCTTTAGTTTGAAGTTTTCACTTCCATTTTCTTATGGAAATCAAGTCATCTTCAAATTCAATTTCCTTCTTTTGTGTATTTGCTAAATCTATGGGATGTTCCCTTCTCAAGTCATAATTGATATCTGGGGGCATCACACTTATGAATAAGGTTTTTAGATTACTAGTTGTGGGCCTGTCAACATTTGGAATTATACTAATAATCTTATTGAAACTAGCAACAAAATCCCTCATACTCATGGTAGGTCATTTTTTAATAGATGTCAACTATGTTAACAAGACATGTTCATCTTTTGTAGTCTTAAATCTTGTCTCAAAGGCCATTCTCATTGTATCCCAATCAGTGATCAAGCCATCATCTAGATGATAGAACTAGTCTATTGCACTTTCTGTCAAGGTTTCCACAAATAATTTTATGGCAACATCCTCATCTCCAAATCCTATGATGTGAGTAGCTACAAAGAAGGCCTTAATGTGTTCATCTGTAGTAACCCTCCTGTCACCTAAGAATTTAGGGAAATTCTTCCTTGAACCATTTAGGAGTGGATGATAAGCTATTAGTGCTAATGGTCTTGTTGCTATAGCCCATGGAGCAGCCATAATTGTTTTGGCAAGGTATGGTGGGAGATTGACAATTGGGGGAGCAATGATTCTGTGTAGGGCCAATACCTAGCATGTAGTATGTGAAGCACTTTTATTCCTAACAAGGGAATGTGGTCTACTTCATCTTTTCTTTTCACCTTTCCATTTTGTAATGTCTAAGATGGGAAAACCAAGCTCTATAAGTTTATCAAAAATAGGGTCTTTCCCACCTTGTTCCTTGGTACTATTGAGGAACCTTGTTTGTTCTAGGGTGCTAGGTTAATTTTATCTTTGAGCTTCATGTCTCAATTGTCTTTTTTCTCTTCAAATGTCCCTCCTTTGAACAACTCTTTCTATAGATTTGACTCTTCTTTCTTCCTCTTCCAATACTTGGCTAGCATTCCTGTAATGTTCAACATTCCTCCTACCTCTCCAAACAAATGTATTAAGGAATGAAATTATGTCTTCTTGGTTGTCTTGAAAACCAAGGTTAGGTTGGAGTACTAGAAAAATATTCTCATGAGGTAGTACCATTTTTCCTCATGATATAGGCTTATTAGTCAAGTGACTATTCATATCCCTAATAAAGTCACCAAAAATCTACTGGTAAATAGAATTTTTTTTTTTTAATTATGACTCTTGAAGGCCTTAATTATGAACAATATCTAATTACAAGTAGTTGAAAAGCCACTTCTAGATAGATTGGCCTTTCTCTAAATTAATAGGTACAGCTCCCTATGGTGGATTTACAATGAATTATGTTTTATTCCTAAAACTAATATGGGGGTGTGTTCTTGAATTGAGAACAAAAGAGGTAAAACAAAGCCAGACCTCAACAAGATCTAACTTAGGCAGAATTTTTTTTAATGAGGAATTGATTAATTTTATGAACCCACACATCTTATGAGCTCACAAAGATTAATAGCATAACAACTAATACTGAACTGAATTAACTAGGATTTGAACTACATAGAAGAAGAAGTTAACTAAAAGGGAAAAACATTTAAGGGATTCCTCTTTGAACATGCAATGACACTACTTATCACACCCATTCACTACCTTGAAATAGAGCAATGAAACTCCATTCTTTCCTTGCTTCAATCTAGAAAAAAGAGAAAACATATAACTAAAACGAATAGAAATGGAACAGAAAATAGTTGATACAAAATACCATTCAATTGACTCTATAACATCAAGTACTTCACACCAAAATTTTTTTGACCTTTTATTAATCTTTCAATTTGATACATATAGGGTTATGAGATTACTATTACAATAGAAGTTCAAATGGTTCATCTCCTCAAAGAATGATAAATGGCAAGAAACCAGTTTTTTGTGTTGCAATAATTATATAAGAAAGTGAAAAGGGGGTAGAATGTGAATCACTTTTTCCTCTTCCCCTTTTCTACTTTTGTTCTATAGTCCTTAACAATAACTATGATTGGGATTAGCTCTTCATGCCTACGCACATGTATGTTGGTGTATCTTAAGAGCTACTTACAATGCTCCTTGGCCAAATCCTTTACAACATTCAATTTATTTTGCAATTCCTCTATGCCCACATCTATGCATCCATTGAGTTTTTGGAGTTCTGTAACTCTATTTTCATTATTGGAAGACACAACAGTCAAACTATCTAAGAATTTGGAGAAATTCTCCTTCATGACATTTATCCCAATGCGTGCTTTCCCTTGGCCACTAGTCTATGAATCTGTATGTAGCCCCCTCATGAGTTCAAATCCTCTATCTTGGGTCTTCTTCACTTTATCTTCTATTTCCTTAAGTCCTTTTTCTACTAATAGGATCATTTTTGACTTGAACTTCATGCTTTAAATCCATTCAAATAAAGGTTCATCTCCCTTTCACAAGATTTTTTCTTCAACAGCTTCCTTTGCCTTCATTTGAATGATCATCTTTAGAAGAGAGATACAATCATCACTCTTCAATCTTTCTCCTACCAAAATACTACTATTTTCTAAGATGTTATCCTTCTCTGTTGCTAATCTTAAGATAACATTACCAATTTGTTCTATAATAGAGACTCCCTCTAATTTGAGCTTCCAAGTCTAGGCTTCACCAATTTGGCCAAAGTGCCTATCTTCTTGAAGTTGAGAGATAAGGGCTTGAAATTTGGTATCCATAGGATTTCTTATTACTAGTACTCTGAAGATAGTTGCCAATGGAGTGGCCATTTATCTAATGAATCTGTTCGACTCTTCTATCTTAGCCTTCATCCTAACTTTTGAAAATTTAAGGTTTTCCAATTGTCCCTCAATTACTTCATTGGTTGGCTTTCACAAGCCAACCTTGGTGTCATGTCTAGCCTCTCCAAGGTCCACCGAGAGCAAAGTAAAATCATTAGTAGTCGTATCTTCAACTCTTCCTTCTTTGTTGGGCTTAGCTATTTCCATTGTTAGGTGCCTTGTTTTTGGATCTTGCCCAAGTATAGACAAATTTTTTTGCTTCTTTACCTTGGTTAATTTAGATCTAGAATGACCTACAAGGGATATGGTATCTTTGGTAGGAGCACTTTCATATTTCCTTTTTCACTTTCTCTCTAGAGTATCCTCTAACTAGGAATCAATGCCTATCACTTTGAAGGCCATCCCAAGTGAATCTATGCTAAACATCTTCTTCTTAACTGGAGTGATTATCATTGTAGTTGAAGAGAAGGGATTTTTTGGGGCCTAGGAAATGAGCTTGGAAAAGCTCTAGCCTTTCTCCACCTCTAAGGTTTTCTTTGTTTCCTCATTAGACTCAGTAGATTCACTGCTACTACTCTTTCCATCTCCCAAATCTACTATCTATATTGGGGAGCCACTTGGTTGTAAAAGTATAGCACTTACTAGAAGAATTGGGCTATGACGAGCAGAGGGGATTGGTGTAACGTGAGGAGAGGGAACTAGTGTAACATGAGGAGAGGGAACTGGTGTAACATGAGGAGAGGGAACTGAGGTAACAACATTATCCTTTGGCTCCTTCGTCTTCTTCTCCTTAGCATCAATTTAGGTTCCAATAACTAGGAGGGAGCCATCATGAGACATCTTTGCTATGGGAATGCTCTTTTTTGGAGGTTGGTTAGCTCCTCCTAAAGGTTGAGCTGGTGCTTGAGTGATAGCTATTGTTAGCCTAGTGTAGCACTCTAGGAGGAAGAAGGAGTTGTAGTTGTTGGAGAAGCTTGAGTGGCTATTCCCTTACTCTAGCTTCTTTTGGTTGTCCATTTGACTGACTTCCTAGTTCTTTTGATGATTCAAGCCATCATAGTGTCTAAATCTTCCTCAACATCCTCATAAGGCTTTGAACTAATAGGAGTGTTCCTTAAATTAGTCAAATATGTATTACTATACATATATTGCCCATCATCCTCTAATCCTTCAATATTAAGATTGATATTATATGTTTTTATTTGCTCTACTCTGAGCCTGGTAAAAGCATGATCTTGACTTTCAAATTCATCTTTACAATCTTCCAATAGTCTTCAAGAGTGGTAATGTGTTTGATCACACTCCCAATTTGCAACACATCCCTAGCATATCCATTCGGATCAAACATAGGTCTCAAGACTTCATACATCTCCAATTTATATTTCATCTTGAACGCTTTGAGCATATTCTTTGCATCAAAGTGAGCCTTGTAATTGTGAGCTCCTACTTTCATAGGGAACTCATATCCCTTCTTCTTCAAGCTTCTGCTTAGCACATTCACTTGGACTACCTGCCTCACAATCTCTATCAACATGATCATGTCACTCGGATTCCTGGGAAACTTCAATGGGAATCCATCAAAAGTTGTGAGAGACAAATATGAGAAAGATGAGTACTAGATAAAATAGCTTCCAAACTAACTAATAATTGCCATTGCCTCTAGACCAAATCTCCTCTTTGGGCACCCTTGGAGTTCCCTACAAATTCTCATTTTGAATGAGCCAAAACTTTGATATACTCTACATAACTATTTTGAAATTGTAAACATGGATAGAACTCATGATACTTCACATCATTGGGAAACTTTTCTATTCTTAGAAGGCCCAACCATAACTATAGAGATGGTAGCATGTAAATTAGAAAGGAAGACATATAGAAAGTGTTGTAGAGCTTTATGATGCTAAGAGCGTTGGAAAGATTTTGACTTACCTCATGAGCCTAATCAATATATTACATATTTGAGAAAATAACTTGTACTAGAAAGAAATACTATTCAATGAAATTTAGAGCTTCTACGTCACCTTTTAGTCCATGTTGGAGAACTAGAATATCTACAATATCAAGTTTGAGATTAGTACCAAATAGAGTTTTGGGGACATTACTCTTGGTGCCTCATGGATTTTGTAACTAGGATTGCATAATTTCATTCCTCCACGCCATCTTCTTTTCAGAGAACTTAGAGAATACTCCTCTTATTGTCAAGTCTGTAAACTCATCCCATTTTGGAACTCAGAGGCAATTCACCATTATTTTCCTATTAATGGAGATTAATACTATATGATCAAGTAATGAAATCTATCTCATATCTAGATTGTAGTGATTTATACATTCATAAATCAATTTTGGAGCTTGGACTACCACTAGGAAACCAACTACATCTACAAGTCCACTTCCTCGAAGCTTCTCAGTTATGAGATGAATCGGCCCTAACTTTAGCCTCCTTTGGAAATCTTGCATATCATAAAAATGGAGTGAAGTATCTGTGAAATTTTGTAACATGGACTTGATTCCATTTAGCCCATCAAACCCTACAAATCTAGTTGCCATTCTATCTAAGAATGAAGTAAATTGAAATTTCAAATCTAGATGAAGAATAGGATATTGAGTTTGCAAATATAGACTATTTGAAAGTGTTGTACAATTTAATAGAATAATAGTTCAAGAAAAAGTGGTAGTTTGAATAACTGTTATATTTCCATCTATATAGGAGTCTCAATTCATCCATTGATCTTCAAGATTTGCACCACAAAAATGAATTAAAGGATAAATCTATTGAACTAGTAAATGTGGATCTCTAATGGATATTTTAGTGTCTTTTCACTATTTCCATTGGCCCAACAATAACTTTCCTTTCTTTCATACTTACTTTTCCATTTCCCATTAAGTTTTGGAGAATTATGAATAGAGTACCCCATGAGGAAATATCTGCCCAATTGAATTCTACTCAAAATACTTTTCCCACAATGGTTAGGTTGTTTCCATTATCATCTCAAGATTTTTTGTGTTTAATTGATGGTCCCAATTTGCTTACAAAGTTGATTTTCTCTTGAATGCAGAAAATCATCCTCATGGGTTGAAAAGTTGTCAAGGAGAAGACGATTCCCATTTTTTCTCCCAGACTTTCTTTTAAATTTTATGCTTTGAGTTAATATTTCCTTTGGGTTAAAAAAATCTCTAAATGACTATGAAAGTAAAAAAGGGGCCCACTTCCTTGTTTCTTTCCTTTACAATTGCCTTTGGCAGAAAATGGACTTCATGGGTCAAAAGCCTGCTTAAGAGAAGTCATTTTTGAGTTTTCTACTTAAGATGATTCTAAGAGTTGTGATGAATCCTAAATGTTTCCCAAGGTATAATATTTTAATAAAAATAAGTATTTTCTATAAAATATCTCATTATCTTCTTACATCAATATGTTAGCCTAATTTGTTGCTCTTTGTGAGAAATTGCCTTCAAGGGTAGAAAACCTGTCAAGGAGAAGGCAATGCTCAATTTTGCATAAGCATCCTTCTTTCATTGAAAACATGATAACTCACAAAATTTGTGAATAACCTTCACATGTTGCAAGAATCCTCATCAAATTAGGTACTAAGCTACCCATAAACTCACAACATCAAGGAAAACCACCTTGCCATGAAATGTGGGAGAAGGGAAAGATGAAAGATCCAATTGAGACTCTTTTCACCTAAGGGGAATTAAAACTAGAACTAGACATACCTAGGCTTAACTAAGACACAAAATTTTCCAATTTTGCAAAATGGTTACAAGGTGAAAAGTGGGGCAACAAAACTAAATTGTGATGAGAATCATTGTAAGACTAAGAGAATAGATGTGTTGGAAAACCTACTTAGGAAGAACAAAATCAATGTGCCAAATGTTTCCAAGGATTCAAATCCACCAACTTCAAAGGGAAAAGGGCAAGAACTTATGGCTAGTTCAAGTTCTTTAGGGGAATGGATTCTTGACTTAGGTGCTTCATATCATATGGGTTCTTCAAAAGGAGACTTTTCTTCATTGAAGTAGTCCAAGGTACCTCACATCTTTGTAGGGGATGATAGACAAATGGAAGTTGAAGGGAAAGGAAAAGTTGAGACGGAAAATGGAGAGCTCAAAGAATTTCTCAATGTTTCATACCTTAGCTCTAATCTCCTTTCAATTTACCAAATCACTCACTATGGAGATTGCAATAAAGTTGAGTTCCTTCCTGATTTAGTAATGGTGTGAAATCTTAAAGATGATTCTTTGGTTGTAGTGCGTAAAGTCAATCATAACACAAGGCTTTATTCCTTCTCCCACTTTGTGCTTAAGTCTCCTTTACATGACTTGTTGACTCAATCTTATTCACAAAGAAAATTATGGTATGAGTGGTATGGACATCTTTCCTTCTACTAGCTTCATCAACTTAGCTCAAACAATATGGTCAAAGGTCTAATTTCAATAAACTTTTCTAAGGGTGAATGTTCAACTTGTTCCATGGATATGCATCTAGAAGAGAAGATTGATAAAGGGAACTCATGGAGAGCATAAATATCTCTTGAGTTGGTTCACACAGTTCTAATGGGTCCTTTTTCCATGACATCAGTTAGCAAGGGTCACTATATCCTCACTTTTATTGATGACTTTTCATGCTACACATGGGTCTACTTTCTTGATCACAAGAATGAAGTATTTGATAAGTTTCTAGCCTTCAATAGTCATGTTGATAAGTAATCAAGTAAAGCCATCAAGGTTCTTTGTATGAACAATGAAAGCAGATATGTGAACTCAAGACTTAGAGAATCTTGTGAACTTGAGGGTATTGATCTTTAGAATCTAGTAGCATTTAGTTCACAAAAGACAAATGTTACAAAAATGAAGATTAGGACTCTTAAGTCAATGACAAATTTTATTATTCAAGCTAAGTCTCTTGATCCATCACTTGAAGTTGAAGCTATAAGCAATGCCAATCATATACTTAATAGGTCTCCTCATTATTTCTTAGATGGAAAAACTCCTTTTGAGGCATGGTGCGATAGAAAACTAGTTGTGAAACACTTCAAAGTCTTTGGTTTTCCAACATGGCCACACATCTCTTTAAGGGAATGTAAGGCACCACCACCTAGGTCTTGTACTTTTATCACATATGAAGATAGTGTTAAGGCATATAGACATATGGATCCTAAGACCCATGAGGTTTTTATAGAGAGGAATTTTAACTTTGAGGAAATTTCATCTAGCTTATCCTCTAATCCTCTCCATACTTCATACATTATCGAAAATGATAGTGACAACAGTGATGATGATTTAATAGATTTAGATATGTGGAATCCTATTGACATATGTAGACCAAGGTCACAATATTAGCACATTCTACATGCATACATTGTTACAATGATAGGTCCATGTAATTCAACATAGTTGGATACACCTTGTCTTCCACTTTCAACATCGGGAGATGACTACATAGCATATATTTTAGGTTTGTTTGTGGACTCATACATAGAAAATTTGGGAGATATCATTGATGATATACATCTTCTCTTTGATGAAGAAGATCCTTCTTTAGTTTTTGTGAGGGCTCACTTTGACCCTCCTATCCATTCTCTACATGATCAATTTTTCCAAGTTGATATGATTGTGGATCCTTATGTACAATAGTTACAAGAGGTCTCTTTATCATTTGAGGAGACACATGGCTCTTTGGAATATGTTCTAAATCCATCCTTGCTAGATCCAATTTAGCAGTATTGGAAGGGGTGACAGTCAATATCGATAGAGGGATAGTTGAGTAGGTTTTAGAGACACCATTCATCATCAGGATTCTTTCTACACATTGGGGAAGCATCTCATATCTACCTATGATATTGTTTCTTCCAAAGGGGAGGAATATTATTCAACAGTTATGGATCAACTTCTACATTAATCTTGGAGCAACTATCACTAATCGATATTCCACATTTGTGGAGGGACCACCTTGTCTCCTTTCTACTTCTTCTCTTTTATTTGGGGGACCTTTTCCTCTTTTGGGATAGTGTTCTTCTCATACTTCTCTATTGCATATACTTGATGTATGTGATAGTGGGGGGGACTTGATTACTCCATCCATCCATGCATATTTCTTTTTATCTCTCTTTTTGGGGGAGGGTTTTTCCCATGAGGTTTTCCCTTTTTCTCTACTTTATGAGAGATTTCATTGCATTTTATATGAGTACCTAATATGGCCTAGTAGTCGGGACCCATCATGCATTTTCATCCTAGATTTTTTGAGCTCAAGTGCATTCCCCTAAGTTGGACTTAAGGGGGGTTGTTGGTGTAAATAAGTATTTACTTATTACACTTTACTTAGGTCAATTAATTATTTTATTATTTATTAGGTTAGACACCTAGGAGTATGTGTACTCACATGAGTTGTCTTGTTGACAACACAAGAGTAAGGAACTCTAATTTAGCACATGGTGTCTACAACATAATTTTACATGACATATCTTTGTAGGCTTATCCTCTCATCATTGCACTAACTCTTGTGTGCGATGGAGGATAATCGACACTTGGTGTACATCTACTTAGTTGTGAGGCTTATCATATTGCAAACTCCTTAACATTCTGGAAGCATTCTAGAGGCCTTTACATACAGGCACTCCTAATGTGTATGAACATCAATTGAATATCATATTGTTATTTTGATCATACTTTGGTCCATTATGTGCTTGTGCTTGAGTTCCTTGATCTTGGATGATTTTTCCCTAAGGCAAATTCTTACAAATCATCAATATAATGCTATCATTTTAAAAATTAATACACACACACACACACACACACACACACACACACACATATTTATATCATTCTATTGATAATTATCATCCATAATCATCTAACCAAATATATTACTTTTTACACTCCCTCTTAGGTAGAGAAGATAACATTCTAAGTAAACATCATAATAGGTTCATTTATTGTTATAAGATCTATCAGCTTACTTGTGATATAAAGAGGTATGATACATAAGATTATCAAGTCACACAACATTCTTTATAACTCAAAAATCTATGGTATGTGCATTGATATCAAGTCTCATGATGCCTAACATATGCATGCTAAATCATGGCATATCCATGGACACAATGTCCACATTATTATCTCTTAAATATCATTATGATCTTCAAATGATATCAAGTCTCATGATATCTATCAAAATTTCTAATAAGAGATATTAACTATCATGACATATCCAGAAATATCAAGTCACGTGTTATCCATCATGTGAAGTTTTCACCTTACAATATCAAATACTAATGTTCATTATTTGAAAGATCATCACCTTTTAATAAAGTTCACAGGGGCCCATAAAATCTTGGAATCAAAAATGAAAAAAACATTTAAAACATTAAACATCTTTTATATATTTTATGTAGGAGCATCTAGTAGTGTAAGGGAAAGTTTGTATCACCCAAAAAAAATTTATTGATAGTTTTTTGTTTATGTGTTTATATTTCTAGATACTAATTTGGGCAAAATAGAGATTCTAACTCTCGGATAACCCTTGTTACTTTTCTTGGATAGTATTTCTATGACCTTAGGATACATGAAAGTGTTTTTTTTTAATAGCCATAATTATGAAGAGTTATAGAGTGCAAGTAGGAGGGAAGGTTGTAATTGAAATTTCAAGAGCTCTAGAAAACATTAATTAAGTCAAAATGTTTCACAATTTGAAAATTATGGCACTTTTAAATTTCTTAGATACCTCTTAGCAATACTTTGAAGCCTAGTTTGAGGAACTAAATGACCTCTAATCACCCCAAACAATGTGTGGGCTATAGAACACTTGGAGATATTTTTAAAAATGCAAATGATTTGTCAATCAGAGCCATAGATCAAACATTATGCCTCCGGTAAGTTGCACTACCTTTTTGGAACCTTCTATTCTTGAACCAACTTCTATGTGAGTTCTATAAGATCTATTTTGGTACTGGTTGCCAAATATCCTAACTCTAAACTTAGGAATGGCTACATAAGGCCCATTCTTGGGGTGTAAGAGTATTTTTTGGTAAAGTTTGGGAGAAGGTACTACTAGGAAGGTTTTTCTCCACAATATAATAATATTGTAAGCCCATAGGGCATGTAGTTGGGTCTATTTTTTTTTGTAATGCATGTTGTAACGTTTCATTTTAGATAATACAATTTTTTAATTTTTTTTTTGTGGGTTCATTTTGTCTCAAGTTTTTGCCTCATCAACATTAGTAAGAATAAATAATAATATACTCAATCTCAAGTTTGACTTATATTTTCAACCATACCAAGTTTATGTTGAAAGCATTCAAGTTCTACCTTAGAGAAAGGCTCATTATGAATGTGTATTGTATAATCAATTGTACTAGTATACTCCAACCAAGTCAAATTCATTTCTAACACATGTCTCTAGCATACTAATAAGATATCTCAATGTGTTTTGGTCTATCATGAAACACTAGATTCACTAAAATCTTAAGAAAACTCTAATTATAAAATAGATAATGAAAGGATCCAAGGTCTTATCAAATAATGCCAAAAGAAATTTCTTTATCCATACTTCTTCTCTTTCTTTCATATAGCCTACATTGTATACAAATTATATAGGGATTTAATTAATTGATGATTATTTCCTATTGATCCATGAAATCATAATTGATTCTAAATTGAAGTGACATCCTCATGTGCTTTTTCTAATATGTTCAATTCTAGCCTAATCTGAATTAGAGTATCCATGTAGGTCTAGGCCTAATTTTTTGTATTTAAGACCATATCCAATTGTACCTTGAAGGTACCTTAAAATATGTTTTATAGAAACAAGATGTATCTCCTTTAGTTCACACATAAATTAGCTTAGAGATTTCACTACATAACATATATTTGGTCTTGTGTTAACCAAATAAATTAGTGATCCAATTATCTTTCTATAGAGAGTGGGACCTACAAATTTTGATTCTATTGTTGCTTCCTTAAATTTGTGCAAATTAGTTTCCATGGATGTAGACATGGGTCTATTGTCCAACATTCCAAACCTCTTCAGAATGTTAATAATATACTTTTCTTGATTAAGAGTGATGCCATATGATTTCTACCAAAATTCTAAACGAAGAAAGCAATGTAAAATTTTCAAATCCTTCATATCAAATTCTAAGTCTAGATCCCACTTACACTAAGAGATTAGGTGATCTTCTCTTGTGATCAATAGGTCATCAACATATAAAATAATTATTAATATATCACCATTAATTACTTTAAAGTAGATTTTGGGATCTACATCGTTCTTGGAAAACCCTAGTACCATAGATAAGTGATTAATCCCCTCCTACAAGGTTGTAGGGGCATATTTAAGTCATATAAATCCTTCTTTAATTTTCATACATATGGTTCAACATTATGTATGATAAAACCTTTAGGTTTTTCAAAATAGACTTCATCTTCAATTGTCCAATTTAGGAATGTAGTCTTTGCATCTATTTGTTGGATCTTCCATCCTTTAGATGTTGCAATAGTTTTCACTACTATGATTGAGGTGTAGTGATACACATATGAAAATATTTTGACATAATCAATACCTTCTTTTTTTTAGAAACCTCTAGTAACAAACTGGGCTTTTTGTTTTTCAATATTGTTGTCTGCAACATATTTGATCTTCAATAAATTTTTTGAAGAAAAAATATAATTCCCTTTTGGTCTTGGAACTATATCATACAATTCATTATTAATAATGATACTCTTCTATCATAGCATCTTTGCATACCTAATGTTTAAGAGATTCAACAAAGGTAGGTTCTTGTTTTATGATCTCACACATCAAGGAAACATTACTAGAGAATTTGTGGGGTCTCTTACTTTCTCTAATAGTTTCTTTTGGTGTTGCATAATTTTGGACTTCATAAATCATCTTTGTAGCCTAAAGTGGTCTCTTTTTGTTATTATTAGGCTCATCTACTAGAATGATCTGATTTTTATTTATAGTCTCCTTAGGAAACTCCTACGAAACCTCTAGAGAATAATCCTCCTCTACATCTTTAAAAGGATCTTAAATTTCTATCTCATGAGAGCTCGTGGATCTTGTGAAGAAATTTATTCTTTAAAGATGACATATTTTCTAAGTTGAATCAATTTTTTTTAAATGATGTATATTATGTAGGCTTTAAATATTTTACTGTAGCCCCAAAAAATTCTTTCCTTATCTAATGATTCTAACTTTGACCTCTTTTTTTTAGGCACATGAATGTAGACAAGACATTGAAAGATCCTTAGATGATGTATGTTAGGTTGATACTAGTTAATGCTTCTTTAGGGGTTTTATTTTCTAGGAGTGAATAAGGACATCTATTTTGAATGTTGTCAACAATTCTAGTGGTTTTAACCCATTATGAAGTTTCTATGTTTTGATCATACAATATGGCTCTAGTAGATTTTATAATGATTCTAATACTTCTTTCAAAAACTCCATTTTTTTGTGGATTTTAAGGTACAATAAACTCCCTCTTGATCCTAACATTTACACATACCACTTTAACAATTTTGGAAGTGTATTCCCTCACATTATCTGCTCTAAGTGTTTTGATTTTCATCCTGAACATGTTTTCTATGAGAGCTTTAAATTCATTGAACCTTTTAAGGATTTCTTTAGTATCTTTACATCTAAGAAAGTATATCTAGGTCTTCTTAGAGAATTATTTAATCTCTTTATATTTAAGAAAGTATATCAAAGTCTTCTTAGAGAAATCATCTACAAAGATTATATAGATAAGAATTCTCCAATAGAGGGTACAAATATGGGTCCACATAAGTCAGAATTAAATAATTCTAGTAAATTTTTAGTTTTACTTATACTATTTTTTAAAAAGTACTTTGTGTATTTGTTCCTAGAGCACAATGTTTGTATGCTCATTCATGGGATTGATTTAGTTTGGGCAACCCAATCATAATTTTCTCTATTGAAGGTAGAGAGGAAAAATGAATACGCTCTATTATTCTATGCCATACCTTCAATTAAACTTTGAAGTTTCATGGATTAGGGCTTGATTTGAATCAATGCAATATTTGCAAAGATGTCCTTGTCTTATTCCTATGGTATGTGCCTTCTTTATATTAGATTTTTTTGGCCATGCTGAAACCTTTCCATCTATAAAGGTTATTGTATATCCTTTGCCTTCAATTATAGAAATGAAGAGTATGTTTCATTTTATCCATAGTACAAGTAATACTCTAGTGATTTTAAGGGATATGCTATATTTCAAACTCATGATACACATTCCAGTCCCCTTTATTGGATAGTTAGAATAATCTGCAATAGTTACTTCTTCATCATATATTTCTACCATGGTGTCTGGAAATTTTTTGAATCCTATAGTATTTCATGAGGATCAACTATCAATCACCTGTTGGAAATACAAATGGGAAATATATACTTCTAGGAGTAGGGGGGAGGGGTGAATCAGAAGTAACTAGTCTTCAACTAATAAAAATTTTAACATTAAATAATGCATGCATTAACATATTGAAATAACATGCAAAGTAAATGCATCCACATAAACACTTGACACTAGCTATGATTACCCAAAAGCCCTCCAATGAAAGGTAAAATTGGGGTGGGGATGACACTCATAATTCTTCACTACTGCCATAATAAAGTTCACTTGTTAAGGTCACATAGTTTGACCATTTTCATCATCTACCCTATGAGAGTCCTACCCTATTAAAGGCTTACAAAGGACTATTAGATCCTACCCTATTAAAGGATTTTAACACCCATTAAAAGTGTGCCTAGCTAAAGGACTTTAGAAAACTCACTTGGAATATCACCTTGTAAAGGATTTCACTATGACTGTTCAATCAACCTTAGTCCAAAGGATTTCCCCTATTGATACAGTTGTTAGAAAGTAATAGTAGAATGTCTGATTTGATTACATACAACCTTGCCTTGCTGATTTCAAATCACAATTCTATCCATCTTGATCCTCTTGATCTGTTATATCAATGTTGTATATCTTCTCCTCTATTCTGTAAACTAATTCTACAATTCTTTCACACTTCTAAGTCACCTTGGATGCTTTCTGATCAATTCACCCCTTTCGCTTCCTTGAATTCTTCACTCGCATCACTTCCTCACATACATTCATTCATACTCATATTAAGTTATGGAGTTTTGTCTCCCTTTAAAAGACTTTGGTGGATTAGGGTTAGGTATGGATCTATGATTGAGATTCATTCATTTTCCCATTCAATTCCTTCCATTTTTCTAATTGGTTTCATGTTGATCACATAGGGAATCCAAATAGATTTGATCTTATCTTTAAAGCTTCAAGATCTATCCATAAGTCAACTCAAAAGTGATTTACATAGTTTTTGTGCCATCACAAATAACTAGGTCCATTTTGTGTTACTTGGCACTTGATAATATTGATGCTTGACACCTATAATAATTTTTTCTTGCTTTAAACTTGAACTACTTAGCACATGAGTGAATCAACACTCATTGCAACTTGACATCTACACACATTATACTTGGCATGTGTTACTATTTCGACATGAACTTAGTAAATGTCTTAAGCGTGTTGACACTCAATTTTCAAAACCAATCTAAGATAAACAATCTCTCCCTTTGACATGAGTGAGAAAAAAACTTAACTGTACATAACAAATCTAATGCCCTCAGGTATAATACACATATAGTTCAGCATATGTACAAAAATTTAAAATTTATATACCTCAAAATTTTTCTCGTTTAACTCCCCTTGAGTTAATGTGCCCATTCCATGTCCAAAATTTCTTCTCTTCTCTGAGTAGATTTGCTTCACATTGATCCTTTTTTTCTTTAAAATTTGTGACACTCTATTTCTGTCAAATATACTCTATTTTTTCCAATTGCTCCCCCTTTTCTTGCTCCTTGCTTTTATTATTTATTATCTCCCCCTTTCATATTTGTCTCCCCCTTTATTATATTTCTCCCCCTTTTTGACATTGATGTCAAAGGGTCTATACACTAATTGTGTATTTGTCCAAAAAGTTCTTATGTAATTCCATTATGATCTTTAAAGCAACATCCCAATTGTCTAATGCAACATCTAAGGACTTAATCTAGATGGTCGTCTCTACTGCAAGATGAACTAGTCTATCCAATGTTGAAAGATTTGGGTCTTTCTTTAACACTATTTTTGCCTAGGCTAGTTCCTTCTAGAGTATTATATGGGGGGTAAGGGAGGTTTGTATATTAATAAACTTGGCTCTTATGCTAGCCTCTTCTACTATTAACATAGCTAGTTTATTTGGTATATGAAGCACTGAATGAAATTGCTTCTCACGTTGAGCTAGATTTTGGGGTAGTTTCATACCTGAAATCTTCAACTTTCTTTCCAAACTCAAAATTTTGTGGCTCGTTTCTTGTGTAAAGAGTGTGGGATCACACAATTTTATGTACAATAAGAATATGTTCTTAAGCACTCTCTTCACTTTCTTAATTTTTTTAGCCAAATCAACTTGTGATAGTCCTATTCCACTAGTTATCTTCTCATTGAATTTCCATTAAAATTTCTTTTTAGACCATTCCATGAGTTTAACATTGGTTTCCTGGTCTTCATTTGTCACCTATTCAACAATTTATGACAGTTGTTCTAATATGGGCTTTGATTCATCAGGTGTTTTCAAGTTGAAAGCATCTAAAAAGATGTTTTTGATCTCCTAAAGTGATTGCCTCTATTTATACTCTTTTTTGAGTATCTCTTGATTCTTCTTTCTTTCCAATGCCTCTTGCATGATATTAATTTGTTCTAAGGTCATTGTTTTATAATCATATTTGGGTATAGCTATGTCTTCATCTAACAGTGCATCACCATAGTGAAATACCTTTATAACTTTTGTTGAGCTCAAGCTTGGTGCTGAAATTTTCAATGGTATTGCTTCAATGCTTAGGCTTTGAGGGACTTTAGTAGGAGTTTCAGTTGCTGGTATATTTATCAATGTCTGTATGCCTTCTTGCTCCTCTTTGGGTATGTCCTCTTCATTAGTTCTACCTTGATCAATTATGATCACTTGAGGTGCACCTTATGTTATTGTAGTAGGTACAAAAACATCTATTTTTCTTTCTTGTTCCTTTGTTGGCTCCTTTACTTCCACAGTTTGAACTTCATCAACTTTTGTAGTAGTGTCAATCTTTGTAGATTTATCCTCTATTTGCATTAATGGTTGAACATTGGTAGCTATAGGGATGGTAGTGGGTGCTTCTTGTGTGTTCACCTTTTCCCTAGTTATGTCATTTGTAGCCTTTTGTAGTTCATCCACGCTAACCAATATAAGATTTTCACATATTCTTGCCTGTAATGTGGATTGGTCAAGTATCTTTTTAAAATCTTCTATAGTTAATGGACTGATGTTCTGTGGTGATTTATCAGGAACATCTTTTACTATTATGGTCTCTACAATTGTCTTTGTGTCATGTGGAGGGCTCATGGCTAGCAATTGTGAGTCGTCAACACTGTATTCTACTTGTTACTCATCAACTATTGCTACCACATCTTACTTCTATTCTGTCTCCCCCATTTTAGTGTCTTATTTCTCTTTTTCTATTTCTTCCTCCTTGTCCTCACCTTCTTCTTCATTATTCCTTCCCTCAAAGGGATCTACCTTCTCCTTCCTTTATAGTTTTCAATCCATATATTAATCTTCACATTTTCGTGGATTTTTTCACAACATCCTCAATTTTATTTTGTAAAATGCTAAATACCCTACATTTTAATGCATGTCTGCTACAATATTTCTTATTAGTCTTAGTTATTTTTCCTTTTGACAATTCTGGCATCACTTGTACTAGTGTAGTCTCTCTTATTTCTTTCTCCAGGTTTAGGTAATAGTGCCATTTATTCTCAACAATAGTATACAAGTCTTTTGGCATTGCATTAACAAATTCAAGAGGAGTGTTCTTGAATTTTTCTATCATGGCATATAAAAACTCTTCAACCATATTTTGGTCTTCTCTACATAATTTACCAAATTCAATGTTTTTCAAACTTTTTAAATCTGCATTGTCTCTAACATTATCACAAATATTCCCAATATTAGATTTGGGAGCATGAATTACCATTCTAAATTGGCTTCTATCCTTTGATTCTATCTTTTCATCATTTGATTCTAGTTGTGCCACATATTTTCTTCTAGATTTCTTCTACATAGGACTAGTCTACTTAGTTACCTTGGTTTTCTCTTTTTCTTGCTCCTTGGCCTATTGAGTGGCTGCCCTTATAGTGGCTCTAGTTACTGGTGTTGTAGGCTTTGTTGCATTAGGCTTTGCAGTCTTTTTTGCATTAGGTTGTGCAACTAGCTATGTTTTGGCCTTTCTCTTCTTTTCTTGTGGCTTTCATGGTGCTTCCTCAACATCATCTCCCTTGACTCCTTCTTCTTCCTAACCCTCATCCATTCCTTGGGTGAAACAAGAGGTTATTGACCTCATTCCTCTTCTTCTTATTCTTCTTCATCTTCTCTATCATTGCCTTCTCCAAACTTAGCTTTCAATTTCTTTACAATTTTATCTTTCTTCTTCAAGGTTGATGCTATCTTTAATTCCATCTCAGCCTTTGATTTAACAACATTGTAATTACCAAATTTTTTGACAGTCTTGTCAACTTCTTTAGCAAGAAGTATAGTGATAGTAGCTAAAGCTTCATCAATGTTTATTTCATAACCTAAAGGCCTTAACCATATCACTCTAGGTACTATAGCCTAGAAGAAGGTGTAGTCAATATCCACAAGAAATAAAATATCATTGTAATATTTCTCCACTAGAGAAATAGGAATTCTCAACCTTTGTTTCATGGACTTCTTGAAATCTTTAAAGTAGCTGGTCATTACTGATTCAAAATTCTCTCCCATTTGCTCAATATACTCATTGATTTGCACAACAACTAACCTGTTGGTCTTCCATCCTACTCTACCAAAATATGGGAATTTATTTTGAACATGGAAAAAAATACAAATCAATATGGAACCAAACTTATATTAAGCACTTTTAGAATTCCTTATTTCTCCTAGGTTTTCAATTATTTGTTACAACTGTAGTTTTGCAAAATCATAAGTATGATCTTTCTTGACTATCTTGTAGCCTACATCAACTACTATATAGGGAACACTATTTAGTTGGCTTGACTGATAGAATTTGTGTGATATGACTCTAACCAAAAAGTCAAGAAGTGGATCTAAGGTAGTATTAATAGTGATCCCTCGCTTGTTCCACTTGGCTCCTATATTTCACTCAATTTCCTCTTTAGAATTGCTCCTTAATGTCTTAGGCTGATCTAGGGTTAGGTATCTAATAACCCTATGTACAATTCTCTTTGAAAGTTTGATGGGTCCACCTTCTAGCCATTGAAATCCATCATTTATTCTACTTAGAAAAATCTTGATCCACTTAGTTTTGAAAATTGTTGGAAAATCTAGGGCATGGGTTAAGCCCTTCCTCTCTATAATTTTGAATTCCTCCTTCAACTCCCCATTTTTTCATAATCTATCATATGCTTGTCTAATATCCGTGTCTCCACTTCCTCCTACCTTGGATTTATAACACTTCCTTACATCTTGAACCATAAGAACTTTAAGCAGAATGAAAGATAATGCGCCTATTAGATCATTTTTATATACAACTTTTTGTATGGCCCTAAAATCTAGTTGTTTGACCTCATTGCTAACTAATTGAACTTTGAATGATTCCTTCTCCTTTACATTCTTAGAATTGGAGGCCATTATGTAAGCTAGGGTTTAACAAATATGAAATTTCATAGCTCAACAGATGAAGAATACCTTTGAAATCGATGAACTGACGCTTGATCTTCACTATGATCCATGAAAATACTTCAATCTTGCTTGTAAATTGCTTCTTCACTCTGATTTCTCTTGCTCTATGTTCATGATGATGAAAAATATGTGAAACTTTACTTTATACCCCTTCAAAATATAACATTTATTGCATGGTACAGGTACAGTTGTAAACTCAACTTCAGTGCAATTTCTATTTCACTTGACATTCATTGATTTTACCATCACTCAATAGCTATAATAATTAACCTTACTCAACACCAATAGAAATTTCCCTCACTTGGTAGCTACTATTGACTCAGTTTCAACTGACTCTAGTTGATAGCTTGGCACACACTAGGATTTTACTCAACAATTGAAGAGAACTTTTCACACTCGGTAGCAATGTGAAAACTTAAAGATTTGACCTTGGATTTTCCTTATCATCTTTCATATTTCTTTATGATAATGCATATTTTTTAGTATTAACTTCTTTTGGAATTGGCAGTTGATATTTTTTTTTAAAATATCAGTGCCACCTACCTTCTTTTGCTTAGTTTGATGAGATGTGACCACTTGACCTATCAGGTAAAGTGATCTTTTCATTTCATGTGTTGCATCCATCTTTCTTCCTCCATATTTTTTCATCTTTGATCTAATGTATTTAACATCTATCTTACCTTTTCCTTTGTTGAACTTTGAGTTAGGTACCTTTGTTTTGTTGGACAGTGCTTGTTGATACAACAAGTCTTCAAATAGCTAAAGCATGTAGTCTGACACAACCATCTATTGTAGTTACCACTAAAGTGTGTTTTTATGTAATTCTTAGGGATGTGTCCATACTCTTTACAATAATGATAGCTATGTCTTGTATTGTAATCCTAGTTATAGGAGTTTTTATAGTTTTTTCCTTTTGTTGGCTTGTTTGATGACCATGTGGACTTGGATCTACATTCAAAGGTTCTATGTCCAAACTTCTAACAATTGTAGTAGTGTCCTTCAAATTTTGGTGCATGCATGGTTTTGGTTTTGCATTCATGTTCATGATGACCTTGTTTGTTGCACTTGTGACAATGAGTCATGTTCTTGGGTTTAGCATTCTGACTAGTATTCTTGTTCTTACAAACATTCACTATATATCCTTCCTTACCACAATGATGACGAGTAGGTTTAGAATTATTACCTTTATTATTTCTTTCATCAATAGCTTTGGATGATTCTCCTTTTTCAGTGCTTATGTAGAGCAATCTTGATGTGTCTTTACTAGATCTAGGAGATTTCAATAGTTGCTCAAAGTACTTTATGGCTTCATTTGGCTTGTTGAAACTTTCAACAAACTCTTTTTCTCTTTTCAGGTCATTTTGTTGTTGTTCATTCTACAACTTCAATGTAGTTTTTTCAATGTCTTTGAGATTCAACTCATGATGGGCATTCATCATTTGGCTTAGGGTGTCCAATTGCATGCTTGAGATCTTGGATAGCTCTGCTAATTTTTCTTCCAATTTTTTTTCCAAAACTCTTTTGTCTTCTTCAATCATGGCCTTGTGTTCTATAGCTTTCTTCTTTTGTTTACTCACTTCATATATCAATATGGCTTGTGATTCTTGTTACAACTTGAGATTTTTTATTTCTTGAGCTTGTGCTCTATTCTTTGCCATGAGATCTGCAATTGGTACATCAAATTCATAGGAGTTACCATCTATAAATAACTTTGTGGTGTCAATCTCTTTGTATTGTGTGTCATTTCCAGCCATAGAAATCTCTTTCCCTCTCTTTAATGAACTTCTAAAGGCATCTCTATCTTCATTCAATTGTTGTAGTAAGAGATGTATCTCAATCTCCTAATTTTTAATGGTCTTTACCAACTTGTAAACTTCTATTTCAAGATCTTTTCTCCAAGACATAAGGCTTCTCCTTATGATAACTTAGCTCTAATACCAATTGTTGGAAATACAAACGGGAAATATATATACTTCTAGGGGGGGGGCGAGGGTGAATCGAGAGTAACTAGTCTTCAAATAATAAAACTTTTAATTTAAAACAATGCATGCATTAACATATTGAAATAACATGTAAAGTAAATGCATACACATAAAAACTTGACACCGGATATGATTACCTAGAAACCCTCCAATGAGAAGGTAAAACTGGGATGGGGCTGACACATACAATTCTTCATTACTACAACAATAAAGTTCACATATTAAGTTATATAGTTTGACCATTTTCATGATCTACCTTATGAAAGGCTTACCCTATTCAAGGCTTACAAAAAACTATTAGATCCTACCCTATTAAAGGATTTTAAAACCCTGCTAAAAGTATGCCTGGCTAAAGGACTTTAGAACACTCACTTGGAATGTCACCTTGTTAAAGGATTTCACAATGACTATTAAATCAATCTTATTCCAAAGGATTTCATCCTACTGATATAGTTGTTAGATAGTAATAGTAGAATGTTTGATCTGATTACTTATAACCTTTCCTTGATGATTTTAAATCATAGTTCTATCCATCTTGATCCTCTTCATTTATTATATCAATGTTGTATATCTTCTCCTCTATTCTATAAACTAATTTTGTAATTATTTCACACATCTAGGTCACCTTGGATGCTTTCTAATCAATTCACCCCTTTCACTTCCTTCAATTCTTCACTAGAATCACTTCCTCACATACATTCATTCATTCTCATAATGAATTATGGAGTTTCATCTCCCTTTAAAAATACTTTTGTGGCTTAGGGTTAGGTATGAATCTACGATTGAGATTCATTCATTTTCACACTCAAATTTTTCCCTTTTTTTGATTGGTTGCATGTTGATCACATAAGGAATCCAAAAAGATTTGATATTATCTTGAAAGCTTCGAGATCTATCCATAAGTTAGCTCAAAAATGGTTTACATAGTTGTTTGTGCCATCACAAACAACTAGGTCCATTCTGTGTTACTTAGCACTTGATAATATTGATGCTTGACACTTACTATAATTTTGTCTTGACCGACACTTGAACTATTTGGCACATGAGTGACTCGGCACTCATTGCAACTCATCATCTGTACACATTATACTTGACATGTGTTACTAGCTTGATATGAACTTAGTAAATGTCTTAAGTGTGTTGACACTCAATTGTCAAAACTAATTTGAGATCACCATCACCTAGGTGTTCATTTTATTTTAAAATTGGCCCAGAAAGGTTGAATAGAAAATAAGTTTCTTTGTATCATGTTTTATATTAGCTTTTCCAACTTCAAAAAATGGGGCTTTTTCTTTTGTTCCATTAGGGTACTTGATTGCACAATGTCCACATTGATCATATTTGAAATATTTTATTTGATATATATCAATCCTCTTCTTGAAACATCCTTTTCTATTTGTACTATACACCTATTCCATTGATAAATGAAGTTGAGCTTTCAATTTAGTGATCCTAATAAGGGAAAATTTCTAGCTATCAAGTTGAGCTTTCAATTTAGTCATCCTAATAAAATATGTTATAAAAAATTGTCCCTTATCCATTTTCCCATGGTGAAGTTATCTTTCTAATGCAATGATTCTTCAATTGTTGTTTATTTCTGATCTAGGAGCATCCTGGTTGTAAAGGCAATCTTGCATCACCTAAAAGTATTTCTATTTATATCTTTTCAATAAGGGTTATTTTAGTTTATAATTATTGTTTGTGGAAGCTTGCTATTTTAATAAGTTGGTCATGTGACATTAGAATGTTCTAATTTCATATGTGGATGTTCATCTTAGATATGTGAGCCTCAAGAGTTAGGGACAAGTGTCTAGAACTTTCTTGGGTGGTAGAAAATATATATATAAGGAAGGCTCATAGGGTGTTTATGGTGGTTATAATTGGTAGTTCATAGCTTACTCTTGGAAATTACAGTAAGGAAGGTGTCCATGTGGATTTGCATATTGTATTGCTAAATTTTGTAATTCTAAATTTGTAGAAATAATAAGAAACCCATATGTTGTTCTCACAAATTATTGGTGTTTCACTATTCTTCTATTGTGTTCTTGTGGTATTAAGGGTAACACCCTTCATCAAGTGGAATTAGAGCAAGTTTTCCCAAGTGTGTAGACTAATCATTGACTTTGAAGTAGTTTGGATAAGGACTATGGTTTGAGAAGAGTGTGCAGATAGATCATTGATTGTGTGGCAGTTTGCACAAGACTTTCAATAATATTCACAAAAATGTCTACATAAAAGGAATGAGGTGGAAGAGCTAGAGGTGTCACACTTGAGGGTTTTAGAGCCCTCTAGAAAAAATGTAAGAATTTCAAGAACAAATACTTAGAAGGATGAATATTTTCATAAGATATGAAATAGAGGATGAAAGAGAACAAGAAGTTGATCATGAAGAAGATGAGGAAGCTTTCAATCTAGAGGAAAAAATGCTTTTAGGGACATTTCCAAGATTGGGAAAAGACCTTAGTTGGAGTCTCCCAATTTTTTGGGAAATCTTAATTTTAAGGAATTGATTGATTGGATAAATGAATTAGAAGAATATTTAGAGTACAAAGATATTGAGGATCATCATAGGGTCAAGTTTGAAAATTCCAAACTAAAGGGTCATGTGAAAATTTACTTGTAGGAGATCCAATTGGAGCAAAATAGAAGAGGAAAACATAACATCACAAGATGAGATCAAATGGTGGTTAAATTGAAGAGAATATTCATTCTTGTTGATCATGATATTGATCTACTAAAGAAAATGTGATGGTTGAAGTAAGTAGGAATATTTTTTTAGGAGTATACAAAAGAGTTATACCAAGTTGTCATCAAAATAGGACATGCAAAAGTCAACAAGGAGAATTTTTTTTGTTACCTTAATGGGTTGAGATCAACTATCTAGGGGGGGTTATGTCTAATCCAAATGAATAATATTTAGGAGTCATATTTCTTTTCTCTAAGAGTAGAGGAGACATTGAATAGCTAGTTTGAGAGCTAGCAAAGAAGAAGAGGGCATGGTGAAAGATCTAGTAGGTGGTCTTATGGAGGTTAAAGTGAAGATCATAAGAAGGACAAGGCCAGAAGGAGAATTCAAAAAAAGAGGGGAAAAACTCAGTCATTCCCATGATCATTATAATAGAGATTAGAGAGGAAGAGGAAGAGGTCAATGATCTAGAAGAGGAGTTTTCTATGGAACATGTTATCACTATGGAGAAGGAGGGCATATGTCATTTGACTGTCCCTAGTGATAAGGAAGGATAGATAGGATAAGTGAAAGCCAAACCATAGTTGCAAATATGGATGAAGATGCCAAATCATTACATTCTAAATGTGTTAAAAGATGAGAAATCCTAGTTCATAGAAGAGTTCTACTAAGTGGGAGAATAAAATTGATCAAAGGGTGATCTTATTTTACACTAGGTACAAGTGTGAAGATAAGTGTTGTGATGTGATTATCCATGGTAGAAGAACTAAAAATTTGGTGTTAGAAGATATGATTACAAAGTTAAATCTCAAGAGGTAGAAATATTTACATATTTATCAGATTGCATGGGGTCAAGATGACCACACGGTCATGGTCACTAAATAGTGCCTACTAAAGTTCAAGATTGGAAACTACTAGGATGAGGTACTATGTGATATAATACCTATGGACATATTTCATATGTTTTTGGGTAGGTCATGAAAATTTGACATGCATGCTTTACTTGATGGTCATTTGAATTCCCACACTATGACAAAGGATGAGGTAAAATATAAGCTAAAGCTGTTGAAGGATAAAGAAGAAAATGTATGTAGTAGTGAAAAAGTATGTTATATGGTGGAAAGAAGTTCCTAGAGAGTATGAAGCATGAACATATGTATTTTTTTGTAACTTCCAAAGATGGAAAAGAAGAGGTATAAGTGATACTTGCAAATGTAGTTGATTTGTTGGATAAGTTTTGAGATATTGTATATCATAATGTTCTTGATGGATTACCACTAGTGAGGAAGATCAATCACTATATGAACTTGATTCCAAGAACCAAATTTCAAAATGAGAAAATACACAGAATGACACATAGAAAAATTGGAGTTAAATAGACAAGTACATGAGTTGTTAAATAAAGGGTTGATATGAGAGAGTCTCACTCCATGTGTTTTACTAGTAGTATTAGCAAAAATAAAGAATGGATAATAGAGGATGTGTACATATTCCAGAGCTATCAACAAGATTATGATCAAGTAAAAATTTCCATTTCCAAGGATTGATGATATTATGGACTATTTGAGTATAGTTGCGTGTTTTGCTAAGATAGATCTAAAGAGTGGATACCATCAAATTTAGATAAGAGAAGGAGATAAATGAAAGACTACCTTTAAAACAAGGGAATAATTGTCTGAGTGTTTAGTCATGCCTTTTAGGATTTTTAATACACTGAGAACTTTCACGCTATTTTTGAATGAGGTACTAAAGAAATTTTTGGGTAGTTTTTCATTGTTTACCTAGATGATATTTTGATCTTCAATAAGACATTGGAGGAGAATATAATGCACATTCACAAGGTCTTTAAGAAGTTAATGGATGAAAAATTGCTAATTAATTTGAAGAAGTGTAGTTTTGTGAAGGAGTTAGTGTTTCTAGGGTTGTTAGTTCTAGAATAAGGTCTAAAAATAAACCCTAAGAAAGTGAAGGATATCCTTGAATGACCTACTCTGAGGTGTAATATGGAGGTAAGATCTTTTCATGGTTTAGATAGCTTTAATGGAAATTTAGTCAAAATTTTAAGCAATATTTATGGACCCTTGACTCAAACTATATCA
Source organism: Cupressus sempervirens (assembly GCA_028749045.1). NCBI lineage: Eukaryota > Viridiplantae > Streptophyta > Pinopsida > Cupressales > Cupressaceae > Cupressus > Cupressus sempervirens. The sequence continues at coordinate 883,379,695 of CM053787.1, forward strand.
CCTAGTTTAGTAGAGTAACATAAATACTAGCTATTAAGGAAAGCATTAACAATACTAAAATGAGTAAACACTTAAGATAGGACTGATTTGTTATCCCCACAAATGGAGGCAAACCAAGAATGGTAAGCTCCAAATGGTAAACACAATGATACAATAGATTTGTCTCTAATTTAAGGTATGTGTGCTCACAAGTATTGCTCAAGCTTCAAATGGAAGGATGGGGTGAGTGAAATAAGGTTGCAACAATGGAGTTATGGAGTGATTTTGCCATTATAATGGTATTTTGGTAGTGTGTGTGCTCTCAAAATATCATTATAACTTTGCATGGAGGATGAATAATTTTAGCGAAGGAGGGAGGTTCAATTTATAGGCCAAGGGTTGGAGGAATGGAGGGCCAAGATGCAAGGATGGAAAGATGGTGAGGGAGGGCTAGGATGCACTCAAAGGGGAGCACATGGATTGTGCTTGTTTAGCACCAATAGCAAGGTGACACTTGTCACAAGGAGGATGAGCGTGAGAGTATAGGATAAGGGTTGGTCAAAGGCTTGATGAGGGTGGTTGAATATGCAAGACTCATGAATGAAAGTGTAAGAGCCATTAAGAGGAGTGTAAGAGATATTTGAGGGTCATTTATGTTGAAAGGTGAGGGGAAGATATTTGTTGACTTTAGCTTGGGTTAGCAAGTCTTAACCCATATTTATGATTGTGCACATGATTAGAAGAGGGTTAGGATTAGCTTAGAAGGGGGGTTAGGTGGTGAGTGATTTGGCTTTGATGGGATGGGTTAGTTAGGTGGCTAAGTGAGTTTAGTATGAGTGAATGGGTTGGATTAGCGGTTAGGATAAGGTTTAGGAGGGCTTTTGGATTTTAGATATTTTATTAAATTTTTTATTCAATAAAATGGGAGTATGGAATTAAATTGAATCGATTTAATGATTTATCCAATTTAATAGAGGAATAGGGATTTAATTGATAAATTGATTTTGAGTGATCATTTGATTTTATCAATTGGACTATAGTTAATTAAATTAATTAATTAACTAGGGGATGACGATTAATTAATAAAATAGTAAATATTTAATCAATAATGTCCTAAGAGATGACTAAATATGATTACTTATTGATGTAAGAAGATTTAGGTGTCTACATTTTGCCCCTCTCTGACATAGTGTTGGAACAACACTATTTCAAAAAAGTTTAAACATAAATGACACGAAGAAGACTTTTTAAAGAAACATAGTTGCCCCAATTTTGAGTAGAAGAGGAGAGAATGGACTGCATGATGCCCCCTCAAGAAGGAGGCGGGGAAAGAAAAAGTGACACGACGATGTCTTGACAAAAAAGTAGGAAGATGACAAGGACCCAGAAGGCGTGGAAGAGGGAAAAAAAGAGAAAAGAAGAGAAAAAAAAGGAAAAATAAATAAAGGAGCTGGGAAAACTAGAGGGCTGGATGATCGAGAGGGGTGGCCAGGACACCTGGGTGGGCTATAAGGGGCAAAGAGGGGGCTAGAAGGGGTTAGTTGCAATCAGATTGAGGAGGAGATATTGTTGGTTAGGAGGTCTATAGTGGAGATTACAATGGTGGGTATTGGGCGACCAGAGTACTGAGTGGACATAGTGCGATGAGTATGAGTACAAAGGACACCCGATCGATTGGTAGGGTCTAAGCTTTCTTTGTGATTTTTGTGTATGCATTTTTTAGGGCATTCTTGCAAAAGTAAAAATATGAGCCCATCGGCACGGGTCGAACAGGAACGCGAGTGGGATCAACGGGATCGTGTGAAAGTAGCCTTAGGTGGGATGTGTGCATGAAGCCAAATAGTCTATTGTGAGAAAGTGATCCCAGAGTGGGAAATTATGTGGGAATGAGTAGAGTTGACGGGATCGCTTCCCTACCAAGAAGAATGTGATTCAGGTAGCAGGAATGCATACCCATAGTTTAAGAGTTGTGCACAACAGGAAAGTGGAAATATGGGCAGAGTGTGGGAACATGATCCCACAGGACCAAGGATCAACAGGATTGCCAGGTACATGTACTATGAGAACACGCTAGCAAGAATGAGGGAAAAGGCATGAATAATATCAAAGTCAACACTATGATCCCATCAAAAGATAGATCCGCAGGAAAACAAGAGGGTAGGCATCACAGGAATGCTATTTCGCAGGAACAAGGGTTGTGCAGAATAAAGGAAAAAAATTTAGAGGTTGAGGAAAGGGAGGGTGGGACAGTAAACAAGGAGATAGAAAACTAACATTTGGAGTTTTTTTGGTGGTGTGCAGTGGTCCTTGGATGCATTAGGGTCACGGGAGTGGCGAGAAGCAGTGTTGCACACTGAAAAGATGTTTACATCGATCAACTGGGCATGAATCGAGGCGATTAGACTAGGCTACTTGGTGAGGTTGCCCTATACCCACACTTACATGGAGATGGTCATAACACTATGTGAGAGATGGCACAATGAGACAATGATGTTCCACTTATCGACGGGGGAGATAATGGTGATGCTGGAGGATGTGTATCGCATATTTAGACTGCTAGTGTGGGGGATGCTAGTCATGGTGACCAGAGAGATGACAAAAAAGGAAGTCATACAAAGACTGGTGGGGCCTAGAGTTGAGTACAAGATCTGATAGAGATAGTTTGCACTATACAAGCATCTGGATCACATGATGATGGAGAGGTAAATCTATTTCTATGTGCTAGGGCTAGTTTTGGGGTAAATTTCCCCAGATACAGGTGGTACAGGGGTTACGCTGGCATTGTTTCCAGTAGTGATGCAAATTGTGGATGCGAGATACCCAGTGACATGGGGTTCTCTGATGTTGGCTGACCTATACTAGGACCTACATCAGATAGTATACCAAGTTGGCAGTTGATAGGGGAGGAGTATTGGGTTTCCTATACTTTTACAGGTATGGGCATGAGAGCATATTGTAGTGCTCAGGCCATTGGGGCATAGAGATAGGCAGGCAAAGGAACTAGTCGCATACAGCTAGGCTGAGCCATTAACATACCACCACACAAATTTAGTAGACTACTAGAGAGTGTACATCAATGAGATAGTGATAGTGGTGTGGAGGCCATACATGGGCCTGAGACTATGGGCAGAGGAGGGAGAGCAACTCCCATACACTATTTCTCCATGTTTTTTGTTCGGGAGGTGGGAGTATGTGGCAAAGCAGTACATGCCAGACAGGGTGCTATGATAGTTTGGATGGTAGTAGATGGTGCCAGGGGAGCCGAACTAGTATCAGCGAGTGACACGTGAGCCAGTATTGATGTATAGGTCAGCCCTTCAGAGGGATGATTTGTTGAGGGTATGGCTGGAACTAGAGCCATAGCACTGGGATTGGTTCGGCAGGGTGACAGATGCGAGCTCCACACAGGAGTACCAAGATACTTTTGTGTGGTTGAGACCAGTGGGGAGAGCATAGGGCATGAGGTCAGCAGTGGTGATAGGTGAGCTAGCTCAAGCAGCTCGACAGGGGCGGTATGTGGTGAGAGGGTTGTGACAGAAGGCAACAATGGTTGCACAAGAGGAGGAGCTAGCTTGACAGAGGAGGAGGGTGGGGGGCAGGAGAGGAGAGCTTGGTCAAAGAGGAGAGAAGAGAAGAGGGGAGCTCAGCTAAAGAGAGGAGAAAAGGAGGCACAAGGGTGATAGAGGGTAGTAGGGGGAGATGTAGTGGGATCATCTATTAGGGGAGGAGATAACAAATTGGTAGCCTAGTACGCCTCGCTAGAGTAGGCATACACAGTGATGAGCCAGTTGCTCTATAATATACAACAAGAGAGAGATCAACTCTGGGTAGAGTGGGACCAGTTTAGATAGGAGTGAGATACAACCCAGGGGTAGGCAGATAGGGCAAGTGTGGAGGTGGGGGGGCTACAAATGGAGGTGGGCTAGGTGGAGGGGAGGTTGGATGCTGTGACTTTGGAGTAGCAGGGGATGCAAGTGAGACTAAACACCCTTTAGTAGGAGTGAGATAGTCTGGTGGTGGAGGTGGTGATCTTACGGGTGTAGATGGAAGTAGGAGGGGGTTTGGATGAGCTGTGAAGACTTCAAGTAGACATGGAGGATTTGAGGGAGAGGGCTAGATTCTATAGGGGGAGGTACCATGCTGCAGTGGTAGCATTGCAAATTGAGCACTATAGGTGACCGACTTAGTCAAGGACAACAGGTACCCACATAGGGATGTAGGGAGGAGGGAAAAGTGGATGGAGCACTAGGGGGAAGAGTATAGGCAGGTCCCAATCCACATGGCATAGTCAGAGGGTAGGGATGAGCTAGCGGTGGGGGAGGAGGGAGGAGGCAGAGAGCTTTGGGATAGGGGGAGGATTGATGAGGCCACCACCTCCACCAGTAGTAGCACCAGAGGCCAAGAGAGGGGCAAAGGAGTAGACTGATGATGTAGGGACAATGGGTTGACCATCGATGAGCAAGTGACCTTTTGGGATACTAAGTATTTTGTATATATCAACTTTTTTGAGATACATGGAGATTTTGTGCGCGCTCAGACCCATTTGTATACTATGGACATTATACATTGATGGACTGTTATTCTTCCATTCTTTCATTGATATATAGATCTGATGATTCTGGTGAGATATGTGTTATGGACTGGTGATGTTATGTATAGTGTTTGATATGCATTGGATAGGCAGTGATGTTTTGATGATATTACTGATGATTGGTGATGCAGGATGTGATATGTGCAATGATTTTATGATTGTGCAGACAATTTTTGATGCAGGATGTGATTTTTGATGATATTTTATATATGATACAATATGATTTTGATTTTATTTGGCTATGATAGTGCAAATATGATGTGATGTGATGTTTTTATTATCTATGATATCACAGATGCGATGTGATTTGATGTGATCCCTGATGATGAGATTTTTTGTATGATAAATGTTATGTGGTCTGATATGTTTTGATACGATCCTGATGATGTGATGTGGCTTATGATGGATGTGATGTGATCCTAGAGAACGTGATTTCTTTTGAGAGTATCTAATATGCTATTGTATGATGATAAGTACAAACTAAAAAAAATAAGTGACAAATGTAAAATGAATCACCAACTAAAGGAGAAACAATAGATTTGTGATATGGAAAATGAATATAGTGTCATGAAATTTAGGATATGTTAACACAAACTAAAGATGGATGAAAAGTTTTAAAAAAATGAATTACAAAATAAGAGATGAAAATACAAAAAAATGAAGTACAACTTAATGATGAACTACAATGCTAAAATGAATTACAACTTAATGATAAAATATAATACTCAAATGAATTATAACTTAATGATGAATGATAATACTAAAATGAAACCTAATCTAATGATAAATGAAAATGCTAAAATGAATCATAATCTAATTATGAATTATTATGCTAAAATGAATCATAATCTAATGATGAATGACTATGCTAAAATGAACCATAATCTAATAATGAATGACTATGCTAAAGCTTAAGCAAACTAAAAGAGAGAATGGTAAATTTATGATATGCTAAAAAAGAACACAAACTAAAAGATACACCTGAGATTTATGATAAACATGGGAGAATAACATAAAAAATTGAATGCAATGATATTCTGAGATATGATAAAAGGATACAAGCTATGATAATACAACATACTAGATTCTAGGAGATGCAAGACAAATGATGATGGTGGAATAGGATAACCAATGCTTGACTTGTGATAGTGTTCTATCATATGAAAAGTCAACATATGAGATACTAACTCTAACAAGAATAATGTTGGAAAAATATTGACCAAAAAACTTGCAATCAGGAGGATAGCAAAGATTTTAGAGCTAGGATAGTAACTTATGATAGGGCTCACATCATGATGAGACTGAATAAGAACTGATGTTCAAGGTTTTGAATCAAATAATTCTAAGGGTGGAAAAAGTGATAGTTCAAGGGAAAGGGATGATGACAAGGAGGAGGACAGCAGGGGTTCTAAAAAATAAAACTGAGGCATAGGGGAAGCTTGAGCATGGGGTACTTCATGAGAAAGTACCACTATGTAGTGTGAGAAATTTATTTGATATAGGATTGTTAGGGATCTGCCAAGGTTACTAAGAACATCAAGGCCTTTTTACCAAAATTCCATAGAACTAACTCAAACAAGAACACAAGGATTTCCCTAGCATCACACATGAATCTTAGAGAGATCAATGTTGGAATGATGTTGGGTGATCCACAAGCAAATGAGATTACCCAAGTGCATCATGTTTTATCGAAAGATGAAAACATGTTGGAAATATGCAAGGATAATATCAAACTGACTCTCAAGTAGCAAAAGACTATGATCAAAACCAACCTCCTTAGTTGCCCCAGTCAAAACACACCATAATATGAAATGATCATGGCGATCTTGAGGAGGAAACAATGAAAGATACATGGAAACAATCAACCAAAATATACAATAAAAAATTTTGCAAAGTGAAAAAGTAACCTTTTGCCAAAGAGATCAACTGATGAGCTACTGATGGGTTGCAACAAGACTTGGATAGTATGTACAAGTATGACTAGTTAAGGACATGGGAACTCGCGATAACAAAACATAGTAGTAGGTATATGCATGATAGGGGAAAGCTTAGGATGAGGAGATAGCATTACTATGATACATGGGTTTTTTTAGGTGGGATTATGTAAAGCATGATTTATGTACAAGGGTCTAGATATTGCTGAATTCATATAGGTATGGTACATGGGTGACAAGGGTTAGTGCAGGGGTATGAGACACATGTTATATGGGCTGTATATGCTACATATGGTAAAGTACTAGGATAAAAAGCACTTGATAGGGTACATCTAGCAGTGTACAACAGTAGGATACATCGAGTATGATACATGGGATGTTATAATATAGGAATGAGGTGGGATGTTTCATAGTGCAAAGTGCTAGAGGATGATGCTATGAAGCATGGCAAAAAACAATAAGGAACACCTTGGAAAAGTGGGGGGGATGAGTGATATAATATGGAGGGGTGATAAAGGGGTGCATGTCAGTGATAGATAATGGAAGAGTTGTAGTACACCTGGTGCCTATTTTCTAGGTTTTCACTAGGGACCTATCCAAGGCACTTGAATTGCCAAGTTTTCACCATTGGATGCTTTATTTTTTAAAAAAAATTTGTGCCTTTTTACTTTCTTTGATTTGCAAATTTTGTCCTTAGGCATAGAATTTCTTGAGGTGAATAATTTTGGTAGTATCATTTAGGACTTCACCTTCAAGGGTAGATAGCTGATAGGCTCTTGAGCCAAAAGATGTCATGACCACATAAGGACCAAGCCATGCAGGCTTGAACTTGCCTTTCTTTTCTTTGTCAGCTTGAACCTTCATATTCTCTTTAAGGACCATGTCACCTTCCTGAAAACTACACAAATGGACTTTCCTATTGAAATTGTGCTTGAGGCAACTTTGATAGACCATGAGGTGGTCATAGGCCTGTTGCCTTTTTTCATCAAGTAGATCAAGTTGAGTAAGTCGGGCCACTCTATATTCTTCATCAGCTATCTATCTTCATAGAGAAATGCGGAGTGATGGGAGTTCAACCTCAATAGGTAGGACTGCTTCAGCACCATAGACCAAGGAGTATGGAGTTGTGCCAATGGTTGTATGGAATGAAGTGCGGTATGTCCATAGGGTGAGATTTTTTTGCAAATGCCAATCATGACTAGAGTCATTGACAACTTTCTTGAGGATTTTGAGCAGGGTTTTATTAGTTGCCTCTGCTTGATCGTCACTTTGTGGGAAATACAAACTAGAAAAGTGGTGATGGATGTGAAGGGAAGTGCACAATTCCTCCATATTTAGGTTTTTAAATTTACCTTCGTGGTCTGTGAAAATGGTAGTTGGGATGCCAAAGCGACATATGATATGATACAATATAAACTTGGACACTTGAACTCCTGTGGCCGTAACAAGGGGAACTACTTCGACCCACTTAGTGAAATAATCAATGGTGGTGATTATCCACTTGTGCCCTTCTAAAGAAAGTGGTGCAATTAGACCAACAAGATCAAATCCCCAGTAGGAAAAAGGCTAGGGTGGTGCAATGGGTTGCAAGTCCTTTGCTAGAGCCCAGATTAAATTAGCATGTTGCTGACAAGGCAAACATCATTTCACAAATTCACATGCTAACTATTCTAGAGTAGGCCAATAATATCCAACCCAAAGGATCTGCTTTGCTAGCACCATCCCGCTCGTGTGAGCACCACAAAGTCCAATGTGTACCTCTTTGAGAGCCATCATAGCCTCATTTTGATCTAAACATTGAGAGAGAGTATCATGATAACCACAATGATATAGGGTTTGGGCGATGATAGTGTAATGGGAAGCTTTGCAAATAAGGTTTTGGCATTGGGTTCGTGTGAGGTGAGGACATATAATACCATTTAGTAGGTAAGCATGAATTTCATGGTACCATGGAGATTGGGGACCAACCAAGAGATAGACTTGTGTTGATTCATCATTCTCATATGCAAGTTTGTGTAGCTGCTAAACCAAGAATTCATATTGTGTAGCTTCACATGGTATTTCCAAGAGAGAACCAATAGTAGCCATAGCATCAACTACCTTATTCTGGAGTCTAGGTACCTGTATAAATTGGATCTGAGTGAAAAGCTCCTTTAATTAATCAACCAAATCTTTGTAAGGTAGTAACTTGTCATCCTTGGTTTGATATTCATTCAAAGCTTGTTTGATGATAAGCTAAGAATCACCATAGACCTGAAGCTCTATGATATTCCATTCAATGGCAATTTTTAGTCCAGCAACAAGGGCCTCATACTTTGCAATGTTATTGGTACACCAAAATTGTAGCTTGAAAGATTTAGGAATATAATCACCTTGAGGTGTAACCAAGGGTATGCCTGCACCAGAGCCATGAGATGTATAGAGCCATCAAAATATAGCTTCCAAAGTGATTGTTTTTCATCAAACAGAGGTATTTGTCTAGAAATTCCATGATGAGTGGGTGATCTACAACTAAGGGTGCATTAGCAAAGTGATCTGCAATAGCCTAGCTTTTGATGGCCTTTTTGTCAAAATATTGAATGTCAAACTCACTAAGAAGCATAACCCATTTTGCTAGCGTTTGGTGAGTACTGTACGAGAGAGCATATATTTTAACGGATCAATCTTTGATATCAATTGCACAATATGACTCAACAAGTAATGATGTAGCTTCTAGGTAGCAAACACCACTGCTAAGCATGCCTTCTCCATTGGCATGTAGTTGAGCTCATAGCCCACTAATGTTTGACTGATGTAATAAATAGCTCATTCCTTTCCTACATCGTCAAGTTGTGCTAGAAGAGCACCTAATGCTGTGAGAGTAGCTGTGATGTACAATATGAGTGGGTGCCCTACAATTGGAGGAACCAAAATAGGTGGATTAGCTAAGTATTGCTTGATGAGCTCAAAATTGTGCTGGCAAGCTAAGTCCCATTTGAAATTTTGATCTTTCTTAAGAAAGTGAGTGAAAGGTTGACACTTATCAGCAAGCTGAGAAATGAACCGCCAGACTGATTGGAGTTTTCCTTGTAAAGAACGAAGGTGCCTGAGTGTCTTAGGAGGAGCCATATCCATGATGGCCTTGACCTTCATAGTGTCAATCTCAATACCTTGCTATGACACAATAAGCCTAAGGGCTTTCCTGAAGTAACACCGAAGACACACTTCTTTGGATTTAGCATGAGATGATATTCTGCCAGTCGATTGAACACTTCCTCAAGGTGAGATAAGTGATCCAAAGCATTGAGAGACTTGACTAGAATATCATCCATGTAATCCTCTAGTATCTTATGGATTAGTTCATGGAAGATGACTATCATTACATGCTGATAGGTTGCTCCAGCATTCTTTAACCCAAATGGCATCATGGTGTAGCAGAATGTGCCCCAAGGTGTAGTGAATGCCATTTTATGCTGATCTTCTTCTGCAATATGAATCTAATTATACGCAAAGAAACCATCCATTAGTGACAAGAGTTCATGACATATGGTGAGATCCACAATCATGTTGATATTTGGTAGTGGAAAGTCATCCTTTGGACAAGCTTTATTAAGATCCCTGAAATCGGTACAAATCCTGATATCACCAGAGGGCTTGGTAATAGGTACCATATTAAAAATCCATTCAAAATAATCTATTGGTCGAATGATTTTTTCCTCTAATAACTTCTCTAGCTCTGCTTTGACTAATAAAGCCACCTTGGGGTGCATTTTTTGAAGTTTCTACTTGACGGGCTTGGCCCCTGGATCCACTACCAAATGGTGTACGACTAGTTTGGGGTCCAACCTCGACATGTCCTGATATGACCATGCAAAGTAGCTCAAATTTTCATGGAGAACCTCAATAAGAAGATCTATTTGTTCAAGTGGTAGAGAGGCTACAATGTATGTGATATGTGGTATCTTTGTCAAGCTAATATTTATAGGCTGTGTTTCTTCTGTCAAAACTGAAGATATAGGAGGTCGATGCTCTTGTGGGGGGAGGATGAAATCTCCATCTTCAGGTGCCTCTGAGAGGTTTTCATAGTTGGATATGTCCTTTATTTTTGTTTCATTTTTTGAGTCACCCAATGGCGCTCCAGAGGATTTTTCACCATGGGATGTTTTTCTTTTTTCTTTTATCTTTTTTGTTTCTTTTAGAATTTCATTTTTGCAACTAGAGATTTTCTCCTCCCTGAAGTAACCTATAGGATCCAGCTTGTAGACATATGTCGATGGTGGAGGTGGCTATTTATGTGGCATTTTTGCCCCCATGAATTTAAGGAGTGCGTGCTTAGTAGAGAACTCATCAACATGAATGACACTTGGTTGGTCCCAATCTATGAGTTTGGGGTGAGTAAGGGGGAGGTCTATGAGATTCAAGGATAATTGGTAGAGCACAGAGGATCCAAGGATTATTTTTTCAAGGAAAATATCATCGTAAGCTTTCTTTTCAACTTCCTTAGGGATGTCTTCAACCTCAACAAGAGTGTTTTGGATGTTCATAAAGGCATGGCCTTCTGTTGTAGTGCCCCCAGTTGCGGGGAGTCCATAGCCCAAGCCTTTGGTTTTCTTCCCTTGGTGTGCTTCTATAGGTTGTCTCATACCTAATTCCTAGAAACCTAAACCACCTCCTTGATAATCCCATTGCTCCATGGCCAAGCGATGTGACCAGGGATATTTCTGTTTAAAGTGATCAAGAAGTGCTTCACTTTTAGGAGGTGGCTCTTTGTATAACCATGTGTTAATGTCTGGTGTGTTTTCTACTCCATCAAGGATACCTTTGGTAACAAAGGTGGTAGGGCCCAACTAGTAAAGTCGAGAGGTGGTTTTTGGTATAGGCCCTTGATGTGTTGGGCATCTTTGAGTATGTGGGTCAAGTGGTAGAGTACCAACAACAAAAGCATCTATGAGACTATACTCGTCACAACCTTGGTAGTTGATCTTAACTATAGAAAGAGTGGAGGTTAAAATGGTGTCCAAATCATGGCAGGTGCCAGAGGAACTAGTAGTGGTGGTGCCAATTTTGATCCTAGGATAGTGAATAGTGTATGAAGCTTCAACTACATTGTAATAAGTAAAGGGTTCAGGATCTGCGTGGATGGTTATCTCAGTGCCATTATGCAAAAATTTGATGCACTGATGATATGTGGATGGAACGGGCTTCATGACATGAATCCATGGACAATCAAGGAGGATGTTATATGGAAGATTAAGATCAACTACATGACAGAGTGTTTCTTGAGTGGCTGGACTGACTCTGATAGGGAGCAAGATGGTTCCTTCAGTAGTATGCTCCAAATTGTCATATGCCCTGATGGTGATCACCTCATTGATGAAATCTACTTTAGTATATCATGCCTACATGATGAACTTTAGAGTACATAGGTTTAGAGCTGATCCATTACCTATCATGACACATTTAACTACAAAGTTAGAAACCATGACAGCAATGCAAAGTGGGAGGATGTGATCATGTTCAACTGCTAGGATATTAGTGGTTTTGAAAGATAAGGCACATGAGGCTGAAAGATGGACAACCAAGTTGCAAAACTTAGTGGCATTTATGTTGGAGGGGACACGTGACTCATGTAGAGTGCTATCAAGGATCTCTCGATAAAGTGGGCTTGTCCGTAAGAGATCCAAGATGGAGATCTAGGCTGGCATGTTCCCAAGGTGTTCCAAGATTTTATACTATGGCCCTAGTGAAGGTGATTCTAATGGAGATGCTTGAGATGGAGATGTTCATGTTGATGATGGTATGATTTGTGTAGATACAGGTGGACCAGCTATATTGAGTCCGATCTGATGGGTAGCAACTGCACACTGAGTGTCTGGCCCTTTGATATTGATGACATTGATGGATGGTTTAACTTGTGATATGCAACCAATTAAGCTACCATAGTCTAAGTATGCTGAGGTATAATTATGAGACATGTCTTGATTGTCACCTTGTTTACCTGGAGCATTGTTAGGTTTGTTGACAAGAGGGTTTGTAGGTGCCTTTCTCGAGTTCGTGTTATGAGGAGGGAAAGCATTTTGATACATCATTAATCCTACATTAGGTGAGGGTTGTGCCCCCACTCTGATCTCTTTTTGATCAATGAGGTCATGTATATAATCCTTAAGTTGCATGCATTTAAGGGTAGTGTGCCCTTTGACACGATGGAATTTGCAATATTTGTTATCTTTGTACCAGGATGCTCTAGACTGATTGGGTTCCAAGGGTTGCATTTGTGGATACTGAACAAGGTTATCTTTGGCCAATTTTTTGAAGATTGTATCAAGGGGTTCCCCTAATGGGGTGTATGTTCATGGTTGCCTCTAAACACGAGCTTTACTACCTACTGACAGTGTGATAGCATTAGTTTGATTATGAGGAATCAGTATTTGCTGATGAGTTTGCATGGGTGGCTGGTGATATATAGGGGGTTGCTATTGATAAGTTTGTTGTTGGAAAAATGTGGTGGGAACATTGGTAGCCACCCCAACAATATGGACCTATTGAGTGTCAGTGGCACCATCTGTCACTATATTCTTGTTTTTGTTCCAATATCAGGTTTTGTCATTGCTCAGACCATGGTCCTGGGTGTTTTCTTTGTACAATCTGATGACACCATCCTTAATGAGGCCTTTCTTGAGGCCCATTCCTTTTTCTTTGATGTCCTTGTATGTTTGTAAATAATTTATAACCATATGATGAGCGAGGCTAGGGTGTGCGTTGTTTATGAACATGTTGACAAGATGGCACTCAGGGATGGTACAAGAGATCCTTGTTGTGAGGATTTTCCAGCATTGTAAGTACTCTACAAGGCTTTCTCCTCCCTTTTGTTTAGTGTGGATGAGGTCTACTATAGATAATTTAGTTTCAACGAGATGGGTATACTGAGCAACAAAGGCCTCAGAAAGTTCCACAAAAGTTTTAATAGTACCTTGAGGGATATAATAGAACCATTCCAAGGCTAGTCCTACTAGGCTCTTGGGAAAGAGCTACATGAGGAACACATCATTCTAAGCTACCTCTTGACAATGCATATAGAATTCCTTAACATGTTTTACTGGATCACTCTTCCCCTAAATTTGTCAAACTTGGGGATCTCAAAATGTTTAGGAAATGGAGTCAATGTGATAGTCCTATCAAAAGGGTATGGGCAATTATTTTCAAATTTGAAAGTATTGGTGTCTGTCCCATCCTTGAGAGATTTGAGAGAATTTTTTATCTCTTCCCATTCAGAATTCACAGGCGGAGGAGTGGGTGCCCCTAATCTAGGTGCCCCTAGTGTAGGATACAAGTCAGAATCTGAAGTGTGATATGGAGAACTTTGATGACCATATGGCATCTATTGAAAAATAGTTTGCATAACCGGTGGAGTGGATTCTATGGTTTGCTAGAATGTGGGTTATGCATATTGTTGCATCTGCTGAGGTTGGTGTGGTAGATAACTATGAGGTTATTGCTCTATGAGATAGTTCTATATGGGTGCTTGGGCATATTGCTGATGTGAAGATTACGGCTGAAATGGTGGTAATGTGGATAGTGCTTGTACTATTCTTTGGGAATATATAACATGCCCAATATATGTGGGTTGTGCACTTGCTTGAGAGTAGGACTGATTTGGAATAGGCGCAAGGTAGTTAATTTGCAGCAAAGTGTTTACTATAGGGAACTGGAGTGGCAATGGATTTGGGCTATTGCCTAGAGGTGGCATGGAGAGATAGTTGGTGAGGGGTGGGAGTGAATAGCTATGTGAAGCAGTGGATGATAGTGTCAGAGGTGCAGATGTGACTGCAGTGCTAGGGGGAAGACTAGTGATGGGTGCCTATGTTGTAGTAGTATTCCAAGGTCCCAAAGGAAATATGGCTGAAGAGCTTTGGCTAGTTACAAAGGGGTTGATAGTGATGTTTTGTGGGATGGAAGATGAGGTATTGGACCTAAATGGTAGTATTTGAGTAGCAAATGGACTAGATGTGATATGGGGTGGAAGCGAAAAGGTAGTGCTACTAGATGCAAATGGAGGATTTGGTGGAGCAAAAAAATGAATGGTGGCAACAGAAGCAGATGGTATACTTGAGGTTGGTTAAGATGTATTATGTACTAATGGTTGAGTGAGAATGGGATGAGTGTTTTGTGGAATGGGAACTGGCACCTGGGTCGAGGGTATATTTGGTTCTGCTAGTTCTACCTGAGGTGGTTGCCATCCAAACAATGGGTGAGTAGGATCTATTATGTTGATAGGTGGTGGACGTCCAAACTCAAAGACACCAACATTATCTCATAAGAAATTTTCCATGATGGTTTCCTTGTTGTGATCTATGATGGCATTTACAATGGTACCATGACTAGGTTGGTTCATGAAAGCTTCAATATATATGGATGATCCTAGTTCTTCTGGGATTTGCAGTGTTGGGTCTGATGGTGTCATGGATACTACAGAGTATGGCTGAGCTTGAGATGTGTTACCACTATGACTAGGATCCATGTCTTTTTTCCATGTGTTCCTACCAAAATGTGTGGTGGGTGGCATGAAAGGATGCTTTTCCTAAAGATGTAAATGCAGTGAGGGATGATACTAAGGAAGTCTAAATGATATGGTGCTAAGTGCAAGAAACTTGTGTTTTCCTAAAATATGAATGTGGGAAATGTGATGGTGATGTGAAAAGTGTGACCCTAACCTTTGGCTCAAGGTGATCTAGGACACCAATAACAAACTATTCCTAGCAAAGTGTTGTGTTTCAAGGATACTCAAGATGATGAGAGATGTGATGCAAAAATGTTTCTAAGTGAGTGAGGAAATAACACTAAGATTTTAACAATGCATGTGGATGATTCTTCTTCAACAACTAAGATGAGAGCAGATGGTCTATCTTCAAATGCCTAAATGGGATAGTGCAATTCCTAGATGAGAAACTAAACCAATAAGTGTGTAAGTGTTTGTGGAAAAAGGAAAGACCTAATCAGAATGAGTAACAATAGAGTTGTTGATAAGGCTCATATTAACACCATGTCGAAGGGTTAGGTTTTGGATTTTGTAGTCCCATTCAATTTACAATGCTACCTTAGCTCCGTCTTTCTCAATTTGATCCAATTTGGCAATCCTAGGGTTAGGGGTATGCTTCTTATGTTCTTCTTCAATTTCCTTATAAGCTAGTATTTGAGGAAGCTTAGCCTTATTAAATTTAGTCTTAGGATGGCTTGACATGAGATAAATTAAGGGATTTAAATCACAACCATGGGGTTTTTGGAGGTAGTGACTACACTAAGTATACCTTCTAGACCTTGGGTTGGAGCATAAATCAATTGAGAAATAGCAAGTTTTGGATTCTTTTCAAGATGAATTTGGCTAACTATCTTCTAGGAAAGAAAAAATGTGTCATTTTCGGTCAAGTAGATTGGTAGCAAAAGGTATATTGAAAAGAGCAACTGTTGGATCTTTTTAGATCAAAAGGGGTTTGTTGGTAACTAGACTTTTGTGGGGTATTTTATAGGTAACAAGTGTAGGAAAAAGGTAAACTTAAAAGTATGGTGTTGCGAGTGGGCTTGCTAGCAATCGTTTCTTACACATGAAGGTGAGGTCTCTCAAAGATAAAATTTGTGATATTTTCAGTCAAGTAGGGTAGATGGAAAAGTATTTTTGAAAAAGATCAAGACTTTGGGCCAATAAA